>CM022299.1:197416143-198624323 GCA_011799875.1 Thinopyrum elongatum
CACTAAAACGGCCAAACTATGAAAGCATTACGTTTCAATTGATTCAAACATACGCATTAAAATTTTCTTACTTAACAATGTAATTATCGAATTTCATCACGGCATTGACTAGCAGATTTATTGTAAGTTGTCGGTGCAACAAACCATGGTTGTGTTTCCCGGACTGTACACAGGCTAACAGGCAAGGTTGCAGCAATGAGACAAGGCCAAGCAGAAGAAATAGCTCTTTGAGAATCAAAGGGCGGATCAAGAAGACCAGAACAAACCGAAGGAACAAGATATCACCAGGGAAAAGCCTCCCTTGCCGGGCAGGCGAGCCTGGTCAGGTCGAGGCCCCCCCAAGAGCAAGTCCCAGAGCCTCCCCGGCAAGGGTTGCCGGGGCGCCGACGCCTGCTTCCCGCCAAGGCCCCACCGCTCCAACCTCACAGCAAGTCGGTCCACTTCTCGGTGCTGGTTGTCAAGCCCCCAGTGTTAAGTGGCTGTCATTCAGCACGTGGCAGCCATTTTTGAGGAGATCACCCCTAAATGACACCCGTCCAGGGAGTGTCACCAGACAGGCGAATAGAGAATGTGGTTAATGGCATGACAAGGCTTGCCGGGCTGCTTCCACGACGTGGACACTAGTGGTGCATTAATGCACCTTGTCCTGTCTGCAGAGTTAGGATGAGTACGCACTGTGGCTATCTAATCACTGGATAATGACTGTTTTGCCACTGTGGTAACCCCCTTGACCTAAAAAGGAGGGCCGATGCAACCTTAGAAGGGATTCGAACCCTTGTACAACTCATACGCGCGAGCTGTCTCCCCCGAGGCAACCTTGCGGGCTTGAGCGTTGCGTGTTCCTCATGGTCCTCCACCAATCCACAAAAGCAGGAGTAGGGTTTTACGCCTCGCGGCTGGCCGTAACCGGGTAAAAACCACCCGCGTCACCATTGCCGTGTTGCTCTATGACCTCCGCTCTTTGTGCAACGTGCCCTTCCCCCTTGCGAACCACAAAGGAGCCGATGGCCCCATAGGTGATCGTGTCGAACCACGACATCTTGGCGCGCCAGGTAGGGGGAAGCGCTTGTGCGAACCCGAGGGACGTAAGCAGCGCGTCATCTTCATCGTCGTCCTCCTTCGACGGCGGCGTCATCATCCATGGTGCCCAAGAAAAAGTCGGCACAGCAGCCCATCCTTCCACCTCGAAGGTCCCCTTCGTAGGTAGCCACTGATCCCATGGGGGCTGCGGTGGCGTCGGGGGGAACGCAGGACGCCCACAGGGGGAACGTGACCGGCGGCATTAAGGGCCGGCGCCGTATCGTCCCCCCGCTCTGCGAAGGTGGGAGCAGGAGGCGCCGAGGCGGGACCTCATCAACGCACCCTAGCGGGCCACGCCTCCACAAGATGCGGGACGGGGAAACATCCAATCTCCGCCTCTTCCACCTCCTAGGAGAATGCAGCCACAGTGCTGGCGCCCACTACGTCGGCGAATCGCGACCTACTAGCTGCCCTCGGGCCTGCGGGGTGAGAGCTACGAGGCACCCGCTCCCAGGCCCAAGGCAATCAATTACGAAGCGACGAACGGGGGCCGTCAACCCGCAAAAGCGCGTCCTCTCGTCGCACACCGCCTCGCGACTGGCTGAGACAAACGAGTGCGGAGCGCAGAAGAAGAAAGTAAAACTGAGACCGGTTGGACGGTACAGTAAGGAGTGGGCGACGTCCACGATCGCGTTATGTTCCATTGCAAGTATACTTGGAAGCCTGGAGCGAGCCCAGCTCCTGTGAGATTCCCCCCCCCCCCCCCCACTAGCGGCAACCAAATAGATGAATGGAGAGCCACCATTCAAAGTTTGATTGGTTTCGCTGGGCAGGGGGATCACACACGAGCGGGCTCGCCACGGCCTCCGCAGAAGCGACAGCGGCCCGAGCCGTGGCGTGTGACAGGGGGCCAACCTTCGGTTGCAGGCCCCCCACGGAAGCCAGCACAGGGACCGAGCCAGACGCCGCGCGAACCAGACAACACGAACGAGGTTGTCGGGATGGCTCATCTGATCCCGAGCCCGTCGCGAGCAACAACAGGTCCGGGAGGAAGGCGGAGGGAAGACGCGCGCGTCACCATTAGAACGGCGACCGACGGAAACCACCACCGCCAGTCTGACAGGCGCACTGCACCCGACCAGCAGCTTGACGAGCCTGCGCCCCGTGGCCCCGTGGTTGGAGACGGATACATGCCTTTCAGGTTGGGTGTCCTTAACCTTCACTCGTGAGCTGCGGCAAGTCCGTTTGGCCATGCCCGTACGTTCAAGCCAGAGAGACCAAAAAAATATGATGGAAGACTGAACTCGGCAGAGTTTTTGAGCATACTACACCATGGTTGTTCAAGCCATTGGAGGAAGAGATGAAAAGGTATTCGCCAACTACTTCCCTTTGTGCTCAAGCCAAAGTGAGGTCTGGCTGATGCACTTGCCAGAGAACTCCATCAGATGGGGATCGTGTGCCACGAGTTTGTTGGTTGCCTTCACGGGCGGCCATAAAGAACCAGGGTGTGGTGGTCCAGACGAGTTGCAGTCCTCCAACAAAGGAGGGTGAGAGGAGTTTGCGGAAGGAAGTACAGGCAGGAGGTTCAGCAGGGTGCACAGGAACATTCAGATATCCACCCTTGGCAGCTGTGATTGCCGCGTTCCAGGTCCAAGGTAAGCAACCGCATGATTACGTGCCAGATGAATGTCCGGTTGCCCAAAGACTGTGAACGAGGCTTTTACCCTTGGCGGAAAGTGTGCCCGTAGGAGAAGGGGAGGCATCTCCATGGAGAAGAGGATGTGTTGACGTTGACTAAGGAAAGGATGACGACGATGCCGCCAACAAGAAGAAGACGGACAAGAAATGCAACAAGAAGCGCAAGGACGAATGCAGTGCTGGCGTCGAGGGGGGTCAGGGTTACTCCTAGTACCCGGCAAGAAGGCCAAGGTGAAGCCCCCAGCAAGGTATTTGCCGCGTGCAGACGACTGACGGGAAGACGGGTGACGCAGAGGGCTGGGAAGGATGAGTGATGGGCAGTATGCAAGATCCATCGAAACAAGGGCCATGATCTCCAAGAGCTGTGGCAATCAAGTTGAGCAACTCGTCAAGAAGCAGAAAGCTGAGACGCGAAGCGCGACCAGGAAAAAAAGACCAAGATGGAGTTGGCGGGAAGGGTACGAGGGGGGCCCGGGCCCCGGAAGGTCCTCAACACCAAGGGAAACCGACTAAAGGCAGAGAAGAAGGAAGGTGGTGACGAAAGTGATTGAGGGGATAGGGTGTGAAGAAGGAAACAAGTGTTGAACGAGGAGTTTCAGAAAGCCACTGACGACCCTGGGCATTGACAGGGGGCATTCCTTGCACTCCTCGCAACGACCAGCTGAAAAATGGCGTGTGAGGTCAAGGCTGTGGAGACAACGGAGATTCATGGAAACCACCAAATGGTCTCGCACCCACCCATCTCTTTGACGAAAAGAGGATCACCCCGGACAGCACCACAGGTAGGTGCTTGCCGTTGGTGGTACACAACAATCTGTAACCTCTAATGGTACAAAGATGTTGGTTGACGGGCAGGGCGGGTTGAAGCGGATTTACCAGAGTAATAGCAAGTTTGCAGGGATAACAAGAAGAGCTCAAGTGACTGGCACGTTTAAGGAATCAACCCGGACAGGAGTCCTCCAAAGGGAAGATCCGCTGCCGGTGACATTTGGAGCGAATTGAACTTTTACCGGGAACTAGAAGATGTGTTTCGATGTGGTTCGAGCTTCCGTTTGCCATTATAATGGGATATGGACAACCTGCCCTGGCAAAGTTCATGGAGCATCCCACTATGCATCCAATACCCTGAAGATTCAGCCGATGGCGTCATTTCATACCATAGACAAGAAGGACGCAATTTATGCATGGACAAGAGTACCGGGATTGCGGTCGCTGCCGAGGCCGCTAGAAGCAGCGCAGTCTCCGCCAAGGAAAACAAACAAGGGAGACAAGCTAGCCAGGAGGATACGTAAGGAAAGGGACAGAAGTGTGGCAGGCGCTGGATCGACGAGCTGCCGGTGGTTCTTTGGTCCCTCCGTACGACACCAAATCGAGCTACCGGCCAGACTCCCTTCTTCCTAGTCTATGGGGCAGAAGCAGTGATCCCCACAGAACTCATATACGGGTCACCTCGAGTATTTGCCTACGATGAAGTAGAGCAAGAGCAGCACCGGCATGACGATGCCGTGCTCCTTGAGGAGAACCGTCTCCGGGCTGCTACGCGTGCTGCACGCTATCAGCAAGCCCTACATCGCTACCACAGCCGCAGGGTTCATGCTCGGAGCCTTGAGGAAGGCGACCTTGTCCTTGGCGCGTTCAGTCCGCCAAGGGTGCAAACAAGTTGATGCCGAAGTGGGAAGGCCCTTACCGGGTAGTACGAGTCTCCAGACCCGGCGCAGTCCATCTGGAGACCGAAGATGGCATTCAATTGCAAAACTCACGGAACATTGAGCATCTTCGTAAGTTCGTGTTCCTCATGGTCCTCCACCCAACCACAAGCGGAGTAGGGTTTTACGCCTCGCGGCGCCCGAACCTGGGTAAAAACCACCCGCGTCACCATTGCCGTGTTGCTCTATGACCTCCGCTCTTTGTGCAACGTGCCCTTCCCCCTTGCCAACCACAAAGGAGCCGATGGCCCCATAGGTGATCGTGTCGAACCACGACATCTTTGGCGCGCCAGGTAGGGGGAAGCGCTTGTGCGAACCCGAGGACGTAAGCGCGCGTCAATCTTCATCGTCGTCCTCCTTCGACGGCGCGGCTCATCATCCATGGTGCCCAAGAAAAAGTCCGGCACAGCAGCCCATCCTTCCACCTCGAAGGTCCCCTCGTATGTAGCCACTGATCCCATGGGGCTGCGGTGGCGTCGGGGGACGCAGACCCACAGGGAACGTGACCGGCGCAGGCGGCGCCGTCATCGTTCCCCCCGCTGCTGAGGTGGGGCAGGAGGCGCCGAGGAGGACATCATCAACAGCACCCTAGCGGCCACGCTCCACAAGATGCGGGACGGGAGAACATCCAATCTCCGCCTCTCCACCTCACTAGAGAATGCAGCCACAGTGATGGGCGCCACTCCGGCGCGAATCGCGACCTCCTAGCTGCCCCTGCTGCGGGTGCAGCTACGAGGCACACCGCCTTCCCCAGGGCAAGGCAATCAAGACGAAGCGCCGAACGGCCGTCAACCCGCAAGCGCGTCCTTCTCGTCGCCACACCCCCCCGACTACTCGCACAACTACAGCGACACCCGCCGCCATACGCGTACCGTCAGGAGTCGGGCGACTCAGATCTGCGTTATCGTCCATGCCAAGTTACTACTTCGGAAGCCATGGCGCGAGCCCAGCTCCTGTTGAATTCCCACTAGCGGCCAACCAAATAGATGAATGGAGAGCCACCATTCAAAGTTTGATTGGTTTCGCTAGGCAGGGGGATCACAACGAGCGGGCTCGCCACGGCATCCGCAGGCAGCGACAGCGGCCCGAGCCGCTGGCCGTGCTGAAGGGGCCAACCTTACGGTGCAGGCCCCCCACGATAGCCAGCACAGGGGCCGCAGCCAGAGCCCGCAACCAGAACACGACGGTGTCGATGGCTTCATCTGATCCTCGAGCCCGTCGAGATCAACAACAGGTCCTGGAGCAGGCGGAGGGAAGACGCGCGCGTCACCATAGAACGGCGACGCGAAACCCACCGCCAGTCTGACAGGCGCAATGACCCCGATTTTGACGAGCCTGCGCCCGGTGGGAGACGGATACCTGCCTTTCAAGGTTGGGTGTCCTACCTTCACTCGTGAGCTGCGGCAAGTCCGTTGGCCATCGCGCCGTACGTTCAAGCCAGAGATACCAAAAAAATATGATGGAAGACTGAACTCGGCAGAGTTCTTGCATCTACACCATTGTTGTTCAAGCCATTGGAGGAAGAGATGAAAAGGTATTCGCCAACTACTTCCCTTTGGTGCTCAAGCCAAATGTGAGGTCGTGGCTGATGCACTTGCCAGAGAACTCCATCTCGACTTGGGCTATCTGTGCCACGAGTTTGTTGGTGCCTTCACGGGCGGCCATCAAGAACCAGGGTGGTCCAGCGATTTGCAGCTCCTTCCACAAAAGGAGGGAGAGTTTGCGGAAGTACATGCAGAGGTTCAGCCGGGTGCACAGGAACATTCCAGATATCCACCCGCAGCTGTGATTGCCGCGTTCCAGTCCATGTCGCCAACCGCAGGATACGTTCCAAGATGAATGTCCGGTTGCCCAAGACTGTGAACGAGCTTTACACCTTGGCGGATAAGTGTGCCCGTACGGGAAGGGGAGGCATCTCCCTGGAGAAGAGGATGGTGTGGACGTTGACTCAGAAATGACGACGATGCCGCCAACCAAAGAAGAAGGACAAGAAATGCAACAAGAAGCGCAAGGAGAAAGCAGTGCTGGCTGTCGAGGGGTCGGTACTCCTAGTACCGGCAAGAAGGCCAAGGCTGAAGCCCCCACAAGGTAGTTGCCGCGTGCGCCGACTGCCGGGAAGCTGCGGCTGCCGAGAAGGCTGGGAAGGCTGATGGGCCGTACTGCAAGATCCATCGAACCAAGGGCCATGATCTCCAAGAGTGTCATCAAGTTGAGCAACCGTCAAGAAGCAGAAAGCTGAGTACGATAAGCGCGACAAGGAAAAAGACCAAGATGGCGTTGGCGGGAAGGGCCGAGGGGGCCGCCCCGGCAAGGTCCCTCAACACCAAGGGAAACCTGCTAAAGGCCATGAGAAGAAGGAATGTGGTGACGAAAGTGATGAAGGGGATGAAGAGGAAACCAGTGAGCGAAGTTTCAGAAAGCCACTGACGCCCTGTGCATTACAGGTTGCATCCTTGCACTCCTCTCACCGCCAGCTAAACAATGGCGTGAGGTCAATGCTGTGGAGCCAACGGCAGATTCATGGAAACCACTCAAATGGTCTCGCACACCCATCCTCTTTGACGAAGAGGATCACCCCGACCGCACATCACGGTAGGGTGCTTGCCGTTGTTGGTATCACCAACAATCTGTAACCTCAAGGTCCACAAGATGTTGGTTGACGGCGGGGCTGGGTTGAAGCTGATTTCCCCTAAGGTAATCAGCAGTTGCAGATAACCAATGAAGAGCTCAAGGTTACTGGCACGTTTCAAGGAATCAACCCGACAGGAGTCCTCCAAAGGGGAAGATCACGCGGCCGGTGACATTTGGAGGAGAATTGAACTACCGGACTAAGAAGATTGTGTTCGATGTGGTCGAGCTTCCGTTGCCATATAATGGGATACTTGGACAACCTGCCCTGGCAAAGTTCATGGAGGCATCCCACTATGCCTACAATACCCTGAAGATTCCAGGACCGATGGGCGTCATTTCTATCCCATCAGACAAGAAGGACGCAATTATATGCATGGACAAGATGTACCGGGATGCGGTCGCTGCCGAGCCGCAGAAGCCGCAGTCTCCGCCAAGGAAAACAAACAAGGGAGAAAAGCTAGCAGATACCGGTAAGGAATCCGAAGCACGCCTCTCCGGAGTATGCTGCACCCGTCGATGATTTGCCGGAGAGTTCTAATAGCAAAAGATCCAAGGTTGCTGCACCCACTGTGAAGAAGGTCCCGGCAGGCTGGTTGGCGCTGATGGTTACATTCACTATCAGCTACACACTTGACGACAAATGAAAGCACGCTCGTTGCCTTCCTGCGGGCGAATGTCGATGTGTTTGCTTGGCAACCATCTAACATCCCCGATGTTCCTAGTGAGGTAATCAAGCACCACCTTGCTGTCTCCCTCATGCCCGGCCCGTCAAGCAAAAGGTCAGGAAGCAAGCCTTGGAGCGGCAGCAGTTCATTGCGAGAGATCAAGAAACTTGAGGCAGCTGGTTTGGTCAGAGGAGTATTGCACCCAACATGGTTGGTGAATCCATTGGTAGTGCGCAAGGTGAATGGGAAATGGAGGTTGTGCATAGATTTCACAGATCTGAATAAAGCATACCCGAAGGACCCCTTCCCCTTGCTGCACTCGACCAGATCGTGGATTCCACCTCCGGGTGTGATCTGCTTTCCTTCTTGGATGCTTACTACTCGGGTACCACCAAATTCATGTCCAAGGAAGACGAGGAGAAGACAGCATTCATAACCCCAGTGGCATGTACTGCTTCGTACGGATGCCCTTTGGGTTAAAGAGCGCTGGGTCCACTTTGCAAGAGCAGTGCAAACAGGGTTTAAGTCTTAGCTGCAGCAGAAATATTCAAGCTTACGGGATGACATAGTGGTCAGACCAAGGATAGATCACACGTCCATTCAAGACTTGGAAGAAACCTTTGCAAACCTTAGCAAGATCAACTTGAAACTGAACCCAGAGAAGTGCGTGTTTGGCGTCCCCTCCGGCAAGCTACTTGGCTTTCTTGTGTCTCACCGGGGGTTAGAGGCCAACCCCGACAAGATCAGGGCAATCGAACAGATTCAAGCACCCAAGTCGTCAAGGACGCGAGGCGTTTAACTGGATGTGTTGCCGCCTGAGTAGGTTCATCTCCAAGTCCGCCGAGCATGCCCTTCCTTTCTTCAAATTTTGAAGAAGGCAGGCGCGTGAAGTGGACCCCGGAGGCGGAAGCAGCGCTGCAGGATTTAAAACTTATCTTCCTCTGTTTCCCACCCTGGTCGCTCCTAAACCACAAGAGCCGTTGCTACTGTATTGGCGGCAACCAATCAAGTGGTTAGTGCAGCACTGGTGGCACAACGGGAAGTGGAAGGAGCAGCTGCACTACTGTCCTCCCGGGAGAAGGAAGTGAACCAGTCACAGCAAGGCTGGGCACAGACCAAGAGAAGAAGACAGAGAAGCGAAGAATCCCAGATTGTGGCAAGGAAGAAGGTGGTGCAGTGGCCGATTTACTTTGTCAGCTCCCTGTTGTAGGGGGCTAGGTCAAGGTACTCTGGCGTGCAAAAGTTGATCTTTGGCCTTGTTGCCTCAAGGAAACTGCGCCACTACTTCCAAGCCCACGAGATCGCAGTTTGTCACACGGTTCCCTTTGCAACGCATACTGAGGAACCCGGAGGCCACTGGCGAATATTGGAATAGGCTTTGGAGTTATCAAGCTTTGGTTTGAAGTTTGAGAGCACGTCAACCATTCAGAGCAGAACACTGGCGGAGTTTATTGCAGAGTGGACACCTACCTCAGACGAAAGGCATTGGAAACTGTTACCCCCGGCAAGGAGAGCACCCAAGAGTGGATCATGTACTTTGATGGTGCCTTCTCACTACAAGGTGCAGGAGCTGGCATGCTCCTCGTCGCACCCACTGGAGAGCACCTCAAGTATGTGGTCCAAATGCATTTCCCTGGGAGAAGGCTACCAGCAAACACTGCAGAATATGAAGGACTCCTTGTCGGGCTCAGAATCACAACGGAGTTGGGGATCAAGAAGTTGATCATCCGAGGAGACGCACAGCTCGTGGTGAGGCAATAAACAAGGATTATGAGAGTCCACTGATGGAGGCATGTGGAGGAAGTGAGAAAGCGAGGAGCACTTTGATGGATAGCAAACAGAGCACGTGCCACGTGCGGAAAACAGCATTGTGATCATCTATCAAAGTACGTTGCGCAAAAGCTTCCTGTGGAACCAGGGACTTTTGTTCTCCACCTGACTCAACCTTCCGTGTCCCCGCAACAACGGCCCGAAAGAGGAGGAAACTGGACTCCGCAAGCCACCTACCCTGCAGAGCTTCCCGAAGCCCCCGGCAAGAGGTTGGCGGGAACAACTCCCCTTCGCTTGGTGAGCAGCACCCTCCCGCCAAACTACCAGTCCTTGCAGTTGAGGCATGCGCTCCCACGACGAGGAGGTGCCACGGTCCTTGTTGGCGAGCCTCAGGCTCCAACTTGGGCACACGCACATAGTCCATTACTCCAAACAGGAGAACTTCCCGAATAGCAAGAAGAGCTGAAAGAGTAGCCTGGAGGGCCAGTATGTATCAGTTCATGGACACGCTATTAGAAGGACCCCAACGTTGTGAAATTGAAGTGCATTTGCTGGGAAGAAGGGAAGGAACTGTTGGCAGAAATACACAGAGGCATGTGCGGCTCCCATATTGGATCAAGAGCCTGGTTGGAAAAGCTTTCCGCAAGGTTTCTACTGGCCCCCGGCCCTCCAAGATGCGATTGAGCAGTCATGAGATGTGAAGCCTGCCAGTTCCACTCCAAGAATATCCATCAGCCTGCTCAAGCTCTCCAACGATCCTTTGTCATGGCCATTTTCGGTCTGGGGCTCGACATCTTGGGCCCCTTCCCTCGTGCTACCGGGGCTTTGGATTTTGTTCGTTGCCATCGACAGTTTACAAAGTGGCCAGAAGTGGCCCGTGAGAAAGTAACCGCACACGTCAGCTATCAAGTTCTTGAGGGATTGGTGCGCCGCTTTGGAGTACCTTCCAGAGTCATCACTGACATGGCACCAATTCACAAGCCGTGCCTTCATGCAATACGTTCAAACCCTCGGAAGCAAAGTTTCATTTGCCTCTGTTCCCATCCCAGAAGCAATGGCAAAGCTAAGAGGGCGAACGCTGAATTGCTGTGAGGACTCAAGACAAGAACATTTGATAGCTGCAGAATTTTCCCCCCTAGGGTGTGTTCAGTACCAAAAATTCTTAAATATTCTACAAAAATTCATATTAAATTTTCAGGATATTCTGAGAACTTTTATTTTCGGGTCATTTTTTTATTGGACGGAAAAAACAGAAAACAGGAAAATCATAGCATTTCTACTTTATTAACTTTAAGTAACAAAGAGTAAATAGTGGGTACAGTAGGTTGTGCTTACTAAATTCATCGACCACATGCCCCTAAAAAAGAATCCATTAATAAGGTTGATCAAGTCTTATTAACAAACTATTTCCGAGTAGCATGAAACCGAAGAATCTTTGTATGACACTAAGTTACCTCAACGGGGATATGCATTTTCCCAATAATAACTGTTTCATATCTCTTTTTAACAGTACGCAGAGGGAGTTGAAAACTTCCAATAGTAATTGTTGAGGCCCTTTTAATAACATTAATAACATTCACTTGAAATTGTTTCTTCGGAAATTGCACCATATGCTCATTGCCATTGATATGAAAAGTGACCTTGCTTTTGTTGTTATCAATAACAGCTCCTGCAGTATTCAAAAAGGGTCTACCAAGGATAATCGACATGTTGTCGTCCTCGGGCATATCAAGTATAACAAAGTTTGTTAAGACTGTAACATTTGCAAGTACAACGGGCACATCCTCACAAATACCGATAGGTATGCAGTTGATTTGTCAGCCATTTGCAATGATATTTCAGTAGGTGTGAGTTTATTCAAATCAAGTCTTCTATATAAAGAGAAAGGCATAACACTAACACCGGCTCCCAAATCACATTAAGCAGTTTTGACTTAATTTCTTTTAATGGAGCATGGTATAGTGGGTATTCCTGGATCTCCTAGTTTCTTAGGTACTCCATCCTTAAAAGAGTAATTTGCAAGCATGGTGGAGATTTCAGCTTCAGGTATTTTTCTTTTATTAGTGACAATGTCTTTCATATACTTAGCATAAGGGGCCATCTTTAGAATATTAGTCAAACGAGTACGCAAGAAGACTGGCCTAAGCATTTCAGCAAAGTGTTCAAATTCTTCTTCATCTTTGTTCTTAGATGATTTAGTTGGGAAAGACATGGGTTTCTGAACCCATGGTTCTCTTTCTTTACCATGTTTTCTAGCAATGAAATCTCTTTTATCATAACGTTTATTCTTGGGAGGTGGGCTATCAAGATCAACTACAGGTTCTATTTCAAACATCATGATTAGGTTCTTTATCATTGTCTTGTTGAGCATCAACATGAACATCATTATCATTTTCATTATCGTTAGGTGTATGTTCATTACCAGATTGTGTCTCAGCATAAAAAATAGAAACCTCATTATTACTCTCAGGAGGTTTTTCTATTTCGGGTTCACTAGAAGTATGCAAAGTCCTATCGTTTATCTTTATCTTTTTCTTCTAAGATGGACTAGGTGCATCTATATTAGTTCTTTGAGAGTCTTGTTCAATTCTTTTAGGACGACCTTCAGGATAAAGTGTCTCCTGAGTCATTCTACCTCCTCTAGTCATTACTCTAACAGCATGATCATTCATATTATTATTCATCTCATTAAGCAAATACTTTGAGGTTCAGCGACTTGATCTAACTGGGTTTGAACATGGTAGCATGTTTACCTAGACCTTTAACATCATTAGCAATTCTAAACATCAAGTCACTCAAACGGCCAATCATGAAAGCATTACGTTTCAATTGATTCATAACATACGCATTAAAATTTTCTTACTTAACAATGTAATTATCGAATTCATCCAGGCATTGACTAGCAGATTTATTGTAAGTTGTCGGTGCAACAAACCATGGTGTGTGTTTCCCGGACTGTACACAGGCTCAAGGGCAAGGTTGCAGCAATGAGACAAGGCCAAGCAGAAGAAATAGCTCTTTGAGAAATCAAAGGGCGGATCAAGAAGACCAAGACAAACCGAAGGAACAAGATATCACCAAGGGAAAAGCCTCCCTTGCCGGGCAGGCGAGCCTGGTCAGGTCGAGGCCACCCCAAGAGCAAGTCCCAAGACCTCCCCGGCAAGGGTTGCCGGGGCGCCGACGGCCTGCTTCCCCGCCAAGGCCCCACCGCTCCACCTCACAGCAACGTCGGTCACTTCTCGGTGCGGTGTCAAGCCCCCAAGTGATTAAGTGGCTGTCATTCAGCACGTGGCAGCCATTTTTGAGGAAGATCACCCCTAAATGACACCCGTCCAGGGACGTGTCACGCAGACAGGCGAGAATGTGGTTGAATGGCATGACAAGGCTTGCCGGGCTGCTTCCACGACGTGACACTAAGTGGTGCATTTAATGCACCTTGTCCTGTCTGCAGAGTTAGGTATGATAGCACTGTGGCTATCTAATCACTGGATAATGACTGTTTTGCCACTGTGGTAACCCCTTGACCTATAAAAGGAGGGCCGATGCAACCTTAGAAGGGATTCGAACCCTTGTACACTCATACGCGCGTAGCTGCTCTCCCCGAGGCAACCTTGCCGGGCTTGAGCGTTGCGTGTTCCTCATGGTCCTCCACCCAATCCACAAAAGCAGGAGTAGGGTTTTACGCCTCGCGGCGGCCCGAACCTGGGTAAAAACCACCCGCGTCACCATTGCCGTGTTGCTCTATGACCTCCGCTCTTTGTGCAACGTGCCCTTCCCCCTTGCCGAACCACAAAGGAGCCGATGGCCCCATAGGTGATCGTGTCGAACCACGACATCTTTGGCGCGCCAGGTAGGGGGAAGCGCTTGTGCGAACCCGAGGACGTAAGCAGCGCGTCAATCTTCATCGTCGTCCTCCTTCGACGGCGGCATCATCATCCATGGTGCCCAAGAAAAAGTCCGGCACAGCAGCCCATCCTTCCACCTCGAAGGTCCCCTCGTATGTAGCCACTGATCCCATGGGGGCTGCGGTGGCGTCGGGGGACGCAGACGCCACAGGGAACGTGACCGGCGCAGGCGGCGCCGTCATCGTTCCCCCCGCTGCTGAGGTGGGAGCAGGAGGCGCCGGAGGAGGACATCATCAACAGCACCCTAGCGGCCACGCTCCACAAGATGCGGGACGGGAGAACATCCAATCTCCGCCTCTCCACCTCACTAGAGAATGCAGCCACAGTGATGGCGCCCACTCCGGCGCGAATCGCGACCTCCTAGCTGCCCCTGCTGCGGGTGCAGCTACGAGGCACACGCCTTCCCCAGGGCAAGGCAATCAAGACGAAGCGCCGAACGGGGCCGTCAACCCGCAAGCGCGTCCTTCTCGTCGCCACACCGCCCTCGCGACTGGCTCGCGACAACGAGAGCGCGACGCCGCCAGTACCGGTACCGTCAGGAGTCGGGCGACGTCACGATCTGCGTTATCGTCCATGCCAAGTACTACTTCGGAAGCCATGGCGCGAGCCCAGCTCCTGTTGAGATTCCCACTAGCGGCCAACCAAATAGATGAATGGAGAGCCACCATTCAAAGTTTGATTGGTTTCGCTGAGGCAGGGGGATCACAACGAGCGGGCTCGCCACGGCATCCGCAGGCAGCGACAGCGGCCCGAGCCGCTGGCCGTGCTGAAGGGGCCAACCTTACGGTGCAGGCCCCCCACGATAGCCAGCACAGGGGCCGCAGCCAGAGCCGCGCAACCAAGAACACGACGAGGTGTCGATGGCTTCATCTGATCCTCGAGCCCGTCGAGATCAACAACAGGTCCTGGAGGACAGGCGGAGGGAAGACGCGCGCGTCACCATAGAACGGCGACGCGAAACCCACCGCCAGTCTGACAGGCGCAATGACCCCGATTTTGACGAGCCTGCGCCCGGTGGAGACGGATACCTGCCTTTCAAGGTTGGGTGTCCTACCTTCACTCGTGAGCTGCGGCAAGTCCGTTGGCCATCTGCCCGTACGTTCAAGCCAGAGATACCAAAAAAATATGATGGAAGACTGAACTCGGCAGAGTTCTTGAGCATCTACACCATTGTTGTTCAAGCCATTGGAGGAAGAGATGAAAAGGTATTCGCCAACTACTTCCCTTTGGTGCTCAAGCCAAATGTGAGGTCGTGGCTGATGCACTTGCCAGAGAACTCCATCTCGACTTGGGCTGATCTGTGCCACGAGTTTGTTGGTGCCTTCACGGGCGGCCATCAAGAACCAGGGTGGTCCAGCGATTTGCAGCTCCTTCCACAAAAGGAAGGGGAGAGTTTGCGGAAGTACATGCAGAGGTTCAGCCGGGTGCACAGGAACATTCCAGATATCCACCCGGCAGCTGTGATTGCCGCGTTCCAGTCCAATGTACGCAACCGCAGGATACGTTCCAAGATGAATGTCCGGTTGCCCAAGACTGTGAACGAGCTTTACACCTTGGCGGATAAGTGTGCCCGTACGGAGAAGGGGAGGCATCTCCCTGGAGAAGAGGATGGTGTTGACGTTGACTCAGAAGATGACGACGATGCCGCCAACCAGAAGAAGAAGGACAAGAAATGCAACAAGAAGCGCAAGGAGAAAGCAGTGCTGGCTGTCGAGGGGTCAGGTACTCCTAGTACCGGCAAGAAGGCCAAGGCTGAAGCCCCCAGCAAGGTAGTTGCCGCGTGCGCCGACTGCCGGGAAGCTGCGGCTGCCGAGAAGGCTGGGAAGGCTGATGGGCCGTACTGCAAGATCCATCGAACCAAGGGCCATGATCTCCAAGAGTGTCATCAAGTTGAGCAACTCGTCAAGAAGCAGAAAGCTGAGTACGATAAGCGCGACAAGGAAAAAGACCAAGATGGCGTTGGCGGGAAGGGCCGAGGGGGCCGCCCCGGCAAGGTCCCTCAACACCAAGGGAAACCTGCTAAAGGCCATGAGAAGAAGGAATGTGGTGACGAAAGTGATGAAGGGGATGAAGAGGAAACCAGTGAGCGAGAGTTTCAGAAAGCCACTGACGCCCTGTGCATTGACAGGGGTGCATCCTTGCACTCCTCTCACCGCCAGCTGAAACAATGGGCGTGTGAGGTCAATGCTGTGGAGCCAACGGCAGATTCATGGAAACCACTCAAATGGTCTCGCACACCCATCCTCTTTGACGAAGAGGATCACCCCGACCGCACCATCACGGTAGGGTGCTTGCCGTTGTTGGTATCACCAACAATCTGTAACCTCAAGGTCACAAAGATGTTGGTTGACGGCGGGGCTGGGTTGAAGCTGATTTCCCCTAAGGTAATCAGCAAGTTGCAGATAACCAATGAAGAGCTCAAGGTTACTGGCACGTTTCAAGGAATCAACCCGACAGGAGTCCTCCAAAGGGGAAGATCACGCTGCCGGTGACATTTGGAGGAGAATTGAACTACCGGACTAAGAAGATTGTGTTCGATGTGGTCGAGCTTCCGTTGCCATATAATGGGATACTTGGACAACCTGCCCTGGCAAAGTTCATGGAGGCATCCCACTATGCCTACAATACCCTGAAGATTCCAGGACCGATGGGCGTCATTTCTATCCCATCAGACAAGAAGGACGCAATTATATGCATGGACAAGATGTACCGGGATGCGGTCGCTGCCGAGGCCGCAGAAGCCGCAGTCTCCGCCAAGGAAAACAAACAAGGGAGAAAAGCTAGCAAGGATACCGGTAAGGAATCCGGGAAGCGCGCCTCTCCGGAGTATGCTGCACCCATCGATGATTTGCCGGAGAGTTCTAATAGCAAAAGATCCAAGGTTGCTGCACCCACTGTGAAGAAGGTCCCGGCAGGGCTGGTTGGCGCTGATGGTACATTCACTATCAGCTACACACTTGACGACAAATAGGAAAGCACGCTCGTTGCCTTCCTGCGGGCGAATGTCGATGTGTTTGCTTGGCAACCATCTAACATCCCCGATGTTCCTAGTGAGGTAATCAAGCACCACCTTGCTGTCTGCCCTCATGCCCGGCCCGTCAAGCAAAAGGTCAGGAAGCAAGCCTTGGAGCGGCAGCAGTTCATTGCCGAAGAGATCAAGAAACTTGAGGCAGCTGGTTTGGTCAGAGGAGTATTGCACCCAACATGGTTGGTGAATCCAGTGGTAGTGCGCAAGGTGAATGGGAAATGGAGGTTGTGCATAGATTTCACAGATCTGAATAAAGCATACCCGAAGGACCCCTTCCCCTTGCTGCACATCGACCAGATCGTGGATTCCACCTCCGGGTGTGATCTGCTTTCCTTCTTGGATGCTTACTCCGGGTACCACCAGAAATTCATGTCCAAGGAAGACGAGGAGAAGACAGCATTCATAACCCCATGTGGCATGTACTGCTTCGTACGGATGCCCTTTGGGTTAAAGAGCGCTGGGTCCACTTTTGCAAGAGCAGTGCAAACAGGGTTTAAGTCTTAGCTGCACAGAAATATTCAAGCTTACATGGATGACATAGTGGTCAAGACCAAGGATAGATCAACGCTCATTCAAGACTTGGAAGAAACCTTTGCAAACCTTAGCAAGATCAACTTGAAACTGAACCCAGAGAAGTGCGTGTTTGGCGTCCCCTCCGGCAAGCTACTTGGCTTCTTTGTGTCTCACCGGGGGTTAGAGGCCAACCCCGACAAGATCAGGGCAATCGAACAGATTCAAGCACCCAAGTCAGTCAAGGACGCGAGGCGTTTAACTGGATGTGTTGCCGCGCTGAGTAGGTTCATCTCCAAGTCCGCCGAGCATGCCCTTCCGTTCTTCAAAATTTTGAAGAAGGCAGGGCCCGTGAAGTGGACCCCGGAGGCGGAAGCAGCGCTGCAGGATTTAAAAACTTATCTTTCCTCTGTTTCCACCCTGGTCGCTCCTAAACCACAAGAGCCGTTGCTACTGTATTTGGCGGCAACCAATCAAGTGGTTAGTGCAGCACTGGTGGCACAACGGGAAGTGGAAGGAGCAGCTGCAGCTACTGTCCTCCCGGGAGAAGGAAGTGAACCAGTCACAGCAAGGCTGGGCACAGACCAAGAGAAAGAAGAGCAGAGAAGCGAAGGAAATCCCAAGATTGTGGCAAGGAAGAAGGTGGTGCAGTGGCCGATTTACTTTGTCAGCTCCCTGTTGTAGGGGGCTAGGTCAAGGTACTCTGGCGTGCAAAAGTTGATCTTTGGCCTTGTCATGGCCTCAAGGAAACTGCGCCACTACTTCCAAGCCCACGAGATCGCAGTTGTCACACGGTTCCCTTTGCAACGCATACTGAGGAACCCGGAGGCCACTGGCAGAATATTGGAATAGGCTTTGGAGTTATCAAGCTTTGGTTTGAAGTTTGAGAGCACGTCAACCATTCAGAGCAGAACACTGGCGGAGTTTATTGCAGAGTGGACACCTACCTCAGACGAAGAGGCATTGGAAACTGTTACCCCCGGCAAGGAAGCACCCCAAGAGTGGATCATGTACTTTGATGGTGCCTTCTCACTACAAGGTGCAGGAGCTGGCATGCTCCTCGTCGCACCCACTGGAGAGCACCTCAAGTATGTGGTCCAAATGCATTTCCCTGGGAGAAGGCTACCAGCAACACTGCAGAATATGAAGGACTCCTTGTCGGGCTCAGAATCACAACGGAGTTGGGGATCAAGAAGTTGATCATCCGAGGAGACGCACAGCTCGTGGTGAGGCAAGTAAACAAGGATTATGAGAGTCCACTGATGGAGGCATATGTGGAGGAAGTGAGAAAGCTGGAGGAGCACTTTGATGGATAGCAAACAGAGCACGTGCCACGTGCGGAAAACAGCATTGTTGATCATCTATCAAAGTACGTTGCGCAAAAGCTTCCTGTGGAACCAGGGACTTTTGTTCTCCACCTGACTCAACCTTCCGTGTCCCCGGCAACAACGGCCCGGAAGAGGAGGAAACTGGACTCCGGCAAGCCTATCCTTGCAGAGCTTCCCGAAGCCCCCGGCAGAGAGGTTGGCGGGAACAACTCCCCTTCGCTTGGTGAGCAGCACCCTCCCGCCAAACTACCAGTCCTTGCAGTTGAGGCATGCGCTCCCACGAACGAGGAGGTGCCACTGGTCCTTGTTGGCGAGCCTCAGGCTCCAACTTGGGCACGGCACATAGTCCATTACCTCCAAACAGGAGAACTTCCCGAATAGCAAGAAGAAGCTGAAAGAGTAGCCTGGAGGGCCAGTATGTATCAGTTCATCGATGACACGCTATATAGAAGGAGGCCCAACGGTGTGAAATTGAAGTGCATTTGCTGGGAAGAAGGGAAGGAACTGTTGGCAGAAATACACAGAGGCATGTGCGGCTCCCATATTGGATCAAGAGCCTTGGTTGGAAAAGCTTTCCGGCAAGGTTTCTACTGGCCCACGGCCCTCCAAGATGCGATTGAGCTAGTCATGAGATGTGAAGCCTGCCAGTTCCACTCCAAGAATATCCATCAGCCTGCTCAAGCTCTCCAGACGATTCCTTTGTCATGGCCATTTTCGGTCTGGGGGCTCGACATCTTGGGCCCCTTCCCTCGTGCTACCGGGGGCTTTGGATTATTGTTCGTTGCCATCGACAAGTTTACAAAGTGGCCAGAAGTGGAGCCCGTGAGAAAGGTAACCGCACAGTCAGCTATCAAGTTCTTGAAGGGATTGGTGCGCCGCTTTGGAGTACCTTCCAGAGTCATCACTGACAATGGCACCCAATTCACAAGCCGTGCCTTCATGCAATACGTTCAAACCCTCGGAAGCAAAGTTTCATTTGCCTCTGTTGCCCATCCCAGAAGCAATGGACAAGCTAAGAGGGCGAACGCTGAAGTGCTGTGAGGACTCAAGACAAGAACATTTGATAGGCTACAGAAGTGTGGCAGGCGCTGGATCGACGAGCTGCCGGTGGTTCTTTGGTCCCTCCGTACGACACCAAATCGAGCTACCGGCCAGACTCCCTTCTTCCTAGTCTATGGGGCAGAAGCAGTGATCCCCACAGAACTCATATACGGGTCACCTCGAGTATTTGCCTACGATGAAGTAGAGCAAGAGCAGCACCGGCATGACGATGCCGTGCTCCTTGAGGAGAACCGTCTCCGGGCTGCTACGCGTGCTGCACGCTATCAGCAAGCCCTACATCGCTACCACAGCCGCAGGGTTCATGCTCGGAGCCTTGAGGAAGGCGACCTTGTCCTTGGCGCGTTCAGTCCGCCAAGGGTGCAAACAAGTTGATGCCGAAGTGGGAAGGCCCTTACCGGGTAGTACGAGTCTCCAGACCCGGCGCAGTCCATCTGGAGACCGAAGATGGCATTCAATTGCAAAACTCACGGAACATTGAGCATCTTCGTAAGTTCTACCCGTAAGGCGCGGCTTTCGGGCCCTGCCCGGCAGCCACCCTTTTGTACAAGCCTTGCCGATGCTGCATGTAACCCTTTGTACAAAGCCAGGCGCAGACCCTGAGCAGCAGATAAATAAACGAAGCACTGGGGGCCCCAAAAACTTGCATGCATGCATAGCATAACATGAGCATGGCATGATCTTGTAATAAGGTCATGTGTAGCTTTGTTTTCCTCTGCACTAAACTGCAGGGCTCTTGCCGCGGACTCGGTCCCGAAAAGAAGAAATGGAAACAAGCCTACATATCGGTCCCCGACAAGCCAAACAAATAAGTTTCTTCTTATCCATACATGTTCTGCAAGGAGCAAACTTGTGCATATAGAAACCTCGTCACCTTCGAAGCATGGGTGCTCCCATCCTTTGACTCGAACATTGCTTCGGTCGAGGTGGTTGTAGTGGCCATTGATGGAGAGGGTTCGACGGGGGGCTGGTCCCTTTCCTAGTTTCGAGCCCGGCAGGCCAAGCCCGCGGCAACAAATGAAAGGTACCGGCAAGATAGCTTGCCGTGGAAACTTGTTTACTTAAACGTATAGAGGCATTCCACCTCTGCATGGACATGATACATGCACAAGTACCCGGCAAGCCTTGTCATTTTCATTAATATGCAGATAAACAAGTATAGATCTTACAGAGCACAAACATGGATAAAGAAGATTACATATTTAACAGTAAAGTTTGGCAAATGCCTACATATTTTAAGCTAAAAATAGATAAGTGCCCCATAATCCCCTTCTTGTCCCTCTCATCTTAGGAACTACAGGGGAAGGCGAAGAAGTCAAGAGGAGTGCCTGAGCGGAGGCCCAGTCTGGCAAGACCAGGAATGGCGAGGCTGCGAAGGCGGTGATGGATAGAGCGGCCAGGCGACACCCTAGCCACCACCAGGACCACGGGGTGTGCCCGACAGAAGGCACCAAGAGAGTCGCCCCGCAACCATCCGGAAAGAGGATGGTGATGATGGTGCCAGGGCAGGGGAAGAGACGGAAAATGGTGCGGCAGGCCAACAATACGAGATGAAGGCGTTGGTGCCATCGTACTCCGACCTGACGGACTGCCACCCGCCTTCCTCGTCTTCGCCGTTTTCCTCCTCGTCACTGTCGCTCCGAGGAGGCATTGGGCTCCTCGCCCGACGCCTCCCCCAGAGAGACTGTTGATGATGGTGGCGGCGCCCAAGGCATGCTAAGAGCACCGTCCACCACTCCAGCGGGCAGAAGGGCACCACCACCTTCGGCGTCGCCCCTCGCCTCGACAGATAGAGCAACGCCGGGGTCATCAAGGATCCCGGGCGCAATCCCACGGACGGGCGCCGAAAGCACCAGACGAATAACTCGTATAAAAGATACGAGTGCTCCGCCATCCAGGAGAGACATGGCGCCCCTCACACCGAAATCGGTGCGACCGCCGTGGGTACGTTGCCACCAACTACGGCGGCTCCAACGATAGCCGCCACGTCTCCTACAACCGCGGACCAAGCTCACTCCCCGGGTATCTACACGGACATCCAAGATCATCGCCCCTGAATGGAAGCGCGGGGTCGAGCCCCTCCCTCTCTTCTTAGGCATGAAGAAAGCAAACAAGAAGAAGGAGAGAGAGCGGGGATGAGTGCCTCCAATCACACTCACGCTCCCTTTTTTAGACAAGCAGAAGCCCGGAGCTACGGGCTCCTTCGGGCTCGACCCGCTCGTGTCACTGGCCACAACCGAGCTCGTCAACCACCCTCTCGCACCAATCCAAAGCAGTCATTTTTTTGCCACGGTGCCCTCCCCCGTGCCATTCACCACCTACCCCACGCGATGCATGCGGCATACGTGGCAGAAAAAGCGAACACGGTGGGAAGAGTGGAATGGTAGTTACCTCCCCGTGAATTAAAGTCATTCACGAGCCGGTGCAGAGACGGCCCCACCGCATTCGGCGTTTTGCACGACGCGTGGAAAAGCCGGGAACTGACTCAAGCATAGGTTAATGAAGAAGCAAAGAGAATATCAAGGGATGAGCTGCCACGAGCCCGCTGCCTGTGTACCTGATAGGGCCTACCCCGACGATGCTCGGCAGCGCGTTCGGGCCCGGCCCGGGGGCTCCTGTCGGTGCAACAAACCCTGGTGTATGTTGCCCGGACTGTAAACAGGCTCAAGAACAAGGTTGTAGCAACGAGACAAGGCCAAGCAGAAGAAATAGCTCTTTGAGAAATCAAAGGGCGGATCAAGAAGACCAAGAGAAGCCAAAGGAACAAGATATCACCAAGGGAAAAGCCTCCCTTGCCGGGCAGGCGAGCCTGGTCAGGTCGAGGCCACCCCAAGAGCAAGTCCCAAGACCTCCCCGGCAAGGGTTGCCGGGGCGTCGACGGCCTGCTTCCCCGCCAAGGCTCCACCGCTCCACCTCACAGCAACGTCGGTTACTTATCGGTGCGGTGTCGAGCCCCCAAGTGATTAAGTGGCTGTCATTCAACATGTGGCAGCCATTTCTGAGGAAGATCACCCCTAAATGACACCCGTCCAGGGACGTGTCATGCAGATAGGCGAGAAGGTGGTTGAATGGAACGGCAAGGCTTGTCGGGCTGCTTCCATGACGTGACACTAAGCGGTGCATTTAATGCACCTTTGTCCTGTCTGCAGAGTTAGGTATGATAGCATTGTGGCTATCTAATCACTGGATAATGACTGTTTTGCCACTGTGGTAACCCCTTGACCTATAAAAGGAGGGCCGAGGCAACCTTAGAAGGGATTCAAACCCTTGTACACTCATACGCACGTAGCTGCTCTCCCTGAGGCAACCTTGTCGGGCTTAAGCGCTGCGTGTTCCTCACGGTCCTCCACCCAATCCACCAAAGCAGGAGTAGGGTTTTACGCCTCGCGGCAGCCCGGACCTGGGTAAAAACCACCCGTGTCACCATTGCCGTGCTGCTCTACGGCCTCCGCTCTTTGTGCAACGTGCCCTTCCCCCTTGCCGAACCACGAAGGGGCCGATGGCCCCATAGGTGATCGTGTCAAACCATGACATAAGGAATATCACCTTCATCAAACCTCATGAGAGAATTTACCTCTACTACCTATGTTGGTGTATCAAGTCCATGTATTTCTTCAATAGGTGGTAGATTCTTAACATCTTCAGCTTTAATACCCTTTTCTCTCATAGATTTCTTTGCCTCTTGCATATCTTCAGGACTAAGAAATAGAATACCCCTCTTCTTCGGAGTTGGTTTAGGTGGTGGCTCAGGAAGTGTCCAATCATGATCATTTCTCAATATGTTATTCAATAACTCTTCAGCCCATTCAATAGTTCGTTCCCTGAAAACACAACCAACACAACAATCTAGGTAGTCCCTAGAAGCATCGGTTAGCCCATTATAAAAGATATAAAGTATTTCATTTATCTTAAGAAGGTGATCAGGCAAAGCATTAAGTAATTGGAGAAGCCTCCCCCAAGCTTGAGGGAGATTCTCTTCTTCAATTTTCACAAAATTAAATATTTCTTGTAAGGCAGCTTGTTTCTTATGTGCAGGGAAATATTTTTCAGAGAAGTAATATATCATATCCTGGGGACTACGCACACAACCAGGAGCAAGAGTATTAAACTATATCTTAGCATCACCCTTTAATGAGAATGGAAACAATTTAAGAATATAGTAATAGCGAATTTTTTCCTCATGAGCAAATAGGGTGGCTATAACATTCAGTTTAGTAAAGTGTGCCACAACAGTTTCAGATTCATAACCATGAAAAGGATCAGATTCAACCAAAGTGATTAACTTGAGATCGACAGAAAATTCATGATCCTTATCAGTAACAAAGATAGGTGAAGTAGCAAACTTAGGATCATATTTCATTCTAGCATTCAAGATTTTCATTTTAGCTTACATAGTAATTTCTTAAGATCTTATCTATCATTACAAGCAAGGAATTCTATAGCTATCTCACCATCCATAACATAACCCTCAGGTATCTTCGGCATTTCATATCTATTAGGGCTAGGCCTAATAGGTGAATCATAATTTTCAGCTTTAAAAATTTCATCAGTTTCAGCATTCTCAACTTCAGCACTTTCAAATACTTTAGCTTTAGCAAGTTGTTCATCAAGAAATTCACCTCGTGGCACAGTATCATCAGGCATAGTACTAGCCTCATCAATAGCATCATTCATAGCCAAAGTAGAATCATCAATTACTTGCGACATAGCAGAACTAATAGCAGGTGGTGGTGTTGCAAGCTTACTTAAAATAGAAGGTGAATCAAGTGCAGAACTAGATGGCAGTTCCTTACCCCCCCCCCTCGTCTTAGAGGGAACAATCTTGGTTCTATCATCCTTCAGATTCTTCATAATGATCAACAGATATAAATCCCAAGTGACTCAGCAAATAGAGCTATGCTCCCCGGCAACGGCGCCAAAAAGTTCTTGATAACTCACAAGTATAGGGGATCACAACAGTTTTCGAGGGTAGAGTATTCAACTCAAATTTATTGATTCGACACAAGGGCAGCAAAAGAATATTTGCAAGTATTAGCAGATGAGTTGTCAATTCAACCACACCTGGAGAACTAAATATCTGCAGCAGAGTGATCAGTAGCATAGTAGTATGGTAATTTGATAGCAGTAGTAACGATAGCAACAATAATGGTAACAATAATAGTAGCAGTTTTATAGTGATTGTAACAGCAGCAACAACAGTAGTAGTAACTTAGCAAGATCAATATGCGAAAGTCGTAGGCATTGTATAAGTAATGGATAATTATGTTGGACGACATCCATTATGTAATAGTTAGAACCTAGGGCGACACAAAACTAGCTCCAATTCATCAATGTAATGTAGGCATTTATTCCGTGTATAGTCATACATGCTTATGATAAGAACTTGCATGACATCTTTTGTCCTACCCTCCCGTGGCAGCGGGGTCCATACAGAAATTAAGGGATATTAAGGCCTCCTTTTAGTAGAGAACCGGAACAAAGCATTAGCACTTAGTGAATACATGAACTCCTCAAACTACGGTAATCACCAGAAAGAATCCCAATTATTGTCACCTTGGGGTATGCGGATCATAACACGTAAAAGGTGCGTATAACTTGCAAGATAGGATCAAGAACACAAATATATTCATGAAAACATAAAGGGTTCAGATCTGAAATCATGGCACTCGGGCCCTAGTGACAAGCATTAAGCATAGCAAAGTCATAGCAACATCAATCTCAGAACATACTGGATACTAGGGATCAAGCCCTAACAAAACTAACTCGATTACATGATAAATCTCATCCAACCCATCACCATCCAGCAAGCCTACAAAGGAATTACTCACTCCCGGCGGTGAGGATCATGAAATTGGTGATGAAGAAGGGTTGGTGATGACGATGACGATGAATCCCCTCTCCGGGGCCCAGAACGGACTCCAGATCTACCCTCCAGATGAAGAACAGGAGATGGCGGCGGCTCCGTATCATAAAACGTGATGATTCCTTCTCTCTGATCCATGGCGCAGCTCCGTGCGGATTTAGCCAGCTGCTGTTGGGAGTGGCGCAACTGCCACGGAGAACCATGCAGGTTTTAGTAATGGTGAATGATGGTGGCATCTTAGGTGTTGTTTCCTTGTTCAAGGCATCATCATTTCTTTGTTTAAGGTTGCTCCGGGATAAACTCTATATTTGGGTCTCCTGGATCAGATGGTGACGGCACCTTCGATGCCTTCTCCCTCCTTGGGGCATCGTTTGGAACAAGTGTTGGCTTGAGGGGCCAAGAGGTGGAGCGGTGTTGAATCTACCGCACCGACGACAGTGGGTCTCGGTGGCATGTGTGATGCCCCTGATTCAATAGTACACTAATCCTACACGCAAATGTGTACGATCAAGATCAAGGACTCATGGGAAGATATCAGAACACAAATCTAGACACAAATAAAATAATACAAGCTTTATATTACAAGCAAGGGGCCTCGAGGGCTCGAATACAGAAGCTTGAACATAAACGAGGCAATGAAAGCGACAATATCTGAGTATAGACATAAGTTAAACAAGGTGCCATAAGATGGCTAGCACAAAAGTAGCAACGATCGAAAAGGCAAGGCCTCCTGCCTAGGACCTCCTAACTACTCGAAGCCGAACTCCACGTAGAAACATCCTCGGGATCCTCTGGCTCCTTGTCGGTGTACTAAGTATTGGGTCACTAGTACCCCGTACTTGTGCACGGGCAGTTGTAGCCATCCTCGCGGGAAGGCTTGCCGGGAACAGTTCGAGGTTGATTTAAGCCATCAAGGAAATTATCAAGTCAGAGATCTGAGGATCAGCAGATAAGCAAAGCCGGAGTTCGAAGGCCAGCTTCCCCGGCAAGATTCTTGCCGGGATGGCCTGTAGAGCCCGGCAAGGCTTGGCGCCCGGCAAGGCTTGGTTCCCAGCAAGCCCTGGCGCCCGGCAAGGCTTGGCGCCCAGCGAGCCCTGGCGCCCGGCAAGGCTTGGCGCCCGGCAAGGTTTGGTGCCCGGCAAGGATCGGCGCCTGGTGAGATTCCGCCACTGTGCCACCGCTTCGGCACAGTAACAAGTCTGACATTCTGGCTCCTTCCCTGGATGCGTGGCGACGCGCCAGTGGAGGAGAGCTTAAGCGGTGCTGATGGGATGGCCCCTTTTTCCATCCCCAAGAAAGTGAGGACACCTAAACGGACACCTCACGGTGCATTAAATGCGCTTGTCCTAATCCGTCAGGGGTTAGGTATGATACCCTGTAGCTACTTTACACCTCAATGTATGTGCATTTTGCCACTGTGGAGACCCCTTTGAGCATATAAAAGGAGGCCCAAGGCAACTGCTACAGAGGAGGAGGACTTCTGGCCCATTCTGCATGCGTAGCTGCTCTTTGAACGTACTGTTCATTGCGAGCGCTCCTGAAGGCTGGGCTCACGAACATCAATAAGAACACAAAGCAGGAGTAGGGTTTTACGCTGATCAGCGGCCCGAACCTGGGTAAAAACCTCACGCGTCGATCATTGGTTCTGCTCTTTGCGTATACCTCTCCCCCCGCCGAATCGTAAAGGGGTCTCTCAGGATCCCATAGGTGTCGTACCCCGACATCTTTGGCGCGCCAGGTAGGGGGATTGAAGGTTGCGTGAACCTGATCTGGTGATCGGCGCCTTAGTTTCTTCATCATCTTCATCATCATGCCACCCAAGAAGAAGAGCGCTGCGACAGCGCAACCGTCCGGGTCCGTTTTGCCTACGCCTTCGCGTACTGGCGATGGCGTGGGTGCAGAAAAAAGAAGACTAGAACCCCCGCGGCGTTCTGGTGATCCGAGCCAGGCGAGCGGTATCGTTCGCAGTGGCAGTGGTAACCTGCACACCGCTGGATCTAGGGATGGCGCTGTGTTGCCTACGGGTGGCACAACGAACTCGAGAGATCGAAGGGCGCCTGCTGGAGCTCCCGTGCCGGCCCAAGCCTCACGACCTATCCAGGTCGTGCATGATGAGCGACGTCATGGCGCTGGTGGTTCGGGGTGTCCCCATGAAAAGGTTTTTGCGCATAGATCCCAAGATGCGTGGGACCAGCATGCACACCGAGCTGCCGGCGGAGGTGGCGCATGGTCGCGTGACCGTGGTGGTGCTCCTTCTAACTTGGTTAGGAGTCAGAGCACCTCACGTACCTCGCACTTGTTGCCGCCACCTACGCCAGCGGAAGCCTTGGCGCGTGCGCAGCTGCTCCTTGATTTTCCCCCTGCCCCAGAGAAGATGGAGGAGTGGCGAGCTACCATCCAGAACCTCATCGGCTTCACCAACAAAGATGGACCGCAAGAGGCAGGGCCCTCGCAGCGGAGGCCCATCGATCCGGCGCGAGCCGATGTAGAGAAAACCGGAGGTGGTGCAACGACAGTGCACTCCCCTCCGCGGCACCAGCGGCGGCCGACAACTCAGCAAGTCGACCGCCATGAAGAAGTTTCCACGGCGTCGTCCGATCCACGGATGCGCCACGATCAGCGTCAAGTTCTCCAGGAGCGAGGCAAGGAGGACACTCGAACTACCATCGAGCAACGACGGGAAGCACGCTATCAGTCTGATAAGCGCGCGGGGCCGGCTGTTGACGAGCCTGCGCTAGGGGACGTAGGAGACTTACCTTACGAGGTAGGGACTCCAGCGTTTACCCGTGAGCTGCGGCAAGTCTGGTGGCCCAATTCCCGAACCTTCAAGCCGGAGGTCCCGGAGAAGTATGACGGAAAGACCCATCCCTCGGAGTTCCTGAGCATCTACACCATTGCGGTGCAGGCTGCCGGGGGCCGAGATGACAAGATACTTGCCAACTACTTCCCGTTGGTGCTCAGGCCCAACGTCAGGTCGTGGTTGATGCATCTGCCGGAGAATTCTATTTCTTCCAGGTCAGATTTGTGCCATCAGTTTGTTGGCGCCTTTGTTGGAGGCCACCAAGCTCCTGGCCAAGAGAGCGATTTGCACATTATCCCTCAGAAGGAGGGCGAGTCCCTGCACAAGTTTATCCAGAGATTTAGCCGGGTGCAGTACAATATTCCTGAAGTTCATCCTGCCGCTGTTGTTAGTGCGTTCCATCAGAACATGCGTAACCGCAAAATGCGGGAAGAGCTGGCAATGAACAAAGTCAGGAGTATCGCTGAGCTTTACGCTCTGGCCGATAAGTGTGCTCGAGCTGAAGAGGGGAGGAAACTCCCCGGTGAGGCTGTTGGCGCGGCGGGCGAGTCCGAAGATGAAGACGCCACGGCCCCGTCAAGGAAAGGCCGGCGGCGGAACAGGAAATGCGGAGGCAAGGCCGTGCTTGCTGTCGAGGAATCCGACAACCCCGGCGCCGCCAAGAAGGCCAAGGTTGGTGACCCCGGCAAGGATCTTGCCGGGTGCCCTTCCTGTCAGACCTTGGCGGCTGCCGACAAGTCGGAGAACTCCGGCAAGCAGTATTGCAAGATCCATCGCACCAAGGGCCACGATCTCCAGAACTGCCGGCAAGTCGAGCAGCTTGCCGATAAGCAGAAGGCCGAATACGAGAGGCGGGATAAGGAGAAGGCCCAAGATGGTGCTGAGGGGTCCGGCAAGAAGCGCGGTGGCCGGGGAGGTCGCCGCGGCAAGGCCAAGAAGCAAAAGGATCGGCCCGCTCGGGGCCGAGATAAAGAAGGAGATGATGATGAGGAAGAGGATGAATCCAGTGAGCAAGAATTCCAGAAGGCTACGGAGGCCATGTGCATTGATGGGGGTGCCTCGCTGCATTCCTCCCACCGCCAACTCAAACAGTGGGTGCGGGAGGTCAATGCGGCAGAGCCATCCCCCGATGCATGTAAGCCCCTGAAGTGGTCCAGCACGCCTATCATCTTCGACGCCGAGGATCACCCCGATCGCACAACTGCGGTCGGGTGTTTGCCGTTGTTGGTCTCGCCAACAATTCGCAACCTCAAGGTGACGAAGATGTTAGTTGACGGCGGGGCCGTCCTAAATTTAATCTCACCGGATGTGCTCAGAAGGCTTCAGATTCCCGACGAGGACCTCGAGAAAACGGGTACGTTTCAAGGGGTCAACCCGGGAAGAACCCAGCCTAAGGGCAAGATCACGCTACCGGTAACATTTGGCAGCGAGCTTAACTTCAGGACCGAAAAGGTGGTGTTTGATGTCGCCAAGATCCCCATGTCATACAATGGGATCCTTGGTCGGCCAGCGCTGGCTAAGTTTATGGCGGCATCACACTACGCGTACAATGTCTTGAAGATGCCTGGGCCGTTGAGCGTCATCACTATCCATTCTGATAAGAAGGATGCGCTCATCTGTGCCGATCAACTTTACCTGGAAGCAGTTGCAGCATCTGCCGTCAAGGCATCTGCTCCTGCCGCTGAAACTCCCGGGGGGAAGAAGAAGACCGGCAAGAACCTTGGCGCGAACTCCGGCAAGCGCACCTCCTCGGAGTGCTGCGCTTCCGTCGAGGACGTACCAGAGAGTTCCAGCGGCAAGGACAAGAAGTCCAAGGCTGCTCCGCCGGAAACCAAGAAGGTGCCTGCCAGGGAGGACGGAACGGGGGGAACTTTCACCATAAGTTCCACCCTAGATGACAAATAGGAAAGCGCGCTCGTTGCTTTCCTGCGGGCGAATGTCGACGTGTTTGCATGGCAACCGTCTGACATCCCCGGTGTTCCAAGGAAGGTAATTGAGCAACACCTTGCTGTCTGTCCTCATGCGCGGCCCGTCAAGTAAAGGGTCAGGAAGCAGGCCTTGGAGCGGCAAGAATTCATTGCCGAAGAAATTAAGAAGCTGGAGGTGGCAGGACTGGTCAAAGGAGTGCTTCATCCAACCTGGTTGGCCAATCCGGTTGTAGTGCGGAAAGCGAATGGGAAATGGAGGCTTTGTATTGATTATACAGATATCAATAAAGCTTGTCCAAAAGATCATTTTCCCTTGCCGCGCATCGACCAGATTGTGGACGCCACCGCTGGTTGTGATCTCCTGTCCTTCCTTGATGCCTATTCAGGGTATCATCAGATTTTTATGGCAAAAGAAGATGAAGAGAAGACCGCCTTTATCACCCCATGTGGTACGTATTGTTTCATACGAATGCCTTTCGGGTTGAAAAGTGCTGGTTCAACATTTGCCAGAGCAATCCAGATTGGTTTTGAGCCACAACTCCATAGAAATATGGAGGCGTATATGGATGATATAGTGGTCAAAACCAAAGATAAAGCAACGCTCATTCATGACTTAGAAGAAACATTTGCAAACTTGCGCAAGATCAATTTGAAGCTCAATCCTGAGAAGTGCGTGTTCGGTGTTCCTTCCAGCAAGCTCCTCGGATTCTTTGTATCTTGCCGAGGAATCGAAGCGAACCCCGACAAGATCAAAGCTATTGAGCAAATTGAAGCGCCGAGGCCCGTCAAGGATGTGCGTCGTCTTGCCGGCTGTGTTGCTACTCTAAGCAGGTTTATTTCCAAATCTGCTGAGCACGCCCTGCCCTTCTTCAAAATTTTGAAGAAGGCAGGTCCGATGAAATGGACTCCGGAGGCGGAGGCTGCGCTGCAAGATTTGAAGAAATACCTTTCTTCTCCGCTGACGCTAGTCGCGCCTAAACAGCAAGAGCTGTTGCTGCTGTATCTGGCAGCAACAAATCAAGTGGTTAGCGCTGCGCTAGTGGCGCAGAGAGAAGCTGATGAGGAAGCAATGCCAGCGGCAGAACCGCCAAATGACGCGGCAAGATCTTCCCCAGCAAGGGTTGATCCCAGCAAGATAGGATCTGCGCAAACAGAAGAACCCGTGCAGAAGACGAAGGTGGTGCAGCGCCCAGTTTATTTTGTTAGCTCTCTTTTACAAGGAGCTAGGTCAAGATATTCTGGTGTGCAGAAGTTGCTTTTCGGCCTCCTGATGGCCTCGAGAAAGCTGCGCCATTATTTTCAAGCACATGAGATCACCGTCGTCACTCGCTTTCCGTTGCAACGGATTTTGCAAAATCCGGAGGCAACCGGCAGGATTGTGGAGTGGGCGTTGGAATTGTCCAGCTTTGGCCTGAAGTTTGAAAGCACTTCGACGATTCAGAGCAGGGCCTTGGCGGAGTTCATTGCAGAATGGACCCCAACGCCAGACGAAGAAGTTCAAGAAACAATTCTCCCCGGCAAGGAAATCGATCAGCAATGAGTTATGTACTTTGACGGGGCTTTCTCGCTGTAAGGCGCCGGTGCTGGCGTGCTGCTTGTCGCACCCACCGGGGAGCACCTCAAATACGTAGTCCAAATGCACTTTCCCCGAGAGAGTTCGACCAACAATACTGCAGAATACGAGGGTTTGCTTGCCGGTCTCAGGATCGCAGCAGACCTTGGTATCAGAAAGCTCATCATCAAAGGCGATTCACAACTTGTCGTCAGGCAAGTTAACAAGAGTTATCAAAGCCCATTGATGCAGGCCTATGTAGATGAAGTGAGGAAATTGGAAGAGCGCTTTGACGGTCTGCAGATGGAGCACGTTCCTCGTGCCGAGAACAATATTGCTGATGACCTGTCAAAGCGTGCCGCCCTCAAGTTGCCTGTGGAACCAGGAACTTTTGTGCTCCAATTGACTCAACCATCCGTGGCGCCATCGATGCGGCAAGAAAAGAGAACAAAGTTGAACTCTGGCCAGTACTTCCCGCCAGAGCTCCCCGGAGCCGCCGGCAAGGAAGTTGCCGGGATCGACACGCCTGCCGGGGAACAACAGGCTCCAGCAGGGCCTCAGGCCCTTGCTGTCGAGACAAATGTTCCCCCGGCAGAGGAGATGCCTTTAGTCCTAGCTGTCGAGCCTCAGGCTCCAGCATGGGCGCAACCCATCGTCCATTTCCTTCAGACAGGTGAACTCCCTGAGGAACAAGAAGAAGTGGAGAGAGTAGCCCGTCGGTCTGTTATGTACAAGTTTGTCGATGACGTCCTGTACAGAAAGAGACCAAACGGTGTGAAATTGAAGTGCATTCCTCGGGAGGATGGACTAGAGCTGTTGGCAGAGATACATGGGGCCATGTGTGGTTCTCACATAGGGTCAAGAGCGCTTGCCGGGAAAGCATTCCGGCAAGGTTTCTTTTGGCCTACCGCTCTCCAGGATGCAACTGCACTAGTAACCAAGTGTGAAGCGTGCCAGTTTCATTCGAAGAAATTACACCAGCCAGCTCAAGCTCTTCAGACAATCCCTCTCTCCTGGCCATTTTCGGTCTGGGGGCTCGATATACTGGGCCCTTTCCCCCGTGCTACCGGGGGCTTTGAGTACTTGTACGTTGCTATCGACAAGTTCACAAAGTGGCCGGAGGTGGAAGCAGTGAGGAAGGTGACAGCGCAGTCAGCTGTCAAGTTCTTCAAGGGAATTGTTTGCCGTTTCGGTGTGCCCAACAGGATCATCACCGACAACGGCACGCAGTTCACAAGTCGCACCTTCATGCAGTACGTCCAAGACCTTGGCGGCAAGATTTGTTTTGCCTCTGTTGCTCACCAAAGAAGCAACAGCCAAGCGGAGAGGGCTAATGCTGAAGTGCTGCGCGGTCTCAGGACCAGAACCTTCGACAGGCTGAAAAAGTGCAGAAGACGCTGGATTGATGAGTTGCCGGCGGTTCTTTGGTCAATCAGAACAACACCAAATCGAGCCACCGGCCAGACGCCCTTCGCTCTAGTCTATGGAGCGGAAGCAGTTCTCCCCACGGAACTCATATACGGATCTCCTCGAGTGCTCGCTTATGATGAGCTCGAGCAAGAGCAACTGCGGCAAGATGACGCTGTGCTCCTTGAGGAGAATCGTCTTCAGGCTGCTGTGCGAGCTGCACGCTACCAGCAAGCTTTGCGCCGCTACCATAGCCGCAAAGTTCATGCCCGAAGCCTTGAGGAAGGCGACCTTGTTCTTCGGCGGATTCAGTCCGCCAAGAATTCAAACAAGTTGACGCCAAAGTGGGAAGGCCCTTATCGGGTAGTACGGGTCACCAGGCCTGGCGCTGTCTGCCTGGAGACCGAAGATGGCGTTCTAGTGACTAATTCCTAGAATATCGAACATCTTCGCAAGTTCTACCCATAAGGCGCGGTTGCCGGGGGATCCCGGCAACCACCTTTTTGTACAAGTCTTGCCGGCAAGGCATGTGATTCTTTGTACAAAGCCAGGCGCAGACCCTGAGCACAGATGAATAAATTTAAGTGTTGTACATTCCCTTATTGATTCCCATGTTCATATTTATATATATGCATGTTTATCTAAGATGTTGTATGCCACCTGATCCCGGTGTAAGTTCTAACGAACCGCCAAGGTTTATGCCTTATTTTCTCTTTTTTTCTTTTTCTCAAAAGACAGAGGATTCCTCGCGTGCACATTTGCCGGGGGGGGGGGGGGGGGGAAGGGAGATATGAAACCAGTTGGTGACGTTCGGAATCGACACTTGCCGGAGGAAGAAACAGACTGGAAGCTAAGTCCTAAAAACTCAGAGCAAGTTTTTCTTTTATTACCAAGTTATTTCCTTGGACGATTCCGACTCTTGTATGGAAAATCTGAACGCGAAGGAACCCTTGTTGTAATCGGTCGCGCCCTTATTTTGTTTCGAGTCCACTCAACAATTTAAGTGGCTGCACTGAGAACACCAAGGAGTCTTGCCGGCCGCTGCGCCTCCAGCAGGCTGCTGAAGTCCCGCACCCAACGCTCGCGGCAGGTTGCGTGCCGGCAAGTTTTTCAATAAGCGTAGGATGAACTCCATACATAAAGGAATCAGACAAGGAAAGTAGCAAGCATGAGCCTAAACATAGTCAAATTGTATTACATCCATGAGTTGCCGCAATTCTAATTTGAGACTTGATTGTCTTTTACATGGAATAATTACGGCAAGAAAAGGGGGAAGCACTCAATCCCTGCGCTGGCCTTCGATCCTTTTGATGGAGTCCACCTTCTCAAGGATGGGCACGATGCACTCTTCAAGTGCCTCAACATTTGCATCCTTTGGCAGATGGCCGAGCGCGTTGGAGAGGTCGATGCCGGGGTTGCTGTGCACCACCTTGATGAGCACCTTGCGAAGGACGGCCCGGCAAAGCCGGCGAGTCTCGTTCGCCAGTTGGGTCGCCCGGCTGGACCGGAGCACCCTCAACGCGTTGATGATGCTTTCAAAGAACATCGTCAACCTGGCACTTGGAGATATTCTTTCCTCGGAAGAATACTTGAAGTTCGGCAAGCCCATGGTTGACTGTTCTGTGGTAAGCTTCTCCGCGGTGGTGATGAGACGGCCAGTCCAGATCTCCACTCCCTTCTCGTACTCGTTTTGGGCAGCGGCGGCGCTCTTGAGCAGGTTCCTCTCTCCTTGGAGATCCTTGAGTAGAGCCTTCTCACGGGCCTTGCCGGCCTCGAGAGACTTCTGCAGCGTGGTCAGCTTCAGCTCCATAACCGCAATATTATCAGCCGCATAGGAGAGCTGCTTGGTCTTGTCGGACAGGGCAACTTGCATCTCCGCCAAGGAGTGGAAGGTTTTTCCCCTGTCCCCCTTAAGCGTCGTGAGTTCCTTGCCGTGCTCTTCGATATCTGCTTCCAGCCTCTTCACTCTGTCGTTCAGCTCGTTCTTGGTGGCCTCTGCAGCTTCGGCAGCATCGACGGCCTCCTTGAGCTTGCCGGCGTGACTTGCAGTCAGAGCTTCGAGCGCCTCCTTATGTTTTCGCTCCAGCTCCTGGGTCCGCCGCGCGACAAGATTTTCAATATCCTCATCCTTGCTGCGAAGCTTGGCGGCGAGCGCCTTCTCACGAGCAGTGAGATCTTCCTCATGAGCATCGAGAGCAACGCGGCGCCCCGTCAGGAAGGCATCTTCGGCAACAATCCTTTGAACAGCTTCATCATGCGCCTTCTCCATGTCTGATTGCTTCAGGAGGATCTCATTCCACTGCTGGCTCACTTGTTCCCGGCTGGCAACCAACTCTTGGAGGGCCTCGGTGTGCCAGATCTGCATTTGTGCGACGCGCCTTTGGAAATCTGCTTCGGCCGCCTCAACAACTGCCATTCTGGAGTCCACTTTGTCTTTCCGGGCAAGATGGAGAGCCTGGAGTTTGCGGAAGTTCTCGCCCATGGCCTGAAGGAGCTGATCCTCTTCAGATTTGCCGCTGCTAGTGCTGGGATCGTCGACAACTTCAAGCCCGGCAGCAGCGATGATTTCTTCGAAAACTTCTCCTTCGGCTGGTGCCCCAGCGCTTGACGTCCCCGGCAAGTTGATGAACAGGTTCTCGCCAACCTTGAGGTACTTGCTGGATGAGGGGCCTTCAGATGTTGATGGCTGGTCTTCAGTGGCCGCCTCACCAGTGACAGGGGGCTCTGTGGCCGGTGTAGCGCCTGGCGCTCCTGCGGCAGGAATGCTATCAGTGCAGTCCTCAGCCTCCCTGTCGCCCCCTTCAGCAGGTTCTTCGGCGGTTCCCTCTCGTGCTGTCTTGGCGGCCTCCCCGTCAAGAGCACCACCAGCCTCGACAATGTCATCCTTGGTGGCCTTGCTAGCAGCGATCCTGTCTGCTTCGGCAGCAGCATCCCTGGCGGTCTCCTCGATCACAACGTCGACGTCCATGTGTTCCATCACAGGGAACTCTGAAGGGCGAAGGAGGAAAACAGAATAAAGATCAAGGTTGAAGTTTGAAGTGACCGAAGACAGAGAGATAAGAGAAAAAGAATAACAAGCACTCTGAGGCAATCGAGTACCTGCGTCGGGCTGTCGGGAGGTGGCTTCACCCCTCCCGGCAACTCCGGTTGCCGGGGGCGTGTCGCCGGAGTCCGCGCTTGCCAGCTCCCCCTCAGTTAGGACGGGCTCGTCGGCAGGATCTCTTGCCGGGGACGTGCTTGTGGGTGGAGCGGTCGATGAAGGAGGCACAATGGGAATGTCTTCTCCTTGTTGCCGTTCTTCTCCTGCGAACCCAAAGATATCAGTAGGCAAGAATGAAAACCTCGGCACCCGCCAGCGGAAAAAGAACAATGAACTTACACTGGGGGCTACGCTGGGGGCTGCGTTGAGGACTAGACTCTGGGCTCACAATGACGGTTTTTGGCACGCTAGTCGAGCCTGCCGGGGGCTTGTCGCCCGTAGAAGTCCTTAACCTCTTCGCCATCCTCTCCAGCAAGGTTTCTGTGTCACTGCAGAAACAATACAAGCGAGTCAGTAAAGATTGATGCAAGATTGGAAGGTAAAAGCTGTGGCAAAGTACTTACTCTTCTTCCTCTCACTCCGGACTAAAGCCGGAGATGTCGAAGTCGACCTCCGTTGCGGTGTCTGAGTGGGGAGGCAGAGGAGGAGTCCTAGGCCGCTTGGCTGTGGCAGGCGCCGGGGCAGCTTCCGGAGCGGTGGTACGAGGTCCTCCTGCCGCCCCAGCAGTGGCCGCTGGTGTGGGCCTCGCGCGCCGTGTAGGCTGTTGACGAGTCCCCTGCCGCGGTCCAGTCTTGCCGGCCACTTTCTTGGCGGGGGCTTCGCCGCTCGAAGAGGGCTGGCTTGCCGGGATGTCAGACGCAGCCTTCCGAAGAACACGCTTCGCCTTCTTCTTCGGGGGTGGGGGCTCTTCTCGCGTCTCTTCTTCTTCGACCGAGTCCTCGCCGGACGAGCTTTCAGCGGCTGCGCTGCTCTCCTCCCCGGCAACCTCGTCCTCCTCGGCAGGCTTCACCTCCACTACCACCTCTGCGTCGCTAGCTTCCCACTCTGTGAAGCCGACGCTGCCGGCCTCTGCGGCAAGATTTGCCTCTTCCACCATAGTAGCAATGTAAGCTACTTCTTGGTCGGTGGTGGCTCGGATGAAATCTGACTCTTTCCGAACAGGCCTCTCCGTCAAGCTGTCAAAGAATTTCTGCGCTTCCTCCTCGCTTGGCTCGGCCCAGGTTGGGTCGAGGCCGTGGGCGTTGAACATCGGCAGGAAGGCAATGATTGACCCCAAGGCAGAGTTGTTGCACAAGGGGACAATCCTTGCCGGCAGCCGGTGCTTGTCTTCGCGCTGGAATAACTTTTGACGGAGAGCGCCAAGCTGCATGGTGGTCATATTGTTGTTCAGCCCGGGGCGCAGTCTCATGACATCTGCCGTGTTCTTGTATTCCCAGACTGGCCTTCCCCTGTTCTGCAGAGGGGCGATGCGGTGGCGGAGAAAGTCGAAGCCGATCATCTCCATCGTCAGCCCGGCAGCCTTCAAGCGAAGGATCCTGGTAGTGGCGATTGTGAGCCTCTCGTCTTCTGCAGCGAGATCGCTCCAATCCTTGCCGCGGACCACCTTCTGTTGCCGGGGATGACAAAAAGGATGGGGATCTGCTTCCTGGATCCAGCACCATTCGGCCCGCCACTCGTCCCACTTTTCGCGGTAAACTCCCTTTGGGTATATTTCTTTGTTCCAAGCCCTTGGAATCCAGGCAATAGATCCAGAGAGAGCCTCTCCTTTTTGGATACGAGGGAAGAAATAATGGCAGAAAAGAGCAGAATTGGGGATCACGCCAACGAAATTCTCACAGAGATGGGCAAAGATAGACATGCAAAGTACTGCATTCGGCGTGAAATCAAGAAGGCGGAAGCCGTATGTGTACATGATGACGTTGAAGAAATCGGAAAAGGGGGGACAGAGCCCGCAATAGAAATATGCAGTGAAGAAGGGGTATTTTTCTGATCCACCTTTGGAGCAAGCACTTGGGATTACGCGTGTGGCGGGGTGAGCTTGCGTTCCCTTCGCCCACATGCATTGGTATCGCCCCTTCAAAGCTTCAGCATCGAGCGTCGGAGGGAAGATGACGAGCCTCTTTCGCATCTTCACCAGTTCGCTCTCCGGAACTTCGGCTTTCGCCTCCTTGCCCTTGCCTTTGCTGGCCTTGGGCGGCATGGCGACTGTGAGGACGGAAGCTAGGGGCGGAGCGAGCGCGGGAGCAGCGGGCGGAAGAGGAAAAGGTTTCGCTCTGAGCTCGAGAAGAGGAAGGCGATGGCGATGGCCAGATTGAGAAGAAGAGGGGGGTAAATAGGTTTGTGCCTCTGTGACTTCTCCTTTTTATGGGGAAGGAGCGGGGCCGCCTTGTTTATTCCCCAATGTGAATGCACCTCTATAGGCGCGAGACAGTTTGCAGCCTTTTTGGCATGCTTCCCATGTCGCGCGCTCCGTGCGCGTAGTGGGGGGCACAGTAAAACGACATATTTACGAGCAGTTAATCCCCTGCCACGCGTGCCCATGCACTGTTTGGGCCTAGCCCAACAACGCCTCGCACTCGTGTATGGCCTAGGCCCGGGGGCTCCTGTCGGTGTACTAAGTATTGGGTCACTAGTACCCTGTACTTGTGCATGGGCGGTTGTAGCCATCCTCACGGCAAGGCTTGCCGGGAACAGTTCGAGGTTGATTCAAGCCATCAAGGAAATATCAAGTCAGAGATCTGAGGATCAGCAGATAAGCAAAGCCGGAGTTCGAAGGCCAGCTTCCCCGGCAAGATTCTTGCCGGGATGGCCTGTAGAGCCCGGCAAGGCTCGGCGCCCGGCAAGGCTTGGTTCCCAGCAAGCCCTGGCGCCCGGCAAGGCTTGGCGCCCAGCGAGCCCTGGCGCCCGGCAAGGCTTGGCGCCCGGCAAGGTTTGGTGCCCGGCAAGGATCGGCGCCTGGCGAGATTCCGCCACTGTGCCACCGCTTCGGCACAGTAACAAGTCTGACATTCTGGCTCCTTCCCTGGATGCGTGGCGACGCGCCAGTGGAGGAGAGCTTAAGCGATGCTGATGGGATGGCCCCTTTTTCCATCCCCAAGAAAGTGAGGACACCTAAACGGACACCTCACGGTGCATTAAATGTGCTTGTCCTAATCCGTCAGGGGTTAGGTACGATACCCTATAGCTACTTTACACCTCAATGTATGTGCATTTTGCCACTGTGGAGACCCCTTTGAGCATATAAAAGGAGGCCCAAGGCAACTGCTACAGAGGAGGAGGACTTCTGGCCCATTCTGCATGCGTAGCTGCTCTTTGAAAGTACTGTTCATTGCGAGCGCTCCTGAAGGCTGGGCTCACGAACATCAATAAGAACACAAAGCAGGAGTAGGGTTTTACGCTGATCAGCGGCCCGAACCTGGGTAAAAACCTCACGCGTCGATCATTGGTTCTGCTCTTTGCGTATACCTCTCCCCCCGCCGAATCATAAAGGGGTCTCTCGGGATCCCATAGGTGTCGTACCCCGACACTCCTGAACACCATCATACGATCGCAATAACCGGGAAAAGGGGAAAAAGAAGTAGCAAAGCAACCGTGAGTACTCATCCAAAGTACTCGCAAGCAAAGATCTACACTACATATGCATCGGTATCAATGAAATGGGTAGTATCTGTGGACTGAACTACAAAATGCCAGAGCAAAAGGGTGATAGCTAGTCCTATCGATGACTACGCTTCTGGCAGCCTCCATCTTGAAGCATATAGAAGAGAGTAGCAAGTATAGCACCAAGTAACATCGTATAGCATAATCCTACTCGATGATCCTCTCCTCGTTACACTATGAGAGAGCGATCACCGGGTTGTCTCCGGAACTTATCTGGGTGTGTTTTATTAAGTATCTGGTTCTAGTTGTCATGAGGTCGGAATACAACTCCAAGTTGTCCTGAATTCGAATAGATAAACTTCCCTGCAGGGGTGCACCACATTGCCCAACACGCTTGATCCCTCTGACCGGGCACACTTTCCTGGGTCATGTCCGGCCTCGGAAGATCAACACATCACAGCCCTACCTAGGCCGAACAGAGAGGTCACCACGCCGGTCTAAATCCTAAGCGCGCAGGGGCCTTGGGCCCATCGCCCTTTGCACTCCTGCCAGTTGCGTGGGCGGACGTAAGCAAACCTAGCCCCCTAATACAAGCGCAGGCGTTCCAGTCCAATCCGGCGCGCGCTGCTCCGTCGCTGACGTCTGAAGAGCTTCGGCTGATACGATGATGCTGAGTGCCCACAACTGTCCCCGCGTAGTTGGTTAGTGCGTATAGGCCAAAAGACCAACTCAGATCAAATATCCAAATCTCGTTAAGCGTGTTATTATGAAATAACCGCGTACGCCGACCAGGGACCAGGCCCACCTGTCTCCTAGGTGGTCACAACCTGCCCTGTCGCTCCGCCACAAAGATCTACTCAGAGGGCCGTCGGGAAACATGTCCTTTCAGCCCCCAGTCCGTGAATCACTCGCGGGTACTCTACGAGCCAACCCGACTTTAGTCACATCATGTATCTTGTATAATAGTGTAGTATGTATATACCCGTGATCACCTCCCGAAGTGATCACGGCCCGATAGTATAGCATGGTAGACGAACAAGGATGTAGGGCCACTAATGAAATACTAGCATCCTATAATAAGCAGTTAGGATAGCAGGTAAGGTATCAACAACAGTAGCAACAAGGACAAGCTATGCATCAGTATAGGATCAAACCGATGAAACAGTAACACTACTCTAATGCAACCAGTAGAGGAAAAGAGTAGGCGATATCGGGATGATCAAGGGGGGTTTGCTTGCCTGGAAGCTCGGTCGAGAAGGAGGGTTCGTCAACACCGTAGTCGATCGGGGCAGCAGTGGCGTCAGTCTCATAGTCTACCGGAGAGAAGAGGGTGGAAGAAACAATGAATACAATGCAAACAGATGCATGACGATGCATGACATGACAATAAGCGGTGCTAGGTGTGCCCTAACGCGGTACTAGATGATATTGGTGAAGGGGAAAAACATCCGGGAAAGTATTCCCGGTGTTAGGCATTTTTGGACAGATGAAACGGAGAGGGATGGTTGCATGTTCGCTATACTAGGTACGTGTGGTAGACGAACAGAGTGCGTATTCGGAATCGTCATGTTTTTCTGAGCAACTTTCTTGTATAAAGTATTTTCATCCGAGTTACAAATTATTTTATATTAATTTTCAAAGTTTTAACTATTTTGAATTTTAATTTAATTCGAAAATAAATGTAAAATGCTAGGTGTACCCAGCTCTGGTTCACAGAAGTGTACCATAGGCTGACAGGTGGGCCAGGGGGCCAAGTTGACCAGTCAAAGTTTGACTGGTCAACAGGGGGTGGGCCCCCCCTGTCATTCACTGTTTTAACTAATTAACAGATTTTAATTAGATTAATCAGCAGGTTAATTAAAGTTTAGTTAATTAATCAAACTTAATTAAGTTAATTAATTAATTTAATTATAATTCTTTTTTAACTTCTTTTTTTATCTCTGAGGCGTGGGGCCCATATATCATCAGCCCAGGCCATAGGGGCAGGCTAACGGGCGCTGGCGTGGGCGTCGGGCGGTAGAACAGGGGGGGGGCGACCACGGCCAGTGGACGCGGCGAGCCGGCCGGCCGGAGCTGTGCCCGGCAGTGGCGAGTGGGTGGCGCGAGCGGGCGATAAGAGAGCGGGGGCGAGCGGGCGCGCGGTTGCAGGGCGAGGGCGAGGGCGCGGGCGCGCAAGGGGCTGCGGCCGCGCGCGGGGAACGGCGGGCGCGGGGCAGGGGCAGCTGCAGGAGGCAGCGGCGAGCGACTTATGTCAGCAGGCGACGTGGGCTAGGCGAGTGCACGAAGTAGGTCGCGGGGTGCATCGGGGGGAGCGCGGTGGAGCGGCCAGGAGGCGGCTAGAGCTTGCGGGCGCGGGGGGGGGGGGTGGGAGCTCGGGTGAGCGGGAGGAGCGTGGCGGTGGCCGGAGTCAGGCGTGGCAGCAACTAGGGCTAGGAGGCGTCAAAAAGGGCGCGGTTAGTAGCGTTTGAAAGCGGACGCCTGTCAGCATCCAATGGTGCAAATAGCGGCAGCTAGGGTGGTCCACGACGACGGTGGTGATCAGCGTGGCGGCGACCGGAGCTCAACCGAGCTCGGGGTCGTGGCTGCGGGGCACAGCGCAAAGGTTCGAGGGCACGGACGGCATCGCCGCGAGATCCTGAGCATGCCCACGTGCTTGGCCGGCCAGGATAGTGACGGAGGCGACAACAGCAAGTACAACGGCGGCGACGAACTACAGTGGTGATGGTAATGACAGCAGGAGACGGAGGGGCGAGCTCAGGGAAGAGGGGAAACGAGCGGAAACTCACCGCAGAGGTACATGGTGGCCCGGTGAAGGCTTAGTAGCAGCAGAACGACGGTAATCATCGATGGCGTGACGGTGGCCGTAGGAGGAAGACGGCGTTGATCCCGGTGATGGAGAGGCGGACAGCTCGAATTCGAGGGTGTTGGCAATGTAGTCGAGCATGACAGAGCTTCAGGACAAGTTACCAGCTCACGGGAACGACGGATAGCACGTGGGTGAGAAGATCCATGGCGCCTGTGGCTCGGGTTCGTGTTGAGGAGAAGAGAGCGCTGCGAGGGAGAGAGGAAAGTGAGCTAGGGTTTTGGCGAGGAGGGGCCGGTCTCGGGGGCGACAAGTAGGCGGCACGAGGGGCCAATGGCCGCCACGCATGGCCATCGCCGGCGGATGGCCGCCACGGCACCCCTACCTCCTGTAGCGGGAGGTGGGAGGCAAACCAGTTGGCTGGGCCTTGGGGCGGCCTGGCCAGCTGGGCCAGTGGCCCAGGGGGGCCTTTCTTTTATTTTGTTTTGTTTGTTTTTGTTTTGTTTATCATTCTTTTCTATTTTATTTTTAGTTTTATTTTTCAAATTGTTTTAGTTTTGTAAAATACACCAATAGCACCTAAATTAGTAATACTAATTATACTACCACTGACACAAAAAAAGTTTGACCCCTAAACAAAATAGTGTAATATTTTAATATATATAAGGCATTTAACTAAGGTTTTAGCTACTGTTTTAATTACCTTAGAGAATTCATTTTTTTATAAGAATGTGATTTCTTCACCAATATTACCTAGGGATTATTTGTCACATTTAGAACATTTTAGTTTTGACATTTGAAAATTTTTATTGTTCGACTTTTATTTTAAATTTGAATTGGTTTTGAATCAACGTGAGATTAGCAACAGTAATGATGGTGACATGGCATCATTAGCAGGGGATTACTATAGCTTAATTATCCAGGCATCACAATTAGCAGGGGATTTTAGAGGTGGAGTTAAGGGGAAAGAATCAGTTACGAAATTCTAACGAGTCTTCTCAGTCTTGGTTGCTCTTCCAAAAGTAGTCGATCCTTTGAGTTGATGTCTTTAGTTCTCTGCTTCAGAGCGTCATGACGAAGTGGTCATTCTTCCTTCAGGATCTCCATCGTACTTACGGAAAAGATAAGGGGGAAAACTCGGGAAGGACGGAGCTCTACACATGTTAGGTACCTGGGGGCTACCTCTGCGAACGAGGCATAAAGTCATCTCTCGATTTGAGATTCAAGAAAGTCATCGAGAGCAAAATAAGAAGGTACAATAAGAAGTTTCAATCGGATAGATAATCATTCGATGTCTGAAACAAAGTGTGAAAGTGGTCCAGAGCAATGAGAATAAGTATTGCATCTGATACCAGAACAGATCACATGGAAGATGGCTCGTGAATTACATACGAAGCCATGCACCAGGGATAACTTTGAAAACAGGGATGTACAGGAGATTCAGGTTTCGATCCTATGGACCTTTGGGTTATGGGCCCACCATGTGGGTTAAAAGTAGGAAGGGCGCTGACATCTTGCACGGTCATATCAGCAAGGCAGGTCAGAGGATAGCCTGCCAGTTATGCTGGCAACAACGTTGGTACCAAGGGCGAGGGACAAAGAGAACCATTTTCCTGCTCGTTTAGACGAGGCAGACCAATTGGCAAAGTTCTCATACATCGGTGGTTACCGGAATGTCATCAACCATACTAACAGGGTCTTACTGACAGATTTGTACACCGAGGTGTTTACCTAAGCAGTGAATTATTACTGCTTAGATCATATAGATCACAAGAAAGGTTAAACAAAACAATGGAAAGGAAAAATGTGATTATCAGATTAAATAGAACAATGGAAATGAAAATGTGTTTAAACACATATTTCAGGGGTATATCCTTCCCAAGGACAAGCAGAGCATGATATCCATGACAGGATATAACGTAGAAAACCCTTTAGGCAAGGGGAGAGAAATTTCATGACATTACCCATACAACGGTGTTTGGGCTAATTGATAAAGAAACTTTAGCATTGTGCTTCAAATGTTCTTATTGAAAATCGGACTACCACAGTCATGCTTCAAGATAGCATTGACATGGTCATCAAGTAAGAGTCAAACTTTGGATACACAAAGGATCCATCAGGAACAACTTATAGAATAAATCATACAGTTTCAGTAAGGAAAAGATGAGGATATGGCCGATGGGCTCAGCAACAATTCATCGAGATTTCCATAAGCATGGATTTACACAATTAAGTGAACAAGATGATAATATTGGACATACCGAAGTATATAATGAAGTATGTTAGAGGAGAACATCCATAAGTAAACATTGAATGAAACGTGCACCTGGAAAAATGGACTAAGTAGCACGATCGATGTTAGAATGGTGAACCAAAAGAATTAGAATGAAGCTATCGACCATTCACTTCAAAGCAATATGGTTGCTAGAAGTTTTGAATTCACACATCATAGTTCAATTGTCGGTATTCCAGTTAGAAACAACTCAGGGACCAAGAAATGAACGGAGATGGCGAGAAGTATTACTATATCAAGAATCCTTAAGAGGTGAAGTAATCCTCACAACATCCTTGACATATCAGACAGTAATACCTCAAGGTAGAACATAATACAAGGTGGATAGCAAGGTGCATCCATAACATGAACAAGGTTGTGATGAAAGGAAGGTAAGGATGTTGTCGATGGTAAGTCAGTTTACCAAGGGACGAGGATGGTACTTACCATCATGAATTCGATGGATATCCTGGAAGGAGTCAATATGTTGATGATGATCACGACAAATTTTGTCGAAAGGCTCCACGACGAAGCACTCGAACAACGATTGCATCAAGCAAAAGGACTGATGCGGTGAAAGATTATTGGATCCACGGATACGACACCAACTCGAAATCAAGCTTGCCGTTCAAGGAAAAATGATATGACAAGGAAGATCGACGTAAGCTTAGCTCATCGTCGAAAATTGTGCTGTGGGAAGTAGGACCAGGTAGCACAGTTAAAATCAGCACGATAATGATATAGCCGAGCAGGCTAGGAATGACGTGATCGAGTACAAACTCGTAAGTAAACAAGATTACTAAGAGTTATTGAATCGTAGTGCGGACTCGATTCAGTTATCGGTGTCCTTGAGTGTCTAACGACTCAGAACCCGAGAAAAATTTGAAATCAGGAGAATGTAATAGTTGGAGAAGACTCGTAATAAGAAACATGGTTCTGTGATATTATCAAGATACCAGAGGGTAATACTCGAAATTAGGACAGAATAAAGGTTGGACAGGTGTATTGATCTGCAGAAGACAAGTACTGTAACTTGTCCGAGAAAAGGAATCAAAGAATGTCAATATGATCAGAACCATGATTGCAAAAGACCAGATCCCAGATATAAGATGGACTTATACCAAGGGAATAACTAATTTAAGAGAAGCTTCCATGATAAGATCTACATCATGTCCATGGGCATGAACACAAAGTTCAAGGTTGACTCCCACTTCTCCAATGCATGACCATTCATTAGCCGCTCTATTAGGCATAGGTTCAACCCATCGGGGCATCTTAGAAACATATACCACAAGCTTCAAGAGTAAATATCACCAGCTCGAAAATAGAGCATGGTTGGCCAAATCAGAGAATAGGATTTACCAATGGCATTATGCATCAGGGAAAGAACTTCTCAAGGTTTTTGTGTACGAAGGACATTGTCGGATGATAATTCAACAAAGGATCTGACGGTACATACCGGAGCTGACATGAGCATCGGCACATAATGAGAGGAAAAAACAATGCAAAGGCATTGGATTATAGAAACAACTGATTAATTCAAAGCTCAAAGGCAAAGGAATTATGATTTCCAATTCAAGGTATCAGAAGCAAATGCTCTGATTAAGAATGGATAAGTTGAGTAGGCTTAGGGGTACAATCGATGGCAATTTCATTTATCGAGAACCAACTCATGTTCAAAATGTCGTCTGAGCTGGAAGGATGAATTCTAGGACCTGATTGAGGATTGCGAGCATTCGCAACATATTGAATCAAGGGACTTGAAAAGATAGTGATAGAGGATGTCAACCGAGATTACTAGAAATATGGAATTAACCATAATGCCGGAAGGCAAAGAATTCGAGAGCAATAGGCTGCTGAGGATTTTCTGAAAATTGAATAGTACTTCGAAGAATTTTGTGAAACACATGAACAACTAGGAATGAACAAATCCTCAATAAGTGTGAGGAATTATTTGTAGGGGTATTCATGCAGCAAAGATCTGTAAGGCAGTGGGACAAGGGATTCTTAAAAAGTCGGAGAATAATTCGATGTATCTTGTAATAACAAGAGCAGCTGGGAATAAAGGTAACAATGACAGGTGTATGTATTTATCCATAGGGATATATCGGTGGTAGGGAATTGCAAAAGTGACGGGCACATACTCTCGAAAGAACATCGGAGAGTAACTTCAGAATCTTCTGGTGCAGGAGGCGATGACCTAGAATGAAGGGGCTCTCTGGCAGGAAGTGGTTATGAGAACATAGAGTTAGAATTAGCAAAATCATTTAACCCGAATAGAAGAGAGATCAGAATCCTAGAGTATAGACGAGGAATAAAAGATCCTAATACTACCCAATGGCGACGTGGGCCCGTAAGCCACACAGCCATGTTAGTAAAAGTTTTGCAATGACTAGAGTCAACTTCGGCCAAGGAGTTTGGAAGGGGGATTCCTAGAGGCAGCCGGCTCTGATACCAACTTGTGACGCCCCTAATTCAATCGTACACTAATCATACACGCAAATGTGTACGATCAAGATCAAGGACTCATGGGAAGATATCACAACACAACTCTAGACACAAATAAAATAATACAAGCTTTATATTACAAGCCAGGGGCCTCGAGGGCTCGAATATAGAAGCTCAAACATAAATGAGTCAGCAGAAGCGACAATATCTGAGTACAGACATAAATTAAACAAGGCGCCATAAGACGGCTAGCACAAAAGTAGCAACGATCAAAAAGGCAAGGCCTCCTGCCTGGGACCTCCTAACTACTCCTCGAAGCCGAACTCCACGTAGAAACATCCTCGGGATCCTCTGGCTCCTGAACTCCATCATATGATCGCAATAACCAGGAAAAGGGGAAAAAGAAGTAGCAAAGTAACCGTGAGTACTCATCCAAAGTACTCCCAAGCAAGGATCTACACTATATATGCATCGGTATCAACGAAATCGGTAGTATCTGTAGAATGCCAGAGTAAGAGGGGGATAGCTAGTCCTATCGAAGACTACGCTTCTGGCAGCCTCCATCTTGAAGCATATAGAAGAGAGTAGCAAGTATAGCACTAAGTAACATCGTATAGCATAATCCTACCCGACGATCCTCTCCTTATCACCCTGTGAGAGAGCGATCACCGGGTTTTCTCTGGAACTTATCTGGGTGTGTTTTATTAAGTATCTGGTTCTAGTTGTCATGTGGTTGGAATACAACTCCAAGTCGTCCTGTTACCATGGACACGGCTATTTGAATAGATAAAGTTCCCTACAGGGGTGCACCACATTGCCCAACACGCTTGATCCCTCTGGCCGGGCACACTTTCCTGGGTCATGTCCGGCCTCGGAAGATCAACACGTCGCAGCCCTACCTAGGCCTAACAGAGAGGTCAGCACGCCGGTCTAAATCCTAAGCACATAGGGGTCTTGGGCCCATCGCCCTTTGCACTCCTGCATGTTGCGTGGGCTGCCGAAAGCAGACCTAGCCCCCTAATACAAGCGCAGGCGTTCCAGTCCCATCTGGCGCGTGCAGCTCCGTCGCTGACGTGTGAAGAGCTTCTGCTGTTACTACGATGCTGAGTGCCCATAACTGTCCCCGCGTAGTTGGTTAGTGCATATAGGCCAAAAGACCAACTGAGATGAAATATCCAAATCTCGTTAAGCGTGTTATTATGAAATAACTGCGGACGTCAACCATGAGCCAGGCCCACCTGTCTCCTAGGTGGTCACAACCTGCCCTGTCGCTCCGTCACAAAGATCCACTCAGAGGGCCGTCGGGAAACATGTCCTTTCAGCCCCTAGCCCGTGAATCACTCGCGGGTACTCTACGACCCGACCCGACTTTAGTCACATCATGTATAATAGTGTAGTATGTATATACCCAGGATCACCTCCCGAAGTGATCACGGCCCGATAGTATAGCATGGCAGACGGACAAGGATGTAGGGCCACTAATGAAATACTAGCATCCTACACTAAGAAGTTAGGATAGCAGGTAAGGTATCAACAACAGTAGCAACAAGGACAGGCTATGCAGCAGTATAGGATCAAACCGATGAAACAGTAACACTACTCTAATGCAAGCAGGAGAGGGAAAGAGTACGGGATGATCAAGGGGGGGTTTGCTTGCCTGGAAGCTCCGTCGAGAAGGAGGGGTCGTCAACACCGTAGTCGATCGCGGCAGCAGTGGCGTCAGTCTCGTAGTCTAGAGGAGAGAAGAGGGGGGAAGAAACAATGAATACAATGCAAACAGATGCATGACAATCCATGACATGACAATAAGCGGTGCTAGGTGTGCCCTAACGCGGTACTATGTGATATTGGCAAAGGGGAAAAACATCCGGGAAAGTATTCCCGGTGTTAGGCATTTTCAGACAAATGAAACAGAGAGGGACGGTTGCATGTTCACTATGCTAGGGACGTGTGGTAGACGAACGGAGTGCGTATTCGGAATCATCATGTTTTTCTGAGCAACTTTCATGTATAAAGTATTTTCATCTGAGTTACAGATTATTTTATATTAATTTCCAAAGTTTTAACCACTTTTGAATTTAATTTAATTTGAAAATAAATATAAAACGCTAGGCGTACCCAGCTCTGGTACACAGAAGTGTACCAGAGGCTGACAGGTGGGCCAGGGGGGCCCAGTTGACCAGTCAAAGTTTAACTGGTCTACAGGGGGTGGGGCCCCCTGTCATTCACTGTTTTAACCAACTAACATATTTTAATTAGATTAATTAGCAGGTTAATTAAAGTTTAGTTAATTAATCAAACTAAATTAAGTTAATTAATTAAATTATAATTCTTTTTTAAATTTCTTTTTTTATCTCTGAGGCATGGGGCCCATATGTCATCAGCCCAGGCCACAGGGGCGGGCTAACGGGCGCTGGTGTAGGCGCCGGGTGGCGGAGCTGGGGGGGAGACCCGACCGCGGCCAGCAGTGCGGCGAGCCGGCCGGCCGGAGCTGCGCCTGGCAGCGGCGAGTGGGTGGCGCGAGCGGGCGATAGGAGAGCGGGGGCGAGCGGGCGCGGGGCAGGGGCGGCTGCCGGTGGCAGTAGGAGGCAGCGGCGAGCGGCTGATGTCAGCAGGCGACGTGGGCTAGGTGAGCACACGCAGCAGGTCACTGGGTTTGGCGGGGGTGCGCGGCGGAGCGTCCAGGAGGCGGCTGGAGCTTTCGGGCGCGCGCCGGGGAGCTCGGGTGAGCGGGCGGAGCGTGGCGGTGGCCGGAGTCAGGCATGGCCACAACTGGGGCTAGGGGACGTCAAAAAGGGCGCGATAGGTTGCGTTCGAAAGCGGACGCCCGTCAACATCCAATGGTGCAAACAGCGGCAGCTAGGGTGGTCCACGGCGATGGTGACGACCAGCGTGGCGGCGACCGGAGCTCGACCGAGCTCGGGGTTGTGGCTGCAGGGCATGACGCAGAGGTTTGAGGACATGGACGGCATCGCCGCGAGGTCTTGAGCACGCCCACGTGCTTGGCCGGCAAGGATAGCGACGGAGGCGATGACAGCAAGTGCAACGGTGGCAACGAACTACGATGGCGATGGTAGCGACAAAGGAGACGGAGGGGCGAGCTCAGGGGAGAGGGGAAACAAGCGGAAGCTCACCGCGGAGGCACACGGTGGCCCGGTGAAGGCTTAGTACCAGCAGAACAACGGCAATCATCGATGTCATGACGGTGGCCGAAGGAGGAAGATAGGGTCGATCCCGATGAGGGAGAGGCGGAGAGCTCGAACTCGAGGGTGCTGGCGATGTAGTCGAGCATGACGGAGCTTCAGGACAAGTTACCAGCTCGCGGGAATGACGGAGAGCACGTGGGTGAGAAGATCCATGGTGACGGCGGCTCGGGTTCGTGTTGAGGAGAAGAGAGCGTCGCGAGGGAGAGGGGAAAGTGAGCTAGGGTTTCGGGGTGGAGGGGCCGGTCTTGGGGGCGACAAGTGGCCGCCACGCATGGTCATCGTCGGCGGATGGCCTCCACGGCACCCCTGCCTCCTTTAACGGGAGGTGGGAGGCAAACCAGTTAGGCTAGGCCTTGGGGCGGCATGGCCAGCTGGGCCAGTGGCCCAGGGGCGCCTTTCTTTTATTTTATTTTGTTTTCTTTGTTTTTGTTTTGTTTATCTTTCTTTTTTGTTTTATTTTTAGTTTTATTTTTCAAATTGTTTTAGTTTTGTAAAATACACCAATAGCACCTAAATCAGTAATACTAATTATACTACCACTGACACAAAAAAAGTTTGACCCCTAAACAAAATAGTGTAGTATTTTAAATTATATATAAGGCATTTAATTAAGGTTTGAGCTACTGTTTTAATTACCTTAGAGCATTCAATTTTTTATAAGAATGTGATTTCTTCACCAATATTACCTAGGGATTATTTGTCACATTTAGAACAATTTAGTTTTGACATTTGAAAACTTTTATTGTTCGACTTTTATTTTAAATTCGAATTCGAACTGGTTTTGAATCAACGTGAGATTAGCAATAGTAATGATGGTGACATGGCATCATTAGTAGGGGATTACTGTAGTTTAATTATCCGGGCATCACAGCATGGCACACTGGATTATTGATTATGGACGCTTGTTGATGGACGCGCAGGATGATACGTTGCTTGGAGTCACTGATACGTCTCCAACGTATCTATAATTTTTGATTATTTCATGCTATTATATTATCAATCTTGTATGCTTTATATGCCATTTATATAAATTATCGGGACAACTATTAACTCAGTGCCCAGTGCCAATTCCTGTTTTTTTGCCTATTTCTTTGTTTTGTAGAAAAACCACACCAAACGAAGTCCAAACTTGATGAAACTTTACGGTGATTTTTTATGGACCAGAAGAGACACTATAAACTTCAGGGGTAGGCCAGAAGGCCTGCAGGTGGGCCACAGGCCAAAGGGGTGCGCCCCTAGGGGGGCGCTACCTGAGCTTATGGGGCCCATAGGCCTCCATCTGACCTAATTCTAGGGCTATAAATTCTCTAAATTCCAGAAACCCTGAGAGAAAGACCCAAAACAATTTTATCACCGCCTCAAGCCTTTATTCTTCCGTGATCCCATCTGGAGGCCTTTGATATGTCTCCAATGTATCTATAACTTCTGATTGTTCAATGCTATTATATTATCAATCTTGGAGGTTTTATATGCATTATTATGCTATTTTATATCATTTTTTTGGGAGTAACCTATTAACCTAAAGCCCAGAGCTAGTGCAGTTTTTTCCTTGCTTTTGTTTTTACAGATACGAAGCAGAGTCCAAATGGACGAAACTTTTTAACGTTTTTTCTTGGATCGCAAGACACCCTGGAAGCTTCGGGAGGAGACCAGAAGGGCCACGAGGCGACGACAAGCTCAGGGGGCGCGCTCCAGGGGGGCGCCCCCCAAGCTTGTGGGCCCCCCATGGCTCCTATAACACTAATTCTTGCCTATAAATTCCCAAATATTCTCCGAAGACCAGAGGGCACACCAAAAATAATTTTCCACCGCCGGAGATCCCATCTGGGGACCTTTTCCGGTACTCCACCGGAGGGGGATCCGATGACGGAGGGCTTCTACATCAACCTTGCCGCCCTTCCAATGATGTGTGAGTATTTTACCACAGACCTACGGGTCCATAGCTAGTACCTAGATGGCTTATTCTCTCTCTTTGATCTTCAATACAATGTTCTCCTTGATGTTCTTGGAGATCTATTCAATGTAATCTTCTTTTGCGGTGTGTTTGTTGAGATCCAATGAATTGTGGGTTTATGATCAGATTATCTATGAATATTATTTGAGTCTTCTCTGCACTCTTTTATGCATGATTTATATAACTTTGTATTTCTCTATGATCTATTGATTTGGTTTGGCCAACTAGATTGATTTTTCTTGCAATGGGAGAGGTGCTTTGTAATGGGTTCAGTCTTGTGCTGCTCAATCCCAATGACAGAAAGGGACATGATACGTATTTGTATTATTGCCATTAAGGATAAAAAGATGGGGTTTGTTCATATTGATCGGATCTATCCCTCAACATCATGTCATCTTGCTTAAGGCGTTACTCCGTTTTTGTTAACTTAATACACTAGATGCATGATGGATAGCGGTCGATGTGTGGAGTAATAGTAGTAGATGCAGGCAGGAGTAGGTCTACTTGTCTTGGATGTGATGCCTATATACATGATCGTTGCCTTGGATATCATCATAACTATGCACTTTTCTATCAATTGCTCAACAGTAATTTGTTTACCCACTGTATGCTTTCTTTCAAGAGAGAAGCCTGTAGTGAAAACTATGGTCCCCGGGTCTATCTTTTATCATATTACTTTCAGATCTACAAAATCAAAAACACAAAAATACCTTGCTATAATTTATTTTATTTTATTTTATTTCACACTTTTACTTATCTTTTATATCTATCACTATCAGATCTCATCCTCGCAAGTAACCGTGAAGGGATTAACAACCCCTTTATCGCATTGGGTGCAAGTATTTGTTTGCTTGTGTAGGTACAACTATTGGAGACTTGTGTGTTCCTCCTACTGGATTGGTACCTTGGTTCTTAACTGAGTGAAATACTTATCTCTACTTTGCTGCATCACCCTATCCTCTTCAAGGGAAAAACCAACACAAGCTCAAGAAGTAGCAGGAAGAATTTCTGGCGCCGTTGCCGGGGAGGATCTACATCAAGCCTACCAAGTACCTATCATAAACTCTCATCTCTTGCATTTACATTATTTTCCATTTGCCTCTCATTTTCCTCTCCCCAACTTCTAAAATGTTTTCAGAAAAATACAAAAATATTTGCCTGTTTTATTTTGCCTTCTTTCCGTTTGTCTTTTCGTTTGCTTCTTGTTTGCTTGTGTGCTAGATTTCATTCTTTGTTATCATGGCTAGTTCTTCTCCCATAGTACGTACCCCGGAAAGTGAAGTTCTTAATTTTACACAAAGGGGAGGAGAGAATTTGAAAGATGCTTGGTATAGAATTTGCAATGCTCAGAATAGATCTACTCGTAAGCAATCTACTACCGTTCTTCTTCATAATTTTTATGTGTGTGTTACCACTTGATATAGATTTGTGCTAGACACTATTACCGGGGGTAATTTCTTAAGTGGTCACCCTATGGATGCTATTAATGCTATGGGAAATTTGGTGGGTTTGCCACCAATCATGATTAATGAAACATCATTTACCTTGGAACATGTGATGCAAAGGCTAGATATTATTGAGAATAAAATTTCTACCATAGAGAATATTGAAAATTTGGATAAAAAGATTCATAATCATATTACTCAAATTGGGTCAAAGGTAGGAATTACTTTTAAAACGCTAAAGGATAAGGAGCCTATAATTAATGGGAAGGTAGAACAAAGTCCCGCTAGAATCGATAAGTTGGAAGAGATTATTACCAATTTGGGTTCCATTTTTGCTTCTATCAAAACTACTCCAAAGTTTCCTCCTAATAAAACTACTAAGTTTATTTATGTTCCTATAAATAAGGGTGGATCATCTAGTAAAGGAAACAAGGATCTTAAGATGATAAGTATTTGCCTTACCTTTATCAATATGATTTAGGAACCTACTGTTCCAAACAAATTCCTTGATTTTCTACCTAGGAGCATGATCATTAATAAACCGAATGAAATCCCTAGGGAGTATGGATGTGCAATTGTGGAATTTAATACCAAGGATGACAATACCTAGATGATTACAATATGCCTAGCTAAGGGTGTAAAACGATAGCGCTTGTTGGGAGGCAACCCAATAGTTATCTTTTAATTTTTTGTTTTCTTTTCTATTTTTCAATAAATATGAAATTATGCTACTGTTATGATTGTGTTTTAATTAGTGTTTGTGCCAAGTATGACCTTTGGGATGGTTTGGAAGATTGTTGATTTGATTCTGTGCATTAACAGAAACTTTTGCGTCCAGTAGCAGAATTGTTAAAATTTGCTGGAATGTGGAAAAATTCTGAATTGTTTACACAAGATTGATATACAAATTTCCCACGTCATCCTAATTTTTCAGAAGCTTTGGAGTTACAGAAGTATGAGCTTAATTCAGGTTACTACAGACTGTTCTATTTTTGACAGATTATGTTTTCAATGTGTTGTTCGCTTGTTTTGATGCATCTATGGGTTGTATCGGGGTGTATGAGCCATGGTGAAGTTAGAATACAGTAGATATAATGCTAATATGAAATTGGAATGAGTTTACAACCGTACCTAAAAGTGGCAATTTGCTTTATTATACTAACGGATCTCACGAGTTTTCTGCTGAGTTTTGTGTTGTGAAATTTTCAAGTTTTGAGTGAAGTTTTGATGGGCTAAGGAATAAGTAGTGGCAAGAGCCTAAGCTTGGGGATGCCCAAGGCACCCCAAGGTAATATTCAAGGACAACAAAGTGTCTAAGCTTAGGGATGCCCCGTATGGCATCCCCTCTTTTGTCTATAATCCATCGGTAAATTACTTGAGGCTATATTTTTATTCACTACATGATATGAGTTTTGCTTGGAGCATCGTGTATTATATGAGTCTTTTTGTTTATTTGATTTTTAGTTTTCCAGAATCATCCTTGCTGGACACAAATTTTTGAGAGGGACACACATTATTCGTGAATTTATTAGAATACTCTTTGAGCTTCACTTATATCTTTTGAGCTAGGTAGTTGCTCTAGTGCTTCACTTATATCTTTTAGAGCACGATGGTGGTTATATTTTAAAGAAATTGATGCACTCTCATGCTTCACTTATATTATTTTGAGATTCTTATAAATAGTATGGCAATTTGCTTGGGTTATGAATTTTGTCCTAATATGATGGGTATTCAAGAGGGATATAATAAAAACTTTCATGTAGATCATTTAGTATATGAGAGGTTTGATTCCTTGCATTTGTTTTGAGATATAAAGATGGTGATATTAGAGTCATGCTAGTGAGTCATTGTGGTTTAGTAAGAATATTGGTGTTAAGGTTTGTGATTCCCGAAGCATGCACGTATGGTCTCTCGTTATGCTATGAAATTGGAGCATGATTTATTATTGATTATCTCCCTTATGAGTGGCGGTGGGGACGAGCGATGGTCTTTTCCTACCAATCTATCCCCCTAGGGGCATGCGTAGTAGTACTTTGCTTCGAGGGCTAATAAACTTTTGCAATAAATATGTGAGTTCTTTATGACTAATGTGAGTTCATGGATTACCACTCTTACCTTTCCGTAATTTGCTAGCCTCTTTGGTATCGTGCATTGCCCCTTCTCACCTTGAGTTGTGGTGCAAACTTCGCCGGTGCATCCAAACCCCGTGATATGATACGCTCTATCACACATAAGCCTCCTTATATCTTCCTCAAAACAGCCACCATACCTACCTATTATGGCATTTCCATAGCCATTCCGAGATATATTGCCATGCAACTTCCACTGTTTTGTTCTATTATGACACACATCATCATTGTCATATTGCTTTGCATGATCATATAGTTGACATAGTATTTGTGGCTCCACCACCATTCATATTTTTTATACATGTTACGCTAGATCATTGCACATCCCTGTACACCGCAGGAGACATTCATATAGAGTCATATTTTTGTTCTAGTATCGAGTTGTAATTCTTGAGTTGTAAGTAAAAAGAAGTGTGATGATCATATTCAATATTAGAGCATTGTCCCAGTGAGGAAAGGATGATGGAGACTATGATTCCCCCACAAGTCGGGATGAGACTCCAGACGAAAATAAAAAAATAAAACAAAAGAGAGGCCAAAAAGAGCCCAACAAAAAAAGGGAGAAAAAATGAGAAAAAAATGAGAGAAAAAGAGAGAAGGGACAATGTTACTATCCTTTTCCACACTTGTGCTTCAAAGTAGCACCATGTTCTTCATGATAGGGAGTCTCCGATTTTGTCACTTTCATATATTACTGGTGGGAATTTTTCATATAGAATTTGGCTTGTATATTCCAATGATGGGCTTCCTCAAATGCCCGAGGTCTTCACGAGCAAGCAAGTTGGATGCACACCCACTTAATTTTCTTTTGAGCTTTCATACACTTATAGCTCTAGTGCATCCGTTGCATGGCAATCCGTACTCCTTGCATTGATATCACTTGACGGGCATCTCCATAGCCCGTTGATAATCCTTGTCAATGTGAGACTTTCTTCTTTTTTGTCTTCTCCACAAAACCTCCAACATCATACTCCATTCCACCCATAGTGCTATATCCATGGCTCACGCTCATGTATTGCGTGAGAGTTGAAAAAGCTGAAGCGCGTTAAAAAGTATGAACCAATTGCTTGGCTTGTCATCGGAGTTGTGCATGATAAATACTTTGCGTTAAGAAGATGGAGCATAACAAGACTATATGATTTTGTAGGGATAACTATCTTTAGCCATGATATTTTGAAAAGACATGATTGCTTTTTAGTATGCTTGAAGTATTATTGTTTTTATGTCAATATTAAACTTTTGTTTAGAATCTTATGGATCTGAATATTCATGCCACATAAAGAAAGATTACATGATAAACATGTTAGGTAGCATTCCACATCAAAAATTCTGTTTTTATCATTTACCTACTCGAGGACGAGCAGGAATTAAGCTTGGGGATGCTTGATACGTCTCCAATGTATCTATAATTTTTTAGTGTTCCATGCTATTATATTATCAATCTTGGATGTTTTATATGCAATTTATGCTATTTTATATAATTTTTTGGGACTAACCTATTAACCTAGTGCCCAGTGCCAGTTGTTGTTTTTCCTTGTTTTTGTCTTTACAGAAAATCAATACCAAATGGAGTCCAAATGGAATGACACTTTTTGACGGTTTTTCTTGGACCACAAGACACCCTGCAAGCTTCGGGAGGAGGCCAGAAGGGCCACGAGGCGGCGACAAGCTCAGGGGGCGTGCCCTAGGGGGGGGGCACACCCCCAAGCTTGTGGGCCCCCATGGCTCCTCTAACCCTAATTCTTCACCTATAAATTCCGAAATATTCCTCAAAGACCAGAGGGCACACCAAAAATACTTTTCCGCCGCCGCAAGTTTCTGTCTTTGTGAGATCCCATCTGGGGACCTTTTTCGGTACTCCGCCGGAGGGGGATTCAATCACGGAGGGCTTCTACATCAACCTTGCTGCCCTTCCAATGATGTGTGAGTAGTTTACCATAGACCTACGGGTCCATAGCTAGTAGCTAGATGGCCTCTTCTCTGTCTTTGATCTTCAATACAATGCTCTCCTCGATGTTCTTGGAGATCTATTCGATGTAATCTTCTTTTGCGGTGTGTTTGTTGAGATCCGATGAATTGTGGGTTTATGATCAGATTATCTATGAATATTATTTGAGTCTTCTCTGAACTATTTTATGCATGATTTATATAGCTTTGTATTTATCTCCGATCTATTGATTTGGTTTGGCCAACTAGATTGATTTTTCTTGCAATGGGAGAGGTGCTTTGTAATGGGTTCAATCTTGCGGTGCTGATTCTCAGTGACAGAAAGGGACATGAGACGTATTTGTATTGTTGCCATTAAGGATAAAAAGATGGGGTTTATTCATATTGATTGGATCTATCCCTCTACATCATGTCATCTTGCTTAAGGTGTTACTCCGTTTTTGTTAACTTAATACACTAGATGCATGCTAGATAGCGGTCGATGTGTGGAGTAATAGTAGTAGATGCATGTAGGAGTTGGTCTACTTGTCTCGGATGTGTTGCCTATATACATGATCATTGCCTTGGATATCGTCATAACTATATGCTTTTCTATCAATTGCTCAACAGTAATTTGTTTACCCACCGTATGCTTTCTTTCAAGAGAGAAGCCTGTAGTGAAAACTATGGCCCCCAGGTCTATCTTTTATCATATTATTTTCAAATCTACAAAATAAAAAACACAAAAATACCTTGCTGCAATTTATTTACTTCTATTTTATTTCGCACTTTTATTTATCTTTTATATCTATCACTATCAGATCTCATCCTTGCAAGTAACCGTGAAGGGATTGACAACCCCTTTATCGCGTTGGGTGCAAATATTTGTTTGCTTGTGTAGGTACAACTATTGGAGACTTATGTGTTCCTCCTACTGGATTGAAACCTTGGTTCTTAACTGAGGGAAATAATTATCTCTACTTTGCTGCATCACCCTTTCCTCTTCAAGGGAAAAACCAACTCAAGCTCAAGAAGTAGCAGCCTCCGCCTGTACTCTGCCGGTGGGGGAATCAATCACGGAGGTCATCTTCATCAACCTTGCTGCCTCCACGATGATGTGTGAGTAGTTCCAAGAGGACCTACGGGTCCATAGCAGTAGCTAGATCTCTCTCTCTCCGGCAGAGTACAATGATCTCTTCAGAGATCTATTCGATGTAATTCTTGCGGTGTGTTTGTTGGGCTCCGATAAATTATGGGTTTATGATCAGAGTATTCATTGAAAGTATTTGAGTCTTTCTGAGATTTATCTATGTATGATTTTATAGCCTTGTATTTCTCTCCGATCTATCTATCTCTTTTGGCCAATTAGATTGATTTATCTTTAGTTGGAGAGGTGCTTGGTAGCAGGTTCAATCTTGCGGTGTCCTTACTCTAGAACTGGAGGAGTTGCAAGGCACGCATTTGTATTGTTGTTACTAAGGGTAAAACGATGGGCCTCGAACATGTTATTTGCTCTTGTTTTGTCTATGTTATCTCATCATGCTTCAAGCATTAATCTCTTTGTTATGAACTTAATACCTTAAGATGCATACTGGATAGCTGTCAAGGGGCGGAGTAATAGTAGTAGATGCAGATGGATGTCGGTCTACTTGTCTCGGACATAATTCCTATGTACTAATCATGCCATGGAGAATCATCATAACTATGCGCTATTCTATCAATTGCCCAATAGTAATTTGTCTACCCACCGTAATATGCTCATGAGAGAGATGCCTCTAGTGAACGCTATGGCCCCCGGGTGCATTCACTTTATATTTACTAAAACCCTAAAAATACTTGCTGCAATTTATTTACTTTTATTTTCCTTTTTATTTATCTATTTACCACTATCATATTTAATCTTTGCAATTAATGAGTACAAGGGGATTGACAACCCTCTTGCCTGCATTAGGTGCAAGTATTTGCTTTGTGTGTGTGCAGGTACAGCGTACAGTGTTTGTGTGGTGTCTCCTACTGGTTCAATAAACCTTGGTTCTTAACAAAGGGAAATATTGTCTGCTACTATACTACATCACCCTTCCTCTTTGTGGAAATTCCAACGCCTATCACAAGTAGCAGTCGCCGACAGTCGGGCCTGGCAAGGTTAATGTGTTTATCCCTCTGGAAGATGTGACGGCGGAAGATGGCGGTGGCGGATTCTAGAGTTTGTGCATGCGGTGTGCATTGAGGGTCTGCTAGACCTGTTGGTACTCTCTGATACGTCTCCGACGTATCTATAATTTTTTATTGTTCCATGTTGTTATATTATCAATCTTGGATGTTTTACATTCATTTACTAGATACTTTATATCATTTTTTGTGACTAACCTATTGACATAGTGCCCAGTGCCAGTTCCTATTTTTTGCTTGTTTTTTACTTCGCAGAATATCCATATCAAACGGAGTCCAAACGCAGCGAAACTTTTTGGAGATTTTTTTTCTGCACAGAAGACAACTTGGGAGCCAAGGAAGTGCACGAGGGGAGGCCCGTGGGGCCCACAAGGCACCAGGGCGCCAGATGCCCCTAGCGCGCCCTGGTGGGTAGTGGGACCCACATGTGTCCTCTCCACCACCTCTCAGCTCTATAAATACCCAGATATTTCAGAAACCCTAGAAGAGTCAACAAAAAACAATTCCAGCCGCCGCAAGTTCCAGAACCACGACATCCAATCTAGAGCCCTTTTCCGGCACCTTGCCGGAGGGGAAACAATCATGGAGGGGTTCATCATCCTCATTGGTGCTCCTCCAATGATGCGTGAGTAGTTTATCACAGACCTACGGGTCCGTAGGCAATATCTAGATGGCTTCTTCTCTCTCTTTGATCTTCAATACAATGTTCTCCTCGATGTTCTTGGAGATCTATTTGATGTAATGACTTTTTGCAGTGTGTTTGTTGGGATCCGATGAATTGCGAGTTTATGATTAGTTCTATCTATGAATATTATTTGAGTCTTCTCTGAACTCTTTTATGCATGATCTTTATAGCCTCGTATTTCTTCTCCGAAACTTTGGTTTGGTTTGGCCAACTAGATTGATTTTTCTTGCAATGGGAAGAGGTGCTTTGTGATGGGTTCGATCTTGTGGTGCTCAATCTCAGTGACAGAAGGAGAAATGACACGCATGTATCGTTGCCATTAAGGATAAAAAGATGGGGTCTATTCCTACATGAATAGATCTTGTCTACATCATGTCATCGTTCTTATTGCATTACTCCGTATTTCCATGAACTTAATACACTAGATGCATGTCGGATAGCGGTCGATGTGTGGAGTAATAGTAGTAGATGCAGACAGGAGTCAATCTACTAATCTTGGACGTGATGCCTATATACATGATCATTGCCTTGGATATCGTCATGATTATTTGCTTTTCTATCAATTGCCCAACAGTAATTTGTTTACCTAGCGTATGCTATTTTCTCGAGAGAAGCCACTAGTGAAATCTACGGCCCCCGGGTCTATTTCCTATCATATTATTTTCAGATCTATTATTCCAAAACCCCAAAAAAAAAACCTTGCTCACTTTTTCTTTCTTTATTTTATTTTGTGTTTTTGCCAGACTATTTATCAAATCTCATACAATTTTATCTATCTCAATACCGAGGAGGGATTGACAACCCCTCTTTCGCGTTGGGTTGCACGTATTTGTTATGTCTGTAGGTGCTGTTTACATAGTGTTGCTTGGTTCTCCTACTGTGTCAGTGCAACAAACCCTGGGTCTGTTACCCAGACCGTGCACAGGCCTAAAAAGGCAAGCTCGCAACGTCCAAGTCCAGACCAAGCAAGGAGAGATCAGCTCTTTAAGGAATCAAAGGGCAGATCAAGAGGACCAAGACAAGCTAAATGAGCAAGACACCACTAAGGGAAAGCCTCCCTTGCCGGGTAGGCGAGCCCGGCAAGGATAAGGTGGCCCCGAAGTCAAGCTTCAAGACCGTCCCGGCAGGCCTGCCGGGCGCTACGAGGGCAAACTACCCCGCCAAGGCTCCACCGCTCCACCTCACAGCGACGCAAGTCATCGGTCGGTGCGGTGTCAAGCTCCCAAGTGACTAAGTGGCTGTTATTTGTCACGTGGCAGCCACTTCCTATGGAAATCACCTCCAAATGAGACCCGTCCAGAGACGTGTCAAGCAGACAGGCGAAAAGGTGGCCAAGCAGCCCGGCAAGGCTTGCCGGGCACGCCACGATGTGACACTAAGCGGCGCATTTAATGCGCTCTGCTCTGACTGCAGAGTTAGGTACGATAGCACTGTTAGCTATCTAATCAGTACACAATGACTGATTTACCATGATGGTGACCCCTTGATCTATAAAAGGAGGGCCATGGCAACCATAGAAAGGATTCAGACCCTTGTACACTCGTACGCGCGTAGCCGCCCTCGCCCCGAGGCAACCCTGCCAGGCAAGAGCGTTGCATTTTCCACCACAATCCACCATCAATCCACCAAAGCAGGAGTAGGGTTTTACGCCTCGCAGCGGCCCGAACCTGGGTAAAACTGCCCATGTGATCTCTGCCGTGCTGCGCTACGTTCTTCGCTCTTTGTGCAATGTGCTCATCCCCCCTGCCGAACCACAAGGAGCTGATGGCCCCATAGGTGGCCGTGGTTTCTCACTACATCTTTGGCGCGCCTGGTAGGGGGCTGCGCTTGTGCGAACCCGAGAAGCGTACGCAGCGCGTCATCTTCATCACCTGCTTCATCGACGACTCCATCATCCATGGCGCCCAAGAAGAAGCCCGGTGCTGCAGCCCATCCGTCCACTTCGAAGGCCCCATCGCATGCGGCCGCCGATGCCGCGGGGGGCTACGGGGACGCACGGAGACATGGATGCTGCGGGGGACGTGGCCGGCGCAGGCGGCGTCGTCCCCACCTCCCCTGCGGCTGAAACGAGGGCAGAAGGCACCAGGGAAGGCCAGCACCAACAACATCCCAGCGGCCATGCTCCACGAGGTATGGGTGGAGAAATCATTCTGTCTGCACCTCTCCGCCCGGCTGAAGGGCACAGCCACAGCGGTGGCACTCGCTCTGGGGTGAATCGCAACACTCCGGCTGCACCCGCCGCGGGCGCAGCCGCAGGGCGTGCGCCACTCCCGGAACGAGCTGCCCCAATCGATGCGCCAAACGGAGCCGCTGGCCCTCAAGCGCCTCCACCTCGTCACCATGCCACCCTGGTGACGGGCTCACGACAACGAGAGCACAATGCAGCTACTACCGGCACCATGAGGAGCCAGGCGACGCTACGATCTACGTCATCATCCATGCCAAGCACCGCTTTGGAGGCTATGGCACGGGCCCAGCTGCTGTTGAGATTTCCACCGGCAGCCGATCAGATGGGTGAGTGGAAAGCCACCATTCAGAGCCTGATTGGTTTTGCCGAGGCAGGAGGATCACAGCGAGCTGGCCCGCCACGGCCTCCCCAGGCGACGACGACGGCCCGCGCTGCTGGCCGTGCTAAAGAGGCCACCCCCACGGTGCAGTCCCCTCCGCGGCAGCCTACACAGGGGCCACGGCCGGAGCCACGTGATCAAGAACCCGACGACGTCTCAATGGCTTCATCCGGCCCTCGAGCATGTCGAGACCAGCGGCAGACCCAGGAAGACAGGCGAGGGGAAGACGCGCGTGTCACCGTCGAGCAGCGCCGCGACACCCACCGCCAGTCTAATAGGCGCAATGGCCCCGACGTCGATGAGCCTACACCCAGTGAGGGTGGGTACCTCCCTTTCGAGGTTGGGTGCCCCGCCTTCACTCGTGAACTGCGGCAAGTCTGTTGGCCATCTTCCCGCACGTTCAAGCCAGAGATACCAGAGAAGTACGACGGGAGATTGAACCCGACACAGTTCCTGAGCAGCTAGACCATCGTTGTTCAGGCTGCCGGGGGAAGAGATGAGAAGGTGTTCACCAACTACTTCCCTTTGGCACTCAAGACAAATGTGAGGTCTTGGCTAATGCACCTGCCGAAGAACTCCATTTCGACCTGGGCTGACCTGGGCCATGAGTTTGTTGGCGCCTTCACAGGCGGCCACCATGAACCAGGGCGGCCCAACGATCTGCAACTCCTCCCGTAGAAGGAAGTAGAAAGTCTACGAAAGTACATGCAAAGGTTCAGTCGAGTGCACAGGAACATCCCAGATATCCACCCGACAGCTGTGATAGCCGCATTCCAGTCCAACGTGCGTAACCGCAGGATACGTCCCAAAATGAACGTGTGGCTGCCCAAGACTGTGAATGAGTTATACACGCTGATGGATAAGTGTGCTCGCATAGAGGAGGGAAGGAGACTTCCCGGTGAAGAGGATGACGTCGACATCAATTCACGATGACGACGAGGCCACCAGTCAAAAGAAGAAGAACAAGAAACGCAATAAGAAGCGCAAGGAGAAAGTTGTGATGGCCATCGAAGGATCAAGCATACCTAGTACCGGCAAGAAAGCCAAGGCCGAGGCCCCCAGTAAGGAGGTTGCCGCGTGCACCAACTGCCGGGCGGCTGCGGCTGCCGAGAAGGCTGGGAAGGGTGATGGGCCATATTGCAAGATCCATAGGACCAAGGGCCACGACCTTCAGGAGTGTCATCAGGTCGAGCAACTCGTCAAGAAGCAGAGGGCTGAGTATGAGAAGCGTGATAAGGAGAAAAACCAGGATGGTGCTGGTGGGAAGGGCCGAGGTGGCGGAGTAAGTCGCCCCGGCAAGGCTCCTCAGTCCCAAGGGAAGCCCGCCAGAGGCCGTAAGAAGGAGGATTGCAATGATGAGAGTGATGGAGGAGATGAAGAGGAAACCAGTGAGCAGGAGTTCCAGAAAGCCACTGACGCCCTGTGCATTGACGGGGGTGCATCTCTGCACTCCTCTCACCACCAACTTAAACAGTGGGCGCGTGAAGTCAATGTCATGGAGCCAGTGGCAGATTCTCGGAAGCCGCTCAAGTGGTCCTGCACGCCCATCATCTTTGACAAAGAGGATCACCCTGACCGCACCACCGCGGTAGGGTGCTTGCCGTTGTTGGTCTCACCAACAATACGCAACCTCAAAGTCACAAAGATGTTGGTTGACGGCGGGGCCGGGTTGAATCTGATATCTCCAAAGGTCATCAGCAAACTTCAGATAGAAGATGGGGAGCTCAAGGTTACTGGCACGTTCTAAGGAATCAACCCCGGCAGGAGTCGTCCTAAGGGAAAGATCACGCTGCCAGTGACGTTCGGAGGGGAGTTAAACTACCGGACAGAGAAGATCGTGTTTGACGTGGTTGACCTCCCCTTGCCATACAATGGAATCCTTGGTCGCCCAGCTCTGGCCAAGTTCTTGGCAGCATCCCACTATGCCTACAACACCTTGAAGATGCCAGGGCCGATAGGAGTCATTTCCATTCCGTTAGATCAGAAGGATGCAGTCATATGCGTGGACAAGATGTACCGGGACGCGGTCGCTGCTGAGGCTGCAGAAACCACCGCTCCCACCAAGGAAAGTAAGAAAATGAAGAGAACTAGCAAGGATGCCAGCAAGGAATCTGGGAAGCGTGCCTCTCCGGAGTGTGCTGCGCCTGTTGATGACTTGCCGGAGAGTTCCAATAGCAAGAGATCCAAAGCTGTTGCACCTGCTGTGAAGAAGGTCCTGGCAGGGCTGGCTGACGCTGATGGTACCTTTACTATCAGTGCCACCCTTGATGACAAATAGGAAAGCGCGCTCGTTGCCTTCCTGCGGGCGAATATCGATGTGTTTGCTTGGCAACCATCTGATATCCCCAGTGTTCACAGGGAGGTAATCGAGCACCACCTTGCTGTCTGCCCGCATGCCCGGCCCGTCAAGCAGAAGGTCTGGAAGCAAGCTTTGGAGCGGCAACCGTTTATTGCCGAGGAGATCAAGAAGCTTGAAGCAGCTGGCTTGGTCAGGGGTGTGTTACATCCCACATGGTTAGCAAATCCAGTGGTGGTGCGCAAGGCGAATGGAAAATGGAGGTTTTGCATAGACTTCACAGATCTAAACAAGGCATGCCCGAAGGACCCGTTCCCCTTGCCGCGCATCGACCAGATTGTGGATTCCACTTCCGGGTGTGATCTGCTTTCCTTTCTGGATGCCTACTCCGGATACCACCAGATCTTCATGTCCAAGGAAGACAAAGAGAAGACCGCATTCATAACCCCATGTGGCACGTACTGCTTTGTATGGATGCCCTTTGGGTTAAAGAGCGCCGGATCCACTTTTGCAAGAGCAGTACAGATTGGCTTTGAGTCCCAGCTGTACAGAAACATTGAAGCTTACATGGATGATATCGTGGTCAAGACCAAGGACAGATCAACGCTCATCCAGGATTTGGAAGAAACCTTTGCTAATCTGCGCAAGATCAACTTGAAGCTGAACCCGGAGAAGTGTGTGTTTGGAGTTCCCTCCAGCAAGCTACTTGGCTTATTTGTGTCTCATCGAGGGATAGAGGCCAACCCCGACAAGGTCAAGGCTATTGAGCAAATTCAAGCACCCAAGACAGTCAAGGACGTGAGGCGTTTGACTGGATGCGTGGCTGCACTGAGCAGGTTCATTTCCAAGTTTGTCGAGCGCGCCCTGCCGTTCTTCAAAATCTTGAAGGCGGCAGGACCCGTGGAGTGGACCCCAGAGGCAGACGCTGCGCTGCAAGATTTGAAGACCTATCTTTCCTCTGTGCCCACCTTGGTCGCTCCCAAACCACAAGAGCTGTTGCTGCTATACTTAGCGGCAACCAATCAAGTGGTTAGTGTGGCACTGGTGGCGCAGCGGGAAGTGGATGACGCGGCAGCCACAACCACTGTCCCCTCTGAAGAGGAAAGCGAACCCGTCCCGGCAAGACCAGAGTCAGTCCAGAGCGAAGAAAGGCAGGGCAGTGGAAGAAGTTCTATGGTTGCGGCAAGGAAGAAAGTGGTGCAGCGCCCAATGTACTTCGTCAGCTCTCTGTTACAAGGAGCTAGATCGAGGTACTCTGGCGTGCAAAAGTTGGTTTTTGGCCTCATCATGGCCTCAAGGAAACTGTGCCACTACTTCCAAGCCCACGAGATCACAGTTGTCACCTGCTTCCCCTTGCAGCGCATACTCCGAAACCCCGAGGCCACCGGCAGGATTGTGGAATGGGCCTTGGAGTTGTCCAGCTTTGGTTTGAAGTTTAAAAGCATGTCAACCATTCAGAGCAGAGCACTGGCAGAATTCATCACAGAGTGGACACCAACTCCTGATGAAGAAGTATTGGACACAATCATCCCCGGCAAGGAAGCGCCCCAAGAATGGATTATGTATTTCAACGGTGCCTTCTCCCTACAAGGTGCAGGGGCTGGCGTGCTTCTTGTTGCCCCCACTAGGGAGTACCTTAAGTACGTCGTCCAGATGCACTTTCCCCGGGAGGAGGCTACCAACAATACTGCAGAGTATGAAGGGCTCCTTGCCGGGCTCAGGATTGCAACAGAACTGGGAATCAAGAAGCTGATGATCCGCGGAGATTCACAACTTTTGGTGAGACAAGTCAACAAGGATTACCAAAGTCCATTGATAGAGGCATACGTAGAGGAAGTGAGAAAGTTGGAGGAGCGCTTTGACGGATTGCAAACAGAGCACGTGCCCCGTGCGGAAAACAAAATTGCTGATCATCTGTCAAAGTGCGTTGCGCAAAAACTCCCTGTGGAACCAGGGACTTTTGTTCTCCATCTGACTCAGCCCTCCGTATCCCCGGCAACAATGGCCAGAAAGAGGAGGAAACTAGACCCCGGCAAGCCTCACCCGGCAGAGCCTCCCGAGGCTCCTGGCAGAGAGCTTGGCGGGAACAACTTCCCTTCGATCAGTGAGCTGCACCATCCCGCCAGACCACCGGTCCCTGCGGTCGAGAAGTGCGCTCCTGCGAATGAGGAGGTGCCATTGGTCCTTGTTGCCGAGCCCCTGGCCCCAACCTGGGCACGGCACATAGTCCATTTCCTCCAAACTGGAGAACTCCCCGAAGAGCAAGAAGAAGCTGAAAGAGTAGCCCGGAGGGCTAGTATGTATCAGTTCATTGACGACACGCTATACAGAAGGATGCCCAACGGTGTGAAATTGATGTGCATTTGCCGGGAGGAAGGAAAGGAACTATTGGCAGAGGTACACAAGGGTATGTGCGGCTCACACATTGGATCAAGGGCTCTGGTTGGAAAAGCCTTTCGGCAAGGTTTCTATTGGCCCACAGCCCTCCAAGATGCAGTTGAGCTCGTCACCAAATGTGAAGCCTGCCAGTTCCACTCCAAGAACATCCATCAGCCTACCCAAGCTCTTCAGACGATCCCTTTGTCATGGCCCTTCTCGGTCTGGGGGCTCGATATCTTGGGCCCCTTCCCCCATGCTACCGGGGGCTTTGAGTTCTTGTTCGTCGATATCGACAAGTTCACAAAGTGGCCAGAGGTGGAGCCCGTGAGAAAGGTGACCACACAGTCAGCTATCAAGTTCTTGAAAGGATTGGTGTGCCGCTTTGGGGTGCCTGCCCGAATCATCACCGACAATGGCACCCAATTCACAAGCCGCGCCTTCATACAATATGTTCATGCCCCCGGAAGCAAGATCTCATTTGCCTCTGTCGCCCATCCCAGAAGCAATGGACAAGCTGAGAGGGCGAACACTAAAGTGCTGCGAGGTCTCAAGACAAGAACCTTTGATAGACTACAAAAGTGTGGCAGGCGATGGATCGACGAGCTGCCGGTGGTTCTTTGGTCCCTCAGAACGACACCAAATCGAGCTACCGGGCAGACTCCCTTCTCCCAAGTCTATGGGGCAGAAGCAGTTATCCCGACGGAACTCATATTCGGATCTCCTCGAGTGCTTGCCTATGATGAAGTAGCGCAGGAACGGCACCGGCGTGACGACACTGTGCTACTTGAGGAGAACCGTCTCCGGGCCGCTACGCGTGCTGCACGCTACCAGCAAGCCATGCGTCGCTATCACAGCCACAGGGTTCGTGCCCGGGGTTTTGACGAAGGCGACCTTGTCCTTAGGCGTGTTCAGTCCGCCAAGGGTACAAACAAGTTGACGCCGAAGTGGGAAGGCCCTTATCGGGTAGTACGAGTCACCAGACCTGGCGCAGTCCGTCTGGAGACCGGAGATGGTATTCAATTGCAAAACTCATGGAACATTGAGCATCTCTGTAAGTTCTACCCGTAAGGCGCGGTTGTCGGGCCCTGCCCGGCAGCACCCCTTTTGTACAGGCCTTACCGCTGTTGCATGTAACCCCTTGTACAAAGCCAGGCGTAGACCCTGAGCAACAGAAATAAACGAAGCGCTGGGGGGGGTCCCCAAAACTTGCATGCATGCATAAGCATATCATGAGCATAGCATGATCATGTAGATGAGGTCGCGTGAGGCATTGTTTTCATCTGCATTAAATTGCAGGTTTCCTGCCGTGGACTCGGTCCCAAGAAGAAGAAATGAAGATGATCCTACATGACGATCCTCGGCAAGCCAAACAGATAAGTTCTCTTCTTATCCTTACGTGTTCTGTAAGTAGAAACTTATGCATATGAAAACCTCGTCACCTTCAAAACTTAGGTGCTCCCATCCTTTGACTCGAACCTTGCTTCGGTCAGGATGGTCGCAGTGGCCTTTGGCGGAGAAGACGTGGCAGGGGGCTGGCCGCTCTTTGCGATTTGTGCCCGGCAGGCTTAGCCCCACGGCAATAATTCGAGGGTACCGGCAGGATAGCTTGCCGGAGATAACTTGTTTACTTGAACATATAGAGGCATTTCACCTCTGCATGGGTATGATGCATGCACAAGTGCCCGACACAGCTTGTCTTTTTCATTAATATGCTGATGAACAAGTACAGATCTTACAGAACACCAACATGGATAAAGAAGATTACATTATTTAGACTAAAGTTTGGCAAGTGCCTACATATTTTAGATTGAAAAAAGATAAGTGCCCCGTGATGCCCTTTCTTGTCCTTCTCCTCCCAGGCACTGCGGCGGAAGGTGAAGAAGGCAAAGAGGGCGCCTGGGCAGAAGCCCAGCCTAACCCTGTCAGGCCCCTTGGCGAGGGGCCCAATGAGAGCGGGAGGGCACGGGCGAAGGTGATGGTGAAGAGAGCGGCAGGGACAGCCCACCAGCCGCCACCACCAGGGCCAGCAGGACGCGGCAGTGCTAACGGAGCTGCAGCCCGCGAGGAAGCCTGCCGGGGTCCAGCTGGAAGGCTGCTGGAGGAGCCCGGGACACCATCCACACCTCTGCATCCAACTCCTCGGCAAATCACCTTGCCGGGAACGGAGTGCAGGTGCAGATATTGGTGCCACGGCCTGACGGTGACGGTGCGGCTGGTGTTCAGCCAGAGTCGGAGTCGTCGTCCTCCTCATCGGCGCCGTCGTCATCGCCGTCACTGTCCTTCTCGTCGCTGTCGCTCGAGGAGGAGCTTTCGTCGTCGGTCGAGCTCTTCGTGTAGCACCCTAAGTGAGCACCCGAAGACCTTGACGGAGAGCAGGTCGGCCTCCATTAATTTAAAATGGAGGACGTGCCCCTCCGACAAGCTATGGGTGCGAGCAAAAGTCTTCCAACCGCGTCGAAAGAACATGATGTGAGGGGCGGGAAAATCCACATCCACCCGCATGCCGCCGTTCCCGCAACCCCTCATGTGCAGCTTCAATGCGCGCGGCTGCCCAAGCTCCATCGCCCTCGCGAATGGAGTGGGGAGACGGAGGTGGCCGCGCGGAGGCTTGTACAATCTGATGATGAACTCTAGGGGTTGGTCTCTGACATGGCCTTCCATCGGGGGAGGGGCGACCGGTGGGGGAAAAATCAGAGCACCACCCCGTCCTCCTCGGCCCCGGGTGCCACGATGACCACGACCTCGCCCCCTCCCACCTCCTCTCGCGGCGGGCTCCGCCCCCGCATCTTCGGAGGGAGGAGGGAGACGCTGTCGAGCAGAAGTTCTCATCGCCGCCACTGGAGCAACGCCGCGCCCCCGACCTCTCGCCATGGTGGGCGAGGACTGCTACAAGAATGGAAGGAGAAGGATGTGTGGAAAAAACGTCTTGCCCCACGTTCCCTTTTTATAGGCGAGTGGGGCAGGGGGCTATATTTTTCCATGGAGGTAGCCGCCCCGTTCGCCCAGTCCGGCTCCTCCTTGCCATCAACGGCTCGAGGAATCAAGGCCGACCTCCTGCACCAATCCACGACACCTGGCTTTCTGCCACAGCGCTCATTCCCGCACCCTCCGCATCCGCCACCAACTTTGCGTGGTGCATACAATACACGTGGCGGAGGCGCTTGGGGCGGGAAGGTTAATGGGGTGGCGGTAACCGCCCCGTGAACGTGGGACGTGGGTACCCCACGGATCGTGGCCCATTATCTCTCCCACTACAATTGGTGTTACGTGACGCGCGGGAAAACCGGAAACTGACCTGGGCTCAGATTAATAAAGAAGCAAAGAAGATCTCAAGGGACAAGCAACTGCTCCCCTCTTGCCTGTGCACTGGAAAGGGCCTACCCCGACGACGCACGGTAGCACGTTCAGGCCAGGCCCGGGGGCTTCTGTCGGAGCAACAAACCCTGGGTCTGTTGCCCAGACCATGCACAGGCCTGAAAAGGCAAGCTAGCAACGTCCAAGTCCAGACCAAGCAAGGAGAGATCAGCTCTTTGAGGAATCAAAGGGCAGATCAAGAGGACCAAGACAAGCTAAATGAGCAAGACACCACTAAGGGAAAGCCTCCCTTGCCGGGCAGGCGATCCCGGCAAGGACGAGGTGGCCCCGAAGTCAAGCCTCAAGACCATCCCGGCAGGCCTGCCGGGCGCTACGAGGGCAAACTACCCCGCCAAGGCTCCACCGCTCCACCTCACAGCGACGCAAGTCATCGATCGGTGCGGTGTCAAGCTCCCAAGTGACTAATTGGCTGTTATTTGGCACGTGGCAGCCACTTCCTATGGAAATCACCTCCAAATGACACCCGTCTAGAGACGTGTCAAGCAGACAGGCGAAAAGGTGGCCAAGCAGCCCGGCAAGGCTTGCCGGGCACACCACGATGTGACACCAAGCGACGCATTTAATGCGCTCTACTCTGACTGCAGAGTTAGGTATGATAGCACTGTTCGCTATCTAATCAGTACACAATGACTAATGTGCCACTGTGGTGACCCCTTGATCTATAAAAGGAGGGCCATGGCAACCATAGAAAGGATTCGGACCCTTGTACACTCGTACGCGCGTAGCCGCCCTCGCCCCGAGGCAACCCTGCCGGGCAAGAGCACTGCATTTTCCACCACAATCCACCATCAATCCACCAAAGCAGGAGTAGGGTTTTACGCCTCGCGGCGGCCCGAACCTGGGTAAAACTGCCCGTGAGATCTCTGTCGTGCTGCGCTACGTTCTCCGCTCTTTGTGCAATGTGCTCATCCCCCCTGCCAAACCACAAGGGGCTGATGGCCCCATAGGTGGCCGTGGTTTCCCACGACATACTAGATTGATAACCTTGGTTTCATAACTGAGGGAAATACTTACCATTGCTGTGCTGCATCATCCTCTCCTCTTCGGGGAAATACCAACGTAGATACAAGCAATCACTCTCGGCTCGCCGTCGGGCTGTTTGGTGAGGCCACCGTATTAGATGGTGTGTGTTGGTGCGAGGTCATGGCACATCATCAAACTTGTAGGTCTAGCAACAGAGATCGCTAGAAAGGTGGCTTTAGGTTGATCCTCGTATTTTTCTGCCAGACTCTATGGAATAATTTTATATAGATGACTATGTACATCCTTGGATGCAAAGACCAGGATTTCAACATCCTTTTCGAAAAGAAAATAATAATAATGTTGCATCATTTTGAAACATTCATGACAAAAATATACAAATGCATGCACATTTAAGTTCGTCAAGTTTTTTATGGATTTTCGGCATTTTAATAGGTATATCTCTAGTAGATCGATGCATGGTGATACGTCTCCATCGTATCTACTTTTCCAAACTCTTTTGCCCTTGTTTTGGACTCTAATTTGCATGATTTGAATGGAACTAACCCGGAATGACATTGTTTTCAGCAGAATAGCCATGCTGTTATTTTTCTGCAGAAATCAAAGTTCTCGGATTGACCTGAAAATTTACGGAGAATATTTCTGGAATATATAAAAAATACTGGCGAAAAAAGATACCAGAGGGGGCCCACCCAGGGGCCACAAGCCTTGAGGGCATGCCTACCCCCCAAGGGCGTGCCCTGCAGGCTTGTGGGCCCCCTAGACCGTGTACAACCCTAACTCCAACTCCATATATACCTATTCGCAGAGAACAAAATCAGAGAGAAGGATTCATCGCATTTTATGATTCGGAGCCGCCCCAACCTCCTGTTCTTCATTGGGAGGGCTGATCTGGAGTCCGTTCAGGGCTCCGGAGGGTGCAATCCGTTGCCATCGTCATCATCAACCTTCCTCCATCACCAATTTCATGATGCTCACCGCCGGGAGTGAGTAATTCCTTAGTAGGCTTGCTGGATGGTGATGGGTTGGATGAGATTTATCATGTAATCGAGTTAGTTTTGTTAGGGTTTGATCCCTAGTATCCACTATGTTCTGAGATTGATGTTGCTATGACTTTGCTATACTTAATGTTTGTCACTAGGGCCCGAGTGCCATGATTTCAGATCTGAACCTATTATGTTTTCATGAATATATGTGTGTTCTTGGTCCTATCTTGCAAGTTGTAGACACCTATTACATGTTATGATCCGCATACCCCAAGGTGACAATAATTGGGATTCTTTTCGGTGATTACCGTAGTTTGAGGAGTTCATGTATTCACTAAGTGCTAATGCTTTGTTCCGATTCTCTATTAAAAGGAGCCCTTAATATCCCTTAGTTTCCTTATGGACCCCGCTGCCACGGGAGGGTAGGACAAAAGATGTCATGCAAGTTCTTTTCCATAAGCACGCATGACTATATACAGAATACATGCCTACATTATATTCATGAATTGGAGCTAGTTCTGTGTCGCCCTAGGTTATGACTGCTACATGATGAATATTATCCAACACAATTATCCATCGCTGATCCATTGCCTACGAGCTTTTCACATATTGATCTTTGCTAAGTTACTTTCATTGCTACTGCTATCACAATCACTACAAAACTTCTATTGTTACTATTACCATCGTTGCCGTTACTTCCATACTACTTTTCTACTAAATACTTTGCTGCAGATATTAAGTCTTTTAGGTGTGGTTGAATTGATAACTCAACTGCTAATACTCGCGAATATTCTTTGGCTCCCCTTGTGTCGAATCAATAAATTTGGGTTGAATACTCTACCCTCAAAAACTGTTGTGATCCCCTGTACTTATGGGTTATCAAGACCTTTTTTTGGCGCCGTTGCCGGGGAGCATAGCTCTATTTGTCGAGTCACTTGGGATTTATATCTATTGATCACTATGAGGAATCTAAAAGATACCAGAACCAAGATTTTTCCCTCTACGACGAGGGGAGGTAAGGAACTGCCATCTAGCTCTGCACTTGATTCACCTTCCGTTTTGAGTAAGCTTGCGACACCTACACCTGCTATTAATCCTGATATGTCGCAAGTAATTGATGATGCTACTTCTGCTATGAATGATGCTTATGATGATACTAGTACTATGCTTGATAATACTATGCCACTGGGTGAATTTCTTAATGAACAACTTGCTAGAGCTAAAGATATTGAGAATGTCGAAACTGATGATATTTCTGAAATTGATGAAATTATTAAAACTAAAAACTTTGAAACACCCATTAGACCTAGCACTCCTAGATATGAATTACCTGTTATACCTGAAGGTTATGTTATGGATGGAGAGATAGCTAGGGACTTTCTTGCTAGTAAGGATAGAGAGGATCTTAAGAAATTACTAGTCAAGTTGAAAGAAAAATATTTGAATGCTAGAATGCAATATGATCCTAAGTTTGCCACCTCACCATTCTTCGTTACTGATAAGGATTATGAATTATCTGTCGGTCCGGAGTTAATTACTTTCGTTGAATCTTATCCTTTCCATGGTTATGAAACTGAAACTGTTGTGGCACATCTTACTAAATTAAATGACATAGCCACCCTATTTTCTCATGAGGAAAAAAATTGCTATTACTATATTCTCAAGTTGTTTCCTTTCTTGTTAAAGGGTGATGCTAAGATATGGTTTAATTCTCTTGCTCCTGGTTGTGTGCGTAGTCCCCAGGATATGATATATTATTTCTCAGAAAAATATTTTCCTGCTCATAAGAAACAAGCTGCTTTACAGGAAATATTTAACTTTGTGCAAATTGAAGAAGAGAGTCTCCCACAAGCTTGGGGGAGGCTTCTCCGACTACTTAATGCTTTGCCTGATCATCCTCTCAAGACAAATGAAATATTTGATATCTTTTATAATGGACTAACCGATGCTTCTAGGGACCACCTAGATAGTTGTGCTGGTTGTGTTTTCAGGGAATGAACTGTTGAACAAGCTGAAGTATTATTGAATAATATATTGAGTAATGATAATGATTGGACTCTTCCCAAACCACCTCCTAAGCCAACTCCAAAGAAGAGAGGTATTCTATTTCTCAGTCCTGAAGATATGCAAGAGGCAAAGAAATATATGGAAGAAAAAAAGGTATTAAAGCTGAAGATGTTAAGAATTTACCACCTATTGAAGAAATACATGGTCTTAATACCTCGACACAGGTAGTAGAGGTAAATTCTCTCTATAGATTTGATGAAGGTGATATTCCTTACACTAAATCTGCTAGCCAATGCTTGGATGAATTTGATAACTTTATTGTTAAACAAGAAAACTTCAATGCATATGTTAGTAGACAATTGAAACGAAATGCTTATATGATTGAATGCTTGGGTGATTATATGTTTAGAACTGTTAATGATCTCAAGGTTGTTAGTAAACATGCTTCCATGATAAAAACTCAAGTAGAACAAGTTCTCAAGGCACAAAATGATTTGCATAATGAAATGAACAATAAGATGAATGATCATGTTGTTAGAGTTGTGACTAGAGGTGGTAAAATGACTCAGGAACCTTTGTACCCTAAAGGCCATCCTAAGAGAGTTCAACAAGACTCTCAAAGAATTAATACTGATGCACCTAGTCCTTCTAGTAATAAAAAGAAAAAGAATGATGATAGGACTTTGCATGCTTCTAGTGAACCTATTATAGACACACCTGAGAATCCAAATGATATTTCTATTTCTGATGCTGAAACACAATCTGGTGATGAACATGAGCCTAGTGATAATGATAATGATGATGTTCATATTGATGCTCAACCTAGTAATGATAATGATGTGGAGATAGAACTTGTTGTTGATCTTGATAACCCACAACCTAAGAATAAAAGATATGATAAGAGAGACTTCATTGCTAGGAAATATGGTAAAGAAAGAGAGCCATGGGTTCAGAAACCCATGCCCTTTCCTCCTAAAGCTTCAAAGAATATGGATGATGAAGAATTTGAGTGCTTTGTTGAAATGCTTAGACCTGTCTTTTTACGCATGCGTTTGACTGATATTCTGAAAATGTCTCCTTATGCTAAGTATATGAAATATATTGTTACAAATAAGAGAAAGATACTGGAAGCTGAAATTTCCACTATGCTTGCTAATTATACATTTAAAGGTGGAATACCAAAGAAACTAGGAGATCCAAGAATACCAACTATACCCTGCTCCATTAAAAGAAACTATGTTAAAACTGCTTTATGTGATCTAGGAGCCAGTGTTAGTGTTATGCCTCTCTCTTTATATCGTAACTTGATTTGAATAAGTTGACACCCACTGAAATCTCTTTGCAAATGGCTGATAAATCAACTGCTATACCCATCGGTATTTTTGAGGATGTGCCTATCGTAGTTGCAAATGTTACAATCTTAACGGACTTTGTTATTCTTGATATAACCGAGGACGACAGTATGTCGATCATCCTTGGTAGACCCTTTTTGAACACTGCAGGGGCTGTTATTGATTGCAATAAAGGCAATGTCACTTTTCATGTTAATGGTAATGAGCATACAGTACACTTTCCAAAGAAACAACCTCAAGTGAATAGTATCAATTCTATTGGAAAAATTTCAACAATTACTATTGGAGGTTTTGAATTCCCTATTCCTACTGTCAAAAAGAAATATGATATTCTTATTATTGGGGACATGCATATCCTCGTTGAGGTAACCTAGTGCTATACGAAGATTCTTCGGTTTCATGTCATTCAGAAGAAGTTTGTTAATAAGACTTGATCAACCTTGTTAATGGATTCCTTTTGACGGGCATGAGATGGATGAATTTAGTAAACACAACTTTCTCTACCCACTTTTTACTTTCTGTTATTTAGAATTAATAAAGTAGAAATGATATTATTTTATTGTTTTCTGAATTTTTCGTGCAATACAAAATGACCAAAAAATAAAAGTTCTCCAAATGCCCTGAAAATTTAGTATGATTTTTTATGCAATATTTAAGAATTTTTGGCACTAAACACACCCCAGGGGGGTGCACCTATGAGCCACAAGCTCACAGGGCGCGCCCACCCCCTAGGCGCGCCTAGGTGGCTTGTGGGGCCCACATAGGGCCCCTCACTTATTCCAGCCACCCATCCACTTCTTCTTCCTCCAGAAAAAATCACACCATTGCTCAAACCCGTGTTCTTGCTCATCTTGCTGCCATTTTTGATCTCTTTGCTCGGAGCTCCGTTTCCAAAACTGTTTTAGGGGATTGTTCATCGGTATGTGACTCCTCCATTGGTCCAATTAGTTTTTGCTATAGTGCTTTATATATTGCAAATTTTTGCTGTTGTAGTGACCATGTTCTTGAGCTTGCATGTAAAATTTATATGGTCCAAAGTAGTTTTGTTGCATGATATAACCTCTAGGCACTTGTAGGAGTAGTAGCTATCAATTTTGTTGAGTTTGGTTCACTTTTATTTTGAGTCACTAAAAATTTCAGAAAATTTCAGAGAAAAGAAAAACCATGAGGAGGTGGTTAAGGGGCTCGTCAAGCCGTAATTCGGAGGAAACTCCGGTGGAGAAACCGAAGTACAATCTTTCGCGTGCGGCAGAGGTTCGGCCGTGTGAATGGCCAAGTGATACATTTTTTAAGGAGGCGGGAATTTATGATGATTTCTATTATTTGGCGGAGAATGCCGGCATTGTACCCTTCCTCCAAGGTAAGTGTGATCAATACCTCCTACTCACTAATACCTTCGTGCAAAACTTTCGCTTTTATTATAGAAGGAACCACCCATGGTAGAATTCCACTTGTACGATGAGCCTAAGGAAATGACATTATATGATTTTTGCAATGTTTGCAAAATACCTCATGAGGGCCGCATCAATGAGCCACGTCCTAGAGACATGGAGGATTTCATCGCTGACACTACTCTGGGGGAAGAGGGGGGCGTGTCAGAAGCTAGAGTAGCTAGTTTACATTTTTCCCGTTTTACGTTAATATGCATTATTTGCCGGGAGATGTCTGACTGATCGTGGGGGGAGTGGAACTCTCAATTCACCTGACCTTGCTATTTTGCGCCATGCTTTATATGCTGATAGAACTTTTAGTTTGGGTGCTATGGTTGCTCAGCGGTTACACACAAACCGTACGAAGAGTAGTATTTTTGGTGGTGTCTATGCCTCCCACCTCGCTAAATATTTTGAGATTCCTATTAGACACGAGGAGGATGAGGAGATGCTGCTACCCACGAAATATTTAGATTATGCTAGCATGGTAGCGCATCACTTTATTAACAATGATGATCAAAAGCGAGTCCTGTACAACTTGGTATTCAGTCAGGGTGCGTGTGAGATTATTACCTTGCCTGCACCTTTCAATATTCATTAAGGTAGGTACATTATTATGCCCAATGACATTTATGCATACTGGAGTTTAACGCAACCCCCAGTGCCTGAGCCAGTCCCAGCACCTGAGCCATATCAGGAGTCTGTGTATCAGTGGGAGCCACAGGAGCTCGCCAACTAGTGGAACCCTCAGGATCCTCCGCAGTATCCAGGAGAGGGTTACTTCGAGTCGTGGCCATAGACCAACTTAGGCCAAAAGCCTAAGCTTGAGGGAGTACGTATTTCTCACCGACATTACATTCATGTTCACACATTCATTCCAGTTGTCGGTGTTCATCCTTTTTCATTGTATAATTCATGTTAGTTAATTTTTCTTGCTTTCTTCATGTGTGTTTGAAAAACTTTGATAAAATCCAAAAATATTTCTCGCTTCTTTTCAGTTTTTCTTTCTAGTTTAATTAGTTGTAGTACTAAAAGAAAACACAAAAAGATTTCTTGTTCTTCTTTTACTTGTTGGGAGCTTTCCCATGTAAATAGTTTTTCTCGTTTTCATTTTTCTTTCGTTTTGCTTTCTTGAGAAAAAAAAACTCCAAAAACATTTCAGTGTGTTTCTTTGAAATTCTTTTCCTTTTCTTTGGGTCGTAAGGAGAATACCACGATGAAAATGTTGAGCGGATCTCATATGCATTATTGTTGATCTAACAAAGAGCCCCTATTACCTTGTCTTCTCCTTTGAATAAATGTTTGCAAATTCTAGCTTAGTCCAATGCACATGCACTCTTATTATTATTCACATCGTTCGGTCGTGCAAGTAAAAGGCAATAATGACGATATTTGATGAAATGATTGAGATGAAGAAAAGCTGGTATGAACTCGACCTATTTTGTTTTTGTAAATATGATTAGCTCATTGTTCCTGATTCAGCCCATTATGGATGAAACATGTTTGCAATGACAATTAGAGATTATAGTTACTCATGCCATGCTTAATTAGCTAGGAGTGGATAATGGTTTGTCTTGTGTGCCAACATGCATTTAAAATGGTTGTGATGTAGTATGATAGGATGGTATCCTCCTTTGAATGATTAAAGTGGCTTGACTTGGCACATGTTCACGCATGTAGTTGAATCAAAAACAACATAGCCTCCACGATATTTATGTTCATGGTGATTTATATCCTACTCATGCTTGCATTCAATGTTGATTAATCTCAATGCATGTTTATGACCGTTGTCGCTCTCTAGTTGGTCGCTCCTCAATCTTTTTGCTAGCCTTCACTTGTATTAAGCCGGAATACTGCTTGTGCATCCACTTCCTTAAACCCAAAGTCGTTCCATATGAGTCCACCATATCTACCTATATGCGGTATTTACCTGCCATTCCAAGTAAATTTGCATGTGCCAAACTCTAAACCTTCAAATGATAATATGTTTTGTATGCCCGAATCGCTCATGTAACAACTGGGGGCTGTCAGTATCTTCCATGCTAGGTGGGTTATTCTCACGATGAATGTTTATTCACTTGTCATTCACGAAAAAGTGGCTGGTAATTGGGATGCCCAGTTCCATGATCAAAATCAAAATCAAAATATAATAATGAAACAAAACTCCCCTGGACCGTTGTTGGTATGGACGGTACCCGTGGATTCGGCTAGCCGTGGAGTGTGCTTGTTGGTGGAGGGGGAGTAAAACTTTAACATTCTATTTGGGAACCGCCTATAATGTGTCTAGCATGGAAGATAGTGAGATCTCTTGGTTGTTATGTTGGCAATGAAATCATACCGCTCAAAATTATATTCATCTTTGTTTTAAAAGCTTCAAGCTCTGGCACCTCTGCAAATCCCTGCTTCCCTCTGCGAAGTGCCAATCTATTTACTTTTATTGTTGAGTCATCATCCTCTTATTAAAGCACTAGCTGGAGAGCACTATTGTCATTTATTTGCTTCATTTTTATTCGATGTTGAGTCCGACTGTGACTGGATCTCTTTTGCCATGAATTACAATGTCCAGTCAGTCCTTGATCTTCAGGGGTGCTCTGCATTTATGTTTTGCAGTCTCAGAAAGGGCTAGCAAGATACCATTATGTCATATTATATCATGATTGTTTTGAGAAGTGTTATCATCGGATATATTTTATTATTACTCGCTAGTTTGTTATGCTATTGATATGAGTAAATGTGACACCTAAGTGTTATTGTGACTATGGTTAGTTGATAATCTTTGCTGAAAACCGGAACAATGGTTAGACATATTTGCAACAACTAGATCAAACAGAGTTCGTAAAAGTTTTTCTTTGTCACTTTCAGTTTGTCAACTGAATTGCTTGAGGACAAGCAATGGGTTAAGCTTGGGGGAGTTGATACATCTCCATCGCATCTACTTTTCCAAACTGTTTTGCCCTTGTTTTGGACTCTAATTTGCATGATTTGAATGGAACTAACCCAGACTGACGCTGTTTTCAGCAGAATTGCCATTGTGTTATTTTTCTGCAGAAATCAAAGTTCTCGGATTGACCTAAAAATTTACGGAGAACATTTTTGGAATGTATAAAAAATACTAGCAGAAAAAGATACCAGAGGGGGGGCACCCAGGGGCCACAAGCCCTGAGGGCGCGCCTACCCCCCCCCCCCACCCCCTAGGGCGCACTCTGCAGGCTTGTGGGCCCCCTAGACCATCTACAACCCTAACTCCAACTACATATATACCTATTCATGAAGAAAAAAAATCAGAGAGAAGGATTCATTGCATTTTACGATACGGAGCCGCCGCCACCTCCTGTTCTTCCTCGGGAGGGCTGATCTGGAGTCTGTTCGGGGCTCCGGAGGGTGAAATCCATCGCCATCGTCATTATCAACCTTCCTCCATCCCCAATTTCATGATGCTCACCGCCGGGAGTGAGTAATTCCTTTGTAGGCCTGCTGGACTGGATGAGATTTATCATGTAATTGAGTTAGTTTTGTTAGGGTTTGATCCCTAGTATCCACTATGTTCTGAGATTGATGTTGCTATGACTTTGCTATGCTTAATGCTTGTCACTAGGGCCCGAGTGCCATGATTTTAGATCTGAACCTATTATGTTTTCATGAATATATGTGTGTTCTTGATCCTATCTTGCAAGTTGTAGACACCTATTACATGTTATGATCCGCATACACCAAGGTGACAATAATTGGGATTCTTTCCGGTGATTACCGTAGTTTGAGGAGTTCGTGTATTCACTAAGTGCTAATGCTTTGTTACGGTTCTCTGTTAAAAGGAGGCCTTAATAACCCTTAGTTTCCTTATGGACCCTGCTGCCACGGGAGGGTAGGACAAAAGATGTCATGCAAGTTCTTTTCCACAAGCACGCATGACTATATACAGAATACATGCCTACATTATATTGATGAATTGGAGCTAGTTCTGTGTCGCCCTAGGTTATGACTGCTACATGATGAATATTATCCAACGCAATTATCCATCGCTGATCTAGTGCCTACGAGCTTTTCACATATTGATCTTTGCTAAGTTACTTTCATTGCTACTGCTATCACAATCACTACAAAACTGCTATTGTTACTATTGCCATCGTTGCCGTTACTTCCATACTACTTTTCTACTAAATACTTTGCTGCAGATATTAAGTCTTTCAGGTGTGGTTGAATTGATAACTCAATTGCTAATACTGGCGAATGTTCTTTGGCTCCCCTTGTGTCGAATCAATAGATTTGGGTTGAATACTCTACCCTCGAAAACTGTTGTGATCCCCTGTACTTGTGGGTTATCAAGACCTTTTTCTGGCGCCGTTGCCGGGGAGCATAGCTCTATTTGTTGAGTCACTTGGGATTTATATCTATTGATCACTATGAGGAATATGAAAGATACCAGAACCAAGATTTTTCTCTCTACGACGAGGGGAGGTAAGGAACTGCCATCTAGCTCTGCACTTGATTCACCTTCTGTTTTGAGTAAGCTTGCGACACCTACACCTGCTATTAATCCTGATATGTCGCAAGTAATTGATGATGCTACTTCTGCTATGAATGATGCTTATGATGATACTAGTACTATGCTTGATAATACTATGCCACTGGGTGAATTTCTTAATGAACAACTTGCTAGAGCTAAAGATATTGAGAATGTTGAAACTGATGATATTTCTAAAATTGATGAAATTATTGAAACTGAAAACTTTGAAACACCAATTAGACCTAGCACTCCTAGATATGAATTGCCTGTTATACCTGAAGGTTATGTTATGGATGGAGAGATAGCCAGGGACTTTCTTGCTTGTAAGGATAGAGAGGATCTTAAGAAATTACTAGTCAAGTTGAAAGAAAAATATTTGAATGCTAGAATGCAATATGATCCTAAGTTTGCCACTTCACCATTCTTCGTTACTGATAAGGATTATGAATTATCTGTCGGTCCGGAGTTAATTACTTTCGTTGAATCTTATCCTTTCCATGGTTATGAAACTGAAACTGTTGTGGCACATCTTACTAAATTAAATGACATAGCCACCCTATTTGCTCATGACGAAAAATTTTGCTATTACTATAATCTTAAGTTGTTTCCTTTCTCATTAACGGGTGATGTTAAGATATGGTTTAATTCTCTTGCTCCTGGTTGTGTGCGTAGTCCCCAGGATATGATATATTATTTCTCTGAAAAATATTTTCCAGCTCATAAGAAACAAGTTGCTTTATAGGAAATATTTAATTTTGTGCAAATTGAAGAAGAGAGTCTCCCACAAGCTTGGGGGAGGCTTCTCCGACTACTTAATGCTTTGCCTGATCATCCTCTCAAGACAAATGAAATACTTGATATCTTTTATAATGGACTAACCGATGCTTCTAGGGACCACCTAGATAGTTGTGCTGGTTGTGTTTTCAGGGAACGAACTGTTGAACAAGCTGAAGTATTATTGAATAATATATTGAGTAATGATAATGATTGGACTCTTCCCAAACCACCTCCTAAGCCAACTCCAAAGAAGAGAGGTATTCTATTTCTCAGTCCTGAAGATATGCAAGAGGCAAAGAAATATATGGAAGAAAAAAGGTATTAAAGCTGAAGATGTTAAGAATTTACCACCTATTGAAGAAATACATGGTCTTAATACCCTGACACAGGTAGTAGAGGTAAATTCTCTCTATAGATTTGATGAAGGTGATATTCCTTACACTAAATCTGCTAGCCAATGCTTGGATGAATTTGGTAACTTAATTGTTAAACAAGAAAACTTCAATGCATATGTTAGTAGACAATTGAAACGAAATGCTTATATGATTGAATGCTTGGGTGATTATATGTTTAGAACTATTAATGATCTCAAGGTTGTTAGTAAACATGCTTCCATGATAAAAACTCAAGTAGAACAAGTTCTCAAGGCACAAAATGATTTGCATACTGAAATGAACAATAAGATGAATGATCATGCTGTTAGGGTTGTGACTAGAGGTGATAAAATGACTCAGGAACCTTTGTACCCTGAAGGCCATCCTAAGAGAGTTGAACAAGACTCTCAGAGAAATAATACTAATGCACCTAGTCCTTCTAGTAATAAAAATAAAAAGAATGATGAAAGGACTTTGCATGCTTCTAGTGAACCTATTATAGACACACCTAAGAATCCAAATGATATTTCTATTTCTGATGCTGAAACACAATCTGGTGATGAACATGAGCCTAGTAATACTGATAATGATGCTGTTCATGTTGATGCTCAACCTAGTAATGATAATGATATGGAGATAGAACCCGCTGTTGATCTTGATAATCCACAACATAAGAATAAAAGATATGATAAGAGAGACTTTACTGCTAGGAAACATGGTAAAGAAAGAGAGCCATGGGTTCAGAAACCCATGCCATTTCCTCCTAAAGCTTCAAAGAATAAGGATGATCAAGAATTTGAGTGCTTCCTTGAAATGCTTAGACATGTCTTTTTGCGCATGCGTTTTACTGATATTCTGAAAATGTCTCCTTATGCTAAGTATATGAAAGATATTGTTACAAATAAGAGAAAGATACCAGAAGTTGAAATTTCCACTATGCTTGCTAATTATACATTTAAAGGTGGAATACCAAAGAAACTAGGAGATCCAAGAATACCAACTATACCCTGCTCCATTAAAAGAAACTATGTTAAAACTGCTTTATGTGATCTAGGAGCCGGTGTTAGTGTTATGCATCTCTCTTTATATCGTAGACTTGATTTGAATAAGTTGACACCCACTGAAATCTCTTTGCGAATGGCCGATAAATCAACTGCTATACCCATCGGTATTTGTGAGGATGTGCCCGTCGTAGTTGCAAATGTTACTATCTTAACGGACTTTGTTATTCTTGATATACCCGAGGATGACAGTATGTCGATCATCCTTGGTAGACCCTTTTCGAACACTGCAGGAGCTGTTATTTATTGCAATAAAGGCAATTTCACTTTTCATGTTAATGGTAATGAGCATACGATACACTTTCCAAAGAAACAACCTCAAGTGAATAGTATCAATTCTATTGGAAAAATTTCATCAATTACTATTGGAGGTTTTGAATTCCCTATTCCTACTGTCAAAAAGAAATATGATATTCTTATTATTGGGGACATGCATATCCCCGTTGAGGTAACCTAGTGCTATACGAAGATTCTCCGGTTTCATGTCATTCAGAAGAAGTTTGTTAATAAGACTTGATCAACCTTGTTAATGGATTCCTTTTGACGGGCATGAGATGGATGAATTTAGTAAACACAACTTTCTCTACCCACTTTTTACTTTCTGTTATTTAGAATTAATAAAGTAGAAATGTTATTATTTTACTGTTTTCTGAATTTTCCATGCAATAAAAAATGACCAGAAAATAAAAGTTCTCCAAATGCCCTGAAAATTTAGTATGATTTTTTATGCAATATTTAAGAATTTTTGGCACTAAACACACCCCAGGGGGGTGCACCTGTGAACTACGAGCATGATCAGTGTGAACAATTACTTTGGAATCAACAATATAGGATCTGAATTTGTCACAAGCAAACACAACTCCTAAATATTCTTTTTCAGTAGTAGCATAATTTCTTTGGGCACTGTCTATAGTTTTGCTAGTATAATGAATAGCATTTAATTTCTTATCAACTCTTTGTCCTAGAACAGCACCAACAGCATAATCACTAGCATCACACATAATTTCAAAAGGCAAGTTCCAATCAGGTGGTTGAATGATAGGTGTAGAAGTTAAGGCTTTCTTAAGTGTTTCAAAGGCTTCTACACAATCATCATAAAAAATGGAACATCCTTTTGTAAAAGATTTGCAAGAGGCCTAGAAATTTTAGATAAGTCTTTAATAAACCTCCTATAGAAACCAGCATGACCAAGGAAACTACGAATACCTTTAATATCTTTAGGACATGGCAATTTCTCAATTGCATCAACTTTAGCTTTATCCACCTCAATACCTTGTTTAGAAATTTTATGCCCCAAGACAATACCTTCATTAACCATAAAGTGGCACTTCGCCCAATTCAAGACAAGATTAGTTTGCTCACACCTCTGCAAAACTCGATCAAGGTTGCTCAAGCAATCATCAAAAGAAGTTCCATAAATAGAAAAATCATCCATGAAAACGTCAACCTTTTCACAAAAATCAGAGAATATAGCAGTCATACATATTTGAAAGGTAGCAGGTGCATTGCATAAACCAAAAGGCATACGTCTATAAGCATAAGTTCCAAATGGACAAGTAAAGGTGGTTTTCTCTTGAACAGGTTGTGAAACAGGTATTTGAGAAAAACCAGAATATCCATCCAGAAAACAAAAGTGTGTGTGTATAGATAATCTTTCCAGCATTTGGTCAATAAAAGGCAAAGGGTAATGATCTTTTCTAGTTGCTTTATTTAATTTTCTAAAATCAATTACCATTCTATAGCCAGTAACAATTCTTTGTGGAATAAGTTCATTTTTATCATTAGGAACAACAGTAATACCTCCCTTCTTAGGGACACAATGAACGGGACTTACCCATCTACTATCAACTATGGGATAGATTATACTTGCTTCCGGAAGCTTTAATATTTCAGTTCTTACCACTTCTTTCATCTTAGGATTCAAACGTCGTTGATGATCAAGAACGGGTTTAGCATGAGGTTCCATATTAATCCTGTGCTGACAGAGAGTGGGACTAATGCCCTTAAGATCATCAAGAGTGTATCCAATGGCTGCATGGTGCTTCTTCAAAATTTTCAATAATCTTTCTTCTTCATGTTCTGAAAGGTCAGCACTAATAATAACAGGATATATCTTTTTCTCATCGAGATAAGCATATTTCAAAGTGTCAGGCAATTATTTTAATTCAAACACGGGATCACCTTTAGGTAGAGGAGGACCTCCTAGAGTTTCAATAGGCAAATTGTGTTTGAGCAGAGGTCATTGTTCAAAGATTTTTTTTATCTATTTCATGTCTTTCATGCATATGCATATCATTTTCATGGTCTAGCAAATATTGTTCTAGTGGATAAGTAGGAGGCACGGCAATAGGAGCAAGACCAATTATTTCATCCTTACTAGGTAATTCTTTCTTATCTGGTTGTCTACTAAACTTGGAGAAATTAAACTCATGAGACTCATCACCAAAGCTAACACTGACAGTTTGTTTTTCACAATCTATTTTAGCATTCACGGTGTTCAAGAAAGGTCTACCAAAGATAATGGGACAAAAATCATCTTGTGGGGAACCAAGAACTAGAAAATCAGTAGGGTATTTTATTTTCCCACACGAGACTTCAACATCTCTAACAATCCCAAGTGGTGTGATGGTGTCTCTATTAGCAAGTTTAATAGTAACATCTATTTCTTCTATTTCAGCGGGTGCTATGTCATTCATAATTTCTTGGTATAAGGTAAAAGGAATAGCACTCACGCCAGCACCTAAGTCACATAAACCATGATAACAATGATCTCCTATTTTAACTGAGACAACAAGCATGCCTACAACAGGTCTATGTTTAGCTTTTTCATCAGGTTTAGCAATTCTAGCAGCTTCATCGCAGAAGTAAATAACATGCCCATCAATATTTTCTACCAGGAGATCTTTAACCATAGCAACACTAGGTTCTACTTTAATTTGTTCAGTAGGTATAGGTGCTTTAATATTACTTTTGCGAACCACAGTTGAAACCTTAGCATGTTCCTTTATCCTAACATGGAAAGGTGGTTTTTCAATATAAGCAGTAGGCACAACTGGATCAACATTGTAAATAATAGTTTCATCTTTAACTATGACTGGTTCTTTAATTTCTTCTTTAATAGGGGCATGATATTTAAACCACTTCTCCTTAGGGAGATCAACATGAGTAGCAAAAGATTCACAAAAAGAGGCTACTATCTCAGAGTCAAGTCCATATTTAGTGCTAAACTTGTGAAAAGCATCGGTATTCATAAAAGATTTAACACAATCAAATTCAAGCTTAATACCTGACTCATTACCTTCGTCGAGTTCCCAATCTTCAGAGTTGCATTTAATTCTTTCTAAAAGATCCCACCTGAATTCAATAGTCTTCTTCATAAAAGAACCAGTACAAGAAGTATCGAGCATGGATCGATCATCATGAGAAAGCTGAGCATAAAAATTCTGAATAATAATTTCTCTAGAGAGCTCATGATTGGGGAATGAATATAACATTGACTTAAGCCTCCCCCAAGATAGAGCAATACTTTCTTCTTCACGAGGCCAAAAATTATATATATAATTCCGATCACGATGAACTAGATGCATAGGATAATTTTTTTGGTGAAATTCCAATTTCAGTCGATTCTAGTTCCAAGATCCAATATCATTGCATAGACTATACCATGTCAATGCTTTTCCCTTCAAAGATAAAGGGAAAACCTTCTTCTTAGCTTCATCTCCGGATAAACCTCCAAGCTTAAATAATCCACAAATTTCATCCACATATATCAAGTGCATATCAGGATGTTCAGTTCCATCTCCTGCATAAGGATTAGCTAGCAGTTGTTCTATTGTACCCGAAGGAATTTCATAACCAATATTTTCACTAGGTGCAGTAGGTTGAGGGGAAACTAATTGTTCTTCCGGTCGAGGTGAATATACCCCGAACAAACCCCTCAAAGGATGGTTCTCCATAGTAACAAGTGACAATAAATTTCAGCACGTAGTAATAATTTTTCCTTACCAAGAGCACTTCACTGCCCGGCAACGGTGCCAGTAAAGAGTCTTGATGACCCAGAAGTATAGGGGATCAATCGTAGTCCTTTTGATAAGTAAGAGTGTTGAACCCAACGAGGAGCAGAAGGAAATGACAAGTGGTTTTCAGCAAGGTATTTTCTGCAAGCACTGAAATAGTCGGTAACAAGTTGATTGATAGCAAGATTATTTGTAACGGACAAGTAACTGTAATGGTAAATAAAGTGCAGCAAGGTAGCCCAATCCTTTTTTGGCAAAGGACAGGCCAAAACGGTCTCTTATGATAAGCAAAGCGTTCTTGAGGGTACACGGGAATTTCACCATGTCACTTTCATCATGTTGGTTTGATTCATGTTCGCTACTTTGATAATTTGATATGCGTGTGGACCGGTGCTTAGGTGCTATTCTTACTTGAACAAACCTCCTACTTATGATCAACACCCTCGCAAGCATCCGCAACTACGAGAAAAGTTTTCCTGCAAAGAAGCTAAAACGAGAGTTGTACAAAAGAACATATTCTCCAACTTTGAATTCCCGCTTTTGGATTCTTTTATCATGCCATCTTTTAACTTTTTCTTTAAATAATTTGGCATTTTCATAAGCTTGGGTTCTCCATTCATCCAATGAGCTAATATCAAATAACCTCTTTTCACCGGCAAGTTTGAAATCATAGTTGAGTTCTTTAATTGCCCAATAAGCTTTATGTTCTAACTCTAATGGCAAATGACAAGCTTTTCCATAAACCATTTTATAAGGAGACATACCCATAGGATTTTTATATGCTGTTCTGTAGGCCCAAAGTGCATCATCCAATTTCTTAGACCAATTTAATTTGTGACCTATTAAAACAGTTTTTTGTAATATTAGTTTTATTTCTCTATTGCTAAGTTCAACTTGACCACTAGATTGAGGATGATAGGGTGATGCAATTCTATGGTTAACATCATATTTAGCAAGCATTTTACGGGAAGCATCATGAATAAAGTGTGAACCACCATCAGTCATTAAATATCTAGGGACTCCAAACCTTGGGAAAATAACTTCTTTAAGCATTTTAATTGAAGTATTATGATCAGCACTACTAGTTGGAATAGCTTCTACCCGCTTAGTAACATAATCAACAGCAACCAAAATATGTGTATACCCATTAGAGGAAGGAAAAGGTCCCATATAATCAAAACCCCAAACATCAAATGGTTTAACAGCATGTGAATAATTCATAGGCATTTCTTGACACTTACTGATATTACCAATTCTTTGATAGTCATCACAAGATAAAACAAACTTACGGGCATCCTTGAAGAGAGTAGGCCAATAAAAACCAGATTGCAATACCGTGTGCGCAGTTCTATCTCCCGCATGATGCCCTCCATAAGCTTCGGAGTGACATTTCCGTAGGATTTGTTCCTGTTCATGCTCAGGTACACAACATCTAATAATACCATCTACTCCTTCTTTATAAAGATGTGGGTCATCCCAAAAGTAATGTCTTAAATCATAGAAGAATTTTTTCTTTTGTAGATATGTGAAACTAGGTGGTATGTATTTAGCAACAATATAATTAGCATAGTCAGCATACCAAGGAGTGTTATGAGAAACATTTATTGCAGCTAGTTGTTCATCCGAAAAGCTATCGTCAATAGGTAGTGGGTCATCAAGAATATTGTCTAACCTAGACAAGTTATCAGTTACGGGGTTCCGCCGAAGGGCAAAAGTGCTCCTGCCCAAGTTCGGCCTCGAGACGGTGGCGCTTCGTCCCGAAAGTCCCCTCCTGATTTTTTTTCTTGGTTAAAATGGCCTATATACCAGAAGATGGGCACCGGAGGTGGGCTGGGCTGAGCACAACCCACCAGGGCGCGCCTGGGGGGGCCTGGCACGCCCTGGTGTCTTGTGCTCACCAGGTGGCCCCCCTCCGGTAGTTATTTGCTCTAGTATTTTTTTATTCCAGAATAATTCTCTGTAAATTTTCAGCTCATTTGGAGATGTGCAGAATAGGTAACTCTGACATAGCTTTTTCAGGTCCAGAATTCCAGCTGCCGGCATTCCCCCTCTTTGTGTAAACCTTGCATATTATGAGAGAAAAGGCATTAGAATTACTCCAAAAAGCATTATTATGCATAAAAACATTATAAATAACAGTAGGAAAACATGATGCAAAATGGACGTATCACTGTGGTGACCATGTTCTTGAGATTGCATGTCAAATTGATATGGTCCAAAGTAGTTTTGTTGCATGATATAGCCTCTAGACACTTGTAGGAGTAGTTGCTATCAATTTTGTTGAGTTTGGTTCACTTTTATTTTGAGTCACTAAAAATTTCAGAAATTTTCAGAGAAAAGAAAAACCATGAGGAGGTGGTTAAGGGGCTCCTCAAGCCGTAATTCGTAGGAAACTTCGGAGGAAACTCCGGTGGAGAAACCCAAGTACAATCTTCCGCGTGCGGCAGAGGTTCGGCCGTGTGAATGGCCAAGTGATACATTTTTTAAGGAGGCGGGAATTTATGATGATTTCTATTATTTGTTGGAGAATGCCGGCATTGTACCCTTCGTCCAAGATAAGTGCGACCAATACCTCCTACTCACTAATACCTTCGTGCAAAACTTTCGCTTTTATTCTAGGAAGGAACCACCCATGGTAGAATTTCACTTGTACGATGAGCCTAAGGAAATGACATTATATGATTTTTGCAATGTTTGCAAAATACCTCATGAGGGCCGCATCAATGAGCCACGTCCTAGAGACATGGAGGATTTCATCGCTGACACTACTGTGGGGGAAGAGAGAGGAGTGTTAGAAGCTAGAGTAGCTAGTTTACATTTTCTCGTTTTATGTTACTATGCATTATTTGCCGGGAGATGTCTGACTGGTCGTGGGGAGAGTGGAACTCTTAGTTCACCTGACCTTGCTATTTTGCGCCATGCTTTATATGCTGATAGAACTTTTAGTTTGGGTGCTATGGTTGCTCGGCGGTTACACACAAACCGTTCGAAGGGTAGTATTTTTGGTGGTGTCTATGCCTCCTGCCTCCCTAAATATTTCGAGATTCCTATTAGACACGAGGAGGATGAGGATATGCTGCTACCCACGAAATATTTAGATTATGCTAGCATGGTAGCTTATCACTTTATTAACAATGATGATCAAAAGCGACTCATGTACAACTTGGTATTCAGTCAGGGTATGTGTGAGCTTAGTACCTTGCCTGCACCTTATTTGTTCAATATTCATTCAGGTAGGTACATTATTATGCCTAATGACATTTATGCATACTGGAGCTTAACGCAACCCCCAGTGCCTGAGCCAGTCCCAGCACCTGAGCCACATCAGGAGTCTGTGTATCAATGGGAGCCACAGGAGCTCGCCAACCAGTGGAACCCTAAATATCATTAGCTACCACAAAGTCACTCATTGCCACATCATTCCAGTTCCAAAAACAATTCCCCAATGATCTTGGGGCACCCTAAATGCCCTTTCTGCATCCTTCCTAACTATTTCTTGCATTGTTGCAAAATGGCTTTGTTTGTTGCCTTGGGATCAGATATGGTCTTCATAAACGTTGTGCATTGAGGATAGATACCATCGGCATGGTAGTACCCAATGCTGTAGTCGCGGTTGTTGACAGTGTAGTTGCATGGTGGCGATTCCCCATCACAAAGTCTCCTGAACATGGGAGATCACTCGTGCACACTAGTCTCATTTTGAGAACAAGGCATTCCAAAGAAAGCATGCCAAATACACAAGTCATGTGATGCCACTGCTTCCAGTATGATGGTGGCCTCTTTGGTATGACCTTGGTGCATCCAACGCAAACCTTTGGGGCAGCTTGTCCATTGCCAATGCATGCAATCAGTTGAACCGAACATACCTAGAAAACCTCTTGCCTCTCTAATAGCCAACAAGCTTTCTATATCATGCACATTTGGCTCTCTCAGATACTCAGCTCCAAACAACTCCACTACGGCACGGGCAATGTTCACAGTTGTCTTTAGGCATGTGCTCTTCCCCATTCGGACCATCTCAAAAACAACATCGACAATAGTACCAAGTGCAAGCATCCTCATAGCAACTATGCATTTCTGCTTAGCAGAGAACGAGAGTTGTTCGCACCAATCCCTGGAGAGCTTGAAGTAGGGATCTTATGCCTCCACTCCCTCCACCACACGCAAGAACAAAGGTTTGCACATACGAAAGAGTCGATGAAACCATTCATCAGGGAAAGCAGGTTCAGGAGCAAAGTAGTCCTTGTAGAGTAGCTGTGCTCCAAAGACCCTATCCTGCTTGAGAACTCTTATCCCTTTGTCCAAGCCCTTGTTGAGAACGTGCTCCGCCTCTCAATCCATTCCCTGTTGGATGCTCATGATCATAATCATCTTCGCTTCTTCGTCCGAATCTGACGAATCAAAGAACTCCTTCTGAATTAATTCATCAAGCTCTGTGGGTCCATACTCCTCATCCGATGAATTATCTGAATCCATCATTTTGCCTACTAAACAATCACAAAAAATGGTCGGACATTCTGTCAAACACATGGAGGGGATGGTGCAGTCCGAGAGTAGCCGGAGCGTACCGCAGCGGCGTCCAGGTCAGCAACCATGTCCGTGCAGACGAGAATTATTGGAAATATGCCCTAGAGTCAATAATAAATTGGTTATTACCATATTTCTCGTTCATGATAAATGTTTATTATTCATGCTAGAATTGTATTGACCGGAAACTTAAATACATGTGTCAATACATAAACTACACTGTGTCCCTAGTAAGCCTCTACTAGACTAGCTCATTGATCAAAGATGGTTATGGTTTCCTAAACATAGACATGAGTTGTCATTTGATAAAGGGATCACATCATTGGGAGAATGATGTGATGGACAGACCCAACCGTAAGCTTAGCATCATATCGTTTAGTTATTTGCTATAGCTTTCTTCATGTCAAGTATCAGTTCCTTAGGCCATGAGATCATGACACTCCCGGATACCGAAGGAATGCCTTATGTGCTATCAAACATCACTTCGTAACTAGGTGATCATAAAGGTGCTCTACAGGTATCTCCGAAGGTATTTGTTGGGTTGCATGGATCGAGACTCGGATTCGTCGCTCCGTGTGACGGAGAGATATCTCTGGGCCCTCTCGGTAATACAACATCATAAGAAGCTTCATGTGACTAATGAGTTTAGTCATGGGATCTTGTATTACGGAACGAGTAAAGAGACTTGCTGGTAATGAGATTGAACAAGGTATGGAGATACCGATGATCGAATCTCGGGCAAGTAACATATCGCCGGATAAAGGGAATTGCATACGGGATTGACTGAATCCTTGACATCGTGGTTCAATTGATAAAGATCTTCGTTGAATATGTAGGAATCAATACATGCATCTAGGTCCTGCAATTTTTTATTGACCGGAGAGGAGTCTCGGTCATGTCTGCATGTTCCGAACCCGTAGGGTCGCATGCTTAACGTTCGATAGTGCTAGGGTAGTATTGAGATATTAATAGTGGAAAATTTAAAGGTTTTTCAGAGTCCTGGATGGGATCCGGGATATCACAGGATCTTTGGAATGGTCCGGAGGTAAAGATTTGCATATGAGAAGTCTTATTTTGGCAACCGGAATAGTTCGAGGGCATGCCAACAATGTATCGGAGGCACCGAAGGGTTCCGGGGGTCCACCAATCCCGGGGACCCACATGGGTTGTAGGGGGGCGCCCTGGCCTAGTTAGGCCAGGCAAACCAGCCCCTCCCTTGGCCCATGCGCCTAGGGTTTGGGGGAACCCTAGATGGGGGCTCCCCCCTTGACTTGGGGGGCAAGCCACCCCCTAGGGTCACCGCCCCCTCCTTGGAGGAGGGGCCAAGGTCCGGTGCCCCCTCCCCCTATATATAGTGGGGAGGTGGGAGGGCAGCCGTACGCATCCACCCTTGCCCTCCGCCGGTCCCAACTCCTCCCACCTTTCCTCCGGTACGCGCTTGGCGAAGCCCTGTCGGAATTCCGCTGCTGCCACCACCACCATACCGCCGTGCCGGTTCCGATCTCATCTACCTACTCTCTCTCGCTTGCTGGATCAAGAAGGCGAGGACGCCATCGAGCTGAACGTGTGCTAATCTTGGAGGTGCCGTCCGTTCGGCACTAGATCGGATTGGATAATGAAGAGTACGACTACATCAACCGCGTTACAACGCTAATGCTTTCAGCCTACAAGGGTATGTAGACACACTCCCCTCTTGTTGCTATACATATCCTAGATTAGATCTTGGGTGTTCATAGGATTTTTTTGATTTTCATGCTTCGTTTCCCATCAGTGGCATCATCAGCTAGGTCTATGCGTAGATGTATATGCACGAGTAGAACACAAAGAAGTTGTGGGTGTTGATGTTCAGATTGCTTACTTCCCTAGTCTTATTTGGATTCGGCGGTATTGTGGGATGAAGCGGCTCGGACCAACCTTACATGTCCAGGCACATGAGACAGGTTCCACTGTTTGACATGCAACTTGTATTGCATAAAAGTGGCTTTGCGGGTGTCTGTCTCTCCCACTTTAGTTGAATCTGATTTGACGAGGGCGGTCCTTGTAGAAGGTTAAAAGGCAACTTGTATAACACCGTTGTGGTTTTGCGTAGATAAGAACGGTTCTTATAGTTCGCCCTAGAAGCCACGTAAAAAATGCAACAACAAAGTAGAGGACGTCTAACTTGTTTTTGTAGGGCATGTTGTGATGTGGTATGGCCAAAATGTGATGTGATACGTGTTGATGTATGAGATGATCATGTTTTGTAATAGGTTCATGACTTGCATGTTGATGAGTACGGCAATCGGCAGGAGCCATAGGGTTGTCTTTAATTTATTGTATGACCTGCATGTCACAAATAACGCCATGTAATTGCTTTACTTTATCGCTATGCGTTAGCAATAGTTGTAGAAGCAATAGTTGGCGAGACAACCACGTGATGACACAATGATGGATATCATGATGATGGAGATCATGGTGTCCTGTCGGTGATGATGGAGATCATGTCGGTGCTTTGGAGATGGAGATCAAAAGCACAAGATGATAATGGCCATATCATGTCACATATTTTGATTGCATGTGATGTTTATCTTTTATGCATCTTATTTTTCTTAGGACGGCGGTAGCATTATAAGATGATCCCTTCACTTAATTTCAAGATAAATGTGTTCTACCTAAGTATGCACTGTTGCGAAAGTTTGTCATTTTGAAGCACCTCGTGATGATCGGGTGTGATAGACTCTACGTTCGCATACAACAGGTGTAAGCCAGTTTTAGCGGAATACTTGGGTTAAACTTGATGAGCCTAGCTGTAAGGGCATATTTCTCCCTAAGTGGTTTTGGTGACTAATGACAGTGCATTTGCGGACTAATCATGTGCATTGAGCATTTCAAATATCTCATGTCTAGGCACAAGACGATTCAGTGCCCCTCGGAGCCTATCAAAGACGGCGTTTCTCTATGTTTCTTTTCGGTGGATTTGAGTCGTAGGAAAGCCGTACTATTAAGAGGGGGTCCGCTTCGGAAAGGTTAAGGCAGAATCAACACGTACACATCTGTTCCTTTGCACCACCTTTCCTTCGCTTCGATGGAGCACCATCCGTTTATCCATGTCTCTGCGATATGAAGGCTACCAAATGCTAAAGCCTCTGTGGCATGCGGTAGTACTGCTCAAGGGAGCAGTAGTACCGCAGGGGCATGCCGTAGTACCACTCAAGCGAGCGGTAGTACCACGCCCAGCGGTAGTACCGCTCCCTGTGAGCGGTAGAACCGCTGCCTCCAGCCCTGACGCTGACGCTTGCGGAAGTAGGCGCGGATGTAATTTTTTACTTCCGCCCCTATGCGGTAGTACCGCTCCTTGTGAGCGGTAGTACCGTGCCGGATTTTTGCACAGCTCCAACCTCAGCGGAAGTAGCTACGGAAGCAATTTATTTCTTCCGTGCATTTCCAGCGCCAGTTGAGCCCTGCCCTACGGTAGTACCGTAGGGGCGCGCGGTAGTACTGCTTCGGTGGTTCTACCGCTTGTTGCCCTATGCAACAGGCCCTCACCTGGTCACTACCGCGCTAGCGGTAGTACCGCACCGGGCAGCGGTAGTACCACGACCCTTTGCAGTAGTACCGCAGCTCTGTGCGGTAGTACCGCACCGCGCGGGCTGAGAAAGGGGATAACGGTTGGATCTTTTCCCCCACTATATAAAGGGGGTCTTCTTTCCCAAGAAGACCACCTCTTCTCTCCCCAAGCTCCATTGTTGCTCAAACCTCCATTTTCGCCCGATCTCTCTCCCTAGCCAATCAAACTTGTTGATTTTCTAGGGATTGGTTGAGAAGGCCCCGCCACCAAGAGAAATTTGATTCCCCCCACTAATCCCTTGCGGATCTTGTTACTCTTGGGTGTTTGAGCACCCTAGACGGTTGAGGTCACCTCGGAGCCATATTCCATTGTGGTGAAGCTTCGTGGTGTCGTTGGGAGCCTCCAATTAAGTTGTGGAGATAGCCCCAACCTTGTTTGTAAAGGTTCGGTCACTGCCTTCAAGGGCACCAATAGTGGAATCACGGCATCTCGCATTGTGTGAGGGCGTGAGGAGAATACGGTGGCCCTAGTGGCTTCTTGGGGAGCATTGTTCCTCCACACCACTCCAACGGAGACGTACTTCCTCTCAAAAGGAAGGAACTTCGGTAACACATCCTCGTCTCCACCGGCTCCACTCTTGGTTATCTCTTACCTTTACTTGTGCAAGCTTTTATTGTGTTGTATCCCTTGCTTGCTTGTGTGCTTGTTGTTGTTGCATCATATAGGTTGCTCACCTAGTTGCACATCTAGACAACCTATTTTGATGCTAAGTTTAATTTGGTCAAGAAAAGCTAAAAAAATGTTAGTTGCCTATTCACCCCTCCCCCCTCTAGTCAACCATATCGATCCTTTCAATTGGTATCAAAGCCTCGTCTCTTTATTAAGGACTTTACCGTCCGAAGAGTATGGGTGACACCGTAGACAAGGGGGAGGAGCACTCCGGTGTGAATCCATCCTTGTCTACAGATGATGGGGGATCCTCGGTCTCTCGTGAGGAGTTCAATGTGGCTTTGGACACATTGAAAACCTCCATGACGACCGAGGTTAAAGGCATGTTTAAGGAGTTTCTTGATGGTCTGAAATTATCCACCGCACCGTGGATAGTGGTTGATCCCGCTAACAAGGTGACGAATGCTAACTCCAATAAGGGGGAAGCTAGTCGTGACCAAGTTCCTTTGCCTAGTGGTAAGAGTGGGAGTGGCATCTTTGCCCATGTTGAACCACCCCTTACCTATGGAGGGCCGGTTCCCTCCACGCATATGAATCATGTTGGTCCTCCTCCTAAGCTTGTGAAAAATGAGGATTTTTCCTCTTGGGTGTATCGCTTTAAATGTCATTTAAATCATAGTTCTACTAATCTTTGGAGAATTATTGAGCAAGGTTTCTACCCGCACGACCCAAGCAACTTCACTCCTAGAGAAGCCGCGGATCATCAATTCAACGACTCCGCTCTCTTCATTCTCCAAGAATCCATTCCTCCCGAAGATATTGCACACCTCCGACCTTTCACCGTGGCCAAGGAAGCATGGGAGCATGTTGTTTCCTTGTACAGGGTAAGCGCAAGCATTCAACGCTCAAACTTTGAAGTGGTGCAAGATGAAGCCGACGAGTTTGCAATGATTGAAGATGAAGAACCTCAAGAGCTTTACCAAAGATTAACTACTCTCGTGGTCTCACTCCGAGATCATGGGAGCAAGGATACAGATGACAATTGGATCAAGCGCAAGTTTCTCAAGGCCATGATGCCTTACCATAAGGCCATGTCCTCCGTCATCCGTCAAAGGCCGGACTTTCATGCCTTGTCCTCAAGCGAGGTGTTGGATGAATGTGTTGCAATGAGGATCTTGGACAAGACCGCCAACAATGCGGTGTTGCATTCTCCACGATCAAAGAAGTCCAACCTTTCCTTGAAGGCCAAGGCTAGTGTGGAAGAAGAGGAAGAAGAGGAGTATTGCCCCGAAGACATCAAATATGCCTATCATGAGCACATGGCTCTTGCTTCACGGCAATTTTGGGGCAAGAAGAACACAAGGCCCAACTTCAACAAGAACAACTCAAGTCGCGCCAAGGGCAAGCAACTTGTGAGGACGTCCTATAATTGTGGCAAGGTGAGTCACTTTGTTGTGGATTGCCCTTACGAGAAGAGGGAAGACAATGGTGGCAAGCTTATCCGAAAAGACAAGGCCAAGTCTTTCCCCAACAAGAACAACTTCACCAAGAAAACTCCTCCCAAGGGGTTGGTGGCACAAGAAGAGTACAATGAGGATGATGATGATGAAGAAGATGGTGAGTCGGTTGCCATGGCCTCTGTTGCCATTGCAACAACTCCACGGGTGTCCCTCTTCGATTCACCCAACGAGAACATCACCGCCAAGTGCCTCATGGCTAAAGCCACCAACAAGGTAACCCCTAACATCAAGACTACCATCACCACTAATCCTTCCTTGACGGATTGCATTGATGAAAGTGAGGGGGCGAGGGAGGAGGAGAATGAATTTGAGTGTTTCATGAGTAAGCTCAAATGTAAAACCAAGAAGCACTTCGTTGCTCTCTTGGAACAACTTGGTGAAGCCAATGACATGATCGAGGCTCACGAAGAGACCATCACTAAGATGGAAGGGCATAGTCGTGACTATGCCGATGAGATTTCGGATCTCTCTAATACGCTTGAGGAAGAGCGTGGTCATCGTTTGGCTCTTGAGGAGTCACACAACGATGATCATGCTAAATTAAAGAAAGATCTTGATCATGCTCTTGTTCTCTCTCGTGTGCACAATCCCGAGAAGGCCAAACTTGGGGTTGACCATGCTAGACTTAAGGAGGAGTTTGATCTACTTGACAAGACTCACAAGGCCTTGAAGAGTGCTCATGCTAGCCTCAAAGAGTCTCATGATCAACTCCAAGTGAAGCTAACCAAGGAGAAAGCCACATTTCCTCATATGGTTTTAATTGATAATGCAAATGCTACTAACCCGTGTTGTGAGCATGTGCATCTTGTGGAGGAGAATGCCAAGTTGAAGGATCAACTTGAGAAAGGCCTTGTGTCTTGCATACAAGGTGAGAAGAACCTCAACGACCTTTTGAGCAATCAAAAGGAAGTTGTGGGCAAGGAGGGGATTGGGTTTGCACCCAAGTCCAAGAAGAAGAAAAAGAATGACAAGACCAAACAAACTCCTCCTCTCAAGCAAACATTTGTGAAGGAGGGAGAGGGTACTTCTAAGGAGAAGAAGAACAATGCGAAGGGTGGTGGTGCCAAGAAGGGCAATGCCACTCCTTCCAACAAAGCCGGCGACTTTAACCCTTCTTATGTGTTATGCCATGCTAGTGATGGGCATGTTTATGCCAAATTTGTTGGTTCTTCTTATGAGTACATTGAATGGTCTATTTGGGTTCCTAAGACCCTTGTTGCTAACATCAAAGGACCCATTACTAAATGGGTACCTAAAACCAAGCATTGATCTCTTGTAGGAGTTTGCTTCCGGTGGGGGTTCATGGTTGCTCGATAGTGGAGCCACAAATCATATGACCGGAAGCAAGGACTTGGTGGTGGACGTGCACAAGGTTTCATATATGCCCACCAATGTCGAATGGGGTGATGCCTCATCTTCTAAGGTATTGGGTCTCGGCAAGGTGGTCATTTCTCATGATCTCACGATCGAGAAAGTCATGCTTGTTGAGTCCCTTGCATACAACTTACTTTCTGTTCGTCAACTTGCACTCATGGGCTTTGCCACTTTCTTTGATATTGATACCGTGGACCTCTTGTGGAGCAAGACTCTTAAAGTAGCCTTTGTTGGGCATGTCGAGAACGGTCTTTATGTGATTAACTTTTCGGAGCGACCCACTAAGACCACGACATGCCTAATGGCTAAAGTTGACGTGGGATGGCTTTGGCATCGCCATTTAGCCCACGTCAATATGAGATCTTTGCAAAGTCTTCTCAAGGGGAACCATGTCCGTGGACTAACAAATGTTAGTTTTGCCAAAGATCGTGCTTGCAGTGCTTGTATCGAAGGAAAGCTACATGAGAAGGCTCACCCTCCCACGACTATCATCTACTCGACGAGGCCTTTGGAGCTCCTTCACATGGATCTCTTTGGGCCTCCATCCTATGATAGTCTTGGGGGTAGAAAGTACTGCTTGGTGATTGTGGATGATTATTCAAGATACACTTGGGTATATTTCTTCAAGAGGAAGAGTGAGACCCAACAAACCGTCATCGACTTTGCAAAGAAGCTCAACATCAACACAATGCAAAGATTTTGATGATAAGAAGTGACAACGGCACCGAGTTCAAGAACTACACTTTGGATGAGTTTCTCAGTGATGAGGGGATCAAGCATCAATATTCCGCACCTTACACCCCTCAACAAAATGGTGTAGCGGAGAGGAAGAACCGGACTTTGATGGACACGGCAAGGACCATGATGGCGGAGTTCAAGTCTCCGTACAACTTTTGGGCCGAAGCCATCAACACCGCTTGTCATGCATCCAATCAGCTCTATCTCCGCAAAGGCTTGAACAAGACTCCTTATGAGATACTTATCGGCAACAAGCCCAACCTCAAGTACTTCCGGGTGTTCGGTTGTAAGTGTTTCATTCTCAAGAAAGGTGTTCATTTGTCTAAATTTGAGGCTAGAGCTCATGAGGGCATATTTGTTGGTTATGCTACAAACTCTCATACTTACCGTGTCCTCAACAAGGCCACAGGACTCATTGAGGAGACGTGTAACGTGGAGTTTGATGAGAATAACGGCTCCCAAGTGGAGCAAAGTGGTACTTGTGATGTAGGTGATGAAATTCCTCCCCAAGCCATAACAAGAATGGGTGTTGGCCATATCCTACCCATTGAGGAACCCCTTGTGGCCGAAGGAGAAGGACAATGTTCCACTCAAGTGGAACCATTACCAACCCAAGACCCACACGCTTCCGAAGAACAAAGTGAAGGCCCTCAACCAAATGAACAAGATCAAGGGCAAGATCAACCTCAAGATGGTGGTGATCCACCAAGTGATGCCCAAGGTCAAGTTCTCACCACCGAGCAAGTTCAAGATCAAGAGCAAGCTCAAGATCAAGAACAAGCTCATGATGATCAAGTTACAGCTCCTCAACTCTCTCTTGAGGAGCAATTGGAGCGTCGTGCCGCCAAGATTGCGTCCAAGCTCACTACCAAAGATCATCTCATGAAGAATGTGCTTGGAAGCTTAAGAAAGGGGGTAAGCACTCATAGACAATTAGCAAACTATTGTGAACATCATGCGTTTGTCTCTTGTGTTGAACCCCAAAAGGTCTATGAGGCGCTCGAGGATCCGGATGCATGAAGAACTCAACAACTTCGAGCACAACAAGGTGTGGAGATTGGTGCCAAGGCCAAAGGAGAACCATAATGTTATTGGAACCAAATGGATATTCAAGAACAAGCAAGATCCTCACGGGATTATCATTCGCAACAAGGGTCGTTTGGTGGCTCAAGGCTACTCCAAGTCGAGGGTATCGACTACGGTGAAACCTTTGCTCCCGTTGCTCGCCTTGAATCTATTTGTTTGTTGATTGCTTATGCTTCTCATCATAACTTCAAGTTGCAACAAATGGATGTGAAGAGTGCTTTTCTTAATGGTCCTATTAATGAGTTGGTGTATGTCAAACAACCCCCGTGGTTTGAGGATCCCGAGTTCCCCAATCATGTGTACCAACTCGATAAGGTGCTCTATGGCCTTAAACAAGCCCCACGTGCGTGGTATGAGCACCTTACCAAGTTGCTGCAAGATCGTGGGTTTGAAATTGGGAAAATCGACCCCACTCTTTTTACTAAGAAGGTAAAAGGGGAGTTGTTTGTATGCCAACTATATGTTGATGATATTATCTTTGGTTCTCCTAACAAAGCTTTCAATGAGGAGTTTGCCACACTCATGACCTCGAAGTTCAAGATGCCCATGATGGGAGAGTTGAAGTTCTTTCTTGGGTTCAAAATCAAACAAAGAAGAGAAGGAACCTTCATCAACCAAGCCAAATACACCCAAGACATGCTCAAGAGATTCAAGCTAAGTGATGTCAAGCCGGCTTCTACACCAATGCCTGTCAAATGCCAACTTGACATTGATCCCAATGGTAAAGCGGTGGATCAAAAGGTATATCGTTCTATGATTGGCTCCTTGCTTTACCTTTGTGCATCTAGACCGGATATCATGTTGAGTGTGGGAATTTGTGCACGGTTTTAAGCCTCGCCTAAGGAAAGCCACTATGTGGCGGTTAAGCGAATCTTTCGATATTTGGCTCATACCCCAAACTTTGGCCTATGGTACCCTAGAGGAGCAAACTTCAATCTTGTGGGCTTTTCGGATTTGGATTGGGCGGGAGACAAAGTGGATAGGAAGTCAACTTCCGGAGGGTGCCAATTTCTTGGTTGCTCTTTGGTGAGTTGGTCTTCTAAGAAGCAAAGTTGTGTGTCTCTCTCCTCCACCGAAGCCCAGTATGTGGCCGCCGGTAGTTGTTGTGCTCAACTTCTGTGGATGAGGCAAACTTTAAAGGATTACGGTGTCATTTGTGACAAAGTGCCTCTTTGGTGTGACAATGAAAGTGCCATCAAGATTTCTCTCAACCCGGTGCAACACTTCAAGACGAAGCATATTGAGATTCGGTATCACTTCATCCGGGATCACATTAGGCGAGGGGAGATTCAGCTTAACTATGTCAACACTCATGATAACCTTGCAGATATTTTCACGAAGCCTTTGGATGAAGCAAGATTTCGTGAGTTCAGGCATGAGCTAAATATCATTGATTTGAGCAATGTGGCTTGAACCTGTGCACACCCCACCATACTCATCTTGTTGTCTTGTTTAGGTGTAGGCATGGACATAGGGGGAGTGTTGTTCTCTCAATGAACTCTCCCTCCCCCATTTATGCATAAATTGATCAACTCTTTCACATTCGCCATTGTTGATGGTACTTGTGCTTCAAAGACGAGTTTTGGTCATGGGCCCAAGGATAATTCTTCGCGGTGCCATACCAATTGACTCAAACATAGGTGGCTCCGGCCACCGCCCTCTCTTCATGAGAGGTTTTGGTTCGATGTTTGGTCCTCATGCCTCGTTGCTTTCTTTTGGACCTTGTTCATGGTTAAGTTGCTTCTCTTGTGTTCTCTCTTGTGTGTCCGTTTGCTTGAAGTTTGTATTGCAAAGGCCTTTTGTGTTTCTTTATTATGAAACTTGCACTTTCTTGGGTTTGTGGTACTACCGTGGCAAGCCACGGTACTACCGCTGGAGGTGGGTGGCTCCTGTGCTTGCATAGCAGCGACCACGGCACGGTACTACCGCTTCCATCACGGCAGTAATTTTTTACTGCCGCTGGAAGAGCAGTACTACATCCCGGTGTGCGGTACTATCGCACGGGCTGTACTACCGCAATGATACGCGGTACTACCGCGCTGTCGAGACCGCGTGGGGGTTAAGAGCGGGCAGGGGGAGTTCCAACTCCCCCATACCCATTCATCTCTTCCCCTCATGTCTCTCTCTCTCCTACCCAAGAACGGCGCCGGAGGACCTCGCCGGATCTCCGTCTCCGGCCACTCTCCTCTCATTTCAACCAGTGGGATCGATCCCCACCTCGCCCTCTTGCCATGGACCCCGGTATCTCCCCTAGTCCTTCTCTCATTGCCTCTTTATTTTCCTTCTAGGTTTTGGGGGATGTATGAGTAGGTCTTGTGATTTTTGGCTAAATCTTTGCAAGAGGAGATTGTTGGAGAGTGCTTGTGCAGTAGATATGCTATTTGGTGTGATACAACAACGTAGTTTTGATCAACGGTAGTACCAATTCATCTTTACGGATGTTCTTAGATCTGTACTTGCGAGATCCGCCCTGTGCGGTACTACCGCGCCTAGAGCGGTACTACCGCCTGGTGCGCGGAAGTAAAATTTTACTTCCGCTCTGAGCGCGGTACTACCGCGCCGACCCGGCGCTGTACTACCGCGGTCAGAGCAGTAGTAAATTTTTACTTCCGCGTCCTGTTACAGTACTACCGCTTGACTTAAAATTGCTTTGTTTTGTCACACCCAATCTCATTTCCATTTGTTTCGTTCGTTTTGGCCTTGGTCTTTGCAATAATCCTTCTTGCTCTTCTCATGTGTTTGCATTGTGTGTCATAGGTGGTGGCTCCGGTTCTATTGCTAGGCGCTCAAATCCCAGCCGTGATACGAGCTCAAAACGCCTTCGCAACCAAGAAGCTCCTGAGGGGTCCAATGCCCCTCAACACAACGTTAAGACCACAACTACCAAGATCAAGGAGCCAGTTGTCGGCTTGGATGAAATGCCTCAAGCAGAGTTTCTGATTCGAAGGAAGCTCAACCCCTACATCAAGCCTAGGGAACTCATCAGGGGCAATGATTGTTTTGGACCAAGCAACAAAATCTCATCTTCCTAGATGTGATCAAGGCCAAGTAGAACATCTACGTACCCGTTCAGTGGATTGACATGGACCATCTGAGGAAGAACCAGGCATATTTTGGGGAGCCCCTGGATTTGGTGGAGCAGTTTGGTATTGAGGAGATCCTCACGTTCTACCTTGACTTTAACCCGGAGATTGTGGCTCAGTTTTTTGCTTCTGTCCACTTCCACTCGGATGAGAAGCGGAGCATGACTTGGATGACAAATGGCAAGAGGATGACTGCTGAGTGGAAGGAGTTCATGGATCTGTTGCACGTTCGTGATAAGGGGCTAGATGTGCCCGTTGGTGTCCGCCCGCATGCCAACCCAGAGTCTGCTTCCAAGAACAAGCTTCAACCCTACCTTGTTGAGAAGACTTTACCCAATGGCAAGAAGTCTTATGTGCTGAACCCGTTTCTTGACATCATGCACCGGATCTTCCGCAACTCTCTTCTTCCTCGCATAGGCGACAAGGACAAGGTGCATTCCTATCTTGTGGACATGATGCTTATTTGTGAGGAAGCGCGTCTTCAACAACCTGGACCACTTGATGTCTCTCATATCATGTGGTGTGAGCTTCAGTTTGCTGTGTTCCATCGTAAGGTTCCTATCTATGGAACTTATTTGCATCTCTTGATTTCGAAGACTTGGGAGAAGCTCTTTCCGGGTGAAGAGTTTCATGCTCCCAACTGGATTCGCCATGAGCCCATTAGGCTGCGCCAGAAGAACAAGTGGGCTAATACCACTACTCGGGCTGAGGCAGAAGCTGCCCGAATGGATGTTGATGATGATGAGATTGAGGAGGAGGAGGCGGAGGACAGTTCTGAGGGGTATGCTCCTCCCTCTGCTGAGCCATCTTGGGCTAAGAAGCTCAAGGCCAAGGTGAAGGCTCTGTTCTTCATGCAGGCCAAGGGGCAGTACCAGACTCACGTTGCTCAGAAGGAGAGTCGTCAGTGCGACAAGCGGATTTTGAGGAAGCTTGGCGAGCACGTCTCGAGCGGGTCGGAGAAGAACATCACTCCTGAGGCTGCGTGGATGACGAAGCAAGGCTATCAGTGGACTGAGTCAGATGAGGAGTCCATTCCTGCTGCTTCAGAGGAGGAGGTTGATGGGTGATCACTTCAGTGAGAGCTACCACCTGTGTCTTAGGTGTCCTCTCTGCCTTTTTGGTGTCTCGATGCCAAAGGGGGAGAGAGTGTAGGATTTGCGAGTATTTGTCTCCTTGCTTTCGTTTTGATGAACCTTCGTTGCTTTGGTTTGTGTTATTTGCGTGTGAAACCAGGACTTATTCTATCATATGGTGTAAGACATATGCCTTCACTCTTATCCTTTTATTGTCTAGTATGCTTAGTAGCTTGTGAGTTTATTCTGTCTTGTGCCCTTATCATCATTCTCACTTGCTATACCTTGCTTCCATGCTTAATGTCACTTATATTGTTGCAAGGATTGCCTTGTCTATAAAATATAGGGGGAGTGTTGATCCTAGCGTGTGTGTTGTGCAGTCCAAAGCATATCTATAGAATGCACACATCTAGGGGGAGCCTGTCTATATTTTATAGATTTTGGGTTTGCTTATGATCATTTTATATCTCTATGTACAAATCATGTATTGTCATCAATCCACCAAAAAGGGGGAGATTGTAAGGGCATATTTCTCCCTAAGTGGTTTTGGTGATTGATGACAGTGCATTTGCGGACTAATTGTGTGCATTGAGCATTTCAGATATCTCATGTCTAGGCACAAGACGATTCGGTGCCCCTCGGAGCCTATCGAAGACGGCGTTTCTCTATGTTTCTTTTCGGTGGAATTGAGTCGTAGGAAAGCCGTACTATTAAGAGGGGGTCCGCTTCGGAAAGGTTAGGGTGGAATCAACACATACACATCTGTTCCTTTGCACCACTTTTCCTTCGCTTCGATGGAGCACCATCCGTTTATCCATGTCTCTGCGATATGAAGGCTACCAAATGCTAAAGCCTCTGTGGCGTGCGGTAGTACTGCTCAAGGGAGCAGTAGTACCGCAGGGGCGTGCGGTAGTACCGCAGGGTGCGATAATTTGATTAACTGAACCCATTATCATAAACATAGTCTAAATTGTCTTTGCAAAATTATGTTGTAGATCCATGGCTCACGCTATAGCTTCCCTGAATTTTAATGCGTTCCTAGAGAAAGCTAAGTTGAAAGATGATGGAAGCAACTATGCGGACTGGGTCCATAATTTGAGGATTATCCTCACTGTTGCACACAAGGCTTATGTCCTCGAAGCACCGCTAATTGTGCCACCCGCTCCCGCAAATCTGGACGATATGAATGTCTGGTAGACTAGAAGTGATGACTACTCGATAGTTCAGTGCGCCATACTTTACGTCTTAGAACCGAGTCTCCAAAGACGTTTTGAGCACCACTGAGCATATGAGATGTTCCAGGAGCTGAAATTGGTATTTTAGGCTCATGCCCGGATTGAGAAGTATGACACCTCTGACAAGTTCTTTAGCTACAAGATGGAGGAGAATAGCTCTGTTAGTGAGCATGTACTCAGAATGTCTGGGTATTACAACCGCTTGAATCAATTGGGAGTTAATCTTCCGGATGAAGTAGCGACTGATAGAGTTCTTCAGTCACTGCCACCAAGCTACAAGGGCTTTGTGATGAACTATAATATGCAAGGGATGGAGAAAATGACCCCTGAGCTCTTCGTGATGCTTAAGGCCGCGGAGGTAGAAATCAAGAAAGAGCATCAAGCGTTGATGGTCAATAAGACCACCAGTTTCAAGAAGGCTTAGGGAAAGAAAGGGAACTTCAAGAAGAATGGCAAGACCCGTGAAGAAACCCAAGGTTGGACCCAAACCCGAGACTGAGTGCTTCTATTGCAAGGGGAAGGGCCACTGGAAGTGGAACTGCCTCAAGTACTTGGCAGATAAGAAGGCTGGCAACGTCAACAAAGGTATATTTGATACACATGTTATTCATGTGTACCTTACTAGTGCTCATAGTAGCGCTTGGGTATTTGATACTGGTTTGGTTGCTAATATTTGTAACTCGAAACAGGAGTTGTGGGATAAATGAAGACTAGCTAAGGATGAGGTGACGATGCACGTTGGAAATGGTTCCAAGGTTGATGTGATCGCCGTCAGCATGATCCCTCTATGTTTACCTTCGGAATTAGTTATGAACCAAAATAATTGTTATTGGTGCTTGCGTTAAGCATGAACATTATATCTGGATCTTGTTTATTGCAAGACAGTTATTCATTTAAGTCAGAGAATAATGGTTGTTCTATTTATATGGATAATATCTTTTATGGTCATGCACGCCTTGTGAATGGTTTATTCTTATTGAATCTCAATCGTAGTGATACACATATTCATAATATTGATGCCAAAAGATGCAAAGTTAATGATGATAGTACCACATACTTGTGGCACTGCCGCTTAGGTCATATTGGTGTAAAGCACATGAAGAAACTCCATGCTGATGAACTTTTGGAATCACTTGATTATGAATCATTTGATACATGCGAACCATGCCTTATGGCCAAGATGACTAAAACCCCATTTTCTGGAACAATGGAGCGGGCTAGTGACTTATTGGAAATAATAAATACTAATGTATGCGGTCCGATGAGTGTTGAAGCACGCCGTGGATATCGTTATTTTCTTACCTTCACAGATGAATTGAGTAGATATGGGTATATTTACTTAATGAAACACAAGTCTGAAACATTTGAAAAGTTCAACGAGTTTAAGAGAGGAGTAGAGAATCATCGTAACAAGAAAATTAAATTTCTACGATCTGATCGTGGAGGTGAATATTTGAGTTACGAGTTTGGTATGCATTTAAGACAATGTGGAATTGTTTCACAGCTCACGCCACCTAAAACACCACAGCATGATGGTGTGTCCGAACATCGTAATCATACTTTATTAAATATGGTGTGTTCTATGATGTCTCTTACTGATTTGCCACTATCATTTTGGGGTTATACATTAGAGATAGCCGCATTCATTTTAAATAGGGCACCATCTAAATCCGTTGAGACGACACCGTATGAATTATGGTTTTGGCAAGAAACCTAAGTTGTCGTTTCTTAAAGTTTGGGGATGTGTGATATGTCTCCAACGTATCTATAATTTTTATTGTTCCATGCTATTATATTATCTGTTTTGGATGTTTTATATGCATTAATATGCTATTTTATATTATTTTTGGGACTAAATTATTAACCTAGTGCCCAGTGCCAGTTTCTATTTTTTCCTTGTTTTTAACTTTACAGATAAGGAATATCAAACGGAGTCCAAACGGAATAAAACTTTATGGTGATTTTTCTTGGACCAGAAGAAACCGACGAGACTTGGAGAGGCGGCCAGAAGCCCTACGGGGAGGCCACAAGTCGTAGGGGCGCACCCCAGGGGGCGCCCCCAGGGCTTGTGGGCCCCCCGGAGACCTTCCAACCCTAATTCCACCACTATATATTCTCAAATATTCCCCCTATACCAGAGGGCACACCAAAAATACTTTTTCGCCGCCGCAAGCCTCTGTTCCCCTGAGATCCCATCTTGGGGCCTTTTCAGGCACTCCGCCAGAGGGGGATAAGATCACGGAGGACCTCTACACCAACCTTGTTGCCCTTCCGATGATGTGTGAGTAGTTTACCACAGACCTACGGGTCCATAGCTTGTAGCTAGATGGCTTCTTCTTTCTCTTTGATCTTCAATACAATGTTCTCCTCGATGTTCTTGGAGATCTATTCGATGTAATCTTCTTTGCGGTGCGTTTGTTGAGATCCGATGAACTATGGATTTATGATCAGATTATCTATGAATATTATTTGAGTCTTCTTTGAACTCTTTTATGCATGATTGAGATAGCTTTGTATTTCTCTCCGATCTATCGATTTGGTTTGGCCAACTAGATTGGTTTTTCTTGCAATGGGAGAGGTACTTTGTAATGGGTTCAATCTTGCTGTGCTCAATCCCAGCGATAGAAAGGACATGACATGTATTTGTATTGTTGCCATTAAGGATAAAAAGATGGGGTTTATATCATATTGCTTGAGTTTATCCCTCTACATCATGTCATCTTGCTTAAGGCGTTACTCTGTTCTTATGAACTTAATACTCTAGATGCAGTCAGGAGTTGGTCGATGTGTGGAGTAATAGTAGTAGATGCAGAATCATTTTGGTCTACTTATCACGGACATGATGCCTATATTCATGATCATTGCCTTAGATGTCTTCATAATTATGCGCTTTTCTATCAATTGCTCGACAGTAATTTGTTTACCCATCGTATGTTTTCTTCAAGAGAGAAGCCTCTAGTGAAACCTATGGCCCCCAGGTCTATTTTCCATCATATATTTTCAGATCTATAAATAAAAAAACCCAAAAATACCTTGCTGCAATTTATTTATATTTACTTTAGTTTGACTTTTTATTTATCTTTTATACCTATCTCTATTAGATCTCACTCTTGTTCGTGACCATGAAGGGATTGACAAGCCTTTTTTCGCGTTGTGTGCAAGTGTTTGTTAGTTTGTACAAGTGCATATATTGGGGACTTGCTTGTGCCTCCTACTGGATTGATACCTTGGTTCTTAACTGAGGGAAATACTTATCTCTACTTTGCTGAATCACCTTTCCTCTTCAAGGGAAAATCAACGCAAGCTCAAGAAGTAGCAATGCGATGCTTATGTCAAAAGACTTCAGCCTGATAAGCTCGAACCCAAAGCGGAGAAGTGCGTCTTCATAGGATACCCTAAAGAGACCATTGGGTATACCTTCTATCACAGATCCGAGGGCAAGATCTTTGTTGCTAAAAATGGGTCCTTTCTAGAGAAGGAGTTTCTCGAAAGAAGTGAGTGGGAGGAAAGCATAACTTGATGAGGTAATCATACCTTCTCCCGAACTGGAGAGTATCACATCACATAAACCATCATGCCTACACCAACCGGAGAGGAAGCTAATGATGATGATCATGAAACTTTGGATCAAGTTACTACTAAACTTCGTAGGTCGACCAGGACACGTTCCGCACCAGTGTGGTACGGTAATCCCGTCCTAGAAGTCATGTTGTTAGACAACGGCGAACCTATGAACTACGAAGAAGCAATGATGAGCCTGGACTCCGACAAATGGCTTGAGGCCATGAAATCCGAGATAGGATCCATGTATGAGAACAAAGTATGGACTTTGGTGGACTTGCCCTTGACCGGCAAGCCATTGAGAATAAATGGATCTTTAAGAAGAAGACAGACGCTAATGATAATGTCACCATCTATAAAGCTCGACTTATCGCAAAAGGTTTTCGACAAATTCAAGGAGTTGACTACGATGAGACTTTCTCACCCGTAGCGATGCTTAAGTCTGTTAGAATTATGTTAGCAATTGCCGCATACTATGATTATGAAATCTGGCAGATAGACGTCAGAACAGCGCTCCTTAACGGTTTCCTTAAGAAAGAGTAGTATATGATGCAACCGGAAGGTTTTGTCGATCCTAAAGATGCTAACAAAGTATGCAAGCTCCAGCGATCCATCTATGTGCAAGCATCTCGGAGTTGGAATATACGCTTCGATGAGGTGATCAAAGCTTATGGTTTTATACAAACTTATGGAGAAGCTTGTATTTACAAGAAAGTGAGTGGGAGCTCTATAGCATTTCTAGTACTATTTGTGGATGACATATTATTGATTGGAAATGATATAGAATTTCTGGAAAGCATAAAGAGTTATTTGAACAAGAGTTTTTCAATGAAAGACCTAGGTGAAGCTGCTTACATATTGGGCATTAAGATGTATATAGATAGATCGAGACGCTTGATAGGACTTTCACAAAGCATATACCTTGACAAGATTTTGAAGAAGTTCAAAATGGACTAGTCAAAGAAGGGGTTCTTGCCTGTGTTGCAAGGTGTGAAGTTGAGTCAGACTCAAAGCCCGACCACGGCAGAAGAAAGAGAAAGGATGAAGGTCATCCCCTATGCCTCAGCCATAGGCTCTATAATGTATGTCATGTTGTGTACCTGACCTGATGTGCACCTTGCCATAAGTCTGGCAGGGAGGTACCAAAGTAATCCAGGAGTGGATCATTGGACAACGGTCAAGAATATCCTTAAGTACCTAAAGAGGACTAAGGACATGTTTCCCGTTTATGGAGGTGACAAGGAGCTCGTCGTAAAGGGTTACGTCGATGCTAACTTTGACACTGATCCGGATGACTCGAAGTCACAAACTGGATACGTATTTATTTTGAATGGTGGAGCAGTCAGTTGGTGCAGTTCCAAGCAGAGCGTCGTAGCGGGATTTACATGTGAAGCGGAATATATAGCTGCTTCCGAAGCCGCGAATGAAGGAGTCTGGATAAAGGAGTTCATATCCGATCTAGGAGTTGTGCCTAGTGCATCGGATCCAATGACTATCTTTTGTGACAACACTGCTGCAATTGCCATTGCCAAGGAGCCCAGGTTTCACAAGAAGACCAAGCACATCAAACGCCGCTTCAACTCCATTCGTAATAACATTAAGGATGGAGACATAGAACTTTGCAAAGTACATACGGATCTGAATGTGGCAGACCTGTTCACTAAACCTCTTCCACGAGCAAAACATGATCAGCACCAGGACTCCATGGGTGTTAGATTCATTACTATGTAAACTAGATTATTGACTCTAGTGCAAGTGGGAGACTATTAGAAATATGCCCTAGAGGCAATAATAAATTGGTTATTATCATATTTCCCGTTCATGATAAATGTTTATTACTCATGCTAGAATTGTATTGACCAGAAACTTAAATACATGTGTGAATACATAAACTAAACTGTGTCCCCTGTAAGCCTCTACTAGACTAGCTCGTTGATCAAAGACGGTTATGATTTCCTAACCATAGACATGAGTTATCATTTGATAACGGGATCAAATCATTGGGAGAATGATGTGATGGACAGACCCAATCGTAAGCTTAGCATCAGATCGTTTAGTTATTTGCTATAGCTTTCTTCATGTCAAGTATCAGTTCCTTAGACCATGAGATCATGACACTCCCGGATACCATAGGAATGCCTTGTGTGCTATCAAACGTCACTTCATAACCGGGTGATCATAAAGGTGCTCTATAGGTATCTCCGAAGGTGTCTGTTGGGTTGCATGGATTGAGACTGGGATTTGTCGCTCTGTGTGACGGAGAGATATCTCTGAGCCCTCTCGGTAATACAACATCATAAGAAGCTTCATGTGACTAATGAGTTTAGTCACAGGATCTTGTATTACGGAACGAGTAAAGAGACTTGCTAGTAACGAGATTGAACTAGGTATGGAGATATCGACGATCGAATCTCGGACAAGTAACATATCGCCGGACAAAGGGAATTGCATACGAGATTGACTGAATCCTTGACATCGTGGTTCAACCGATAAAGATCTTTGTTGAATATGTAGGAACCAATATGGGCATCCAGGTCCCGCTATTGTTTATTGACCGGAGAGGAGTCTCGGTCATGTCTGCATGTTCCGAACCCGTAGGGTCGCATGCTTAACGTTCGATAGTGCTAGGGTAGTATTGAGATATTAATAGCGAAAAGTTTGAAGGTTCTTCGGAGTCCCGGATGGGATCCGGGATATAACGAGGAGCTTCGGAATGGTCTGGAGGTAAAGATTTATATATGGGAAGTCCTATTTTGGCCAACCGGATAGTTCGGGGGCATGCCGACAATGTATCGGAGGCACCGAAGGGTTCCGGGGGTCCATCGGGGGGGGGGGGTCCACCAGCCTCGGGGACCCACATGGGCTGTAGGGGGCGCCCTTGCCTAGTTGGGCCAGACGAACCAGCCCCTCCCTTGGCCCATGTGCCTAGGGTTTGGGCGGAACCCTAGATGGGGGGCCCCCTTGACTTGGGGGGCAAGCCACCCCCCTAGGGCCGCCGCCCCCTCCTTGGAGGAGGGGTCAAGGGCCGTCACCCCCTCCCCCTCACCCCTATATATAGTGGGGAGGTGGGAGGGCAGCCGCACGCATCCACCCTTGCCCTCCCTCGCTCCCAACTCCTCCCACCTTTTCTCCGGTACGCGCTTGGCGAAGCCCTGCCAGAATTCCGCTGCTGCTAGCACCACCATACTGCCGTGCTGGTTCCGATCTCATCCACCTCCTCTCTCTCGCTTGCTGGATCAAGAAGGAGAGGACGCCATCGAGCTGAACGTGTGCTAATCTCGGAGGTGCCGTCTATTCGGAACTAGATCGGATTGGATCGCGATTGGATCGTGAAGGGTACGACTACATCAACTGCGTTACGGCGCTAACACTTTTGGTCTACAAGGGTATGTAGACACACTTCCCTCTCGTTGCTATACATCTCCTAGATGAGATCTTGGATGTTCATAGGATTTTTTTTTTATTTTCATGCTTTGTTCCCCATCAAGAACAGAGGGGAGGAGTGTTTTGTCAGTGCTACCGGCGCTACGGGCTCAGTATGGCGGCAGATCAAGAGTGGTGGCGGAGCTACGGTGGGCTGGCGTGAACGAGAGAGAAGAGAGGAGAGGAACAAGGACAAATCGGCAAGGTCGGAGGGGGATTTGGTGCAATTTGAGGTGGGGTCGGCCTGTATAGTCCGCCATGGCGGACGCGCCCGGGCCTCCCCGTATCCGCCCCAGATTTGGGCTGGATATGAGGGGTGCCGATCATCCCGGGCGTATGAAGCCGGCTATGAGGCGTCTGTCTGGGTCAAGTTTTTTTACCGGTCAGTGACCGCAAAGGAAGGAGGGGTTGGGGTGTCCGGCTATAGATGTGGGGGAAGGGGGGGTTGGGGAGTCCCACTATAGATGCTCTAACGGAAAACAGGATTGCTTTCACATCTACACAAGGAACAGAGGCGGAGACAGGGGGTGCGAGCAGGGGTCAGACACCCCCCATCCCGTCGCCCCCCCATAATATTTCGCTACTAGGTGCTAGTTGTACGAGTAGTTTGTACGTATAAAGTGTATTGCCATTTGTCGATTTAATGCTAAACTGATTCGGCCCAACGTGGCAACTTTCTAGCCCAAAGGCCCAAACATGGGAAAGCACCGCTTGAGCCTTGGTCGCTACTTCGCTAGATGTAGACATGAGAAAATATCAGCCGTGAGATGGAGCAGTTAATTTCCTATCGATATATCCTCTTGGTAATTTCGTTCGTCGCATTCTGGTGGTTCCCTATGAACCTCCGCCGCCGCCCCTCGCTTCTCGATAGGGAAGACCGGCAGAGGTCACTCCAATTCGCGGCGATTGAATCCATCAGACCACGAGACACCGAATGCTTGTGTGTTTTATACGAGTATATCATACATCGATGGATCAAATTCAACTTCAGGGAATCAAGGTATGTCACCACCGTATAGTATTTTTTGTAAAAAAATTGCAATTCCCTTGAAGAAAATAGTTTAATTTGATAAGGCAGATTCTAATTTAGAAATCCAGTATCGCTCCTTCTTTAATCCTTCAATGATTCACAGATGAGAATAACACCGCAAAAAAAAAAGATGAGGAGAAAGAATACTATGAAAATAAATTCGTTTTTTCAAGCCCATTGCTTCTAGCTCAAACATATGTGAGATTGCAAATCCATTGATAGAAATGTAGCCTTTTTGTATTACCCGACATATATGTTCTTCGCCCCCCTCATGTCCAAATCCTGGCTCCGCCCCTGACAAGGAACACGTACTAGTCCAATAGATGCAAGAGTTTCAGGGAGTGTGGTCCCATAGGAGAAATGCACGGAGAGAGAGTGTACAATATGGCTTGCACCATCGTGTTGACGACAACAGTATCGAAGAAAAATGAATATGACTAGCGCCAAAGAAAAATGGCAAGCTCCATAATCATATGTCGTTAGATCTATTTTGCGTGCCGCTACTCACGCTTCCAGGAACATATACTGGTGAAGACCTTCAGCATGCGCGCGTTTGGTTGCCCTCATAAGGCTCAGTCAGGCCCTGTATGCAATATATTTTTGTGTCAGGCTGTTCGGTTATACGCAAATATTGTTGGACCTGCATGGCACGACTTTTAGAGCATATCTGGGTCTGTATCGCCGGAAACCGGCAGTTTCCAGCGAGCCATACCCGAGCGATGCTCTGGAGCGCACGTGGGTGGCTCTGGTAGTATGTGTGTGTACATGGTTTGTGGTAACTCATTTAGCCTCTTCTTTTCTACACAACTGTGTTTTGATTCGAGATAAGCTGTACACAAAAAAGATACACCTCGATGTTCTGATTTCATTCAGGCGATCAGATTTTAGTTTCGTTCACTGTATGTTGAATTTTGTGTTCATATTTGGATCTTTTTGATGCATTTTGACAAATTCATGTCACACGGTCGACCGTTTGAAGTTTCCTTTGACGAGTAGCTTCACCTCACTGTCTGACACGACTTTCGCGTTGTGAGCTTTCTGTTTCACAAATTGTAGATGAGTAGATCTATTTCTGACCAGTGTAATGTAATATGCATGTCACCCTCCTAATATCCTTCACTTCTAATCCCGTTCACTAGTCTCTTTTAATCTACACAATCGTGCTTCGATTCGAGATTATTTATACACGAAAAAGATGCAGGGCGATGGTGTGGTTCCATTCAGACGATTGGTTTGTAGTTTCACTCACTACAGATGTTCAATTTCGTGTTTATGTTTGAAGCTATTTTGGATCAATTTGGATAAATTCATCCCGCAGGATTCACGGTGTGAATTTTCCTTTGACCAGTAGCTTCATCCCTGTTACAAATGAATTTCGTGTTGTATGCATTCTATTCAATAGTCGTAGATGAATACGTATACATCTCGTCCCTTCTAATCTCCCTAGTGTACTCGACAACGGTGTTTCGAACTTATGAGAGTGCTGTCACTTTGTGTGCTATTCATTGCGAATGTGTGTGCGTGCATGTGTTGTTCGTTGCAAACATGTGGGTGTGCTGGCACGTGTGCGTGTGTTGTTCGTGTAAATGTGTGTGTGATGTCACATGTGCGTTCTACTATAACCTCTCTGTTCAAGTGTAGTTATTAACTCGTAATTGCTATGCATGTATGCAACCAAATACCAGGTGAAAATTGCTTTTACGATGCAAAGACCCATATACAGGCAAGCAAACAACATGCAAACGCTGTATTTTGCCTTCTTAACCTGACTCCACTCAACATTGTCAGTTTTTTCCATGCAACCTCTGAAAATCGGTGCAGGCAACCAAACACGCCCTATATGTCCAGTCCTACATAGCCATCCAGGAACAGTCAGGGTGTGCGTTCGGTTTTTTCGGTTTGATTCGGTTCGGTTTATACGGTTTTTGGTTAATACAGTTTTTATACTTCGGTTTATACGGTTTCATATAAAAATACGGTTCGGTTTCGGTAATAACCATTTGCTTTCGGTTTGGTTTCGGTAATAACCAAATAAACCAAAGTTGACGCGAATTTTTTAACAACACAAGGTTTTTTGTTACATATTTCAATTTTCAGTTCATGTATAATCAAAGATTGAAGTATGTTTCATTGTTGTACATTTTTTTCCTACACGTAACTTTCTTAAAAGTTCGGAGTACGAAATAACTTGATGAAGTTCACACTTGAGAGTGATAGGGAACAGTCCCATGCAACGATATTAGTTATCCAATAATGATGAAGTGATTTTGTCGTCCTAATTATGCTTTACAAGTTTTATACCTCGTGGACGTGCAATTTTCTTCAGACACATGGTGACTTCTATGCGGAATTGGTACACTAGTATATGCATATTATGGATATAATAATTCCTGCCTACTCTAAATCAGCAAACTCGAGTGGCCTGGTTGGCTATCAGGCTTAGCGCACTGGGCCTTCTAGCCTGAGGTCAGGAGTTTGACTCTAGCTCCATGCAAATTATTTTTGGCGAGCATGTAGTTCACATCAGTTCGGTTTTTTCGGTTTAACCCAATGGTTTTCGGTTATTAACCGAAAAAACCAAATGCCATATGGTTTTGAGATATGAAAACCGTAACTGAAACCAAAAACCAAAAAAAACGACATTTCGGTTCGGTTTGTTTTTTTTGGTTCGGTTTTCAGTTTTCGGTTCGGTTTTGCACACCTGAAGGAACACCCACTCATCTAGCCATCCAAGACACATACTATGGAGCTGGTGCATCCTTTGTGGGGCACCTAATATAGGAGATGAAGAGCACGAGGTGCTGGTGCTGGTGCGTCAACGTCAAGCATGACACCATTACAACTGATTAACATATACTGGTGACGAACCAAATATCGAGTTGCCAGTGTTGTTATCTCTAACAGTGACACACACAGCTAGTGGTGCATCTACCACCACGTGTACGCTCAACAAACATATTGTCTTCACTAATAAACTATCAAGTAAATTGTCCCCTCTTAATTATTGTCGAAGCTCCGCTCCATCTTGCTAAATGTTTCATGACAAATTTATTAAAAAAATGAAAGTCAAAACGGAATCAAGGGGTACAAATAATCAATTTATAAAGAATAAAATCGTAACAATGCATATAGATAATACAATTTAAATGCAGTTCCTCGGTCGGTCATGCCAATTTGCGGATAAGGTAGGGGAGGATGCCTCCATGGTTAAAGTATTCCAGCTCCACCTACATCACAAGCAAAAACAGGACAATGTAGGTTGTTTTAGAATATGTGCAATAGGCATATTTTTATGTTTGGCCATAAGAATAAAAGTTAACAACATGTTACATGACTAAATATACATGGAGGCTAAATTTTAGTTTGAAGACTATATCAATGCCTCAACCAGTTTACATTATGGCTTAGATATGACATACCTGTGTGTTAATGCAAAGCGTGCAAGTGAAGGATTTCCCATTTTGTGTCGTAACGGTCACATCTTGGCCTGGACGGATCTCGGTAATCTTGCCAGGGAGGTCGATGGTGAAACGCTCATGCCCACTGAGGTTAAGTGAATCTGCATCCTCGCCGGCCTTGAAGCGGAGAGGGATGATCCCCATCCCCACCAAGTTACTCCGGTGAATGCGCTCGAAGCCCTTAGCGATCACTGCCTTGACGCCCTGTTCCAAAACACCACACAACTTGTTGATTAGTTTCATCCGGAGCAAGACTGAGGATCCGCATAGAGTCTCTCTATGGAGATGAACTGATTACCAGGAGCAATGGCCCCTTGGCGGCGCTATCACGGGAGCTCCCGGCTCCATACTCATCACCAGCAAGAATGACCATGTCATGACCCTCCGACTTGTATTTCTGCATTGCATTAATTACAACAACAAACAAAAAACTTGTAAGAAGTGGTTCTGAAAAGTGCGTAGTTTTAGCAAAACATCAATTGTACACTTTTGGTGGATAGATTGTATACGGACCAAGGTGTCAATGTGGGTGGTTGGATATTAGTTTAGTGACTCCATAACTACTCGAATACAGGTAATTTTGATGCAACTTTAAAAATAGACGATCACATACCATGGCCGCGTCGAAAACATAATGCTTCTCCCCGGTAGGGACATGGACGGTTTTAGGCCCCACCTCTCCCTCCAAAAGCTTGTTCACAATCCTAATGTTGGCAAACGCCCCTCTGACGACGATCTCGTCGTTGGCACGTCGGCTTCCATATGTGGTGAAGTTCTCAGGCTTCACGCCACGCTCTAGCAGATACTTGGCGGCAGGGGTTCCTGGCTTGATGACCCCTGAGGGAGAGATGTGGTCGGTGGTGATGCTGTCCCCGAGGCTTAGTAGGCAGTAGGCATCCTTCACTGAGGGCGGGCCGGGCGGGGTCATGGTTATATTTTCCAGGTACGCCGGCTTGTGGATGTAGGTGGATTTTGGATCCCACGGGTAGAGCGTCTCTTTTGGGACCACTATACTGTTCCATGCGTCGTTGCCCTCCGTGATGGAACCATACGTGTCCACGAACATCTTCGGCAACACGTTGGACTTGATAACCTGGTCATCATGTAGCACTTCAATTATACATGAAGGATCTAATAAGTTATCATCAAAAAAAAATTCCATGAAATATTTAGTGGTACTATTCTCGCTTCATCAAAGAAATTTATCTCACATATTAGTAATCAGAGTGAGTAAATTTTGACAACATATATTCTAGAGCATGATTAATTTATCAGCAATTTTAATCAGGTTGAACTTTACGTAATAAAGATAGCTAAAAAATGGACAGGAGTATTGAAGTTATGATACCTGTTCGATTTCTTCATTTGTGGGCCATACATCCTTGAAGTAAACCTCCTTGCCATCCTTTCCAATTCCAATAGGTTCGTTCTCAAAATCAATGTCAACCTAAAATGGCACAATTTGTAATTAGCCCTAGTTAACCATCATGCGAGGGAAAAGAGGGAGTTATGCCTATGTGAGCATCAAGGTGGGAGAATGTAATGGACTTACAGTGCCAGCAAGTGCGTAGGCAACAACAAGAGGTGGTGAGGCGAGGTAGTTAGCTCGAGTTAGAGGGTGCACACGACCCTCATAGTTACGGTTGCCCGACAACACAGCAACAGCAACAACATCTAACGAAATAATATAAACCATAAGCACAAATGCGTTGCAGTGAAAAATATTTAGTGTGCATTGTATTACCATTATCTACAATAGCATCTGATACAGATTTATCAAGGTCGCCGGAGTTGCCGATACAAGTGGTACAACCATATCCGACAAGATGGAAGCCTTGATGGTTCAAATATTCTTGAAGACCACTGCATGAATAAATGGCAACGTATTTTAATGACATTTCCCATATATATATACTATATGTTGCAACTATGATTCCAGGTTTCATCAAAAAGTTGCGGGATGGCAAAAGGACATATATACCTATGTTCCAAGTATTTGGTGACAACCAAAGATCCAGGGGCCAAGCTTGTCTTCACCCATGGCTTCACCTGAAGAAAACAGATTGTCACCGCCAGAGAAGAGACGAAGCACCAATAAGTCATCAATACAAATAGAAGATGTGCACACATTATGAAAGAACAAACCTCAAGACCCAATTCACATGCTTTTTTTGCCACAAGGCCAGCACCGATCATAACGCTAGGATTTGATGAGTTTGTGGAACTGCATACTGCTGCAAGAACCACACTACCATGTGTGATTTCGGCGGGTTGTCCATGGAAGTCAAATTTCACAATTTTATTGTGTTTTTCCTTAGGCACTGCGTAACCCTGGAATGTTTTTGAAGAAATTATAGGTATTTGGTGACTAATGTCATATATGAAATCTCATTTCTGTTATGCATTAGCCATATGCCGCTAAACCAAAAGCTTACCTTGAAACCAACCTCATTGCCCAGGCAAGCATGCCAATCAGATTTCATCTCCTTCAAAGGAACCCGGTCATGAGGCCTACAATTTGATTAATCAAACAATACATCATAATGCACCTCCCCATTAGTAGAAAAGTTATATGATGAAATAACATGAAGGAGGATATCGAAGGAACTAAATATCCTCTAAATAGAGAGGAACAATGCACCCAAATTGAAGCACGAGTACTCAAACTTGGGAGCTTCCTTATTTATTCAATGAGAACAACATAGTCAACACCACACCTCTTTGGGCCGGCAACAGAAGGCTCCACCTTAGTAAGGTCCAGCTCAAGATATGAAGAGTAAACAGGTCTCGTTTGAGGCTGCCATCATGAACGCAAGTTTGTCCATATTCTGAGTAACATAAAACTCAAACTCGAGCATCGTAATGAAAAAACAAAGACAAAGCCATACCTCATTGCAGTCCACAAACATCTTGTTAGCTCGCAAATATGCTTCAATCATTGATACCTAAATCAAAATGCAATATTTGATTAATTTGCATAAGGATGCAACCAACTAATCACATAATCTGTTGTACACATGTTTAAGTGCTTTACTGTTTACCTAAAAGATGTTGAGTGACTTCCATGGAGAAGTGGTCGTGCCTTGGAAATAGACTAGTATCATTTTTATTTTGTGGTTTTTTTCTACAGGGAAGTCCATATTTAAACCCTAGATTGACACAAATGTCTAAGAAACAACCCTAAACTTCAAAACCATCTAAGTTACAACCCTGGACTTTCATAACCATGCAACTTTTAATCCTCACTCTGCTCAATCGGTTTTTGGTTAGTTTGACTTGTTTTGAGTAGCTGACCTGCCTAGTCAACATCCACATGAGCTGCCATGTCATGAGAAAAGTCTTAAATATGTATTATCCTTGTATTTTTTATCTATTTGGCAAAGAAGTTTGAAGCTTTCCCAAAATGATCAGCATTGTATTGTTCATTTTATACAATGTTTTCAATTATTTCTGCACACTTCATTTTTGGTCAAAATTTGACCATAAAAGGTCCTGCTAGGTATTTTCCTTGTATTTTTTAATCTGTTTGGCAAAAAGCTTGAAACTTTCCCGGGTTGATCAGCATGGTAGTGTTTTGTTAGAGAAGATTTTTAATTTTTTTGGACACTTCCATTTGTTGTCAAAATTTGAACGAAAAAGGTCCTGAATGTGTATTTTGCTTGTATTTTTCAATATGAATGGAAGAAAGATTGAACTTTCGTAGAATGATCAGCATGGTAGTGTTCCTGTTAGAGAAATATTTTAATTTTCGGGGCACTTTTCTTGTTTGCTCAAACTTTGACAAAAAAGGTCCTAAATATGTTTTTTCCTTATATTTTCAACAAAAAAGTTTGAAACTTTTCCAGAATGATCAGCATGGTATTGTTCATTTTGGAGAAAGTCTTCAATATTTTCGACACTTTTATTTTTTGGTCAAAATTTGACCAAAAATAGCCCTGAATATGTATTTTCTGAGAGCAGGTAAATGGCTCCCGTGCTCATCTGCTGCTGCGCATGAACAGTAAAATCAAAAGAAATACTAGAAAGTAAAAAAAACGCATTTTTTTGCATGGAAGATGTGTTAGTGCATGAGGTTCGGGCCAAATTTTAGCTCAGTTGGACATCTGAGCTGCTCTCAGCAAAAAAAAAAACAAAATTGAGGTATGTGAAAAAGTTTACTGTTCGCACAGTTCGAGGCTGATTTTTTTTTCCTGAGAGCTGCTCAAATGTCCAAATGCGCTAAAATTTGGAGCGGAGCTCACGCCCTAAAATATCTTACATGCAAAAAAACTAGGATTTTTTTTAATTTGTTTAGTATTTATTTTGATTCTACTGTTCACCGGGATCATATGAGCTCGGGAGCCGAAATAGATATTCGGTATTTTCCTTGTATTTTTAATATGTTTGGCAAAAAAGTTTGAAATTATCATAGAATGATCATTATGGTAGTGTTCATTTTACATATTGTTTTCAATTTTTCTGGACACGTCTATTTTTGGGTCAAAAAAGTGTGTTGGTGACGTGGCGGCTGATGTGAATGCTGACTGGGTCGGTCAACTGGTCAAAACCATTCAAACTGACCAGAAGCCCGGTTGAGGAGAGTCAGGGTTGAAATTTGCATCGTTTTGAAAGCTTACGGTTTTATCTTAGACGGTTTTAAAGTTCTGGGTTGTTTCTTAAACATTCGTGTCAATTCAGGGCTGAAATCGATTGTATCACCTCGATATATCTATTCAATGAAAAGTCCTTTATCGAAAAAAATTCAGGGCTGAAATATATATGGACTTCTCTCCATAAAATAAGAACGAAATATGGACTTCTCTCTTTTATCGTAGCTATTTGTTTCTAGGTCACTCAATGGCCTAAGTAACAAATTAAACTGGCAATAACCAGAAAATCAAGCCCCAGATTACTCATGTCTTTTAACTATTAGGCTTTTGGATATGGCGAAAGATTTTAGCTTTCTTGTGTGAAGAGTAGCTAATGGCCTAACTGCCCAACCAAAAACGCCCTATAGTATGTAGTGTAATGGAGAAGCGCTATGGTTTGCTCACGGTACAAGTTTAACCACCTATATCATGCTTATTTAGCTATCAACAAATAGAAATGTGATGGAATAGATTAAGAGTAGTAGATAGTTGAACATACTGTTTCATCACTTCGCCCTATCAGTTTGAGGTAATCTAATGCCACTTGATCTGCAGGGAAAAATCCCATGGTAGCGCCATATTCTGGAGTCATGTTTGCGATTGTGGCTCTAGCAGGCAAAGGGATGCTGCCCACACCCTCACCTGAACACAGAAAAGGGAGAAAACACTAATTAAATATGACCAATATATACCAACATGTTATCTGTCGCTATTTATCAAGAACGCCTACCGTAGAATTCAATAAATTTGCCAACAACACAATGCTTCCTTAGCATTTGGGTCAAAGTAAGGGCAAGGTCTGTAGTAGTGACACCATCCTGTAACTTTCCGGTGAGCTTGAATCCAACCACACCTGGTAAAACCATGCTCATTGGCTGCATATGGTAATAACATGTGGTGAGATGCAGCTAAATCAAATGTTAACTAATACGTAATAATCAACATTTATCATTATTATATTGCTGAACTTATAGTGAAATAAGGAAGATCAATCTCAAGAGCACGCGGACAACTAGTGTCCCAAAAAGAAATTGTATCGAAACAAGATCAATCTTAAGAGCACGCGGTTTCCACTTGAGATTTACCTGCCCAAGCATTGCAGCCATTGCTTCGATACCACCCACTCCCCAACCTGCAACACCGAGACTATTAATCATAGTGGTGTGTGAATCAGTGCCGACCACGCTGTCAGGGTACAAGACACCATCTGCTTTGAAGACAACTCTGGAAAGATACTCAAGATTGACCTGAAATTTGTGTTACAAAACCAAAGATGAGTACGAAGAGTTAGTCACACACGAGACTTATTAGGCGTGCAGAAATTGGCCCCTGGATCCAGATCATTTACTTGATGAAGGATCCCAGAACCAGGGGGCAGAACCAGCATATTGTTGAAAGCAGACGACGCCCATTTGAAGAAACTAAATCTTTCTTTGTTGCGGCTAAACTCCAGGTCCATGTTTTGTTTCAATGCATCGGCACACTTGGCTACATCCACCCGCACCGAATGGTCAATGACGAGATCCACCGGAACCTGCAGTACTCCAGATGAAAAGTCTGTATTGGAAAACAAAGTTCAAGATAAAGAAAATACGTGTTCTATATCCCAGGCTACTTGAAGTGATTTTGCTATGATACAGAACAAACTGATAGAGCTTTTTGGATAACAAAGATGGCAGATGTGTACCAGTGGATTGATCTTTTTGGGATCACTGTCTAGCTCCGCTATCACATCTCGTATCGCTGCAAGATCTACAACGGCTGGGCCGCCAGTGTTGTCCTAGAGAGTAAGGGCAGTCATCAGCAAAATACATTCAGATAAATGGGGAAATAATCTTGTGTGATGTATCAGTTCAGTACCATAAGAACAAGCCGTGCTGGCTTGAAAGGTATCTCGGCAAGCTTTGGGGATGTCTTCTCCCAGTCGATGATATTCTGGACATCACTCTCCGTAACTTGGAAGTTATCGTAGTTGCGGACAGCTGATTCTAGAAGAATACGGATACAGTAGGGAAGCTTATCTGATAAAGCAGAAAATAAAAATATTTGTCAGAATTATTATTTTTGCAAATCTATAAAGAGTATATCATTACAATCTATACGTGGCAAACGTGCATTGTGCGTTCTCAGTTAAACTGCATGATCGAGGAGGAGAAAACTCAAACAAATAAATGAAAAACAGAAAAGAGTCATTACCTATCTTTGGATCATTCAGTGCAGGAATGCTGTAGAACTTGCCATACTCTCCACCACCAGGCTTAGGGAGGCTGGTCAAGGTCTTTGCGAAGCGATCGGTTGCTGCATGCAAACACAAACAACAAGATTCTTATCTTTTTTTGGTGAACATATGTTTTTTAGTGCACAAGCAAATGATTAACCAATTATCGTGCTTGATAGTTAACGTTCTGGTAACCATTAACTGATTATTTTCGTTTAAAAAAACTGATAATTTTCATGTGCATGCCGTGAGAGTTTAATAAAATAATAAACTAATGGCTAACGTGAAATTATTCGGATTTCTATCTAATAGCATAATGGTGAATTGTTAATATTTTATTAATAGGCTGGTTAGTGTTTAGATTACAATGGTCTGCCATTGTTTTGGCTACTATTTTCTAATAGTTCTAAAAATTTACATAATGTTTCTCCCGCAATATTTTTTTACATAATTCTTGGCCAGCGCTGCCGCTAAGCGTCGGGCCACCGACAAAAACCAGATTGGATCCCATTCAGCAACGTGGGTTCATCCGGGCTGTTGGACCCCATCATCGGCCAATTTGCTCACACGCTCCTCAAGCGTGTGCTCGTACATACGAAAAAGATCCCCCATGCAGGATGTTCGTCAACATGCGGCTCCGCCCGCCGTGCACAGCACCCGTTCCCTCTTGATGAGTATATTGATTCATCAGGAAACATAAGATAGATTAGGATTTGTCCTGCTTTGTCTTGTACTCCAAATTGATTATTGTACTCTTATATATATGCCCACGAGGCTCAAGCAATACAATGAACTTTTTCATTAATCCCTCTCTATCCCTTCTAACATGGTATCAGCCTTACCTCGATCCTAAACCCTAGCCGCCGCCGCTGCCGCACCCGCGCGCCGCCCCCAGGGCGGTCGGCCTCTAAGACCGCCACCGAGGGCCGTGCCGCCCGTACCTAGGGTTCGTCCACCGGTCGTGTTAACCGGCTGCCTTAGAGAGTCTTTTTTCCGAGCCCTTGCTCCGGGTTTTTCTCTCTCCCGTCGGTTATTTTGATCGACGTTTTTCTTTTTGGTTTTTCGATCTATGCTTGATCGATTTGCGTCGCCCACCACTACCTCGACACTACTGCGCCTATGACTAACTCGGTGCCTCCTTGCGCCCGCGGCTCCACGGCGACTTCCTCGACACCAGCTACCCCAACTCGACATCGACCACGGCATTCTTCGCACGGCTACCTCGACCACGGCTACACCACCTACGCTCTTGGCTACTTCGACAAACGGCACAAAGGGCTACCGCCTTGCTTGAGCAACCTTGTCGGTTTCCACTCCAGCCACGACTTCCGCGATGCGTCGACCGTTACGACTGGGGGGGTGGGGGGTCCGTCGGCTTGCCTTCAGATTCTTCTCCAGTCTCACCGTCTGCGTCACTACTGTTGTGACTGCGGGGGGATGTTGAGTATATTGATTCATTAGGAAACATAAGATAGACTAGGATTTGTCATGCTTTGTCTTGTACTCCAAGTTGATCATTGTACTCCTATATATATATGCCCACGAGGCTCAAGCAATACAACGAACTATTCCATCAATCCCTCTCTATCCCTTCTAACACCTCTCAGACACCAATCCGCTCGCCGTCCGCCCTCGCCTACTTGTTTCGCCGTCGCTCGCCGTCATGCTCGCCATCGACGCTGACCGTCCTCATCTGCTTGCCTCGCCGTCGCTCGCCGCCGGTCGCTGTCACACAACTTCGCATCTTCAGCGTTCATCGTGTAGCACCCTTTCCATCGTTGCCCCCAGTTGTAGCTAGAGTCTGTCCCGTCGCAGGTAGCACCACCATGCCTTCTCGCCGCCCTAGTCACAGCACCGCGTGTCGCCGGTCGTAACACCACGCCTCGTCGGTCCCAGCAACGCGTCTCGCTGGTGCCGCCCCTTGGTTGCAACATTGACGGCGACGACAGAGACCCCCCGAGCGCAGCACCCCGCCCCCCGCTCTCTCTGGTTCCAGAAAAAAAAAACGACACCTGTTGTAGTATCTGGTGCCGCTGGTTGCAGCTTCATGTGTTGATCGTGCGCAGCCTCTGCTTTCTATGGTGTCTAGCAAAAACGACGGTGGCTGTAGCATTTGGCGCCGCTGGTTGAAGCTCCACCAATTGCCGGTCGCAGCATCCACTGTCTCTGGTTCAAGCAAAAAAAAAACGGCCGTACCATTTGGCACAGTTGGTTGCCGCTCCACGGCGTACTGCTCGCAGCTCCGCTGTAGCCGGATGCAGCACCCAGTCTAGTACTCCCTCCGTCCCAAATTTTTGTCTTAGATTTGTTTAAAGATCGTAGAGGGAGTATATACTCCACCGAACCATATATAGCGCAGTAGTCCCCCGCTCCCCATAAATGCCTTTTGTAGCTCGGGTGTGAGTGAGCCTCTTTTCCTTATTTATTTTTTCAAAAATTATATTCTATAGTTTCAAATTTTCTGAGAAAAGAATCCACATTGTGGTATACTGCATGTGTGTAAATTTTCATAACGAAATATGTTAACAAGCAAGCCACAAAAAAGAAAAAAAAATCTTGATTTTAAAAGCAATGAACGGTATGTGTAATGTTCACTATAAAAAATTTCAACGATTTAGCCATTTTTTTAGCTGATGCGTGTTATTGTATTTCATCATGAAATCTTACACATATACAGAGTAGTATACATCTTGCACAAAAATTTCAGAATGTTTTGAACTTTAAGATTCATTTTTTGAACTTCTCAAAACAAAAAAGACTCCATGGAGCTCGAGGACACAAAGCCTCTCTCCCCGCTCCCACACTAATTAAAGTCAACTGGAGAAATCTATCAACCCGGTGCATTGCTAAGATAAGCCACGAGCGGATGGGATTCACAGCTACAGTTCGTGTGTATTACCTCTACAGAGCTACAGCTATCTCCACGTGGTCTCTCGTCCGCTCCGACGACCAGCGGGTGCTCGCGCGCGTACCTGTTGCCGCACCCGCTCCCTCTACGGCGCTGCCACAGGGAGCGGCAGCAGGCTGCTGACGCCCCCGCCGCGCCAAGAAGCCGTCGCGGCTTCGTCGAGTCACTGGCAGAGAAGGTCCAAGAGACCTTCCCTGCCCCAGCTTCTCCACCACGATCGCCGCCGCCACCGCATGCGAGCATCGTCGGGGGCAACGAGGAGGAGAACGCTCCAAAAAATTCCCAGCTGGAGGACGCGGGAAAGAGGAGCGGAAGCAGGGGTGGGACTGGGAGGATGTGAGGGTGGTGCTGAACCAGTGACCGTGGGAAGTTTGGAGTCCAGCCGTGGACGCCATGGGGGGATTTCCCGGAGAAAAAGCACCAGGCAGAGCAATCGTAATGGCCAATCAGTGGAGGAGGAATTATTGGAGGGAATAATCTAGTGTGATTGAAGGGAAGCTTGTGGGGCCAGTACAAGCACCGTAGCCAGTAGAGAAATGCAAGTTGGAGGGAGCAAACACACGGCCGGCGGCAGGCAAAGCCGTCCCCGTCCGTCGCGGCAAACGAAAATAAGGGACGATTAAAAACGAAGCAAACTAATGGAAGAACCCATGTGCAACATCTACATGCACGAAGTTGTACGCGGCATGACTAGCAAAAACGAGGTATTATTCCCCATCGACCGGTTACTGCCTTACTGGTACGTACGTGACACAGCCATTCGATCGATCTGCTTGTGATATAAATGTCTATATAATAGTTCTATTGTACTAGTAGAAAGAAGGGAAGCAGCAACCGGTGCACCCCCGTACGAACATTAAATTCAAAAAAATATCGACAAATTTAAAAAAAATCTGAGATTTTGAGATATCAAACCTGACTTTTCAATCTACTATCGTATGAAATTTTGTAAAAAAAATACCAGGAAACGTATTCGTGGCAAAAAAGACAGAAATTTTCTATGTATAGAAAAAAACTGTTTGGATGGATTTTTGTTCGGACAACATTTCCTTCTTTACAGATACGTTTTCTTGTGTTTTTTCACGAAACTTCATATGGGAGTAGATTGAGAATCCAGGTTTGATATCCCCAAATTTCAGATTTTTTGATCTTTTTGTTATTTTTTACAATTAATATTCGTATAGGGGTGTGGAGCACCCAAGATCTCCTGTGTATTTTCCTAGAAAGAAGTGCTTATTTCAACCTGGTTGCAATCGTCTTTTTGTTTACTCAGACAATATGGAAGTGATTGAGACAATGAAGAATGGAGGACACTCGGCAGGAGTGGCAACTATAGTTTTCGATGATTGCTATTTTTTGGCTTGTGATTTTCCTATTATTAGATTTGAACATTGTAACAGGGAATCAAATAAGGTGGCTCATGAAATTGCTAAGCTAGCGAAATTTTCTGTCACTAGGATTGGTCTGAGGAGCCCGTGAATGATATTGTACCTTTTCTTATTGACGATGTAACCGTTATTTTTAATTAATAAAGTTGCAGTTTTATTTCAAAAAAAGTGCTTATTTCAACCTTGAATTCACGGAGAAATGCCCTTTGGTTCCTTGGTGTGTGTACACCTGATATTGGAAAACATGATTAATAATTAAAGAATTCAAAAGTTTCTTTGAATAAACTTGACTTTTTTGGTACTATTATATATCGTTTTCACGAATAAAAAACCACCTTGACTTCAGGGCAAAAAAATATTGCTATATACAAGTCACTATTCATACTTTTTTGTCTAAACTTTTGTTTTTATTTTTCCCTGAAGTCAATAGGGTTTTTTCTTTCGTGCAGTTTCTTTTACGAGTACAATGGAAGCCCAAGTTGATTTAAAAAATATTTTTGGATTTTTTTGCCTTCTTATTAATTACTATATTTTTTTCATAGAGTGTATATACACCCAAGAAGCAAACGCTCCTGTCCTGAAATCACGCCTTTATAATCCTGAACTCCAATACCATTTATATTACAACTCTAGACTCTTTAAACCAGACAACTTTTAACCCTGTGTCTTAGCAATGTTCTGGTAGGTTTTGACATGTATTGAAGACTTGACCGCCTAGTAAGCCGCCATATCATTAATATTTGACCCAAAAAATGAAAGTGCCCAGAACAAATTGAGAAACCTAAAAAAAATGAGCCCCACCATGCGGACATTTTTGTTTTGCGAAGCAAAACAAAATATACAACAACAATACATATTTAGGACCATTTTTTTGTCAAACCAAAAAAATGAAATTGTCCAAAAAAATTGAAAACAGTCTAAAAAATTAAAACTGCCATGCTGATCATTGTGGGAAAGTTCAAATCTTTTTGCCAACCAAAATAAAAACACAACAAAAATGCATATTCTAGACCATTTTTTGTCACAAAGTGTCTAAAAAAAATTAAAACATTCCCAAAATGAGCCTTGGCATTAAGATCATTTTGGAAAAGCGATTTTTTTGCCAAATAGATTAACAAATACTAGGAAAATACATATCCTCTCCGTCTTTGCTTGATTTTCATTGTATTTCTAATTCTGTTTGGCAAAGAAGTTTCAAACTTTCTCAGAATAATTAGCATGACAGTGTTCAGTTTTAGAATATTTTCAATTTTGTATGGACAGTTTATTTCGTTGTCAAATTTTGACCAAAAATGGTCCTCAATATGTATTTTTATTACGCTCGTGAAAAAAGTTCTAATTTTCAGAAAATGATTAGCATGACAGTGTTAACTTTAAGGATTTTCAAATTATTCTGGACAACTTAATTGTTTGGTCAAATTTTGACCAAAAATGGTCCTGAATATGTATTTTTTTATCCTATTTGGCAAAAAAGTTTCAAACTTTCCTTGAATTATCCGCATGGTATTGCTCATTTTTGGAAAAGATTTCAATTTTTTCTGGACCCTTTCATTTTTTGGGTCTAATTCTAGTGATGTGGTGGCTGATTAGGCGGTCAAATCTTCAAGGCCTATCAAAACCGACCAGAAAACTGGTTTGAGGGACACAAGGTTGCAACTTATCCGGTTTTGAGAGTTTAGGGTTATACTGTAGACGATATTGGAGTTGAGGGTTGTAAATTAAATTAGGGCATGAGTTCAGGGTTGAAATATGCACTTTTCTCTTACTAATACACTATAGTACTTATGCCATAATATTTTTGGATGAGTAACAGTTGATACGGGTGTGTACACTGTAGGTAAAATCTGGTCTAAAAAACTCTTATACGGGAGACAAATATTACAACATGCAAGTGTTGAGGAAATATCCTAAAACCAGCTTTAGTAGAATGTAGTTTTGACCTCTATAACCACTCTAGATAATGTTTTCCTAACTTCTAACGCATGAGATCCTTAAGGATGCTTAGCATTGCACTGGTTTCGGTTTTATTGCATTTGGCTCTACCCATTCACTTAGGGCATCTCTAGAGGCACCTCCTACTCTTGCTTCATTGTCCGTCTAGACATGGTCGCCCAAAACTCCCCATATATTCGAACCGTTCCTGGCGGTTGGGTAACATATTTTTTGCGGTCAAATGGAGGACATCACGGACATATCCAAATGTGCCCGCCGACAAATGAGGTACGCGATTCGGTGAATGCCCTTCGAGATGCCCTTACAACCGATCCACATTGTCCAGGCTCTTACAGTGATGTGTCACCTAATGACTTGTTAGAAAAATATATGAAATTACATATAAGGTCGCCTTTGCCAGTGAACATGTACTTCATATATAGGTCATAGTTCAGTTATATTGAGATGGTACCCAATAGGTCAAACAATTTATAGTTTTTTTGGACTTTTTAACAAATTTATCTGCTTTTGGGGTTAACCGTTAAGTTCTTAATATATAACTAGCATAGTGGCCCACACATATGTGTGTGGCAACATCTTAATCATTGATTAAAAAATTTCTGAAATGTATACGAAACAGGAGCATATAGATTCTGAAAGCCACGGATACTCATCCAAAAAATACCCAACAATTTTTAGACCTACGAATGTTCAGTTGTGCATGAATGGTCTGCAACAAAACATGATTAAATTGGTGTATCACCAATAAAAGTATACATTTGCTATCTTTTACAAACACAAAAATTGCAAGAGTCTCCATCTTTTTTCAGTTTGACCGTTCTAGATGCTAGAGAAGATTTTTGGCACCACAACACAAACGCTCCAATTATATTGAAATTTTCAAAAGTTATGTTACTGTTTAAAATAATATTACCAAAACACTAATGCTCCACGTGTGCATGTGGAAATGTACTATGGACAAGCAAAACCTCATGAAAAATATATTTTCATTTGGCTTGCACACATACAAAATGCTACAATGCCATGATTAGTTGGGTCACATAATTTATTTATTTACTTATTCGGCAGCTCAAATAATGAATGAACAAAAAACTTATTTACTCTTGGCCACACATGAACCTGTTTAAAAAATATATAAATAAATTAACCAAAGTTTGGAATCTGAGAAGCTCCAAAAGGACATTCACAAATGTACATTGCGGGAATAATTATAAAGATATAGATTCTATAGGATAAATTTTAATAATTTGCAAACTGTGCAAAAATAAAGCAATTGTGCATTTACATTTTAGGCGCTATATATTTTCTAGTGCATGATTTTTTTTTCTTTTGTATAGATCAAACAATTTTAAGCACGGAGTTCATAAGGACCCATGTTTTAAAACAATGCATCATCACATAATATAGCAAAATGTCTACATGTGTTAAAGTTTTAAAATTCCTCAAAATGCCAAAAAATGGAACAGTTGTAGCAGTGTCGGCAGGATAATCCAGATTCTCTAGCTAGAGCGAATTCAGAGAGCTATCTCTAAAGTGAACAGCCATTATTGAATGCTGCATCAGAAATGGTACGGTGTAACTATTTCAGGATGTGACTTAGCTTGGCTAAGTTAGAAACCTCGATCCTTCTTTATAAGGAAAAAAAAAAACCTGTCCCATGCAACGATGTTCTTGATAAGCTTTACCTGGCTCCACCTACTGAAAAAGAAAGCCTTCCGCAACAAGTCCAGATCCAAATCTGGTAGCTGCCTCATCGAGCTAGCAGGACTGGAAGGGGCGTTGGAAGGAACACATGCCAAGTTGCACCTCTATGACTACGAGCTCTGCAAGCTGCCGGAGGAACAGCGGCGTAGCGAAGCTCATGCTCACCAAGCTGGTCGTCGCCGGCCGGCTACGGCGTCCACGTTAGTTATAGGTGCTCGCCATCACTGGCAACTACGGTATGTGCTGACCGAGCTCGGTGCCGCCGCCACCGAAGTACGCCTGGGCCGTTGAAGTGCTGTTTGCGAAGCTCCGTCGAGCTTGCCATGGCCGGAGAACCGGAGAAGCTTGATAATTTCCAACAGAGAGCGATGGTTGTCCGCTTGAGAAGAAACTGCAGCGGCAGGGAATGGGTCTTGTTGGGCCACTTGGGTTATCTTATATATACTGCTGGCCGAGTTAACCAAAACATCATCCATCTCGATTGCTCAAACTCATATGAACACACACACGGGAAGAGAGAGAGAGAGAGAGAGAGAGAGAAAGGAGAAGAGAAAAAGAGAAACCACACGCGCACGCACCTGCGTCGGCCATCTTGCGCAGGAAGAATCGCTCGATGGACGGCTGGCACGGCGGCGTACCAACCGTCGTTCCGGCGCCTGTCCGCGAGACGACACCCGCCGATGACCACCCGCACGGCCGCGTGAGCGTGAGGCGCCTGGCCGCGGTGCGGGCAAGGAGCATAAGGTGGAGATCGGCGGAAGCAGAACGGAGCTGGAGGGAGAAGGGTCTGCTGATGGGACTAGCTTTGTACTAGTAGTAGCATAGTAATATGAAAAGGGTACTCCCTCCGTTCCAAAATACAGTGCTTCCTTTATTCAAATTTTTGACCATAAATTTAACCAACGAGTGTGACGGAAGCAAAAGTTATATCAATAAATACGTATTCAAAAGAAGTTTTCAATTATATAAATTTTTCTCCCGTCGCAGTCGGTCTCGTTGGTTAAATTTACGATCAAAGATGGCCACGAGCTACCTCCAACCCCAAAGCTAATATATTGCCACTTGCACCGAATTATCAGAGGACAACTGGACGTATCACATGAGTTGGCTAGGGGTACTGGAGACGCATTGTGTCCTAGCCTTTTTTTTCTTTGAAGTGGAAATCATTTTCTGGTGTGGCCGATCAGATCGAGATCCGAAGAGCAGCCAATGGAGACGATGCACGCGCGCTCAGCCCATTAACTATCTCGCCGTTTACCTCGTGGGATGCTGCTTTGCCACAAACAGTAGAATCTCTCTCTCTCTCTCTCTCTCTCTCTCTCTAGTACGTGGAGTCGTGGACCAGCGAGGATAAAGGTTGGATGGTCCTACGTGCTATGTTTGCTCACGCTACAAAACAGCATATTAGCTTTCGCGTCAGATGGATTACCATGTATTCCGGTCACCATTAACGGTTTACAGGGACATCCCACCGAACTGAGTTCAAGCCCTGCTCTTTGTGCTCATTCGAAAAATTCAGCTAATTTCTTATAAAGGAATTAAAAATTATATATTATCGTTACATGTTAAAACATGATGGTGCTAAAAACTGTTCATTAATCATCCAGAAATGTTTTTTTTTACCATTTGACATGAGTGGTAAGCTATATAAAAAAAATGTTTTCTTTTGTGTTGAAAGGAAAAACAATAGCTGTTTCGCTCCCACTCAATCATGTAAATGCCACGTAAGTATTCACTAGCTCAAGGTTGCGTTCAACCTCCCTCCTCCCCTCTACCCTCTTGTTGCCTCCTGTGGTCACCGCGGGCTAAGACGGCTGCCAACAAATTTTTTTTTTGTGGGGAGGCTCGTGCCAGGAGCCAGTGGCGGAGCTACGAGAAATTCTTTGGGCGGGTCAAACAGGCAAATTAAGCTAACCTCACAAACTTTTGTTTTATGGCCTCCTCAATCCTTCAATGTTTGTTGCTACGTTGGGCGGGCCACGGCCTGGTTTTGCCCCAACGTAGCTCCGCCCCTGCCAGGAGCCCAAGAGCGGACGTCATGGCCATGGGCTCATGCCCTACCGTCCGACAGGATCCCTGCGATGAGTGTAGGCTGGCGATGCGTACAACATCCTGGTGGAGCGGTGGATCTTGCGGGATGCGTATTTTGTGTGGTCATCTCCTCCCACCGTAGCCCTTTTCAGTGCGGCGCACCAGGTGGTGCGGCCTACATTGCGGCAGTAACGAGGCCTTGCACCTGGCATTAGATAGTTGTCGGGCACATAGATTTGGTGTGGCGAAGGAGACGAGGGATTTGCCAGCGGGGCTGGCTGCCTGCAATGACACGTCAATCTTGCTGGAAATATGCCATTGAAGCAATAATAGAATTTTTATTATACAATTTCTGACGGTACAGAAGACGTCGGATCCCTCGGTGGGAGAGCATTATCATCAATCCCCCCCTAGGCCCGGGGCTGGCCGAATGTTAGGCTTCCCACATGATAGGCCACCCCGGTGTATTGTACCGTTAGTAGCCCCAAGCTTGTCTGGAGTTTTGGAGTTTGGCTTCTAGAAGGATGAAATCCAGACAGATTCCTCTCATATCGGTGATAGGTGTAGCCCGGCTTCTAGGCCTGGTCTCGGATATCTTCAGACTCATCAATATGTGCGGTCTCCAGTAGGGCTTCTTCGTGTCCTCCGAGCTTCCAATCCAGAGTGGCCCGCGTCTTCTCAGCTTGCATTCTAGTGGCTTCGCGGCCTGCGTCTTCACAGCTTCAGCGTCTTGCGTCCTTTCGGACTTCAAGAACCTACGTATTTGTGGTTTTACGGCCTATGTCTTCGTGGCTTCGAATCGTCCACTGCTAGCCATCGGAATCGAGGCATCGTGCCTCACACTTCGTCACATCCCGTCATCACTGCCCTAAAGGTAGGGAAGCGGTTAATTGGTTCTGCTTTGATCGTCGCGTCAAGATGATAAGGCCTGGATCTCCACGTCCATATCTCATGTAATGGGAAACCACAGAGAGAGTGGGGCATGCATCGATCTTCCGAGGCTGCTATTTGGGTTTCCCAGGGGATATAATTGAGGGGGCATTTCCCCCAATTCTCCACACTTCTTGCAGATCTACTAGAGCTTTGTTCTCCTCTATCTAGAACAACATTGTTACGAGGTTGTTCTCACCTTTCAAGCCACTCTCTCTTTCTCCTCCTCCTCCACATGATGCAGCCACTGTCCAACATCGATCTAGTAGTGTCTGATGTTTGGAGGCAGACGGGGATGCAGAGGAGGCATGCGAAGCAGTGGCCATACATTGTCGATCGGACGCCCATTAAACTCATTACGTCGTTTAGAAATGTAAGCGAAGGATAGGCAAAATGAGTCAATGAATGTTTCATATGTGGAGCTAGTTCCATGCCCAAGAGCCACCACGGGAGGGAAATCCCGCCTTCTTCCTCCTCATGCCACGGCGGGGCTTTAAATCTCCATGGCCTCCAATGCACCGCTAGAAGACTCTCCCTTTGACCGGCTTCAGTTGGCCGCCTATGTGACGCCCCCGATTCAATCGTACACTAATCATACACGCAAACGTGTACGATCAAGATTAGGGACTCACGGGAAGATATCACAACACAACTCTAAACACAAATAAAAGATACAAGCTTCATATTACAAGCCAGGGGCCTCGAGGGCTCGAATATAACAGCTCGAACACAACAGAGTCAGCGGAAGCAACAATATCTGAGTACAGACATAAGTTAAACAAGGATGCCTTAAGAAGGCAAACACAAAAGTAACAACGATCGAAGAGGCAAGGCCTCCTGCCTGGGACCTCCTAACTACTCCTGGTCGTCGGCGGTCTCCATGTAGTAGTAAGCACCCCCGGGGTGGTAGTAGTAGTCGACTGGGGTGGCATCTGGCTCCTGGGATCCACCATCTGGTTGCATCAACCGAAAAGAAGAAAGAAGGGGGGAAATGGGTAGCAAAGCAACCGTGAGTACTCATCCAAAGTACTCACAAGCATCAGATCTATACTAAGTATGCATTGGTATCAAAGGAAGGTATGTATCTGTGGACTGAACTGCAGAATGCAAGAATAGAGGGAAAGGCCTAGCCTGTCGAAGACTGGCATCTTCAAGCAGCTCCAAGCATCTTGCAGCATTCAGAAGAGTACAGAATAGCATTTTAATTAACAAACATGTTGTAGTATTAACGCCCAGAGATCCTTCCTCGACTCCCTGCGAGAAAGCAATCTCGGAGCCACATATCCATCACATATCTCAAGTATCCATTTCTAGTTGTAATAGATCGGGATACAAGTCTGAACGTCCGTTACCGAGGACATGAGTATTAATAGATAATCTTCCCTGCAGGGGTGCACCACATTTCCCAACACGCTTGATTACTCTGGCCGGACACACTTTTCTGAGTCGATGCCCGGCCTCGGAAGATCAACACGTCGCAGCCCTACCTAGGCTCAGCAGAGAGGTCCCCGCCGGTCTACATCCTAAGCACTCCGGGGTCTTGGGCCCATCGCCCGTTGCACTCCGGGTCGTTGCGCGCAGGGCGGGTCCAGGCTCCACCTCTACATGGATGGTGCCGGCCCAGCCGTGCCGCAATGCTAAACTGGACGTCTGACAAAGCTTCAGCTGATACTACGACGCCGAGTGCCCATAATTGTTCCCGCGTGGTGGTTAGTGCGTAAAGGCCAAAGGCCAACTCAGAACAAATACCCAAACCTATTAGTGCATTGTTAAAAGAAGTGACGGCTGTCGGGACAAGTCCGGAGCTACCACCCCCTCCTGGGTGATACCGCTAAACAGCCAGCCAGCACCGTAACATCTTGCGGGTGCTCTCCGGGCCCGCCCGACTTTCACAAAGGTCTCAAGTAATGTCAAGGTAACCGTGTGTCCAAACATCAAGGGGGAAACCCCGAGGAATCACCCTCGGTGGATTCCACTCGATGTAATCATCAAGGTGAACGTAGGAGGAATCACCCTCGAGGTTCACACTTGAGGTGTTGCACGACAGAGCCGTATCGGGAGTGGTGAAGGAGGAATCACCCTCGATGACCACGACCAAATAGCTACACTACAGAGTTATCATCAGGAGTGCGTTACGAGGTATCACCCTCGGCACTCGATAGTAACTATGCAGAGTCGTACAACTAAGGGGGTGAAGTGATGTGTCGGTCTCTGGTCGTCGATCATGTTGATCGAGTCATCGATGATGAAGCAGGGGCAACAGGGACAAGGTGGGGGTCACTGATGGATCACCAACCAACCTATACTAAGCAGTTTAGGTTAAGCAGGTAAGGTACAATAAGCAGGTTACAAAAGCAGGCTATGCATCAGAATAGGAGCAAACAATAACAGTAGCAAAATCTAATGCAAGCATGAGAGAGAATGGAATGGGCGATATCGAAGTGATCAAGGGGGGACTTGCCTGGAAGCTCTGCTTAAAGGGAAGGAGGGTCGTCGATGACGTAGTCGATCACAGGGACATTAGCAGCGGTCTTGGGGTCTACCGAAGAGAAGTGGGGAAGAAACAGTAAATACAAAGCACACAGATGCAATACTAAGCATGACATGACTATACGCGGTGCTAGCGGTGTTCTAACGCAGTGGTACACGATACCGGCGAAGGGGGAAAACATCCGGGAAAGTTTTCCCAAAGTTTGGCATTTTCGGACAGATGAAACGGAGGGGGACGGTTGCATGTTCGCTATGCTAGGGGCACGTGACAGATGAGCGGAGAGCGTATTCAGATTCGTCATATTTTTCTGAGAAACTTTCATGTATAAATTATTTTCATCCGAGTTACGAATTATTTTCTACGAATTTCTAAAGTTTTAGCAATATCCTGAAAATTCCTGAAATTTTGCTAAGTCTGAGAATTCATTAGTTTTAAACATCACTTAGCTGTTTTTAAAAGGCTACAACTATTGTTTTTGTACGTCCTATGGGTTAGTGCCTTATATCAATATTGAGCATTCTCTGTGATCTACAAGATAGTGGCACTTGCATCACTGTTAGAGTCCATTAGCTTGCTCAAAACTTTGTTTGAAATGTACCACTTGATATTAATTCCAGAAACTGTTATAATTTACAAACTTTATTGGATGATTGCCATTGATCTATACCTCCTATGGAGATGCATCCTATAAGTGCTTTACTCTACAATAAGAGTACTATCATGCCATGCCCTTAGATGGCATCACCGATCCCTATAGTTTGTTCAACAAAAGCCCTAAATTAGTTAAGGCAATAAAGTTGTTCTCTTTTTGTTTTCGGTTAACAGAACATAGCACTTTGCGATTTTCATAGTATTTAATCCAGGCATCGAAAGGATTTGGTCCAGTGGGATAAAATGGAGTTCGTCATGTATACTTTCTACTCATATTGTTTTTGCTCATGTTAGTAGTTGGTTAGCCACCGTTTAGGGACTGTCTAGAGGGTTAGTCATTGTAAAAATAGAAAAGCTAGCTAGTAGCTATAGTAGCTAGAAGTACAGTAAGCAGCGGCAGTAGTAGGATGCAGCAGCAGCGCCGTGGTAGCAAGCAGCAGCAAGCGAGCGGGAGCAGCACGCGGGCGGCCGAGAGGTGGCGGGCACGCACTCGTGGCTGGGGGCGCGTGTTGTGCGGAGGCGGGCGCACGGGCACGGCGGAGGCGGCCAGCGGGGCGATGGCAGCGCGGCTGCAGAGGCTGATCGGGCGCGAGCATGCAGTCACGTCGCGGCAAGGGGAGGGGAGGCCGGAGGTGGGCGGCGAGCACGGGAAGCGCTGGCGAGGCTGTAGGCGGTAGTGGAGGCAGAAGCAGCGGGAGCTGCAGGGCGGGGTAGCGGGCGAAGGGCGGGCGCGACCGGCTAGAGCGGCGCGGAGCCGGCGAGGTCGGGCGGGCTAGGCGCGGGCAGCGGTAGGCCGGGGCGCGGGGCTAGACCGGGCGCGGCTGAGGCAGGGAAGGCGCGGCGGGAGTGGCAGTGCGTGCGCGTGGGGCGGACGGGGAGCGTCGGACGCGTCCGTTCTGGCGGCCTACGACGATCTGACAAGGGAAGAGAGGAGGGAAGAGGGCGAGGCTCACCGGAGAGGCGCACGGTGGCTCGGTGGCAGCTTAGTAGCGGCAGGGTGGTGGCCGGAGTCGAAGGCGACGGCGGCGACCCGAGGAAGACGACCTTGATCTGGCGTAGCAGGGGCTTCCCAGCTCGATCTTGAGGGAGCAAGCGATGAAGACGACGACGACGACTCTTCTGGCAGCAACGCCGGCGCAGAGGTTGCCGTTCGCCGCGGTGGTGACGGGTAGTGGCGACCACAGCGTTCGGTCGAGCGGGGAGGGCGACGAGGGAGAGAGAGAAGATGGATTTGGGAGGGGGGCGCCGAGGAGGAGTGAGGCCAGGGGGGAAGTGGAGCGGGGAGGCGAGGGGACTGTGGGGAGGGCGGCCTTATCCCCTCACCGTCGGCGCCGGCGAGGCGGTCGGGGGCAACCATGCCCCTGTAGCGACCGCACCACGGGAACAGGGGGAGAAGGAGACCGGTGGGGGTAGGTGGGCTGGCTCGGGTGGGGGTGGGCTGAGGCCTAGGGGGAGTCAGGGGCCTTTCTCTTTTTATTTACTTTGCATTTTCTTTACTTTTTCTTTTTACATTTTCTATTTCCTATTTAGTTTTATTCTACTTTTACTTTTGTAAAATACAAACCTAGACTCTAAATTAGTACTATTAAATATACCACTGCCTCAAATAACTTGGCACCTAAGTAAAATAGTTTAATCTTTTAATATTTATAAAAAGCATTTAATTAATGTTTTAGCTACAGTTTTAATTATTTTAGGGCATTAATCCAATTTGCAAAAATGTGGGTTCCCAACCATAATTAGTTATGGAATATTTGCCACACTTTGACCATTTTATTTTGAATGTCTGAGAAATTTGAATTTTGGACTTTAAATTTGAATTTCAATTTGAATAGTGATTTGGATCAAGTGAGGATTAGCAACGATAATGTGATGACATGGCACCATTGACATAGGATTACTATAGCTTAATTATCCGGGCGTCACAGCCTACCACCTCTGTGACTACCTCCTTGATGGTGCCCTTGGTGATCTATAAACACAATGCTCAGTGTGGCACTTCCTCGGTCCACCACCATACGCCTCTCCAATCTACTTTCCACTTCATCATCAATGGCGCATCCACTGGAACACTACTAGGGAAAATCCTAGCAGTAGCGCGGGTTTTAGGTGTATCAGTAGCGCGGGGACACGCGCTACTGATACGTCGCTACAGTTAACTTGTAGCAGTAGCGTGTGTTGACCCGCGCTACTGCTATACATAGGTAGCAGTACCGAGCTTTACAGGAATGCGCTACTGCTAATAGCTGTAGCGTTTTACAGTAAGCCGCGCTACTACTAAGTGCGCGCTGCTGCTAACTTTATTCCCCTTCCTACTGCTAGTTTTATTAGTTTCTGATTTTTTTTTGCATATTTGTTTTGTATTTGTACAGGCTTTATACAATAATCTCTAGCATATCATACACATACAAATGTAATCATAGCATACACATACAAATAGTCTCATCAAATCATGTCATCATCATAATCATCATCCAACACAAAGTGGTCTCTCGTCATCATCTCGAAAATAGCGATACAAGTCTCGAATACTTGCAACTACATCGTCATGCATCTAAACAATGATATACATGAGAAGAGCTATCACTATGAGTGAGAGCGGAACTATGCAGTACATGAAGCGGCGGTTATGAGTCCTCTCTTGCGCTAGCGTGAACCTCAAGTAACAAGCTTCTGCTTCTTGTCTGCTTTTGAAGCCTTTATGGCTGGCGCCCGAGACCCCCTCCACTTGCGTCTGACACTCGGGCCACTCGTCGTACACTCCCGGAACCTTCCTTTTGTACACGACATAGCACTGGTTCTTCGCCATCAAGAATCTAGGTACCTATTAGAGATGCATCTTCATCAAGAGAATGTACAATCATATGCAACAAAATATACTTGAGCAACACGAAAAAGAAAGGGTTAGCAACTAGATGCAACATATAGTAAACATAAATAATCAACACAGTTTCATCGTACGCAAACTAATTAACTAGATGTACGCAGGTCATCGTACCCAAACTAACAAAGTAGCGTTACGCAAGTTCGGCAGGGACCGTGGACATCACAAAGTTTCATCGCTACAGAAAGTATACAAGTTCAACCGACACATATCATCATCATCGGCATCGTAAATCACTAGAACTTCCATCCTTCCGTATCATCGAGGATGCACCCTAGCTTCTTGAATGGCGTGAGGTCTTGACATTGCATGCCTATGCGAGTTCGGACGTCAGCTCGTGATATAGGGCCGTGGTGGAACATCCCCTTCTCTTCGACGACTTCTTTCATGATGATCGTCGCAATGTCCCTTTGGATGCGAAAGAAGTCATATCTAAGTTTATAATCCGCTTCTCCTTGAGATTCTACCCACTTGCGGATATGATCATCATTTATGGTAGTTATGCGAAGCTTTTGGTGATCCCTTCTGAACTCCATCATGACATGGAGGAGGTAGAATCCATCGTTCCTGCTTGGTTTCGGGACATGGATGCAGCAGAAGTTAGTCTTATGCGAGAAACCCATCTTCTTGTTCCTTCGTTTCCTGATCTGCAGGTAGCCACCCCTCAAGCTGAAGCCTTGGAGACCATCATCTAGAATATTCATTATGTGGGTGTAGTCCTTCTTCTCGTAGTTTCTGGTAGGGTCGAAATACACGGCGTGGGAGACTCGTGGGTAAAGAACGATAAGGATGGCGCACCTATTGCTGCGGGGAAAAGAACACCTCAAATTATTCTCCATATGAGCGAGAAGGAATGATTGAAATGTACGAAAGGGTTGTCCAGCGATGACTTACTTTGGATGATAAGGCAGGAGGACAATTTCCTGTTCCTTATTCTGTACCATGAAGTTTTCGAGGTACTCCCTAGCAGTTTTACGCTCAAAGTCGCCGAGACTCAAGAAGGACTCTTGCATGTAGTATGGATCCGCCACACAGATTTGCGAGACTTCTTCTCTCTTCATGACGCAGCTCATATGTAGCGCAAAAAGGCGGACGATTGTAAAATCGAGCCACCTTGTCAGAAACATCTCGAAGATATGCTCAAACCGCAGGAAGAACACCTCCGCGGGCCGTGTGTCAATGTAGCACTTCCCCTCAGGCACACGAGCCTCGTATGTCGGATATCCTGGATCCTTCGAGGCTAGTAGGCTTTTCTCAGTCGACAGCACATGGTCGTGCAGTCTCCTGAGATCCCCTGATATTGCCTCCAGCGGTTTCGGCGGTAGCATCGGCTCGCCCGTGACATGGAACATGGCCGCACCTTTGACGGGTACACGCTCTTCAAAATCCGCCATCTGGCTGCTATGTGCTCTGGCTTGTTTGTAGGCAGCAGAGCCTTTCTTCGCCGGTCTCCTCCTGTCCTTTTTCTTGGGCTGACCTTCCAGACCCTTCCTTAACCCCTACCCCAGTGTTGTCGGGCTAAGCACTGTATGACCCTCGGCTAGTTGAGCCTGTGTTGAGGCGGCATCTTCAGGCGTGTCCTATGAGGATTGCATGAAGAGAGACTTCCTACAATCAACCCTGCTAGGACGTTCCTGCCCGGGCAGATCATCCATCTCCTCATCAGCATGCCGATAGCCCGAGTCGTCATATGGCTGACTCATCAATTCTAAGTCATCGTCATAGGCGCCTATATTGAGGAACCGAAGAGGGTCCTCGTCCATCTCATCATCCATTCTTTGTTCTACGGGGGCGATTACATCAGCCACTATTGGACCCCCTTCCTCGCTTCGTCCGCCGCTCTCACCCGGCACTACAGGCGCTGGTAATTGCGTAGGCGGGGTGGTGGTGTTCATACCTGCTTGCTGATGTGTGGTTATTGGTGTGCTCTCGGCCGGCTCCAGACAAAGAAGATTCTTCGGCCATAGCAGCACCCAACCCTTGCAGTTTCCAAGCCACGGCGGGGTCTCGTCGTCCTCTCCCCCTAGCCGTACTAGAGGAGGCAAATCCTCGTGCCCCGATTTCACACTCGACAAGGTACCCCTGAAGTGCCCACCGGGCATCGGCTGGCCGTGGAACGTGAGTTCCAAGGGCTTCGTTATCACTGCCTTTCCCACGTCCACCTTCTGGCCTTTGATCAAGTAGAGTACGGTGCACGGGGTTTCATTGGCCTGCAAAGACATGTCTGCGGCGTAAAACATCCGAAAGGCAACGAAAACGGAATATTCTAGATATATGTTGGTGCAACATGTAATTACCGTGAGGGCGTCGAGCTCAAACAAAGACGAAGGCCCGCCTAGCGTGCCAGAGACTGAGGACGGGTTGCTATGAGTGGGTGCGGGTGCGGGTGCGGGAGCAGGCGCGGTTGCGTGAGCAGGTGATGGTGCGGTTGTGTTGTTCACCAAGTTTCTCCCGACGAAGCTGGGCATGGGGAAATCATCTACCGTCTTGTCTGGATTTTCCTTCGTCCAGTTGATGATAGCCGGGATCAAGTTAGTAGCGAAATCATTTCTGCAGGCATCTACAGCTGCAGCGACTGCCTGCTGTAGCAACTCATTTTTCTCCTCGGCTGCCTTTTTCGCGTCCTCAGTTGCTTTTTTCTCGAACGCAAGCTTCACCTTCTCGTCGATGTCCGCCTGACTGAACTTCTTTTTCTGCTTCTTGGCCTCCGGGCCATCGTTGTAAAAGACCTTCCACATGGTGCCGTCTCCGGCGCCGTGCACACGTCCATATTGCGGCCGCTGGTCCAAAGGGAGTCCCTTAAGTTCGTTCAAGGCCCGGTTGAGAGGGGTGTCCCACTTGGGCCTCATCGACGAAGACTGGCTTTCGGCTGCAAGCTGGTGTTGCTTGTCCTGCAGAAGGAACGTGAACCGTTTACGAATGTGTAGTCGACTTGATCAGAAGCTAAATGTAAGGTGGTAAAAGAATAATTACCAGTATTCTAATCAATTTCCTCGTGATCGGGTCCGTGTAAAAACCTTCTTTTCCTTGTCCCACTTGTAGCGGGCCCTGATGAAGTCACGCTCCAAGGGGTTGGTGAACTTCGCAAAGGGGTCTGGGAGACCCGCGACTTCATGTTCCGTGTCCTCCTTATCCCATATGGGCCTTTTGCCAAGGTAGCCACGGCTTCCGAGGCGTTGGTTCCCCGTGTTCCTTTGCTGAAGGCTCTTGAATTTCGCAGCCTTAGCCTTGGTTGCCTTGGTAGCGCAAGTGTCCTTGAACTTTTGGAACTCCTCTTCCGTAAGTGTCGGATTTTCCTCCAGAATCTTGGACAGGGGTTCCTCAGCCTCAATAGCTCATTTCACCCTCCCTTTCCAGGAGGCCAAATCATTGCTGAACATGCCCATGGCGTGATTGTTAATCTTTTTCATCTTCGGATCATTCCACAGGTGTTCTATGTCGTCATCCCGGTCGGGGAACTTGAATCTCTTGTGCAGCTTCGTCGGGCGCAACAGCTTCAAATGTTCTTTACCCCTTAAGTCATCGTCGTTGATGCTCGCGCATTCCTGTGCGAGGTTCTTTCGGCTCTAATGGCTCAAACTTGCCAGGGGCCATCTTTGTGATCACCAGTCGTCCGATGCCGAGTTTGTTAGGTTTTTGTATCCTCTGCTTCTTCTGCTTCTTCTTTTCGGTAGCGGATTCGGCGTCGGTACCTTCTCCGCCGGTACCTTCCCCGCCGGTCTCGGCACCGCCATCGGTGCCGGCGCCGTCGGTGTCGATGTCGGCGTCAGTACCATCATCGAGGCCGCCCTACAAACCTTGACTGTGCTTAGCAGACAAAAAGTCGAGGTACTGTTGTTCACCCTCATAATCCATCTCGTCTGCATTGTGGTCAAAAGGCCCGGTTTCTTCGTTGTTCGACATGTTTCCAATGATTAAGTCTCCTTGTTTAATTCTTAAACTATAATAAAAATGAGTAATGACATAAAAAAGGTCTATGGTTTGCCGTAATGTCGTTTCCCAGCAAATCCCGGCACTCGATATGCCTACTTTCTAGCACAAGTCATGCCAAAATTCACGGGAAATTTTGATATGACCTTTGCTAAAATGTGGACATATCGAGCGCCTGAAATTCACCGGAACGGAAATGAATCAACATTCCGGTGAAACATAGGCCACTCGGATCACTTACCCTGCACATAACCATCATTTTCCAAACATCACATGTCCAAAATATCACATGTCCAAATTCCAAACATCACATGTCTAAATCACATGTCCAAATATCAGATGTCCACTTCAAACTTGCATATAACAGCAAGAAAAATATAGAACTTGAAGAAAATGCAAGAAGTCCTTTTTCTCCACCTAGCTAAATTTCTGTCCTAATTTTAAAACCTAGGGTTCATACTAATTAACTAGGTTCATACTACCTAATCTGTCCTAGGGTTCATACTAATTCACCTAGGGTTAATCAATTCTATTTTATATTTAAATAGCAACAATTGCTTTAACTAAAAAAATAAAATACCTAGAATTCTGTTAACTACACCTAAAACACCTAAAATACCTAGAATTCATTTAACCCATACTAATTCTGTTTTTTTAACTAGGGTTCATACCAACTAATTAACTATAGGGTTCATACTAATTTTTTTAAATAGCAACAAATGCTTTAACAAAAAATAGCAATAGTTTGAAACCTAGGGTTCATACTAACTACCACTAAAAAATAGCCACTAATCTGTCCTAGGTTTTTTTTAACTAGGGTTCATACTACGTAATTAACTAGGGTTCATACTAATTCTAATTAACTAACTAGCACTAAAAAATAGCCTAGGGTTCATACTAATTCATACTAACTAGCACTAAATAGCTAGGGTTCATACTAACAGAGAGAGAGAGCAGAGAGCAGAGAAGAGGGGAGGGAGAGGGCTTACAGAGGGCAGAGAGAGATGGGGTCGGGGGAGACGGTGGCACCAAGGCGTGTCGGAGGCGAGGCGGGGTCGGGGGAGACGGCGACGGCGACTCCGGCGAGGGCAGGGTTCCGGCGAGGTCGAGGAGGAGGAGGCAGAGACTCCGGCGAGGGCGAGGGCAGGGCTCCGGTGGCGCTCGAGGCAGGGGCGCGGCGAGGCACGGGCTCCGGCGGCGACGAGGGGGGAGAAGAGAGTGGGGATTTGGGGGAGGAAGCACAGGAGGGAAGCCCGTGGGGGGGTTATGTCAACATAGCAGTAGCGCGTTTCTAAAAAATGCGCTATAGCTAACTTAGCTGTAGTGCGTTTTCCAGAACCACACTACTGCTATATGAAGTAGCTATAGCGCACTTCTGGGACAACGCTACTGCTACATAACGTAGCTATAGCGCTTTTATTCAACCAGCGCTCCTGCTATTGTTTTAATTTTCTTTTTTGCTTACTTTTTTTCTTTTCTTTTCCATTTTGTTTCTTCTATTTTCTTTCCCTTTTCTTTTTCTTTTTTGCTTTCTTTCTTTTCTTTTCTTTTCCTTTCCTTTTTTGATTTCTTTCTTTTCTTTTCTTTTTTGCTTTCTTTCTTTTCTTTTCCTTTTTTTCTAAGAGCTGGAACGAAGGGAAGGTGGTACAATGTATATAACTAAGGCGATATATATTGCATCATTTGACCCATAACGGTTAAGTGTGCATACAAAATAGGAACATATATATTACATCATTTGACACATGCATAACGGTTAAGTGTGCATACAAAATAGGAACATATATATTACATCATTTGACCCATAATGGTTAAGTGTGCATACAAAATAGGAACATATATATTGCATCATTTGACCCATAATGGTTTCTCAACGTTGACGTTTCCGTTTTTGAGTGAGCTTCTTTCCCTTCTTGTTCGTTGACGAATAATTGAGCCCCTCATTGTGACTTTTCCTTTTCCATGGAGTACGATCTTTCTTAGGTAATGTAGTATTGATTCTTCTTCTGACGTATACTTCATCGTCGTCGTCATCTTCCCTCATCGGGTTGCTGTACTGGTCGTAGTCTTCCTCGTTGGCGACTCCATCCATTCCAATGATGTTCCTTTTGCCTCTCCTCACGACAACACGGCTGGGATTGCTCGGGTCGGTTATGAAGAAGCATTATGTCACGTGCTTAGCGTATACCCATGGCTCGTTTCTTGTGATGGCGTTCACGGTAGCGCTCTTAGCGTTGGGTATAGTCATGGTAGTGAAATACCGGTTTTCTCTTTCGACATACTTAGCCCATCTGACACGAAACATCGTCGCGCTGTGCAGTCCAGAGTAGTCAAGCTCCCAGATCTCCTCGACCCTTTCGTAGAATCTCTCAGTTGCGCCGTTGTCTCCGGTCATGCATTCCATCGTCACCCCTGAGTTCTGAAAATCACTGTTCATATCTTTGTCCTCCGTGTGGAACGTGTATCCGTTGATATCGTACTTCTGATAGGTCACGAGGTTGGGTGCGGGGCCATGTGCTAAGGCGTATATGAGCAATCCGTCCTTAGAGCCCTCTTCCGGGGGATTAGCAAGAATATGATGTTTGAACCAATGCAAGAAAGTGGAGTTGTGCTCTCTATGTGACGCCCCCGACTCAATCGTACACTAATCATACATGCAAACATGTACGATCAAGATCAGGGACTCACGGGAAGATATCACAACACAACTCTAAACACAAATAAACGGAGGTCCACAATATTGCAGACCAGGGATCCGAAGATCCGAATACATAAGTCAGTCATACAAATAATATCTGAGTACAGACATAGTTAGACAACTTTTGCCTTAAGAAGGCTAGCACAAACAACGACTCTAGATCGAAAGGCGTTGGCCTCCTGCCTGGGAGCCTCCGATCCTACTCCTGGTCGGCTGGCTCGGTCCAGTAGTACGTGCCGTCTGGACCCTCCTGGTAGTAAGCTCCTGAGGTGGCATCTGGCTCCTGGACTCCATCGTCTGATATATCATCAAGGTGGGGTATGGGGGAAAAGAGAAAGTAAAGCAACCGTGAGTACTCATCCGAAGTACTCAGCAAGCAAGGATCTACACTACATATGCAACATTATCAATGGAGAAAGGCTGTATATGTGGACTGGGCTGCAGAAATGCCAGAATAGAGAGAAGGCTAGTCCTATCGAAGACTAGCATCTTCAAACAGTCTTCACATGCCATCATCTTGCAGCAATAGAAGAGAGTAGAATAGCATTTTATTTAGCAAACATGTTAAAGCAAGCCTAGAGATCCTTCCTCGACTCCCAGCGAGAAAGCGATCCCGAAGCTTCAATTAAGTAACAAGTATCCAGTTCAAGTAGTAGATCGGGATACACAAACTAAGCGTCCTTTACCGTAGGACCGGCTATCGATAGATTATTCATCCCTGCAAGGGTGCACTACTGTTACCCAACACGCTCGATCACCTCTGGCCGGACACACTTGTTGGGTAATGCCCGGCCTCGGGAGATCAACACGAAGCAGCGCCCTACCTAGGCTCGGCAGAGAGGTCAGCACGCCGGACTAACCTATGCACCCAGAGGTCTTGGGCCATCGCCCTGGGCACCCTGCGCGTTGCGAGACTGGCCGGGGTGCAGGCGCGATACTGAACTCGTCAGTGAAGTATCAAGCCCAATCCTGACAATCAGCCCGCACGGTGAATCGTGACGTCTGACGAGCTTTCAGGAGAAACGTACATCGCAGAGGGCCCCATAACCATTATCCCGCGTGATGGTAGTGCGTATAGGGCACGTCGACCCACTCAGATCACACACCCAAACCCGATAAGCTGATTTAGTAACACGCGGAGACATTCAGAGTTTCTGAAGCTCCGCCACAGTATCAAACTCGAGTGCCCTTCCGGCACACCCGACATCATAGATCCCCTGTGGGTACCCACCAGGGTTGACCCGCCTGTAACAAAGGTCAAGTAACCGTGTGGTCATAACATCAAGGGGGAAACCCGAGGAATCACCCTCGGCGGATTCCACTTGATGAAATCATCAGGGCGAACGTACGAGGCATCACCCTCGAGGTTCACACTGAGGGTTGCACGACAGAGTCGTATCGGAAGTGGAGAAGGAGGAATAACCCTCGATGACCATGACCGAACAGCTACACTACGGAGTATTCATCAGGAGTGCGTTACGAGGTATCACCCTCGGCACTCGAGAGTAACTATGCAGAGTCGTACAACTAAGGGGGTGTGAAGTGAGGTGTCGGTCTCTGGTCGATGATCACGTTGACCGAGTCATCGATGATCAAGCAGGGGCGACAAGGGTAAGGTGGTGGGGTCACTGATGGTTCACTACCAACCTATACTAAACAGTTTATCATAGGCAGGTAAGGTAACAATGAACAGGTTACAAAAGCAGGCTATGCATCAGAATAGGAGCATACATTAACAGTAGCAAAATCTAATGCAAGCAGGAGAAATGGAATGGGCGATATCTGGATGCTCAAGGGGGGGGCTTGCCTGGTTGCTCTGGCAAGAAAGAGGGGTCATCAACGGGCTGCTCGTCTGTAGTGTAGTCGAACCCAGCTGCAGCGTCGTCGGTCTCGGCGTCTATCGAGAGAGAAGGAGGGGGAAGGAAACAATAAATTTCACGGCAATAATGCAAACAATATGTATGACATGCCTAAATGATATGCCGGGGTGTTCTACTGCCTAACCAAATGATTTAGTTAATTTAGGAATTTATTCGAATTTACTTAATTAAAGTTGGGCACTATTCATTTATTGAAATCGTTCTAAAAGTTCAATGTTCATATAGCTACGGGCATCTGACAGGAATACAGAGGACGTATTCGGGTTCGTATCAAAATTCTGAGCAAGTTTCATATATAAATTATTTTCATCGGAGTTACGATTGATTTAATATGATTTTCTAAAGTTTTTACTAATTTCTGGAATTTAATTAATTATTTAAATTATACATTATCCGAAACAGTGTATGCTGACATCATCATGATGTCAGCATGATGTCAGCAGTCAACCTGACAGGTGGGGTCCACCTGTCATTGACTGTTTAGTCTAATTAGGGTTTAGCTAATTAACTACTGTTTAATTAGACTAACTACTTAATTAGATTAAGCTAATCAGAGTTAATTAACTTAATTAATTTACTAATTAATTAATAATTTTAATAATTTCATTTTTATTTCATTTTTATTTTTTTTAAATCGTTTCTGGGGCTGGGGCCCCCTAGTCAGTGGCACAGGGGCCTTGGGCCCCACTGGGCAGCGGCCCAGGAGGCCACCGCGAGCGCGGGCGCGGCCAAGGGGCGAGCCCGGCGCTGGGCGCGGGCGCCGGCGAGGCGCGGCTGGACGGGGCGGTGGCGAGCGCAGGGCCACGGTGCGGGACGGCAGCGGAGCGGCGCCACCAGCAGCACGCAGCTGCGGGGCGAGGCGACGAGCAGCGGTAGCGGGCGCGGCAATGCAGCTGCAGGGGCAACGCGGGAGGCAGCTGGTGCGAGCGGGGAGGGAGAAGAGGCCGGGGCGCGGTGAGCGGCTACGGGCGCGCGAGCGCGTCGAGCGGCCGGAGCGGGCGAGCGCGTGCGTGTGGGCGCTGCGGTGGAACGGGCGCGGGGGCGCGGCGAGCGTGGCCGCGGTAAACGCGCGCGAGCGGGCGGGCGTGTGCGCGCGGGGCGAGGCGAGCAGCGCTGGGGGCGGGCGCGGTCCGGCAACAGGGCGTGAGCGGGCGGCGGTGACCGCGGCAGGACAGAGAGAGGGGGAGGGTGTGGCCCTCACCACGGGTGCAGGGTCAGGGCAGTGGGCTCGAGCTCGAGGAGGAGGACGGGGATGACGTCGGGGCAGCGCCAGCGAGGTCCAGGCGGCGAGGCGACGGCAGCGACGGGCGCGGGGCTCAGCCCTATCCTGATCTGGATCGGGAGAGGGGGGGACTGGGGTGTCGGTGGGGCGGTAGGGTTTCGTGGTCCCTGGGGCCATATAGGCCAGGGAGGAGGGGAGCTGGGCCGGCCTGGTGGCCGTGGCCCAGTTGGGCCGGGGGGGGGGGTTCTGTTTTCCTTCTTTTTTTTGTCTTTTTCTTTTATTTATTCACATTTTCTGTTTTGTAATTAGTTAGGCCTCAAATTGAATTTTGTAAAACATGGCACTTGTTCCATTAAATGCTAGGCATTATCTACGATTGCCAAAAATTGGTTTGGAGTCAATTGGAGCTAACACGAATTTTATAATAAATAAAATGTATTAAACCTTGCTGTTTTGGTAATGTTAGAGCCACCTAATTAATTAATTTATTTTTGGTTACAATTTTAGAATAGTCTCTGCAATATTTGCTATTTATTGAACATTTTAGTTTCTATGTTGGACAACTTTTATTTTTCACTTTCATTTAAATTTGAATTCTGACTTAGGAGTTGAAATGCAATATGATGCAAATGATGATCATGCACTGTTAAACTCGCTGACTTGTCATTATCAAAAGTGATTACTGTGGCTAATGACATGGGGTGTTACACTCTAGTAACTTCGGCGTCCGTCCTGCAGAACCCACGGTCATGATACTTCTTTGCGATGGTTTCTTTGTGCAGTGTCACGAAAGGATCTACCTCGTCTAGGTGATGCAACACTACTAAGTTTGCTATGTCAAAATCATTGCGTCAATCCGAGTAGGCCACATGCACTTACCTACAACCGTTGGAGTGACCTTCTCCTTCAAGCCTCCCAAGGTGCTTCTTAACGGGCAAACCAACATCAGGCCGGTCTCCGCCATATAGAAAATTCTCGCAGAAAGAGATGCACTCTCGTGTCAGATAGCCCTGGACGATGCTTCCATCCGGACGGGACATGTTACGAACGAATCCTTTGATGACCCCATTCATCCTCTCAAACGGCATCATGTTGTGCAGGAATGACAGCCCCAGGTCTATTATGTCGTCCACAATATGGACACACAGATGCACCATGATGTCAAAGAACGCGGGCGGGAAGTACATCTCTAGCTCATTTAGTATCACAACGATCTCTTCCTGTAGCCTTTGGAGCTGCTTCACACTGATCGACTTTCGAGAGATGACGTCGAAAAAGTTGCAGAGACCAATAAGCGTGTCACGGACGTGCTTGTCCATTATCCCTCTAAGGGCAACAGGTAGTATCTGCATCATCATCACATGACAGTCATGGGACTTCATCCCACTGAACCTTTTCTTCTTCGTGTCTAGATATCTGCTTATCTTCCCACAGTAACCAGAACTAACTTTGATTCCGGTAAGGCACTTGAAGAATTGATCGATCTCAGTCGGACATAAGGTGAAGCAAGAAGGGGGGAAATAATCCTCTTCCTTTACTTTTTTGCCCTTCTTCTTCCGTGCCTCCGTCTCCGTCTCTGTCTCCTCTGACTTTTTACAAGGCGGCATGTGCAGATCTGCCCTGATTTTCAAATCTTGCAAGTCTTTTCTTGCCTTCAGCCCATCCTTGGTCTTATCCGGCATGTTCATCAGTGTCGCAAGCAAGCTCTCAAGGACATTCTTACAGATATGCATTTGATCAAGGCAATGAGGCGTGTCGAGTTTGTGCCAGTACTCCAAGTCCCAGAAATAGACCTTGTCTTCCATACCTTCAGTAGCGGCTCCGGCGCCTTTTTCATTGTCTTTCCCGGCGCGGGGCACTGTTCCTAGTTTTTCAACAGCTCATCGATTTCGGCGCCGCTCCACTTACGTGGAGGTCCTCGATGCTCAGCCTCACCATTGAATAGATCTCCACGGGTCGTCCTTCTTGAGCCATCTTCGATGCCCCATGTACACGATTAACCCAGACCCGCAATCTTTCGTTGATGTTAGCTGCTGAGACGTCGTATCATCCATGCACCGCGTGCATCCGCAATATCCATGGCACACCTGGCCTGCGACATATCCATAACCGAGATAGTCGTGCACCGTCATGATCAGCGCGGCTCTCATATAGAAATACTCGCCTTTGCTGGCGTCCTATGTCTTGGCCGGTGTTTTCCATAACGTGTCTAACTCCTCTTGAAGTGGCCCCAGATACAGATTAATATTATTTCCCGGTTGTTTCGGCCCTTGAATTAGCATGCTCATGTGTATGTACTTCGACTTCATGCACAACCAGGGGGGATGTTGTACATCCATACAAACACGGGCCATGTGCTATGGTTGGTGTTATGACTGCCAAACGGATTCATGCCATCGGTACACGCGCCAAGCATGATGTTCCTTGCATCACATGCGAAATATCGATATTCGCCGTTGAACGCTCTCCACTGGCTTCTATCCACGAGGTGTCTCAGCTTCGGATCATCTCCATCGTCGGGCTTTGTCCTCTCCGCGTGCCAACGCATGAGCTTTGCTTCCTTGGGATCTACAAAATACCGTTGCAGACGGGGAGTGATTGGTAAGTACCATACAACTTTCTGGGGAGATTTCTTCCCGGCCTTCTTGTATCGAGAAGCATTGCACACCGGACAACTGGTTTTTTCCATGTGCTCCTTCCGATAAATTATGCAATCATTGATGCATTCATGGTATCTAACGTGCGGCAGATCAAGAGGGCACACGATCTTCTTGGCCTCATCCACACTAGTAGGACATAGATTCCCCGCGGGAAGAACATCCTTTAGGTACTTGAGAAGCTCATCGAGGCTAGTGTCGGTCCATTTGTTTTTAGCCTTCGTCTTCAGAAGTTCAAGCGTGAAACTCAAGCGGGTCACCTCGGGATCGCAACCATCATACAATGGAGTGTTCGAGTCTACCACCAGTTGCTGCAGCTTGGCCTCCTCTCTAGAAGCAGCTCTGTCAGTACTCGTCTACTTGCGAAGCAGTTCTTGAACATGAGGGTCCCGCATGATTGAACTTAGTACCGATGAAGTCTGCGGCATGGAGTCCATGTTTTCTCCGCCGCCATGTCTGGCCTCTTCTCCGCCACCATGTCCGGCCTCTTCCCCGCCGCAATGTCCGGCCCCTTCTCCGCCGCCATTATCGATCATCTCCTTGTCTTGCCCCATGTCGTCATTGCCTGCCCCGTCGGCGTCCTCATCATCACCATCCTCATCTTCAATTATCCACCGAGTATAGCCATCCATGAAACCAGTCATGAGCAGGTGCGCCATCACACGACCATCCTCATAGGGGTCGAGCCAAACTCCTCCTTTGCATCTTCGACATGGACATAAAATCTCTATCCGTTTATTTTCATTCATGTCCTGCACCATCGACTGCAACCACCTTTCCACCATTGTTTCACTGACCATCATGAACGTCTGCACGGTAATAATAAAGAAATTGATTATAAAAATGCATGCATGCATCAAAGTCATACAAAAATTCGGCATGACCTTCCCTAAAAATAGGACATATAGAGTTTGCCCGAAATTCGCCGAAACGGAAATAAATCGACATTTCGGCAAAACATAGGCAACTCAAGCACAATTCGGCGGCAACTCATGCCACACACACAATTTCCATCATATCGCCCGATTATGTCATATCGCACACATACACATATTTCCATTCTTGCAAAACCATAAATTTTTAATCACCTATCTCGAGATTGAGCACGGTGATGGTGATGTCGATCAGTGTCACCACACACCTATGGAATGATCAAAAGTGGACAAAGCTTACTTCTTGACAAGGCTAGATCTAATTAGGGAGGTACATAGGTCACTTCACTAAATGCTAGATCTACCTAGCTAGTTTGGGAAGGAGATAAGTTCAACTAATGGAGGGGGAAGGAAAAAGAGAAAGGAGATGCATTAATGGAGGTGGTGTAGTTAGCTATGAGCAATAAAGAGAGAGAAAGAGAGGTAGAAGAAGGAGAGTAATGGGGGGAGAAGTAGTGAGGAAGAAGCAAAGTGAGGGAGAGAGGAGGTGGGAGCTAGGGGAAAGTGAGGAAGAGAGGATGGGGGAGGGGGAGGGAAAAGATGGTGGCTGCGGTTTAGCAGTAGCGTGGGAGAGTAAAACTCGCTACTGCTAAGAAGATAGCAGTAGCGCGCCCCTGGGAGAGGCGCTATTGCTAAGTGGGGCTCGCCATGTGGCCAGGTTCAAACTTAGCAGCAGCGACCTACCAAAAAAACGCGCTACTAATATCAAATTAGCAGTAGCGCGGTTACCTAAGGCGCGCTACTGCTAAATCTAGCGTGGCGGGAACGGTCGGGCAATTTTAGTAGTAGTGTTCTTTTTTCGTGCCGCGCTACTGCTAAGTCATTAGCAGTAGCACCTGGTCTTGACCCGCGCTACGGCTAAGTAGCAGTAGCGCCTATTTTTATCCCGCGCTACTGCTAAGGTTGTGTATAAGGTTTTCCCTAGTAGTGGAACGCCCCCTGATATGTCTCCAACGTATTTATAATTTATGAAGCATTCATGCTATATTTAGATGAGTTTTATATGGTTTTGGTGCACTTCTATACTATTTTCATGGACTAACATATTAACCAAGTGTCCGGTGCCAGTTCCTGTTTTTTGCATGCTTTTGTATTCAAACACGATTAAAAGTTAAGGTGTTTTTTTATGAAATATATGGGATTTTTGGCGCAAGAGTCAACAGAAGGGGTGGCCCACAGGACCCACAAGCTCACACGGCGCGCCCCCTATCCTAGGGCGCGCCGGGCAGGCTTGTGGGCGCCTCATAGGTCGATTGATGCCCTTCTTTCACCGAAAGAAATATAATTTCTGGATAAAAATCTCCTCAAAATTTCAGCCCAATCGGAGTTACGGATGTTCGGAAATATAAGAAATGGTGAAGGGCCAGAAAACGGACGCGAACCACAGAAGAAAACAGAGAGAGATCCAATCTTGGAGGGGCTCTCGCCCCTCCGAGCGCCATGGAGGCCAAGGAGCAGAGGGGAGAACCTCTCCCCATCTTGGGGGAGGCCATGGAGGAGGAAGCCCGAGGGGGAGACTCTCTACCCCCCCCCCTCTCTCGGTGGCGCCAGAGTGCCGCCGGGGGAACAATCGACGCGGCGATCGTCTTTAAACAACGTCGCCATCTTCATCACCATCCTCACCTCTTTTCAGCAATCTACTCTCCCGCAACCCGCTATAACCCCCTACTTGAACATGGTGCTTTATTCTCCATATTATTATCCAATGATGTGTAGCCATCCTACGATGTTTGAGTAGATTCTTTTTGTCCTATGGGTTGATTGATCATCTTGATTGGTTTGAGTTGCGTGTTTTATTTTGGTCTTGTCCTATGGTGCCTTCCGTGCCGCACACACGTGGGGGATTTCCGCTGTAGGGTGTTGCAATACGTTCATGATTCACTTATAGTCTTTTGCGAGAGTGGCATAAGTTTAAACCCGAGTAAGGGGGTTGTTGCGTATGGGAGTAAAGGGGACTTGTTACTTAATGCTATGGTTTGGTTTACCTTAATGATTTCTAGTAGTTGTGGATGCTTGCTAGAGGTCCAATCATAAGTTCATATGATCCCAATATGGAAAGTATGTTAGCTCATGCCTCTCCTCATATAAAATTGTAGTAATGATTATCGATCCCGTTATCAATTACCTAGGACAATTCCGCACACTATACCAGCATTATTCCACACTCGCTATTTGTAATATATTGTAATATATTATAATTTTATTTAGGCAGTACCTATTTCTATGTTTTAGTTATCCGATATCATGCAAAGCTATCCTCTTTATACCCACAACGTAGTTCTATTTCTCGTTTCTAGGTAAAAGAAAACGCTTGGTGTACGTAGGGTTGTATCAGTGGCAGATAGGACCTGAGGGAATATTGATCTTATGAAAGCACACTGGCTCCCTTGGTGGTTTTGGTAATTAATGTCAACATGCATATTGTTGGACTAACACCTTTATCTAGTATGTTTCAGATAAGTTCAACAGTGGCATGGCAAGGACATAAGGATGTGGACCCCTTCAAAATGGTAAGGACAAAGATTGGCAAACCTCCAAGACTACATTTTTGGTTAAGTGATCCAAGATCACATTGAGTCCATAGGAAAGCCAATACTATTAAAAGGGGATGGGGTTTTGATGATGACTCGATTGCTCAAGTGCTTAGTGGTATTGCTCCAAAACCCTCAACTACTTCTCCACTTCACTTTCATCCAAAACACTAAAGTCCATCTCGGTCCCACCGAAAAGTTCCCATCCGGACCCACCAATATGGCCCATACACTGCCACATGCCAAACCCTAACGTTTTGGTACAGCCGAAATGGATCTCGGTCCCACCGAGATGGGCTGACCAAGTTTCTGTAGTGAAGTTGTTTCACTTCGGAATTACAGAGTTGAAACGATTGGAACTACCAAAATGAAGTCTTGCCCTAGCTATTGCACTTTGGTCACATTGAGTCGTTCTGTTCAGTCTCACCAAAAAGCCTAACGGTCAAGTCTTTTGCACTAGTCGGTCTCACCGAGATTTTCATTCGGTGTCACCGAGTTAGGTCAAAGACTTGTAACGGTTGGATTTTTAGTGCTGCCTATTTATACCCCTCCACCACCACCTACTTTCTAAGAGAGCCATCAGAACGAACCACAACTTCCACTACTCATTTTCTGAGAGAACCACCTACTCATGTGTTGAGATCAAGAGATTCCAATCCAACCATTTGAACCTTGATTTCTAGCCTTTCCCAAGTTGCTTTCCATTCAATCCTCTTTTCTACCAAAGCCAAATCTACGAGAGAGTGTTTGAGTGTTGGGGAGACTATCATTTGAAGCACAAGAGTAAGGAGTTCATCATCAACAACACCGTCTATTACCTTTTGGAGAGTGGTGTCTCCTAGATTGGTTATGTGTCACTTGGGAGTCTCCAAGAAATTGTGGGGTTGAACCAATGAGTTTGTAAGGGCAAGGAGGTCGCCTACTTCGTGAAGATCTACCCAAGTGAGGCTAGTCCTTCGTGGGCGTAAGTCATGATGGAATAGACAAGGTTGCTTCTTTGTGTACCCTTCGTGGGTGGAGCCCTCCGTGGACTCGCGCAACCATTACCCTCCGTGGGTTGAAGTCTCCATCAACGTGGATGTACGATAGCACCACCTATCAGAACCACGCCAAAAATCTTCGTGTCTTCATTGCATTTGATCTTCCATCTCTACGTTTTACTTTTCACACAATTGCATGTTTTACTATTTCCGCTGCCCTATCTCTAGAGATGCATGTGTAGGAAGTCTTGGTGATATCTTAACTAGTGCCAAAATCTGCCTAAATTTTAAGAGAACTAAAAACTGGACCTTTGGTTGGTTAAGAGTCTATTCACCTCCCCCCTAGACCTATCTTCTCTGATCCTACAATTGGTATCAGAGCTTTGGTCTCCATTGCTTTGGTTGTATCACCATTGGAGGAAGATGAATGTGTCTACTTTGGGGAGTCTTAGACGTAGAGTGCCCATTCTTGATGGAGAGTACTATAACTCTTGGAAAGTTGAAATGCTTGCTATCTTTGATGAATTTAACTTGAGTAAGTATGTTCAATGTCCTTATGTGCCTCCTATTGATCCTTTGCACCCCACTCATGAAGAGGAAATTGATATGCTTCGTAATCTTAGAACCGTCAATCTTATCATCAGAGGATTACCCAAAAATGTGCTTGTTTGTATGCAAAACTTTGAATGCGCATACACTCCTTCCGCTATACTTCGAGTCGGTAATGATCAGATCAAACCTTGTATGCATCTTCATAGTGGTCCTGGGCGTGTTTATAGTACGGATTTTTTTTTTGTTTTCCGCTGTGTTACCCTACAGGACACACCCAAAGCTGTGTTTTGTATCATATCGGCCGCTTGGCTGCCCTGGCTGGTCGGCCCACGGACCAGAGTTCCCCGGCTGGTGGGATTTGGCATTCAGTCGGACGTTGTCGTGCGCCGAGTGGAACAACAACTATATGAAACTTAAAATGAAAGTCAAGTAAACTATTTGAAGAGACCAGGAAGAGAAGCAACTAATACGAACGAAAATTTAGGTGAATTGTTTGATGGATGTTTGTAGCGATTTGTTTTTTATGCCATGAGATTCTGTTCCTGATTGATTTTTCCCAACTGTATGCAGTTGCATACCAGCGCTATACAACCCACACCCGCTAAGAGGGCACGGCGTCAAGGGCCAGGCAGGATATCCACTCCAAGCTCGGACAGCCGAAGCCCCTACACATCCGGACAGGACAGCCACGCACGAACTGGCGCGTGGGCGGAACAGTGCACCAGGCAAAACATGCTAGCGTGACAAGGTGGCCCCGACCGTTTTCGTTGTACTTGGATTTTGCGCAGTTGCAAACGGCTAAGAAAAAATCCTTCATGGCCAGGATCTCAAATCGTTAAAAACAAGTCGCTAAAAAAAGCTATGGGCGACGATCATTGCCAAGGCAAATAGAAACGTAATATGGACATAATCATATATAAACGGTTGAGGAAAAAATCCTTCAAATAGTTCATTTAACCTCCGGTGTGCACTTGGTGTCGAGCCGTGTTAGAAGTTCAGAATGACCGCAGGATTTGTGCCCATCCTATTGGGTATAGGATGCTGAGCACACCCAAGGCCAAGTGACCGGAGGATTTGTGTTTGGTCGCTCTGTTTGGGTATCCCGTGGGGCTACTCAATCTGAATGTCCGCAGCCTTGGCCTTGCTTGGTGTCCGTTTCAGCGGATTATTAGGTTCTTTCTTTGTTACCAGGTTCATCAACGCGCAAACAGAGGCATGCACATGGTAGTTGTATTCGTACTTTGTTGGTATAGGCGGTCCTGAAAAGTTTATACAGAAGGGCCAGGTCATCCAGTGCCATAGGGGGTTTATCCCTACTACACAAGAGATCCCGGCAAGGAAAATATGAGACGCAGCATGAGCATAACTATCTGCAAACAGTTGAGGAAAAAATCTTTCAAATAGTTTTCTCACATACGTTCAAGAGCTACCGATATAGCAACTATGCTAAAATATAAGTGCAATGCAAATATGAATGCAACTAGACTAGAAGATACAGAGCTAAGAAAGACACATAATTACTTCAACAAGTCATCTGTGCTGTCATCTGATACACCGGACGTAATAATAGATATACATTCACAACAATGGTTGTACTTGGTATCTTCAAACAGTTCACTTAACTAATATTTTTTGTTTGCATGTTCGGCTGGACGACCATGCGGATAGTCCCTCGGGTACGTGTACCCGGGCGAGGTGAACGACCCTGATCGGCCAGCACATGCCCGGGCAGCGCCGGCCAATCAAGCAGCCACGGAGAGGGTCGACTAGTTCGTGTTTGGACAGAGAGCAGGTTTGCAGTGTTTTTCTCTTGGGTAGGCTTTTGGATTTGTTGCTCATGTTGATTTTTCGCAATCACCGGCCATGGAAGAGTTTAATGAGCGCCCGGTACAACCGACTCGGCCGGACATAGCAATCACGATTACGCTGCGTGGACGCCGAATGGCATGCGATGAGAAAGCAATTGCAGGTACGGACCCACCTCAGGTTACACAGATTCCACGATGAAGATGAGACGGGCGTTCCTTCACGGCGCCTGCCCGGATGACTCTTTTTTTTTTAACGGAGGAAAGACCCCCGTCCTCTGCATTAGAGCGATGCATGCGATCATTTTATTAAAAGTCTAGCAAATCAAGATCCATCGTGCAGTACAGCTTGTAGCAGGAGCACAAAAAGCAAAATAAATAAACAAAGCCACAACCGGCTGTGAACAGGACAAGACGACTAAACATATGTCCTATTAATGGACCGTCATCCAAACCGATTGTAGATAGCCCGTACTACCGTCTTTCATCGGTTGCACCCAGTAACCAAAAGCTCCATGGAGTCCGTATAAGTGAGTAACGACCACGTACGGATCCAAGCGGACGCTCTGTAGATAACCTGCAAGAAATTCAAAAGATTCTGTCCGTTAAAGATCATATTATTCCTGCAATTCCACATAGCCCAAAGAATTGCACATATTCCTATCCGAATACGTCCCACAGTAATTGGTTCCACTCCAGTAAGGCATGTCCCAAATAACATGTCGATGCTAACTGGCGGGCTTATGTTGAAGTCTATATAAATCATACGCCAAAGAAGCTTAGAGAGAGGGCAATCGATGAAAAGATGTTATATTGTTTCATCACTATCACAGAAACAACAACGTGAACTGCCTACCCAACTACACTTAAGCAAATTATATTTGGTGAGTATCACTTGCTTGTGAACGAACCACATGAATATGTTGATTCTCAATGGAACTTTAATTTTCCAAATATGAATTGATCTCGGGATTGGGCCAGAATCAATCAGATCCAAGTACATAGATTTTACCATGAAAGCCCCGTTCCTAGTTAATTTCCAGTGAAACAAGTCAGGCTGATCAGAAAGTTGAACATCCATCAACCTTCGCACAAGATGCAGCCAGGAGTTCCACCGTTCCCCCACTAGGGATCTCCTGAACTGGATGTTCAAGGGGGGGTGACTGTAATACTGTAGCAATGTAAACCTCCTTACGTTGTGCAATATTATACAGAGAGGGATATTACAAGGCCAAAGGCATCTCCCCTAATCATGTATCTTCCCAAAATCTGGTCGTAGTACCATTTCCAACCAAACATTTCGCTCTGCGAAAAAAAGCATCCTTTGTTCGCATTAGCCCCTTTCAGAATGGCGAGTCATTAGGTCCGACGGTAACCTGGGCCAGAGATTTTGATACTGGATATTTGTTGCATATGATCTGTGCCCATGTACCGCCGGTCTCAACCGATAACCTAAATAGCCATTTGCTTAATAAGCATTTGTATTTTATCTCCAAGTTCTCAATCCCAGGCCCCGTTAGTCTTTGGGTCTGCAGATAATATCCCACCTGGTAAGCCTGTATTTCGTCTTTACTTCATCTCTTTGCCAGAAGAAACAGGATCGATAAAAATCTAACCTTGTCCGCACCCCTATAGGTACTTCGAAGAAACATAATAGGAACATCGGCATACTAGTTAGCACTGAGTTTATTAACACCAGCCGACCTCCATAAGACATAAGCTTGCCCTTCCAGCAGCTTAGTTTTTTTTCAAATCGATCCTCAATAATTTCCATTCTTTGTTTGTCAGTTTGCGATGGTGAATTGGGATTCCGAGGTAGCTGAAAGGCAAGGATCCCATTTCACAACCGAACAATTGTCTATATGCATCTTGTTCCTCTTTGGCTATTCCAAAGCAGAACAATTCGCTCTTATTAAAATTTATTTTTAACCCCGACAATTGTTCGAAAAGGCAAAGTACTAACTTCATATTTCTAGACTTTGCGATATCATGTGATGACCCACAAGTATAGGGGATCAATCGTAGTCCTTTCGATAAGTATGATTGTCGAACCCAACGAGGAGCATAATGAAATGACAAGTGGTTTTCAGCAAGGTAATTTCTGCAAGCACTGAAATTGTCGGTAACAGGTAGTTTGATAGCAAGATAATTTGTAACAAGCAAGTAACGGTAATGGTAAATAAAGTGCAGCAAGGTAGCCCAATCCTTTTGTGGCAAAGGACAGGCCAAAATGGTCTCTTATAGTAAGCAAAGCGTTCTTGAGGGCACACGGGAATTTTATCTAGTAACTTTCATCATGTTGGTTTGATTTGCGTTCGCTACTTTGATAATTTGATATGTGGGTGGACCGGTGCTTGGGTGTTGTTCTTACTTGAACAAGGCTCCCACTTATGATTAACCCCCTCGCAAGCATCCGCAACTACGAGAAAAAGTATTAAGATAAAATCTAACCATAGCATTAAACATATGGATCCAAATCGGTCCCTTACGAAGTAGCGCATAAACTAGGGTTTAAGCTTCTGTCACTCTAGCAACCCATCATCTAATAACTACTCCACAATGCATTTCCTTAGGCCCAAAGATGGTGAAGTACCATGTAGTCGATGTTCACATGACACCATTAAGGGAATCACAACATACATATCATCAAAATATCGAACACATATCAAATTCACATGATTACTCGCAACGTAATTTCTCCCTTGGCCGCAAGAACTAAAGTAACTACTCACAAATGATGTTCATGCTCAAGATCAGAGGGGTATTAAATAGCATAATGGATTTGAACATATAATCTTTCACCAAATAAACCATATAGTAATCAACTACAAGATGTAATCAACACTACTAGTCACCCACACGTACCAATCTGAGGTTCCGGTACAAAGATTGAACACAAGAGATGAACTAGAGTTTGAGAGGAGATGGTGTTGTTGAAGATGTTGATGGAGATTGGCCTCCCAAAGATGAGATGGTTGTTGGTGATGACAATGGCTTCGATTTCCCCCTCTGGGAGGGAAGTTCCCCTAGTAGAATCGCTCCGCCGGAGGGCAAAAGTACTCATGCCCAAGTTCTGCCTCGAGGCGTTGGCGCTCCGTCCCGAAAGTCCTCTCCTTATTGTTTTCTAGATCAAAAGACCTTAAGTACTAGAAGATAGGCACCGGAGGTGGGCTGGGCTGGCCACAACCCACCAGGGCGCGCCCTGGTGTCTTGCGGTCACCAGGTGACACCAGGGCGCCCCCCTCCAGTAGTTATTTGCTCCAGATTTTTAATATATTCCAAAATAATTCTCCGTAAATTTTCAGCTCATTTGGAGATGTGCAGAATAGGTATCTCTGACGTAGCTTTTTCAGGTCCAGAATTCCAGCTGCCGGTATTCTCCCTCTTCGTGTGAACCTTGCATATTATGAGAGAAAAAGCATTAGAATTACTCCATAAAGCATTATTATGCATAAAACATTGTAAATAACAGTAAGAAAATATGATGCAAAATGGACGTATCAACTCCCCCAAGCTTAGACCTCGCTTGTCCTCAAGCGAAAGCCAATATCGAAAATCATGTCCACATGTTTACAGAGAGAGGTGTCGATAGAAACAAAATACGGACATAGTAGCATCATGCCTATTATTATAACAGCAACAAACTTCATCATAAAGCTTTATCATATAAATTTTATCACATAACTTCTCATGAACAAGTAACAATTCATCACAACATCGAAGTAGAAAGCATAAACTTTATTGAAAACCAACAATCTATGTTCTCAGTCAACTTTGCAACTACAATTCATCAAATTTTCAGGATGGGTCTCGTATCGGAACCTTTTGGCAAGTCCACATACTCAACCATCATTTAATATTCTATGATTGCTAACACTCACCACATACACATGAGCAAAAAGTTTCAACCGGACACATAGAAAGATAGGGGTTTATAGTTTCGCCTCCCAACTCATTCACCCCAAGGGTGATGTCAACAATAATAACTCATGCTCACTCACATTCAACTGGATATATGTGCCTAGATCTTTCTTCACCACATGATGCTTGTAAAAAAAGAAAATAAAAAGGAGTAGAGAGGGATACTTTGACTCTTGCATAAAAGTAAATACATAAAGTAAAAGATAGGCCCTTCGCAGAGGGAAGCAGAGGTTGTCATGCACTTTTTGGTTTGTATGCTCAATCTCTTAGTGCAAAAGAACGTCATGTTATATTTCCTCTTATGATAGCAACCTTTATTATGCAGTCTGTCGCTTTTATTACTTTGCCATCACAAGTTCCTACAACGCTAAATTTTCTCTTACACTAAATGATCAAACACATTTAGAAGCAATTTTTATTGCCTTTGTAACACCCCATGTCATTAGCCACAGTAATCACTTTTGATAATGACAAGTCAGCTAGATTAACAGTGCATAATCATCATTTGCATCATATTGCATTTCAACTCCTAGTTCAAACTTCAATTAAATTCAAAGTGGAAAATAAAAGTTGTTCAAAACAAAAACTAAACTGTTCATTAAATAACCAATATTCCAGAGACAATTCTAAAATTGTAACCAACATTTAATAAATAAATTAAGTGACTCTAACAGTGTCAAAACAACAATATTTAATCCCATTTAGTTTTATAAAATTGCAAATAAGATGATATGAACTCAAAACCATTTTATGGCATTAGTAGATGTTGCACTGGAGTTTTGTGGCTAGTTCACATATTTTACAAAACTAAATACGATGCCACACATTTTAGAAAAACAGAAAACAAAAGAAAACAGAAACAAAAAATAAGAGAAAAGAGAAAAGAGAAAAAGCCTAAAGCTACTGTGCACTCAGGCCTACTTCTACAGCGCCGGCCCAGCCCACCCCGCGTCTTCCCCCACCTCTCACTGCTCACCCTCGCCTCGCTGTCGAGCACCTCGCGCGCGCAGCCCCCCCCTCCCTCCGCGTGGTCGACAGCACGCCGCGCTCGCCGGGGAGGATAAGAGCAACTCCCCGCACCCCCTGGCAAATCCTAGCCACCATTTCCCCCCCTTGCCCTCTCTCTGTTTTGGTTTGGGCGGATGGCCCAGCGCCTTCCTCGCCGCCGTTCGCAGTAGCCGCGGCCACCGTCGCCCGTTCACCGCTGCGACCAGTCCTGGAGCTCCGTCGTGGACCCCTGCTTCGACTACGCCTCGTCATCAAGCTCGGGTGCGACCGCACGCTCGGGATCGACCTCATCCCTCCTTCTCGGTCGCCGGAGCACCATCGTCGTCTCCCTCGTCCTCTACTGCTACTAAGCTCACACGGGCCTTCCTTGGCCATGCGGTGAGCCTCTCCCCTTCCCCCTTTCGCTCCTTGCGCCGTGCATTCGCCCCCAGCCCGCTCGCCGCCATTGCCGAGTCCCTGCCTCCGCCGGTGAGCTCGTAGCCGAGCCATCGCTGCCCGTCGAGCTCAAGCGAGATCGGGATCGTGCTCAGCACATCCATGCGGACCCATTGCGCCTCTCCCCGTGCTTCGTCGAGCCCTGTAGCGCCGTTGCCTCGATCGTGCCTGGATGCGCCGCCGCAAAACCTGTCGCCGGCGTGGCTCCGATGACCAAATGGTCTCGGGCTCGTTTCCATTGTGTTCATGCGCGCGCGTAGGTCGTTCTGAGCTAGTTAGATCGCCTGCGCGCGCCTCGTTCTGCCGTTTCCGTCACACGCCCGAATCACCTCGCCGCCGGCGAGCTAGTGGCGCTCAGCTCCGTCCACCGCAGCCCCTCGCACCGCCACCGTTCAACGCATGACGTCGAGCCGCGTTGAACGCGCCCAACCACAGCCCCTTAGACCCCCTGTGTGTGAAACCCGCGCCTTCCCCGAGCCGCGCTGCCGCGTTTGGCTCGCCGGAGCCAACTCCGGCGCGCCTCCGGCCGGTGCCGATGTGGCTGCCACCTGGTACCGCGGGCCCCGCCTCCCTGCCGCTGACAAAGGGACCCACTGGGTCCCGTTGACCTCGGTCAGCGTTGACGTGGCCGCCCTTGTGTCTATGACATGCGGGCCCCACTTCATTAAACTGTTTAAAATAAATAGATAATTAGTTAATTAATTAGTTAGTTAATTAAATTACTAAACACTCACTGACAGTAGGCCCCACCTGCTAATTAGTTTAATTAGGTTAAACTAACTCTGTTTAGTTAGCTCAGTCAATGGCATGTGGGTCCCACTGGACCCACATGTCTGGTTTGACTGGTCAACCGACCAGTTGACCTGCTGACGTCACTCTGATGTCATGCTTGCATCATCATACACTATTCTGGATAATGTTGGATTAAATGAATTAAATAAAATCTAAAAATGATTAAAACTTTAGAAAATCATATGAAATAAACCGTAGCTCCGATGAAAATAATTTATATATGAAAGTTGCTCAGAATTTCGATACGAATCTGAATACGCCCTTCGTATTCCTGTCAGATGCCCCAAGCTAGATGAACATGGAACTTTTAGACCGATTTCAATAAATGAATAGTGCTTAACTCTAATAAAATAAATCCGAGTAAATTCCTAAATTAACTAAATCATTTAGATAGGCAGTAGAACACCTCTGCATATCATTTAGGCATGTCATACATATTATTTGCATTTTTTCCGTGAATTTATTGTTTCTCTCCCCCTCCTTCTCTCTCGATAGACGCCGAGACCGACGCCGTTGCAGTTGGGTACGACTACGCTCCAGACGAGAAGCCCGTTGATGACCCCTCTTTCTTGCCAGAGCAACCAGGCAAGCCCCCCCCCCTTGAGCATCCAGATATCGCCCATTCCATTTCTCCTACTTGCATTAGATTTTGCTACTATTAATGTTTGCTCCTATTCTGATGCATAGCCTACTTTTGTAACCTGTTTATTGTTACCTTACCTGCCTATGTTAAACTCCATAGTATAGGTTGGTAGTGAACCATCAATGACCCCCACCACCTTACCCTTGTTGCCCCTGCTTGATCATCGACGACTCGATCAATGTGATCGTCGACCAGAGAACGATACATCACTTCACCCCCTTAGTTGTACGACTCTGCATAGTAACTATTGAGTGCCAAGGGTGATACCTCGTAACGCACTCCTGATGAACACTCTGCAGTGTAGCTGTTTGGTCGTGGTCATCGAGGGTGATTCCTCCTTCTCCACTTCCGATACGACTCTGTCGTGCAACCCCTCAGTGTGAACCTCGAGGGTGACACCTCATACGTTCACCCTGATAATTTCATCGAGTGGAATCCACCGAGGGTGATTCCTCGGGGTTTCCCCCTTGATGTTATGACCACATAGTTACTTTGACCTTTGTTACAGGCGGGTCGACCCTGATGGGTACCCGCAGGGGATCTATGATGTCGGGTGTGCCGGAAGGGCACTCGAGTGTGATATTGTGGCGGAGCTTCAGAAACTCTGATCGCCTCCGCGTGTTACTAAATCAGCCTATCGGATTTGGGTGTTTGATCTGAGTGGGTCATCGTGCCCTTTACGCACTACCACCACGCGGGATAATGGTTATGGGGCCCTCTGCGATGTACGTTTCTCCCGAAAGCTCTTCAGACGTCACGTTTCATTGTGTGGGCTGATCGTCGGGAATGGGCTGGATACTTCACTAACGAGTTCAGTGTCGCGGCTGCACCCCGGCCAGCCACGCAACGCGCAGGGTGCCCAGGGCGATGGCCCAAGACCTCTTGGTGCATAGGTTAGTCCGGCGTGCTGACCTCTCTGCTGAGCCTAGGAAGGGCACTGCTTCGTGTCGATCTCCCGAGGCCGGGCATTACCCAGCAAGTGTGTCCGGCCAGAGTTGATCGAGTGTGTTGGGTAACAGTAGTGCACGCCTGCAGTGAAGAATAATCTATCGATAGCCGGCCCTATGTTAAAGGACGCTCAGTTTATGTATCCCGATCTGCTACTTGAACTGGATACTTGTTACTTAATTGAAGCTTCGGGATCGTTTTCTCGTAGGGAGTCGAGGAAGGATCTCTATGCTTTACTTCAACATGTTTGCTTAATAAAATGCTATTCTACTCTCTTCTATTGCAGCAAGATGGTGACTTCGTGAAGATGCTAGTCTTCGATAGGACTAGGCCTTTCTCTCTATTCTGGCATTGCTGCAGCTCAGTCCACATATACAGCTTTTCCACTTTGATAATGTTGCATATGTAGAGTAGATCCTTGCTTGCTGAGTACTTCAGATGAGTACTCACGGTTGCTTTGTTACCTCTTTTTCCCCATACCCCACTTTGATGATACATCAGACGATGGAGCCCCGGAGCCAGGAGTCCCAGCAGGAGCTTACTACCAGGAGGGTCCAGACGGCACGTACTACTGGATCGAGCCAGCCGACCAGGAGTAGGATCGGAGGCTCCCAGGCAGGAGGCCTACGCCTTTCGATCTAGAGTCATTGTTTGTGCTAGCCTTCTTAAGGAAAATCTTGTCTAACTATGTCTGTACCCAGATACTATTTGTATGACTGACTTATGTATTCGGATCCTCGTGATCCCTGGTTTGTAATATTGTGGATCTTTGTTAATTTGTGTTAGAGTTGTGTTGTGATATCTTCCCATGAGTCCCTGTGCTTGATCGTGCATGTTTGTGTGTATGATTAGTGCACAATTGAGTCGGGGGCGTCACAGCCTTATTGCACTGATGACAACTTACTTGAAGGATCTTACTCAATCCATAGGTAGGTATGGAGGCACGGCAATAGAAGCAAGACCAATTATTTCATCCTTACTAGGTAATTCTTTATTACGGGGTTGTCTGCTAAACTTGGAGAAATTAAATTCATGAGACTCAACACCAAAGCTAACACTGACAGTTTCTTTATAGCAATCTATTGTAGCATTCACAGTATTCAAGAAAGGTCTACCAAAAATAATGGGAAAAAAGTCATCTTATGGGGAACCAAGAACTAGAAAATCAGTAGGGTATTTTATTTTCCCACACAAGACTTCAACATCTCTAACAATCCCAAGTGGTGTGATGGTGTCTCTATTTGCAAGTTTAATAGTAACATCTATGTCTTCTATTTCAGCGGGTGCTATATCATTCATAATTTCTTGGTATAAGGTAAAAGGAATAGCACTCACACTAGCACCTACGTCACATAAATCATGATAGCAATGATCTCCTATTTTAACTGAGACAACAGGCATGCCAACCACAGGTCTATGTTTTTCTTTTTCATTTGGTTTAGAAATTCTAGCATCTTCATCACAGAAGTAAATAACATGCCCATCAATATTTTCTACCAAGAGATCTTTAACCATAGCAACACTAGGTTCTACTTTAATTTATTTAGAAGGTTTAGGTGCTTTAATATTAATTTTGTGAACCACAGTTGATACCTTAGCATGTTCCTTTATCCTAACAGGGAAAGGTGGTTTTTTAATATAAGCAGTAGGCACAACTGGATCAACATTGTAAATGATAGTTTCATCTTTAGCTATTATCAGTTCTTTGATTTCTTCTTTAATATGGGGATGATATTTAAACCACTTCTCCTTAGGGAGATCAACATGAGTAGCAAATGATTCACAAAAGGAGGCTACTATCTCAGAGTCTAGTCCATATTTAGTGCTAAACTTGTGAAAAGCATCGGTATTCATAAAAGATTTAACACAATCAAACTCAAACTTAATACCTGACTCTTTACCTTTGTCGAGTTCCCAATCCTCAGAGTTGTGTTTAATTCTTTCTAAGAGATCCCACTTGAATTCAATAGTCTTCATCATAAAGAACCAGTACAAGAAGTATCGAGCATGGATTGATCATTATGAGAAAGCCGAGCATAAAAATTCTGAATGATAATTTCTGTCGAGAGCTATGATTGGGGCATGAATATAACATTGACTTAAGCCTCCCCCAAGCTAGAGCGATAATTTCTCCTTCACGAGGCCAAAAATTATATATATAATTCCGATCACGATGAACTAGATGCATAGGATAAATTTTTTGGTGAAATTCCAATTTCAATCGATTCCAGTTCCAAGATCCAATATCATCGCATAGCATATACCATGTCAATGCTTTTCCCTTCAAAGATAAAGGGAAATCCTTCTTCTTAGCTTCATCTCCGGATAAACCTGCAAGCTTAAATAATCCACAAATTTCAGCCACATATATCAAATGCATACCAGGATGTTCTGTTCCATCTCCTGCATAAGGATTAGCTAGCAGTTGTTCTATCATACCCGAAGGAATTTCGTAACCAATATTTTCAGTAGGTGCAGTAGGTTGAGGGGCAACTAATTGTGCTTCCGGTCGAGGTGAAGATACCCCGAACAAACCCCTCAAAGGATGGTTTTCCATAGTAACAAGTGACAATAAATTTTAGCACGTAGTATAATTTTTTCCTTACCGATTTGACAAGTGGTTTTCAGCAAGGTAATTTCTGCAAGCACTGAAATTGTCAGTAACAGGTAGTTTGATAGCAAGATAATTTGTAACAAGCAAGTAACGGTAATGGTAAATAAAGTGCAGCAAGGTAGCCCAATCCTTTTGTGGCAAAGGACAGGCCAAAATGGTCTCTTATAATAAGCAACACGTTCTTGAGGGCACACGGGAATTTCATCTAGTCACTTTCATCTTGTTGGTTTGATTTGCGTTCGCTACTTTGATAATTTGATATGTGGGTGGACCGGTGCTTGGGTGCTGTTCTTACTTGAACAAGCCTTCCACTTATGATTAACCCCCTCGCAAGCATTCGCAACTACGAGAAAAAGTATTAAGATAAAATCTAACCATAGCATTAAACATATGGATCCAAATCGGTCCCTTACGAAGTAGCGCATAAACTAGGGTTTAAGCTTCTGTCACTCTAGCAACCCATCATCTAATAACTACTCCACAATGCATTCCCTTAGACCCAAAGATGGTGAAGTGCCATGTAGTCGACGTTCACATGACACCATTAAGGGAATCACAACATACATATCATCAAAATATCGGACACATATTAAATTCACATGATTACTTGCAACGTGATTTCTCCCGTGGCCTCAAGAACTAAAGTAACTACTCACAAATGATATTCATGCTCAAGATCAGAGGGGTATGAAATTGCATAATGGATCTGAACATATAATCTTCCACCAAATAAACCATATAGTAATCAACTACAAGATGTAATCAACACTACTAGTCACCCACAGGTACCAATCTGAGGTTCCGGTACAAAGATTGAACACAAGAGATAAACTAGGGTTTGAGAGGAGATGGTCCTCAAAACATGATGCAAAATGGACGTATCAACTCCCCCAAGCTTAGACCACGCTTGTCCTCAAGCGAAAGCCGATATCGAAAATCATGTCCACATGTTTAGAGAGAGAGGTGTCGATAAAAACTAAATACGGGCATAGTAGCATCATGCTTATTATTATAACAGCAACAAACTTCATCATAAAGCTTTATCATATAACTTTTATCACATAACTTCTCATGAACAAGTAACAAATCATCACAACATCGAAGTAGGAAGCATAAACTTTATTGAAAACCAACAAACTATGTTCTCGGTCAACTTTGCAACTACAATTCATCATATTTTCAGGAAGGGTCTCGTATCGGAGCCTTTTGGCAAGTCCACATACTCAACCATCATGTAATCTTCTATGATTGCTAAAACTCACCGCATAGACATGAGCAAAAAATTTCAACCGGACACTTAGAAAGATAGGGGCTTATAGTTTCGCCTCCCAACTCATTCACCTCAAGGGTGATGTCAAAAATAATAATTCATGCTCACTCATATTCAACTGGATATATGTGCCTAGATCTTTCTTCACCACATGATGCTTGTAAAAAGAGAAAATAAAAAGGAGTAGAGATGGATACTTTGACTCTTGCATAAAAGTAAATACATAAAGTAAAAGATAGGCCCTTCGCAGAGGGAAGCAGAGGTTGTCATGCGCTTTTTGGTTTGTATGCTCAATCTCTTAGTGCAAAAGAACGTCATGTTATATTGCCCCTTATGATAGCAATCTTTATTATGCAGTCTGCCACTTTTATTACTTTGCCATCACAAGTTCGTACAACGCTAAATTTTCTCTTACACTAAATGATCAAACACATTTAGAAGCAATTTTTATTGCCTTATTGCACCGATGACAACTTACTTGAAGGATCTTACTCAATCCATAGGTAGGTATGGTGGACTCTTAAAACATGAGTTTGGGTTTAAGGTTTTTGGATGCACAAGTAGTATCTCTACTTAGTGCGGAATTTTGGCTAGCAAAGATATTGGGCAAGCACCACATGTTGAAGGATCCATGACAATATAACTTCTATGTGAATATGAACATACATAAATCATTACGTTGTCTTCCTTGTCCAACGTTAACAATTTTGGCATATAATATTTAATGGGGGCTCACAATCATAAAAGATGTCCAAGATAGTGTATTTGCATGTGAATCTTCTCTTCCCTTATTAATTCTTTCACGAATTGCATCATTGATCAATTCTATGTTTGTCAAATTCCAACAAATTTAACCACTTATACTTTTGCTTATATGATGTCATTACTTAGCATAAGATTAGCATATGATCTTTTTCGTTTATTTCTTTTTTTTTATTGAAACATAGAAGTAAAGAGACAAAAACTCAAACTAAACTTTACTATATAACTCTCACACGATTACATAGATAGATAGATCACTAAACTAATACTCTAAAGTAGATCATACTAAATTTTTATTCAACTAGATCACGAAATAACTAAAGATCGAACTAAAATATGTAAAGGTAATAAAAGTGATGGTTGTAACACCCCCAGTGGATAACTACAGTAATCACCCTTTTGATTATGCCATGTCATCATGTTTAACAGTGCATGATCATCATTAGCATTATATTGCATTTCAACTCCTAAGTCAAAATCCAAATTCAAACTAAAAGTGGAAAATAAAAGTTGTTCAAATCTGAAAACAAAAATGTGCAGCATGTTGCAAATATTCCCAAAGCTTTTATAAAATTGATTGCAACATTTATTGGAATTGTAAGAGGACTCAAACAACAAGGAACAGCAGCAAAACAGCACTATTTAATCCTTCTTCAATTAAATAAAATCCAAATAAAAAGATATGGACACCAAACCAATTTCTAGCAGTGACTGATAATGCACTGATATTATATGGGTAAGTTCCATATTTTACAAAAGTGTTTTGAAATAAAAACAAAAGACAAAACAAAAAAGGAAGAAACAGAAAAAGAAAAAGGGAGAAACCCCCCCCGGCCCAACTGGGCCAAGGCCCAGCCGCCGGGCCACCCCTCCCCTATTGGCTCCCCCCTAGAGACCAGCAACCCTAACCCACCGACACTTCCCCCCCCCCCCCCGCTCACTTCCCCCTCTTCTCCCCCCCCCGATCCAGAGCCGGATCGGGCCGAGCCCCTCCTCGCCATCGCTGCTGCCCGAGCGCTGGCCGACGCGCCCTCGCTCGACGCCCCGAGCCCGCGCGCTCGCCCGATGCCCCCGACGCGCTCGACGACCGCGCCCCGTCGCTGCCTCGTCTTCCCTCGCCGACACCGCCGCCTCGTCGTCCTCGTCGCCCTCCCCACGCGCCCGCTGCCCTAGACCCTACTGCTCGCGGTGAGCACCGCGCAGCTCGCGCCCTCCCCTTCCCCTCGGTCACCGCGGCCTCGCCCCGCTCGGCGTGCCGCCGCGCGCACCCGCACCTCGCTGCTGCTTCGCGACCGCGTCGGCCCCGCACCGCGCCCACGCCTCGCCCGCTCCCGCCGCTCGCCGCGTTCCACCCCTGCTCGCCCGACCGCCCCCGCGCCGCGCCCGGCCCGCTCCCTGCCGCGCGCATCGCCCGCTCGCCGCGCCCCTGCCGCCGCACGCACACGCGCACGCGCCGCGCACGCGGCCGTGGCCTCGTGCCACTGATGGGTGGGGCCCTGTCGCCCCTGTGCCACTGGCCCGTGGGGCCGAACCCCCCTGGCCCAATGACGAACGGGGCCCACGCCCCTAAAAAAAATGAAAATAAAAAAATAAATATTAATTAATTAAATAATTAACTTAATTAATTCTGTTTAATTAATCTAATTAATTACTTAGTCTAATTAAACTGTAATTAACATAATCAAACCCTAATTAGCCTAATGTGAGAATGACATGTGGGACCCACTGGTCCTGACGTCATGCCGACGTCATGCTGACGTCAGCAAACACTATTTCGGATAATGTTAATTTAAATAATTAAATAAATTCTAGAAATTAATAAAAACTTTAGAAAATCATATAAAATAATCCGTAACTCAGATTGAAAAACTTTGTACATGAAAGTTGCTCAGAACGACGAGACGAATTCGGGTACGCGGTCCGTTCGTCCGTCACGCGTCCCTAACTATCCGAACATGCAACCGTTCCCCTCTTTTCGTCTGTCCGAAATGCCGGACACTGGGAATATTTTCTCGGACGTTTCTCCCCTTCGCCGGGATTACCTAGCACTACGATAGAACACCGCTAGCTCTGCTTATTGACATGTCTTGCACTTGTATGCTTAGTATTTACTGTTTCCTCCCCCTCTTCTCTCTCGGTAGGCCCCGAGACCGACGCAGCTCCAAAGACCGAAGACACCTTTGACGACCTTGCCCTTGCCGCCGAGCAACCAGGCAAGCCCCCCCTTTGAGCATACCGATATCGCCCATTCTATTTTCTCATGCTTGTATTAGAACTGCTACTGCTGCTGCTTTACCTATTCTGATGCATAGCCTATTTATTATAACCTGCTATTGATAATTACCTGCATATCCTAAACTGTTTAGTCTAGGCTGGGTAGAGACCTATCAGTGACCCCACTTATCCCGACTGCCGCGCTGGATTGTCAGAAGACCCGATCAACGTGATTGAAGACCAGGCCCCGACACCGCACATCACCCCCCTTAGTTGTAACAACACTGCAGCGTTACTATCGAGTGCCAAGGGTGAAACCTCTTGTAGCACTTCTGATGTTAACTCTGTAGAGTAGCTATTCGGTCGTGGTCATCGAGGGTGATTCCTCCTTCACCACTTCCGGTAACGACGCTGTCGTGCAACACATCAAGTGTGAACCCATCGAGGGTGATTCCTCCGAGTTCACCTTGACGGATACATCGAGTGGGAATTCAATGAGGGTGATACCTCGGATTCCCCTGATGTTATAGACACACGGATACTTGGACTTTACACTGTTACTTGGATAGGTGGGTCGACCCTGAGGGGTACCCGCGTGCGCCTGAGAGGCGAGTGTTGTGAAGATGGGTGCCTGTATGGTGCCCGAGTGATGAATACGAGGCGCGGCCGGGCATTCTTAACCCTTGCAGAAAGTCCTCGAGACGGGGCGACGGGGTCATATCTTTCGTGAGTCTCCGCTCGTTACCGCAAGCCCAAGGTACTAACGATTTGGATATTTGATCCGAGCAAGCCTCTGGCCTGATAGCACTAACCATCACGTGGGCATAGTATGGGCGTTCTGCATCGTGGCATCAGCCGACAGTTCTGTCAGACGTCCAGTTCAGCATTGTGGCACGGTCGGATCGTACCGACCCTCCGAGGCGGTGCTGGTATCCACCCTGCACACAACGACCCGGAGTGCACAGGGCGATGGCCCAAGACCCCTGAGTGCTTAGGATGTAGACCGGTGGGGACCTCTCTGCTGAGCTTTAGGTAGGGCTGCGGTGTGTCGTTTGGCCGAGGCCGGGCATGACCCAGGAAAGTGTGTCCGGCCGGAGTTAATCGAGCATGTTGGGTAAGTTGGTGCACCCCTGTAAGGAAGAACACTTCTATCGATAGCCAGTCCTACGGTAAAGGACACTCGGAGTTGTATCCTGATTGATACAATTTAGAACTAGATACTTGGATACTATGGCTCTGGGATTGCTTCTCGCAGGGAGTCGAGAAGGGATCTCAGGACGAGGTTGATGACTGTATGGCTCTGGGATTGCTTTCTCGCAGGGAGTCGAGAAAGGATCTCTGGGTAAGGTTGAGACTTAATGATACTGCTACATTATATTGTACTGTCTACACTCTTCTACTGCTGCAAGACCTCTGAAGATGCTAGTCTTCGATAGGACTAGGCCTTCTCTCTATTCTGGCATTTCTGCAGCCCAGTCCACATATACAGCCTCCCCTTGAAAATGTTGCATATGTAGTGTAGATCCTTGCTTGCTGAGTACTTCTGAGTACTCACGGTTGCTTTGTTTTCCTTTTCTCCCCATATCAGTTTGTCGCAACCAGAGGACGGTGCCCCTTGAGACAGATGCCCCGTCAATCGACTACTACTACTACCCCGAGGATGATTACTTCTACGAGTTGACTGACGACCAGGAGTAGGATCGGAGGGTCCCAGGTAGGAGGCCTACGCCTTTCGATCGTAGTGTTTTATTTTGCCCCGCCTTTCTAAAGGCCTTTCTGTTTCTGTTTCATATCTGTACTCAGATATCTGATGCTTCCGCTGACACTTGTTCGCAAGCTTACGTATTCGAGCCCTCGTGGCCCCTGGCTTGTAATATAAAGCTTGTATGACTTTATTTATGTTTTAGAGTTGTGTTGTGATATCTTCCCGTGAGTCCTTAGGCTTGATCATGTGCATTTGCGTGTATGATTAGTGCACGATTGAGCCGGGGGCGTCACAAGTTGGTATCAGAGCCGACTGACTGTAGGAACCCCCCTTTCCAACTCCTTGGCCGAAGTTGAGTCTAGTAACCGAAAACTGTTTTACTAACTTGGCTGTGTGGCTTACGGGCCCACGTCGCCAATTGGGTGGTATTAGGATCTTTTACTCTTCGACCTTTACTCTGGGACTCTGATCTCGCTTCTATTCGGGTTAAATAAAGTTTACTAACACCGACACTTAGGATCTCGTAATTCTCGTCCACCCGGAGTGCTGGATATCTGTGCGATTTCCCTGATATTGATCTGATTAGTCTGATAATCATCATTTTCCTTTCCATTGGTTTGTTTAACTTTTCCTTTACAAGTATCTTACGCTTCTCACACTGTCATTTGACACTTTTGGAATCTCTCGGCAAAATGTGTCGTATTCAGCGGCAACATTTTGACTTCTTTTGAGATGTTAAATGAATTCATGAACAGCAATTCCATCCTTGCCTCTAGTGGTCGGTGATATCATCGTCAACCTCTTTGACTACCTGCCCACGAATTGCTGTTAACCCGGAACGAGTTCAGGCTATTCTTGACTGGACACCTCCGAAGAACGTCAAGCAAGTGAGAAGTTTTCTCGGCCTTGCAAGTTATTGCCGTCGATTTGTCGAGAACTTTTCTAAGATTGCTAAGCCTTTGACTGATCTGCTTCACAAGGGCGTTAAATTTGAATGGACAGAAAAATGCTAGGAAAGTTTTCAAACACTCAAAGACAAGCTGACATCTGCCCCAGTACTATCTCCTCCAGATACTCGCAAAGACTTCGTGATTTATTGTGACGCATCCCGTGAAGGATTAGGCTGTGTCCTAATGCAAGAGCGTAAAGTGATTGCTTATGGCTCTCGTCAGTTGCGCCCACATGAAGAGAATTATCCGGTACATGATTTAGAACTAGCTGCTGTCATCTATGCATTGCAGTTGTGGCGACATTACCTTCTCGGTAATCGTTGCGAGATCTACATGGATCATAAAAGTCTGAAGTACTTGTTCACTCAACCTTCTCTAAACCTCCGTCAGCAAAGATGGATGGAGGCCATTGCGGACTATGATTTGGGTATTTCCTATACCCCTGGCAAGGCTAACGTGATGGCTGATGCCTTAAGCCACAAGTCCTATTGCGACAACCTCATGGTTAGGCGAGCTCAACCTCGTCTTTTTGAACAACTGTGCAAGCTGAATCTGCCTATTGTTCCACAGGGTTCTCTTAATAACCTTGTGATACAACCAGATCTTGAGAAAGCTGTTAAGAATGCGCAAGCTAAAGATGTTGAAATTGATCTGATGAAGAAAAATCTTCACCTTGAAAAGTACAGGGATTTCACGCTGTCTGAAGATGGAACCTTGTATTTCAGAAACCGCATTGTCGTACCTCGCTTCGAACTTATGACCGACAAGGTCATGAAGGAGGCACATGATACCCCGTTGTCTATTCATCCGGGTAGCACCAAGATGTATCGTGATCTCCGTCAAAGGTACTGGTGGTCTAAAATGAAGCAGGACATTGCTCGATATGTTGCTGAATGTGATGTTTGCCGTCGCGTTAAAGCAGAACATCAGAAGCCGGCTGGAATTCTGCAACCACTTCCTATTCCTCTATGGAAATGGGATAAGGTTCAGATGGATTTCGTTACAGGACTTCCCAGGTCACAGAAGGGTCACGATGCTATTCTTGTCGTTGTCGACCAACTTTCTAAAGTTGCACATTTTCTGCCTGTCAAGGTGACGATCACTGCTAGTCAGTTAGCAGAATTATACATCTCCAGAATTGTTTCACTCCACGGTATTCCGAAAGAGATCAGTTAGGACCGTGGCGGTCTTTTCACTTCCAAATTCTGGGAAAGTTTCCAAACAGCTATGGGAACTCATATTACCTGGAGTTCAACTTATCACCCCCAATCCCAAGGCCAAGTCGAGCGAGTTAATCAAGTGCTTGAAGACATGCTTCGGGCTTGTGTTATTTCTTTCGGTAAGAAGTGGGAAGAATCTCTTCCATATGCCGAATTCTCTTACAACAACAGCTATCAAGCCAGCTTGAAAATGGCTCCCTTCGAGGTACTCTATGGACGTAAGTGTCGAACCCCTCTGAATTGGTCAGAAACTGGGGAACGACCGCTCGTGGGTCCGGATATTATTCAACACGCCGAAGAACAAGTTCGTATTGTTCGGGAAAATCTCAAGGCAGCTCAGGACCGCCAGAAGAGCAACTATGATCGCAAACAATGGGGTTTGACTTATCAACCTGGTGATCAAGCTTATCTATGTGTCACCCCTATGAAGGGCACTCACCGTTTTGGAATCAAGGGCAAGCTAGCTCCGCGCTACATTGGTCCTTTCCGCATAATTGCTAGGCGTGGACAGGTGGCATATAAATTGGAGTTGCCGCCAAAATTCTCTCATATCCACGACGTCTTCCATATGTCGCAACTTCGTCGTTGCTTCAAGGAATCTCCGCACCGAGCTGTGGATCACGAGGTGCTCGAATTGCAAGATGACCTATCTTATAAGGAGCAGCCGATCCGCATCCTCGATGAAGCTGAACGCCGGACCCGTCAGAAGGTTACCAAGTTCCTCAAAGTGCAGTGGTCAAATCATACCAAAGATGAAGCCACTTGGGAACGCGAGGATAATCTTCGTGCGGAATACCCCGAACTTTTTCCTTCTACCTCTTAATTCTCGGGACGAGAATTCTTGTTAGTAGAGGAGATTTGTAACACCCCTAGTGGATAACTACAGTAATCACCCTTTTGATTATGCCATGTCATCATGTTTAACAGTGCATGATCATCATTAGCATTATATTGCATTTCAACTCCTAAGTCAAAATCCAAATTCAAACTAAAAGTGGAAAACAAAAGTTGTTCAAATTTGAAAACAAAAATGTGCAGCATGTTGCAAATATTCCCAAAGCTTTTATAAAATTGATTGCAACATTTATTGGAATTGTAAGAGGACTCAAACAACAAGGAACAGCAGCAAAACAACACTATTTAATCCTTCTTCAATTAAATAAAATCCAAATAAAAAGATATGGACACCAAACCAATTTCTAGCAGTGACTGATAATGCACTGATATTATATGGGTAAGTTCCATATTTTACAAAAGTGTTTTGAAATAAAAACAAAAGACAAAACATAAAAGGAAGAAACAGAAAAAGAAAAAGGGAGAACCCCCCCCCCCCCCCCGGCCCAACTGGGCCAAGGCCCAATCGGCCGGCCAACCCCTCCCCTATATGGCCTCCCCCCTAGAGACCAGCAAACCCTAACCCACCGACACTCCCCCCCCCCCCGTCACTTCCCCTCTTCTCCCCCCCGTCCAAGAGAGGATCGGGCCGAGCCCCTCCTCGCCATCGCCGCTGCCCGAGCGCTGGCCGACGCGCCCTCGCTCGACGCCCCGAGCCCGCGCGCTGGCCCGACGCCCCCGACGCGCTCGACGACCGCGCCCCGTCGCTGCCTCGTCTTCCCTCGCCGACACCGCTGCCTCGTCGCTCGCCTCGTCGTCCCCGTCGCCCTCCCCACGCGCCCGCTGCCCTAGACCCTACTGCTCGCGGTGAGCACCGCGCCGCTCGCGCCCTCCCCTTCCCCTCGGTCACCGCGACCTCGCCCCGCTCGGCGTGCCGCCGCGCGCGCCCGCACCTTGCCGCTGCTTCGCGACCGCGTCGGCCCCGCACCGCGCCCACGCCTCGCCCGCTCCCGCCGCTCGCCGCGTTCCGCCCCTGCTCGCCCGGCCGCCCCCGCGCCGCGCCCGGCCCGCTCCCTGCCGCGCACATCGCCCGCTCGCCGCGCCCCTACCGCCGCACGCACACGCGCACGCGCCGCGCACGCGTGCCGCGCCCGCGTGCGTGGCCTCGTGCCACTGACGGGTGGGGCCCTGTCGCCCCTGTGCCACTGGCCCGTGGGGCCGAACCCCCGTGGCAAAATGACTAACGGGGCCCACGCCCCTAAAAAATGAAAATAAAAAAATAATTATTAATTAATTAATTAACTTAATTAATTTTGTTTAATTAATCTAATTAATTAATTAGTCTAATTAAACTGTAATTAACATAATCAAACCCTAATTAGCCTAATGTGAGAATGACATGTGGGACCCACTGGTCCTGATGTCATGCTGACGTCAGCAAACACTGTTTCGGATAATGTTAATTTAAATAATTAAATAAATTCCAAAAATTAATAAAAACTTTAGAAAATCATATAAAATAATCCGTAACTCAGATCGAAAAACTTTGTACATGAAAGTTGCTCAGAACGACGAGAAGAATTCGGATACGCGGTCCGTTCGTCCGTCACGCGTCCCTAACTATCCGAACATGCAACCGTTCCCCTCTTTTCGTCTGTCCGAAATGCCGGGCACTGGGAATATTTTCCCGGACGTTTCTCCCCTTCGCCGGGATTACCTAGCACTACGATAGAACACCGCTAGCTCTGCTTATTGACATGTCATGCAGTTGTATGCTTAGTATTTACTATTTCCTCCCCCTCTTCTCTCTTGGTAGCCCCCGACACCGACGTCGTCCCCGAGACCGACGTAGCTCCGGAGACCGAAGACACCTTTGACGACCTTGCCCTTGCCGCCGAGCAACCAGGCAAGCCCCCCCTTTGAGCATACCGATATCGCCCATTCTATTTTCTCATGCTTGCATTAGAACTGCTGCTGCTGCTTTACCAATTCTGATGCATAGCCTGTTTATTGTAACCTGCTGTTGATAATTACCTGCATATCCTAAACTATTTAGTCTAGGCTGGGTAGAGACCTATCAGTGACCCCACTTATCCCGACTGCCGCGCTGGATTGTCAGAAGACCCGATCAACGGGATTGAAGACCAGGCCCCGACACCGCACATCACCCCCCTTAGTTGTAACGACACTGCAGCGTTACTATCGAGTGCCAAGGGTGAAACCTCTTGTAGCACTTCTGATGTTAACTCTGTAGAGTAGCTATTCGGTCGTGGTCATCGAGGGTGATTCCTCCTTCACCACTTCCAGTAACGATGCTGTCGTGCAACACATCAAGTGTGAACCCATCGAGGGTGATTCCTCCGAGTTCACCTTGACGGATACATCGAGTGGGAATTCAATGAGGGTGATACCTCGGATTCCGCTGATGTTATAGACACACGGATACTTGGACTTTACACTGTTACTTGGATAGGCGGGTCGACCCTGAGGGGTACCCGCGTGCGCCTGAGAGGCGAGTGTTGTGAAGACGGGTGCCTGCATGGTGCCCGAGTGATGAATACGAGGCGCGGCCGGGCATTCTTAACCCTTGCAGCAAGTCCTCGAGACGGGGCGACGGGGTCACATCTTTCATGAGTCTCTGCTCGTTACCACAAGCCCAAGGTACTAACGATTTGGATATTTGATCCGAGCAGGCGTCTGGCCTGATAGCACTAACCATCACGTGGGCATAGTATGGGCGTTCTGCATCGTGGCATCAGCCGACAGTTCTGTCAGACGTCCAGTTCAGCATTGTGGCACGGTCGGATCGTACCGACCCTCCGAGGCGGTGCTGGTATCCACCCTGCACACAATGACCCGGAGTGCACAGGGCGATGGCCCAAGACCCCTGAGTGCTTAGGATGTAGACCAGCGGGGACCTCTCTGCTCAGCTTTAGGTAGGGCTACGGTGTGTCGTTTGGCCGAGGCCGGGCATGACCCAGGAAAGTGTGTCCGGCCGGAGTTAATCGAGCGTGTTGGGTAAGTTGGTGCACCCCTGCAGGGAAGAACACTTCTATCGATAGCCGGTCCTACGGTAAAGGACACTCGAAGTTGTATCCTGATTGATACAATTTAGAACAGGATACTTGGATACTATGGCTCTGGGATTGCTTCTCGCAGGGAGTCGAGAAGGGATCTCAGGACGAGGTTGATGACTGTATGGCTCTGGGATTGCTTTCTCGCAGGGAGTCGAGAAAGGATCTCTGGGTGAGGTTGAGACTTAATGATACTGTCTACACTCTTCTACTGCTGCAAGACCTCTGAAGATGCTAGTCTTCGATAGGACTAGGCCTTCTCTCTATTCTGGCATTTCTGCAGCCCAGTCCACATATACAGCCTCCCCTTGAAAATTTTGCATATGTAGTGTAGATCCTTGCTTGCTGAGTACTTCTGAGTACTCACGGTTGCTTTGTTTTCTTTTTCTCCCCATATCAGTTTGTCGCAACCAGAAGATAGTGCCACTTGAGACAGATGCCCCGTCGATCGACTACTACTACTACCATGAGGATGATTACTTCTACGAGTTGACTGACGACCAGGAGTAGGATCGGAGGGTCCCAGGCAGGAGGCCTACGCCTTTCGATCATAGTGTTTTATTTTGCCCCGCCTTTCTAAAGGACTTTCTGTTTCTGTTTCATATCTGTACTCAGATATCTGATGCTTCCGCTGACGCTTGTTCGCAAGCTTATGTATTCGAGCCCTCGTGGCCCCTGGCTTGTAATATAAAGCTTGTATGACTTTATTTATGTTTTAGAGTTGTGTTGTGATATCTTCCCGTGAGTCCTTAGGCTTGATCGTGTGCATTTGCGTGTATGATTAGTGCACGATTGAGCCGGGGGCGTCACAATGGTGATACGATACCGGGGCACCTCCCCCAAGCTTGGCACAAGCCAAGGGGAGTGCCCATACCCGTGTACTCAAGTCTCCTTTGGTGGGGAAGATGATGATGGTGGTGGTGTAGTAGCGTCACTCTTCAGGCTCAATAGATACTCCAGTCTACGAATGATGCTCCGGAGGGCGATAATTTGCTCTTGCAACAGAATATTTTCACGAGTGAGATATTTATTTTGAACACAAACCGTTTTGAAAGCTCTAAAGGCTTCAATTTCAGTGGGGGTGAGATGATCGTAGTATGGTTGAAGGATATATTCTTCTTCTGCTGCTGTTGGCATGGCCTGCCCTCCTGCTTGAGCTTGATCTCCCGTAGCTTCCTTGCCCTTGTCCTCATTGATGGGTTCCTTGGGTCCCTTTCTTTTCAGTTCTATCTTCATCAACCAAGCATCTTCTTCTACGTTGTTGGAGGAGGGAGAAGACATGATGCCTGGTTTGATAGATCTGATAGAGAAACAACACGAAACAAGAACAGAGGATTTTTCTGCGGTACGGTGGCCAAATCGTTCGGGGGTATATATAAAGATTTTTTATCTTGGAAAACAAGCAATATGGAAGGAAAACGGAGTCGGGAAGGTGCCCGAGGGGGCCACAACCCACCAGGGCGCACCAGGGAGGGCAGGCACGCCCTGGTGTATCGTGGTCACCTCGATTGCCTTCCTGGTTGTTTCTTATTTTCCTATTTTTTCTAATTTTTCAAATCTGACAGAAAATATTTTTTGCGGATTTTTTGGAGTTCGTTTACTTACCGTATCACGTACCTCCTCTTTTTCACGGTTCTGGATTGTTCTGGAAGGTTTCTTTTATGTGTTCCTCCGGTATCATGATTTGGATAATATTGCTTTCAACATTAATAGGCATACCTGAGATATAGTGTTTAATTCTTTCCCCATTGACCACCTTCGAGTTAGTACCTTCGGCATTATTAATCTTGATGGCTCCAGAACGATAGACCTCTTCGATAATATATGGTCCTTCCCATTTGGAAAGAAGTTTTCGTGCAAAAAATCTAAAATGAGAGTTGTACAAAAGAACATATTGTCCAACATTGAACTCCCGCTTTTGGATTCTTTTGTGGTGCCATCTTTTAACTTTTTCTTTAAATAGCTTGGCATTTTCATAAGCTTGGGTTCTCCATCATCTAGTGAGCTAATATCAAATAACCTCTTTTCACCGGCAAGTTTGAAGTCATAGTTGAGTTCTTTAATTGCCCTGCTTTGTGTTCTAACTCAAGAGGCAAATGACAAGCTGTTCCATAAACCATTTTATAAGGAGACATACCCATAGGATTTTTATAAGCTGTTCTATAGGCCCAACGTGCATCATCCAATTTCTTAGACCAATTCTTTCGGGACCTATTGACAGTTTTTTGTAATATTAATTTTATTTCCCTATTGCTAAGTTCAACTTGACCACTAGATTGAGGATGATAGGGTGATGCAATTCTATGGTTAACATCACACTTAGCAAGCATTTTATGGAAAGCACCATGAATAAAGTGTGAAGCACCATCAGTCATTAGGTATCTAGGGACTCCAAACCTTGGGAAAATAACTTCTTTAAGCATTTTCTACACCCCTATAGGTACTTCAAAGAAACATAATAGGAACATCGGCATACTAGTTAGCACTGAGTTTATTAACACCAGCCGACCTCCATAAGACATAAGCTTGCCCTTCGAGCAGCTTAGTTTTTTTTCAAATCGATCCTCAATACATTTCCATTCTTTATTTGTCATTTTGCGATGGTGAATTGGGATTCCGAGGTAGCTGAAAGGCAAGGATCCCATTTCATAACCGAACAATTGTCTATATGCATCTTGTTCCTCTTTGGCTCTTCCAAAGCAGAACAATTCGCTCTTATTAAAATTTATTTTTAACCCCGACAATTGTTCGAAAAGGCAAAGTACTAACTTCATATTTCTAGCCTTTGCGATATCATGTGATGACCTACAAGTATAGGGGATCAATCGTAGTCCTTTCGATAAGTAAGAGTGTCGAACCCAACGAGGAGCAGAAGGAAATGACAAGTGGTTTTCAGCAAGGTAATTTCTGCAAGCACTGAAATTGTCGGTAATATAGCAAGATAATTTGTAACAAGCAAGTGACGGTAACGGTAAATAAAGTGCAGCAAGGTAGCCCAATCCTTTTGTGGCAAAGGACAGGCCAAAACAGTCTCTTATAATAAGCAAAGCGTTCTTGAGGGAACACGGGAATTTCATCTAGTCACTTTCATCATGTTGGTTTGATTTGCGTTCGCTACTTTGATAATTTGATATGTGGGTGGACCGGTGCTTGGGTGTTGTTCTTACTTGAAAAAGCCTAAGGGAAAAGGTATTAAGATAAAATCTAACCATAGCATTAAACATATGGATCCAAATCGGTCCCTTACGAAGTAGCGCATAAACTAGGGTTTAAGCTTCTGTCACTCTAGCAACCCGTCATCTAATAACTACTCCACAATGCATTCCCTTAGGCCCAAAGATGGTGAAGTGCCATGTAGTCGACGTTCACATGACACCACTAAGGGAATCACAACATACATATCATCAAAATATCGAACACATATCAAATTCACATGATTACTTGCAACGTGATTTCTCCCGTGGCCTCAAGAACTACAGTAACTACTCACAAATGATATTCATGCTCAAGATCAGAGGGGTATTAAATAGCATAATGGATCTGAACATATAATCTTCCACCAAATAAACCATATAGTAATCAACTACAAGATGTAATCAACACTACTAGTCACCCACAGGTACCAATCTGAGGTTCCGGTACAAAGATTGAACAAAAGAGATGAACTAGGGTTTGAGAGGAGATGGTGCTGTTGAAGATGTTGACGGAGATTGGCCTCCCAAAGATGAGAGGGTTGTTGGTGATGACGATCGCTTCGATTTCCCCCTCCGGGAGGGAAGTTCCCCCGGCAAAATCGCTCTGCCGGAGGGCAAAAGTGCTCATGCCCAAGTTCTGCCTCGAGATGTTGGTGCTCCGTCCCGAAAGTCCTCTCCATATTTTTTTCTAGGTCAAAAGACCTTAAGTACCAGAAGATGGGCACCGGAGGTGGGCTGGGCTGGCCACAACCCACTAGGGCGCGCCTGGGGGGCCTGGCGTGCCCTGGTGTCTTGCGGTCACCAGGTGACACCAGGGCGCCCCCCTCCAGTAGTTATTTGCTCCAGTATTTTTCATATATTCCAAAATAATTCTCCGTAAATTTTTAGCTCATTTGGAGATGTGCAGAATAGGTATCTCTGACGTAGCTTTTTCAGGTCCAGAATTCCAACTGTCGGTATTCTCCCTCTTCGTGTGAACCTTGCATATTATGAGAGAAAAGACATTAGAATTACTCCATAAAGCATTATTATGCATAAAAATACTGTAAATAACAGTAAGAAAACATGACAAAATGGACGTATCATCTTGTTCCATGAATATTATAATGTCGTCAGTGTATTGTAGTAGGGAGACCCCCCATCAACAAGATGAGGGACTAGTCCTCCTACTTGGCCATTCTCTTTGGCCCTACCGATAAGTACTGCCAACATATCTGCCACTATGTTAAATAGTATAGGGGACATCGAGTCCCCTTGTCTTAAGCCCTTATGAGTCTGAAAATAATGACCTGTGTCATCATTCACCTTAATCCCCATGCCACCCTTTTGAATAAAGGAATCCACTTGTTTCCTCTAGGTTTCATTGAACCCCTTCATGCGCATTGCTTGTTGGAGGAAGGGCCATTTGACCTTATCGTACGCTTTCTCAAAATCCACCTTGAAGATCACCCCATCTAGTTTCTTCGAATATATTTCATGTAGAGTTTCGTGTAAGACAACAACCCCTTCAAGGATATGTCTCCCTGGCACGAATGTCGTCTGATTCGGTTGTACCACCGAATGGGCAATCCGTGTCAATCTATTCGTGCCTACTTTCGTAAAGATTTTGAAACTCACATTTAGAAGACATATAGGTCTAAACTACTCAATACGCACTGCCTCCTCCTTCTTTGGTAACAACGTTATTTTTCCAAAGTTAAGGTGGAAAAGATGTAGGTGTCCATGATAACCCACAAGTATAGGGGATCGCAACAGTTTTCGAGGGTAGAGTATTCAACCCAAATTTATTGATTCGACACAAGGGGAGCCAAAGAATATTCTCAAGTATTAGCAGCTGAGTTGTCAATTCAACCACACCTGAAAGACTTAATATCTGCAATAGAGTATTTAGTAGCAAAGTAGTATGGAAGTAACGGTAACAGTGGCAAAAGTAACAGTAACAGTTTTGTAGCAATTGTAACAGTGGCAACCGAAAATTAACGTAGCAAAGATCAATATGTGAAAAGCTCGTAGGCAATGGATCAATGATGGATAATTATGTTAGATGGCATTCATCATGCAACAGTTATAACCTAGGGTGACACAGAACTAGCTCCAATTCATCAATATAATGTAGGCATGTATTCCGTATATAGTCATACGTGCTTATGGAAAAGAACTTGCATGACATCTTTTGTCCTACCCTCTCGTGGCAGTGGGGTCCTAATGGAAACTAAGGGATATTAAGGCCTCCTTTAATAGAGAACCGGACCAAAGCATTAGCACTTAGTGAATACATGAACTCCTCAAACTACGGTAATCACCGGAAAGAATCCCAATTATTGTCACCTTGGGGTATGCGGATCATAACACGTAATAGGTGTCTACAACTTGCAAGATAGGATCAAGAACACATATATATTCATGAAAACATAATAGGTTCAGATCTGAAATCATGGCACTCGGGCCCTAGTGACAAGCATTAGGCATAGCAAAGTCATAGCAACATCAATCTTAGAACATAGTGGATACTAGGGATCAAACCCTAACAAAACTAACTCGATTACATGATAAATCTCATCCAACCCATTACCGTCCAGCAAGCCTACGATGGAATTACTCATGCACGGCAGTGAGCATCATGAAATTGGTGATGGAGGAAGGTTGGTGATGATGATGGCAATGATTTCCCCTCTCCAGAGCCCCGAACGGACTCCAGATCTGGCCTCCCGATGAAGAACAGGAGGTGACGGCGGCTCCGTATCGTAAAACGTGATGAATCCTTCTCTCTGATTTTTTTCTCCCCGAACGTGAATATATGGAGTTGGAGTTGAGGTCGGTGGATGTCCAGGGGACCCACAAGGCAGGGGGGCGCACCCTAGGGGGGTGGGCGCGCCCTGCACCCTTGTGGACAGCAGGTGGGCCCCCTCTGTTGATTCCTTCGCCAATATTTTTTATTTATTCCAAAAATATTCTCCGTGAAGTTTCAGGTCATTCTGAGAACTTTTATTTCTGCACAAAATTAACACCAACGCAATTCTGTTGAAAACAGCGTCAGTCCGGGTTAGTTCCATTCAAATCATGCAAATTAGAGTCCAAAACAAGGGCAAAAGAGTTTGGAAAAGTAGATACGATGGAGACATATCAACTCCCCCAAGCTTAACCTATTGCTTGTCCTCAAGCAATTCAGTTGATAAACTGAAAGTGATAAAGAAAAACTTTTACAAACTCTGTTTGATCTTGTTCTTGCAAATATGTAAAGCCAACATTCAAGTTTTCAGCAAAGATTATAAACTAACCATATTCACAATAACACTTAGGTCTCACATTTACTCATACCAATGGCATAATCAACTAACGAGCAATAATAATAAATCTCGGATGACAATACTTTTTCAAAACAATCATGATATGATATAACAGAATGGTACCTCGCTAGCCCTTTCTGAGACCGCAAAACATAAATGCAGAGCACCCCTGAAGATCAAGGACTGACTAGACATTGCAATTCATGGCAAAATAGATCCAGTCACAGTCATACTCAATATCAATTAATAACAACGCATACAAATGACAGTGGTGCTCTCTAACTGGTGCTTTTTATAAGAGGATGATGACTCAGCATAAAAGTAAATAGATAGGCCCTTCACAGAGGGAAGCAGGGATTTACAGAGGTGCCAGAGCTCGAGCTTTTTGAAACAGAGATGAATATAATTTTGAGCGGTATGCTTTCACTGTCAACATAACGACCAAGAGATCTCGGTATCTTCCATGCTACATACATTATAGGCGGTTCCCAAACAGAATGGTAAAGTTTATACTCCCCCACCACCAACAAGCACATTCCACGGCTGGTCCGAAACAACGGGTACCATCCAACTAACAACAATCTTGGGGGAGTTTTGTTTGCAATTATAATTTGATTTGATTTGAGCATGGGACTGGGCATCCCGATTACCAGCCATTTTCTCGTGAATGACGAGTGGAGTCCACTCATCGTGAGAATAACCCACCTAGCATGGAAGATACTGACAGCCCCCAGTCGCTACATGAGCGATTCGGGCATACAAAACAGATTATTATTTGAAGGTTTAGAGTTTGGCATATGCAAATTTACTTGTAACGGCAGGTAAATACCGCATATAGGTAGGTATGGTGGACTCATATGGAACAACTTTGGGTTTATGGAAGTGGATGCACAAGCAGTATTCCCGCTTAGTACAGGTGAAGGCTAGCAAGAGATTGAGGAGCGACCAACTAGAGAGCAACAACAGCCATAAACATGCATTGAGATTAACCAACATTGAGTGCAAGCATGAGTAGGATATAAATCACCATGAACATAAATATCGTGGAGGCTATGTTGATTTTGTTTCAACTACATACGTGAACATGTGCCAAGTCAAGCCACTCGAATCATTCAAAGGAGGATACCATCCTATCATACTACATCACAACCATTTTAAAAGCATGTTGGCACGCAAGGTAAACCATTATAAACTCCTAGCTAATTAAGCATGGCATGAGTAACTATAATCTCTAATTGTCACTGCAAACATGTTTCATTCATAGTAGGCTGAATCAAGAACGATGAACTAATCATATTTACAAAAACAAGATAGGTCGAGTTCATACCAGCTTTTCCTCATCTCAATCATTTCATCATATATCATCATTATTGCCTTTCACTTGCACGACCGAACGATGTGGATAATAATAATAGTGCATGTGCATTGGACTAAGCTGGAATCTGCAAACATTTATTCAAAGGAGAAGACAAGGTAATATGGGCTCTTTGTTAGACCAACAATAATGCATATGAGAGCCACTCAACATTTTCATCGTGGTCTTCTCCTCTCGACCCCCAAAGAAAAGAAAAGAATTTCAAAGAAACACACTGAAATGTTTTTGGAGTTTTTGTTTTTCTGAAGAAGGTAAAACAAGAACGAGAAAAACTATTTACACGGGAAAGCTCCCAACAAGCAAAAGAAGAACGAGAAATCTTTTTGGGCTTTCTTTAATACTACTACTAAATAAACATGGAAAGGAAATAGGCTACAACTATTTTTTTTGGTTTTTCTTAAGGTTTTTCAAACACACAAGAAGAAAGCGGGAAAAAGAAAATAAACTAACATGGATAATACAATGAAAACTATGAACACCGACAACTGGAATGAGTGTGTGAACATGAATATAATGTCGGTGAGAAATACGTACTCCCCCAAGCTTAGGCTTTTGGCCTAAGTTGGTCTAGGGCCACGGCTGGCCTGGCGGATATCCAAAGTTGTAGTTGGGGTTGTACTGTGATACGGCAGCTACTTCCTGAAGGGTTGCAGCATGGAGGCGAGTGGCCTCAACCTCTCTGTCATACTCGTTTGCCTCCTCTCTAGTTATAAAATATCTCCCTCTGACCTGAAAGTTAAAGAAGGCAGGAGCAGGAAGAGTAATATGGACAGCGCGCTGTCGGTCAAAGATTAGTCGGTACAGGAGGGACTGTTCGTTCCTCACAAGAAACTAGTAGCGAACCAAAGCATTATAATCAAGAAAAGCAGGTGGTAACTCAATGTCATTCCCCCTTATGGGTACTCCAAGATAATTAGCTAAATGGATTGCATAAATCCCACCAAATAAATCTCCATCTTTAGCATTAAGATGTAACCTCCTTGCAATAATGGCCCCCAAGTTATATCGTTTATCACCCAACACTGCACACTTAAGGACACTAAGATTCGATGCGCAAAGGTGGCTATCATCATGTTTACCATTAATGCATCTACCTATGAAGAGAGCAAAATAATGTATGGCAAGAAAATGAATACTCCCCATGGAGGCTTGTGTAATATGTCCAGTTTCTCCCACAGTAATGCTAGCAAGGAAATCATTGCACTCAGTTTTACGAGGCTCGCTATGAATGCCCCATTGTGGGATTTTGCAAGCAGTATTAAAATCTTCAAGGTCCATGGTATATGATTCACCATAAAGATCAAATAGGACAGTATGAGTATGGCACTGAGATGTAAATTTAAACCTTCTCACAAATGAATCAGTGAGTTGATAGTATTGGGGACACTTATCTGACAAGAAGTCCCCCAGTTCAGCATTTTGCACGTACGCATCAAACTCATCCTTGAAACCTGCACGAACCATGAATTCATCTGACAGCCATTCACAAGGCCGCACTTGAGCTTTCCTTGGTGGTTCAAGGTCCGGTTCACGTATCGCGAGCCTCGGTGCTTGCTTCCTTGAGGAACCACCTTGGTACATTTTCCTCAACATTTTTTCTTCCTCTGAAAAATTTCTGAAATTTTTAGTGACTCAAAATAAAAGTGAACCAAACTCAACAAGATTCATAGCAACTACTCCTACAAGTGTCTAGAGGCTATATCATGCATCAAAACTACTTTGGACCCAAAAAAATTAACATGCAAGCTCAAGAACAAGGTATCCACATCAGCAAAAATTTGCAATAAATAAAGCACTAGAACAAAAACTAATTGGACCATTGGAGGAGTCACATACCGAAGAACAATCCCCCAAAACAGTTTTGCAAATGGAGCTTTACACAAGGAGATCGGAAATGGCAGCAAGATGAGCTAGAACACGGGTTTGAGCACTGGGATGATTTTTTCTGGAGGAAGACGAAGTGGATGGGTGCTGGAATAAGTGAGGGGGCCTATGTGGGACCCACAAGGCAGGGGGCGCGCCCAGGGGGGTAGGGCGCACCCTCCACCCTTGTGGTCCACTGGTGCAGCCCCCTGGTGCAATCTCAGTGCCAGAAATTCTAAAATATTCTATAAAAAATCATACTAATTTTTCAGGCATTTGGAGAACTATTTTTTGGGATATTTTTATTGCACGGATAATTCAGAAAACTGACAGATAATACTATTTTTGCTTTATTTATTCTAAATAACAAAAAGTAAAAAGTAAGTACAGAAAGTTGTGCTTTCTAAATTCATCCATCTCATGCTCATTAAAAGGAATCCGTTAACAAGGTTGATCAAGTGTTATTAACAAACCTCTTTCTAATAACATGAAACCGGAGAATTTTTGAATAACACTAGGTTACCTCAACGGGGATATGCATATCCCCAACAATAAGAATATCATATTCCTTTTTGACAGTAGGGAGAGGAAATTCAAAACCTCCGATAGTAATAGTTGAAATTTTTCCAATAGAATTGATAATATGAACTTGAGGTTGTTTCTTCGAAAAGTGTATTGTATGCTCATTACCATTAACATGAAAAGTGACATTGCCTTTGTTGCAATCAATAAAAGCCCCTACAGTATTCAAAAAGGGTCTACCAAGGATGATCGACATACTGTCGTCCTCGGGAATATCAAGAATAACAAAGTCCGTTATGATAGTAACATTTGCAACCACAACAGGCACATCCTCACAAATACCGATGGGTATAGCAGTTGATTTATCAGCCATTTGCAAAGAGATTTTAGTAGGTGTCAACTTTTTCAATTCAAGTCTACGATATAAAGAGAAAGGCATAACACTAACACCGGCTCCCAAATCACATAAAGCAGTTTTAACATAGTTTCTTTTAATGGAGCATGGTATAGTTGGTACTCCTGGATCTCCAAGTTTCTTTGGTATTCCACCCTTAAAAGTATAATTAGCAAGCATGGTGGAAATTTCAGCTTCAGGTATCTTTCTTTTATTTGTGACAATATCTTTCATATACTTAGCATAAGGAGACATTTTCAGCATATCAGTCAAACGCTCAAAATCCTCATCATCCTTTTTCTTGGATGGTTTAGGAGGAAAGGGCATGGGTTTCTGAACCCATGGTTCTCTTCCTATACCATGTTTCCTAGCAACGAAGTCTCTCTTATCATAACGTTTATTCTTTGGTTGTGGGTTATCAAGATCAACAGCAGGTTCTACCTCCACATCGTTATCATTACTAGGTTGAGCATCAACATGAACACCATCATTAACATTATCACTAGGTTCATGTTCATCACCAGATTGTGTCTCAGCATCAGAAATAGAAATATCATTTGGATTCACAGGTGTGTCTATAATAGGTTCACTAGAAGCATGCAAAGTCCTATCAGTTTTCTTTTTATTTTTATTACTAGGACTAGGTGCATCAGTATTAATTCTCTGAGAATCTTGCTCAATTCTCTTAGGATGGCCCTCAGGATACAAAGGTTCCTGAGTCATTTTACCACCTCTAGTCATAACCCTAACAGCATTATCATTGTTCTTACTATTCAACTCATTAAGCAAATCATCTTGTGCCTTAAGTACTTGTTCTACTTGAGTTTTAACCATGGAAGCATGCTTACTAATAAGCTTAAGATCATTAATAGTTCTACTCATATAATCACCCAAGCAATCAAGCATGTGAGCATTACGTTTCAATTGTCTACTAACATAAGCATTGAAATTTTCTTGTTTAACAATAAAATTATCAAACTCATCCAAGCATTGACTAGCAGACTTATTATGAGGAATATCACCTTCATCAAATCTATAGAGAGAATTTACCTCTACTACCTGTGTCGGGTTATCAAGACCATGTATTTCTTCAATAGGTGGTAGATTCTTAACATCTTCAGCTTTAATACCTTTTTCTTTCATAGATTTCTTTGCCTCTTGCATATCTTCAGGACTGAGGAATAGAATACCTCTTTTCTTCGGAGTTGGCTTAGGAGTTGGTTCAGGAAGTGTCCAATCATTATTATTACTCAATATATTATTCAATAGCAATTCAGTTTGCTCAACGGTTCGTTCCCTGAAAACACAACCAGCACAACTATCTAGGTGGTCCCTAGAAGCATCGGTTAGTCCATTATAAAAGATATCAAGTATTTCATTTTTCTTGAGAGGATGATCAGGCAAAGCATTAAGTAATTGGAGAAGCCTCCCCCAAGCTTGTGGGAGACTCTCTTCTTCAATTTGCACAAAGTTAAATATTTCTTTTAAAGCAGCTTGTTTCTTATGAGCAGGGAAATATTTTTCAGAGAAGTAGTAAATCATATCCTGAGGACTACGCACACAACCAAGAGCAAGAGAATTAAACCATAACTTAGCATCACCCTTTAACAAGAAAGGAAACAACTTAAGAATATAGTAATAGCGAATTTTTTCATCATGAGTAAATAGGGTGGCTATATCATTGAATTTAGTAAGATGTGCCACAACAGTTTCAGATTCATAACCATAGAAAGGATCAGATTCAACCAAAGTAATTAACTCAGGATTGACAGAGAATTCATAATCCTTATCAGTAACAAAGATAGGTGAAGTAGCAAATTTAGGATCATATTGCATTCTAGCATTCAAAGACTTTTCTTTCAGCTTAGCTAACAGTTTCTTAGGATCATCTCTATCATTACAAGCAAAAAAGTCTCTAGCAGTTTCTTCATCCATAGTATAACCCTCAGGTACAACAAGAAGTTCATACCTAGGAGAGCTAGTCTTATCAGGTGTTTCAAAGTGTTCAGTTTCAATAATTTCATCAGTTTCAGAAATATCATCATCTTCAGCATAGTTAATAGTTCTAACTCTAGCAAGATGTTCATCAAGAAATCACCCAGTGGCACAGTTTTATCAAGCAAAGTAGGAGCATCATAAGCATCATTCATAGTAGAAGTAGCATCATCAATAACATGCAACATATCAGAATAAATAGCAGGTGTAGGTGTCGCAAGCTTACTCAAAATAGAAGGTGAATCAAGTGCAGAGCTAGATGGCAGTTCCTTACCTCCCCTCGTAGTAGAGGAAAAAAATCTTGGTTCTAGTATCTTTCAAATTCCTCATAGTGATCAACAGATATAAATCCCAAGTGACTCAGAGAATAGAGCTATGCTCCCCGGCAACGGCGCCAGGAAAAGCTCTTGATAACGCACAAGTATAGGGGATCGCAATAGTTTTCGAGGGTAGAGTATTCAACCCAAATTTATTGATTCGACACAAGGGGAGCCAAAGAATATTCTCAAGTATTAGCAGCTGAGTTGTCAATTCAACCACACCTGAAAGACTTAATATTTGCAACAGAGTATTTAGTAGCAAAGTAGTATGGAAGTAATGGTAACAGTGGCAAAAGTAACAGTAACAGTTTTGTAGCAATTGTAACAGTGGCAACGGAAAAGTAATGTAGCAAAGATCAATATGTGAAAAGCTCGTAGGCAATGGATCAATGATGGATAATTATGTCGGATGGCATTCATCATGCAATAGTTATAACCTAGGGTGACACAGAACTAGCTCCAATTCATCAATATAATGTAGGCATGTATTCTGTATATAGTCATACGTGCTTATGGAAAAGAACTTGCATGACATCTTTTGTCCTACCCTCCCATGGCAGCGGGGTCCTAATGGAAACTAAGGGATATTAAGGCCTCCTTTTAATAGAGAATCGGACCAAAGCATTAGCACTTAGTGAATACATGAACTCCTCAAACTACGGTAATCACCAAAAAGAATCCCAATTATTGTCACCTTGGGGTATGCGGATCATAACACGTAATAGGTGTCTACAACTTGCAAGATAGGATCAAGAACACATATATATTCATGAAAACATAATAGGTTCGGATCTGAAATCATGGCACTCAGGCCCTAGTGACAAGCATTAGGCATAGCAAAGTCATAGCAACATCAATCTTAGAACATAGTAGATACTAGGGATCAAACCCTAACAAAACTAACTCGATTACATGATAAATCTCATCAAACCCATCACCGTCCAGCAAGCCTATGATGGAATTACTCACGCACGGCGGTGAGCATCATGAAATTGGTGATGGAGGAAGGTTGGTGATGATGATGGCGATGATTTCCCCTCTCCGGAGCCCCGAACGGACTCCAGATCTGGCCTCCCGATGAAGAACAGGAGGTGACGGCGGCTCCGTATCGTAAAACGCAATGAATCCTTCTCTCTGATTTTTTTTCTCCCCGAATGTGGATATATGGAGTTGGAGTTCAGGTCGGTGGAGGTCTAGGGGACCCATAAGGCAGGGGGCGCGCCCTAGGGGGTGGGCGTGCCCTGCACCCTTGTGGACAGCAGGTGGGTCCTCCTCTGTTCATTCTTTCGCCAATATTTTTTATTTATTCCAAAAATATTCTCCGTGAAGTTTCAGGTCATTCCGAGAACTTTTATTTCTACACAAAAATAACACCAAGGCAATTCTGCTGAAAACAACGTCAGTCTGGGTTAGTTCCATTCAAATCATGCAAATTAGAGTCCAAAACAAGGGCAAAAGAGTTTGGAAAAGTAGATACGATGGAGACGTATCAGTCCATTAAAGAATTCATGGAATATCGAAATGAGGTCACCCTTTATGATATGCCAGCATTTCATGTAGAATTCTATCGGGAATCCATCTGGTCCAGGTGCCCTATTATGTTTCGTCTGTGATACTGCCTCGAACACCTCTTTTTTGTAAATGGCGCAGACAAAAATCTCAGCTTCGTCTATCCTGAGCTGGGGAATATCCCCAACTGCGAGCTCATCAAGGGACACGAAATAGGCAATGTGCATGAAGGGGTTCAATGGCCCTTCGTCTAATAGGCAAGGGGTTCCTTGTGTGGCGGAGGTGGAAGTGCCTTTGTCATTCGGTCTAATGTCGTTGCGGCCCCTGCCCGGATGTCGTGTTTTGGAATGCATTGACGGATTTTTGATAGCGCGTTCTGCTTCATTGTCATTTTGTTGTGTGCATGTGTTGCATGTGCCCTTTGATCGTGCTCTTCCCCTCGATCGGTTGATCGTTTCGCTCGGATGTTTATTGCTTGTGTTTTGTCTGGTCTAGATCGGGGTGTACCACTTGACTGTTGGGTTTCTCTAGACGTCCAGATAAGGACATGGGCAATGATCAACCCATGCATCATCGAAATTAGGTTGCCCATGTTTGCGGTTTATTGGATGTTGGTGTGGGCCAGGTTGGATTTTCCTAGGCACCTGCTTCATGTTTGCATCCAGGGGTGTGTAGTGGTCATGTTGCAGGTACTTTCTTCTCATGGTACCATAGTATACCAGGGATACATCCTATGGTACAGATTGACTCTACTTTGTTGATGTCATGCTGATAGACAGGTGTGATGCCACGGAAGGGCCGTCCATGATGACCAAATTAAAAAATGGATGGATCTTCACCTGGTATGGTATGTTTGATGGAAATATGCCCTAGAGGCAATAATAAAGTTGTTATTATTATATTTCCTTATTCATGATAAAGGTTTATTATTCATGCTAGAATTGTATTGATCGGAAACTTAAATACATGTGTGGATACATAAACAAATATCGTGTCCCTAGTGAGCCTCTACTAGACTAGCTCGTTGATCAAAGATGGTTAAGGTTTCCTAACCATGGACATGAGTTGTCACTTGATAATGAGATCACATCATTAGGAGAATGATGTGATGGACAAGACCCATCCATTAGCTTAGCATATGATCGTTCAGTTTATTGCTACTGCTTTCTTAATGTCAAATACATATTCCTTCGACCATGAGCTCATGAACTCCCGGATACCGGAGGAATACCTTGTGCGCTATCAAACGTCACAACGTAACTGGGTGATCATAAAGATTCTCTACAGGTATCTCCAAAGGTGTCTGTTGAGTTGGCATGAATCGAGATTGGGATTTGTCACTTCGTGTATCGGAGAGGTATCTCTGGTCCCTCTCGGTAATACATATCATAAGAAGCTTGCAAGCAAAGTGACTAAGGAGTTAGTTACGAGATGATGTATTACGGAATGAGTAAAGAGACTTGCCGGTAACGAGAACTAGGTATGAAGATACCAACGATCGAATCTCAGGATAGTAACATACAGACAACCAAAGGGAATTACGTATGTTGTCGTAAAGGTTCGACCGATAAAGATCTTCATAGAATATGTAGGAACCAATGTTGTGCCGCCCTCGATTCAATCGTACACTAATCAAGATCAAGGACTCATGGAAGATATCACAACACAACTCTAGACACAAATAAAATAATACAAGCTTCATATTACAAGCCAGAGGGCTCGAATACAAATGCTCGAACATAAACGAGTCAGCGGAAGCAACAATATCTGAGTACAGACATTAAGTTAAACAAGGTGCCATAAGATGGCTAGCACAAACTGGGATACAGATCGAAAGAGGCGCATGCCTCCTGCCTGGGATCCTCCTTAAGCTACTCCTGGTCGTCGTCGGCGGCCTGCACGTAGTAGTAGGCACCCTCAGAGTAGTAGGAGTCGTCGAAGGTGGCGTCTGGCTGCTGGGCTCCTGCATCTGGTTGCGCCGTCCGAGAAGAATGGAAAAGGGGGGGGAAGAGGGGGCAAAGCAACCGTGAGTACTCATCCAAAGTACTCGCAAGCAAGGATCTACACTACATATGCAATGGTATCAATGAAAAGGGTAGTATATGTGGACTGAACTGCAGAATGCCAGAATAAGAGAGGGATAGGTAGTCCGATCGAAGACTACGCTTCTGGCAGCCTCCATCTTGAAGCATATAGAAGAGAGTAGCTGGCAAGTTCACCAAGTATCGTCACATAGCATAAACCTACCCGGCGATCCTCTCCTCGTCGCCCTGTGAGAGAGCGATCACCGGGTTGTATCTGGCACTTGAAAGGGTGTGTTATATTAAGTATCCAGTTCTAGTTGTCATAAGGTCGAGGTACAAATTCGGGTCGTCCTTTTACTGAGGGACACGGCTATTCGAATAGATAAACTTCCCTGCAAGGGTGCACCACATTACCCAACACGCTCGATCACACTGGCCGGACACACTTTCCTGGGTCATGCCCGGCCTCGGAAGATCAACACGTCGCAGCCCTACCTAGGCTCAACAGAGAGGTCAGCACGCCGGTCTAAATCCTAAGTGCGCAGGGGTCTGGGCCCATTGCCCATTGCACACCTGCACGTTGCGTGGGCGGCCGGTGAGCAGACCTAGCAACCTCCATTACAAAGGAAGTTGCGTTATGCGGTCCAACCCGGCGTGCGCCACTCAGTCGCTGACGTCAAGAAGGCTTCGGCTGATACCACGATGTCGAGTGCCCATAACTGTTCCCGCGTGGTGGTTAGTGCGTATAGGCTCGTAGCCAGACTCAGATCAAATATCCAATCTCGTTAAGCGTGTTAATTGATATAACCACGAACGCCGACTAGGGACCAGGCCCACCTCTCACCTAGGTGGTCTCAACCTGCCCTGTCGCTCCGCCACAAAGTAACACTCGGGGGCCGTCGGGAACCTAGGCCCACCACTACCTGGATGGAACCACCTGCCCCTTCAGCCCCCACATCAGAATCACTTGCGGGTACTCTACGAGCCGACCCGACTTTAGTCACATCAGGTATCATGTATAAAAGTGCAGTATGTATGTATGTATAAACCCGTGATCACCTCCCGAGTGATCACGGCCCGGTAGTATAGCATGGCAGACGGACAAGAATGTAGGGCCACTGATGGAATACTAGCAACCTATATTAAGCATTTAGGATTGCAGGTAAAGGTATCAACAGTAGTAGCAAAGACAGGCTATGCAGCAGAATAGGATTAACCGAAAGCAGTAACATGCTACACTACTCTAATGCAAGCAGTAGAGAGAAGGAATAGGTGATATCGGGTTGATCAAGGGGGGGCTTGCCTGGAAGCTCGGCAAAGAAGGAGGGGTCGTCAACACCGTAGTCGTACTGGGTAGCAGCGGCGTCGGTCTCGGTGTCTAACGAGAGAAGAGAGGGAAGAAACAATAAATATAATGCAAACAGTTGCATGACGATGCATGACATGACATATAACGGTGCTGGGAGTGCCCTAACGCGGTAGTAGGTGATACCGACGAAGGGGGAAAACATCCGGGAAAATATTCCCGGTGTTTCGCATTTTCAGACAGACGAACCAGAGGGGGAAAGTTGCATGTCCGCTATGCTAGGGACGTGTGGCCGATGAACGGACTGCGTAATCGGATTCGTCTCGTCGTTCTGAGCAACTTTCATGTACAAAGTTTTTCGATCCGAGTTACGGTTTAATCTCAATTAATTTTTAAAGTTTAATTGATTTTCTGGATTATTTAATAAGTTGACTAAGTCAAATGGTCCAGTCAGCGTTGACTAGGTCAATGTTGACCAGCCAACAGGGTCAAGGGGGACCCACATGTCATAGTCTACTAACACTAATTAATAGATTAAACATTAATTAGCAACTAAACCTAATTAGTTAATTTAAACAGTATTAACTAACTAATTAATTAAATTAATTAATTACTTTAATTAACATTTATTATTAGTATTTAATTTTTTTAACAGTGGGCACTGGCCCACTGGACAGTGGGTAAGCCGGACAATGTTCGGGCCCTACCCAGATGTGGCCGGACGTGTCCGGGCCAAAGGGGGCGGCCAGTGGCCAGTGGGGGCGCCGGCGAGGCCGTGGCCGGGCCATGCGGGCGAGCCGGGGGGAGGAGCAGCGGAGGGAGTGCAAGGCCCCGGCGGCGCGTGCGCTGGCGGCCAGAGGGGGCGGCCATCGCGGCGGGCGGAGGCGCGGGACGGATGCGGGCGCACGAGAGGCATGGCCGTGGTCAGTGGGCGCCGTGCGTGGCCGAGCCGGGCGCAGCTCGCGGCCAGGGCTCGGCCGCGGGCCTGGCCGGGCACGGCCAGGGCGGCGAGCAAGGTGAGGAAGGCGGGCGGTGACCGGGGCAGGGGGAGGCGGCGCGGCGGGGGGTGCGGGGAGCTCACATCGGGTAGCAGAGAAGAGGCGGGGTCCGGCGGGGTAGGCGAGGCAGGGGAGGCAGGGCGACGCGGTGGTGGCCGACGGGGTCGGCTAGGGCGGCGGCCGGCCGGCGAGGTCGCCGGGCGCCGGCCGGGGCGGCGCGGTCGGGGCCTCCCCCCGATCCAATCGGGGCAGAGAGGGGGAAAGAGGAGTGGATCGGGCTGGGGGGGGATTTTAGGCTAGGGTTAGGTTTTAGTGGGGTGGGGGGGTTAAGTAGGCCGGTGGGGTGGGCCGGCCTGGTTGGGCCAGTCGGCCCAGTAGGCCAGGTTTTTTTTGTTTTTGTTTTATTTATTTCTTTTACTGTTTTATTTTATTTTAGTTTTAAATAAAATACAAAATTAGTTTCTAAAATAGTATTATTAAATATACTACTGCCTCAACAATTTTTACCACAAAATAGTTTATATTTTTATAAATTAGAAAGGCATTTAATTAATTGTTTTTGCTGCTATTTTAATCATTTTAGTGTATATATACCTTTTATAAAATTGTGGTTTCAACGTGACAAATATCGAGAGATTAATTTCCACACTTTGAACATTTTTGTTTTGTCATTTGAAAACTTTATTTGTTTAACTTTATTTTAAATTTGAATTTGAACGGGATTTGAATCATCGCGAGTTTAACAATAGTAATCGTGGTGATGTGGCATCATTAGAAGGGAATTACTGTAGCTTAATTACCCGGGCGTCACAATTCTCCTCCACTACAAGAAATCTCGTCCCGAGATTTAAGCGGGGAAGTAAGGGGGAAAGTTCTGGTTACGAAATTTCTAACGGATCCCTTTGTTCTGGGTTGCCCTTCTCGAATATGTCGATCTATTACATTGGTGTCTTCATTTCTCTGCTTTGATGCATCATGATGAAGTTGTCGTCCTTTCTTCGGGAACTCCATCGTACTTACGAATAGGTAAGGGGCAGCTCGACAACGCTAGAATGCTATAAGGGGTAATCATCTGGGGTTATCCCATGAATGAACACATGAGTATCTCTCGAGTTGAACAAATAAGACACCTCGAGAGCAAAGTAAGAAGGTACAACAAGGAGTTCCAAGCGGATAGACAATCGTTCGATGTCTGAACAAAGGTTGAAAGGGGTCCAGAGCAACGAAAATAAGTATTGTGTCTGGTACCAGAATAGAGCACTAGGAAGGTGGCTCGTGAATTAAATACGAAGCCAAGCATGAGGAATAACCTTTAGAAACAGGGGTGTACAGGAGAGTCAGGTTTCGATCCCGTGGAACTATGGGTTATGGGCCCACCATGTGGGTTAAAAGTAGAAAGAGTGGTGATATCTTGCACGGTTATGATAGCAAGGCATGCCAGAGAATAGCCTGTCAGTTATGTCGGCAACAACGTTGGTACCAAGGGCGAGGGACGAAGAGAACCATTTTCCTGCTCGTTGAAACGAGGCGGACCAATAGGCAAAGTTCTCGTCCATCGGTGGTCACCGAAATGTTATCAACATATAGTAACAGGGTCTTGCTGACAGAGTTGTACACCGAGGTGCTTACTTAAGCAGGGATCTATTTCTGCTCATATCTTATAGATCACAAGAAAGGTTAAACAACCCAAGGAAAAAAATGTGATTATCAGTTTAAACAACCCAATGGAAAGGAAAATTTGTTTAAACACAAGTAATAGGAGTATATCCTTCCCAAGGTTAAGCAGGGCATGATATACCTGTCAGGAGATCAAAGGCATGGCCATTTAGATAAAAGGGGTAAGAAGAGTCATGATATGTACCCATACAACGGTGTTTGGATAACTGTTCAAGAAACATTTAGCATTGGGCCTCCAATGTTCTTAAGGATGTACGGAGTACCATGGACATGCTTCGAGATAGCATCGACAGGGTTATCAGATAAAGGTCAGACTTTGGATACACAAAGGATCCATCAAAAACAACTTATAGAATAAGTCTTACAATTTCCTCATGGAAGAATGGCTAGCCTTGTTAAAAAGGAAACTATAACAGTAGGTCCTCCAAACAGGTGTGCCAAGCATGACATCACTTTACTGGGTCATATAAAGACCAACATCATAACTCTTGGAAATATGTTTCAACCATCATATCTGGCCGAGGTTCAGATCTGATTGGTGTCAGGATACCTCAGACTCAGGGTGCCTGAGAAGAAAAGGTGCAACACAATTTGATGAGATGACATCGCAACAGTCTCGGGAAATGAACTATGGAAGCGAGTTTCGAAACAAGAGTTCATCATTAAACCAAGAAGAGGATGAGGAGGTGGCTGATGGACTCAGCGACAATTTATCGAGATCTCCAAAAGATGGATTTCCACAATTATGTGAACAAGGAGATGACATTTGTCAGATCAAATGATATAACGATGTATGCTCGAGGAAAACTTACACAATTAACATGGGTTGAACAGTGCACCCGAGATATGTGCTTGGGTAGCACGATCAATTGTTAGAATGGTGATCCAATAACCGATAGTCTAAGAATGAACTGTCGATCATTAACTTCACAGCAATAGGGTTGCTAATAGTACAGAATCCAAACAGCACCGTTCACTTGTTGGGACCCTGGTTAGAATCAACACGGGGACCAAGAAAAGAATGGAGATGGCGAGAAGTTTTACTATATCAAGAATTCTTAAGAGCTGGAGCAATTCTCACAACATCATTGACATAAAAGACAGTAATACTTCAAGGTAGAACATAACATAAGTTGGATCGCAAGGAACTCGAGGTACAACACAAAACAAAAACAAGTTTTGTGTTGGAAGGAATGCAATAATGATGTCGATGATAACACAAATCATCGAGGGGTAAGGATCGTATTTCTCATCATGAATTCAATTAATGTCCTGGAAGAGCTTAGAATGCTGATGATGATCATGACACATTTGTCGAGAGATTTCATGAAGATGTAATCGATCGACGATGACATCAAGTCAATGGAATGATGAAGCGAAAAGGTTATTGGAACCATGGGTATGACACAAACTCGAAATCAAGTTTGCTGTTCAAGGAGAAATAATATGATGAGGAAGATCGACGTAAGATTAGCTCACCATTGAAATTTGTGCTCCGGGAAGAAGGCCCAGGTAGCACAGTTAAACTTAGCACGATAATGATGTAGCCTATTAGGCTAGCAATGGCATGATGGAGTATTAAACTTGTAAGCAATGAAGATTTCTAATACTTGTTGAATCGCAGTGCGGACTCGATTCAGTTATCAGTGTCTTTGAGTGTTTAATAACTCAGAGCCCGTGAAAAAATTGGAATCAGTGAGAATGTAGTACTTGATGAAGAACTCATAAGAAGTTATGTAGTTCCGTGATAATCTCGAGATACCAGGGGGGTAATACTCGACGACAGATCAAAGTAGAGGTTGGACTGGGGTATTGCTCTGCAGAAGACAAGAGCTTAAACTTGCACGAGAAATGGTGTTTAAAGGAGAACATGGTCAGAACCATGATTGCAAAAGGCCAGATCCCAGATATAAGATGAACTTATACCAAGGGAATAATTAATTTAAGAGAAGCTTCCATGATAAGATCTACATTGTGTCCATGAGCATGAACACAAAGTTCAGGGTCGACTCCCACTTCTCCAATGCATGACCATTCATTCACTGCTCTTATTAAAAAAATGATTTGAGTGTGAAAACCTACCTGGTGAATTACCAGAGGAGTATGACCCGTGAAAACTTTTCAGGTTCATACGGTTTTAGCGAAGGTATAGTTTCAACCCATCGGGGCATCTTATAAACATATACCATAAGCTTCAAGAGTAAATATCACCAGCTCGAAAGTAGAGCATGGTTGGCCAAATCAGAGAATAGAATTTACTAATGGCATCATGTATGAGGGAAAGAACTCCTCGAGGTTTTTGTAAACGAAGGACACTGTCGGATGATAAATTCAACAAAGGATCTGATGGTCCATAACAGAGCTGATGTGAGCATCGATACCCAATCAGAAGAAGGAATGCAAGGAGATCAGATTATAGAAACAACCGACTAATTCATACTCAAATGCCAAAGGAATTATGATTTCTGATTCAAGGGATCAGAAGCAAACGCATCTGATTAAGGATAGGTAACTTGAATAGACCTAAGGGTATGATCGACGATAATTAGATTGGTCGAGAACCAGCTCATGTTCAAGATGACGTCTAAGTCGGAAAGATAACTTTTAAAAGGATCAACTGATGATTGCGTGCATTCGCACTCATGTTGAGTCAATAAGATCAAAATGACGGTGTCAAAGGATACTAATGAATATTGCTAGACATATGGGAAGCATCCATAATGCAAGCAGACAAGTATTTACAGAGCAATAAGATGCTAAGGATTTTTGGAAGATCGAATAGTAGTTCAATGTATCTTGTGAGTCATATGAACAAAGGGGGAAGAACGGACACTCGGTAAGTGTGAGGAATTATCCGTAGGGGGGTATTCATGAGGCAAGAACTGCAAGTCAGTAAGCTCAAAGGATTGTCAGAACATCGAAGAGCAGTTCGGGGCATCTTGTAATAACAAGATCAATGGGAACGAATGCAAGAGCGGCAAGTGTATGTAGTTATCCATAAGGATATAACAACGGTAGGGAATTTGCAAAGGCTGTGGACACAGGTGTCTCGGGAAAACACCGACTAGCATCCTCGGAACCTTCTGGTGAAGCAGTCGATCATCTGGAATGAAGGGGCTCTCCGGCAGGAAGTGGTATCGAGAACCTAGAGTTATAATTAGTAAAATCATTTAACCCGAATAGAAGAGAGATCAGAACCCCAGAGTATAGGTCGAGGAGTAAAAGATCCTAATACCACCCAATTGGCGACGTGGGCCCGTAAGCCGCACAGCCATGTTAGTAAAAGTTTTGTAATGACTAGACTCAACTTCGGCCAAGGATTTTGGAAGGGGGATTCCTACAGGCAGTTGGCTCTGATACCAACTTGTGCCGCCCTCGATTCAATCATACACTAATCATACACGCAAATGTGTATGATCAAGATCAAGGACTCACAGAAGATATCACAACACAACTCTAGACACAAATAAAATAATACAAGCTTCATATTACAAGCCAGGGGCCTCGAGGGCTCGAATACAAATGCTCGAACATAAACGAGTCAGCGGAAGCAACAATATCTGAGTACAGACATTAAGTTAAACAAGGTGCCATAAGATGGCTAGCACAAACTGGGATACATATCAAAAGAGGCGCAGGCCTCCTGCCTGGGATCCTCCTTAAGCTACTCCTGGTCGTCGGCGGCGGCCTGCACGTAGTAGTAGGCACCCTCAGAGTAGTAGGAGTCATCGAAGGTGGCGTCTGGCTCCTGGGCTCCAGCATCTGGTTGCGCCATCCGAGAAGAATGGAAAAGGGGGGAAAAGCAACCATGAGTACTCATACAAAGTACTCGCAAGCAAGGATCTACACTACATATGCAATGGTATCAATGAAAAGGGTAGTATATGTGGACTGAACTGCAGAATGCCAGAATAAGAGAGGGATAGCTAGTCCTATCAAAGACTACGCTTCTGGCAGCCTCCATCTTGAAGCATATAGAAGAGAGTAGCTGGTAAGTTCACCAAGTATCATCGCATAGCATAAACCTACCCGGCGATCCTCTCCTCGTCGCCCTGTGAGAGAGCGATCACCAGGTTGTATCTAGCACTTGAAAGGGTGTGGTATATTAAGTATCCGGTTCTAGTTGTCATAAGGTCGAGGTACAACTCCGGGTCGTCCTTTTACCGAGGGACACGGCTATTCGAATAGATAAACTTCCCTGCAGGGGTGCACCACATTACCCAAGACGCTCGATCACTCTGGCCGGACACACTTTCCTGGGTCATGCCCGGCCTCGGAAGATCAACACGTCACAGCCCTACCTAGGTTCAACAAAGAGGTCAGCACGCCGGTCTAAATCCTAAGCGCGCAGGGGTCTGGGCCCATCGCCCATTGCACACCTGCATGTTGCGTGGGCGGCCGGTGAGCAGACCTAGCAACCTCCATTACAAAGGAAGTTGCGTTACGCGGTCTAACCCGGCGTGCGCCGCTCAGTCGCTGACGTCAAGAAGGCTTCGGCTGATACCATGACGTCAAGTGCCCATAACTGTTCCCGCGTGGTGGTTAGTGCGTATAGGCTCGTAGCCAGACTCAGATCAAATACCCAATCTTGTTAAGCGTGTTAATTGATATAACCGCGGACGCCGACTGGGGACCAGGCCCACCTCTCACCTAGGTGGTCTCAACCTGCCCTGTCGCTCCGCCACAAAGTAACACTCGGGGGCCGTCGGGAACCTAGGCCCACCACTAGCTGGATGTAACCACCTGCCCCTTCAGCCCCCACATCGGAATCACTTGCGGGTACTCTACGAGCCGACCCAACTTTAGTCACATCAGGTATCATGTATAAAAGTGTAGTATGTATGTATAAACCCGTGATCACGTCCCGAGTGATCACGGTCCGATAGTATAGCATGGCAGATGGACAAGAATGTAGGGCCACTGATGGAATACTAGCAACCTATACTAAGCATTTAGGATTGCAGGTAAAGGTATCAACAGTAGTAGCAAAGACAGGCTATGCAGCAGAATAGGATTAACCGAAAGCAGTAACATGCTACACTACTCTAATGCAAGCAGTAGAGAGAAGGAATAGGCGATATCGAGTTGATCAAGGGGGGGCTTTCCTGGAAGCTCGGCAAAGAAGGAGGGGTCGTCAACACCGTAGTCATACTGGGTAGCAGCGGCGTCGGTCTCGGTGTCTAACGAGAGAAGAGAGGGAAGAAACAATAAATATAATACAAACAGTTGCATGACGATGCATGACATGACATATAACGGTGCTGGGAGTGCCCTAACGCGGTGGTAGGTGATACCGACGAAGGGGGAAAACATCCGGGAAAATATTCCTGGTGTTTCGCGATTTCGGACAGACGAACCGGAGGGGGAAAGTTGCATGTCCGCTATGCTAGGGACGTGTGGCCGATGAACGGACTGCGTAATCGGATTTGTCTCGTCGTTCTGAGCAACTTCCATGTACAAAGTTTTTCGATCTGAGTTACGGTTTAATCTCAATTAATTTTTAAAGTTTAATTGATTTTCTGGATTATTTAATAAGTTGACTAAGTCAAATGGTCCAATCAATGTTGACCAGTCAACAGGGTCAAGGGGGACCCACATGTCATAGTCTACTAACACTAATTAACAGATTAAACATTAATTAGCAACTAAACCTAATTAGTTAATTTAAACAATATTAATTAACTAACTAATTAATTAAATTAATTAATTACTTTAATTAACATTTATTGTTTATTATTTTATTTTATTTTTTAAACAGTGGGCACTGGCCCACTGGACAGTGGGTAGGCCGGACAATGTCCGGGCCCTACCCAGACGTGGCCGGACGTGTCCGGGCCATAGGGGGCGGCCAGTGGCCAGTGGGGGCGCCGGCAAGGCTGTGGCCGGGCCATGCGGGCGAGCCGGGGGGGAGCAGCAGAGGGAGTGCAAGGCCCCGGCGGCGCGTGCGCCGGCGGCCGGAGGGGGCGGGCATCGCGGCGGGCGGAGGCGCGGGACGGACGCGGGCGCACGAGAGGCATGGCCGCGTCGGCCATGGCCGCGGTCAGTGGGCGCCGTGCGTGGCCGAGCCGGGCGCAGCTCGTGGCCAGGGTTCCGAGAAGGGGTTCCGAGAAGGTTTCAGAATGTACCGGTAATCATCGGATCACCGGAAGGGGTTCTGAGAAGCCCTAGGAGGTTAATGGGCCATATGGGCCAAACAAGGGGAGCACACCAGCCCACAAAGGGTTGGCGCGCCCCTCCTCTGGCCGCAGTCCTTGGGGAGAAAAGGAATGGGGGAGTCGGCCTCCCCCTGCCTTCCCTCTCCTCCCTTTCCTTTCCCCCGTGTGCAAACAAGGAAGGGGGCGCCATAGGGCAGGCGCCCAAGGGGGCCGGCCGGCCACCTTCGAGCGCACCCTGGCTGCCTCCCCTCCCCCCACCTCTCTCTCTCTATATATATATATATATATATATGAGAGGGAGGGGGCGCCACACACCCACGACAATCCCTAAGCCGTGTGCGGCGCCCCTCTCCATAGTTTCATCCTCCGTCTAGTTTTTCCGCAGTGCGCGGCGAAGCCCTGCGGGAACAAGTTCATCACCACCGTCACCACGCCGTCGTGTTGCCGGAACTGGTCTACTACTTCGCCCATCTTGCTAGATCAAGAAGGCGAGGACGTAATCGAGCTGAACGTGTGCTGAACGCGGAGGTGCCGTACGTTCGGTACTTGATCGAGGGGATCGTGAAGGTGTACGACTACATCAACCGCGTTGATAAATGCTTCCTCTTAACGGTCTACGAGGGTACGTAAACACACTCTCCTCTCTCGTAGCTATGCATCTCCATGGATAGATCTTGCATGTGCATAGAATTTTTTTTGTTTTCCATGCAACGTTCCCCAACAGTGGCATCAGAGCCAGGTCTATGCGTAGATGATATGCACGAGTAAAACACAAAGAGTTGTGGGCAGTGAGGTTCATACTGCTTACCACCAATGTCTTATTTTGATTCGGCGGAATTGTGGGATGAAGCGGCCCGGACCAACCTTACATGTCCACGCACATGAGACCGGTTCCACCGACTGACATGCAACTTGTTTTGCATAAAGGTGGTTGGCGGGTGTTTATTTCTCCTACTTTAGTTGAATCGAATTTGACTACGGCCGGTCCTTGAAGAAGGTTAAAACAGCAAACTTGATAATCACCGTTGTGGTTTTGCGTAGGTAAGAATGGTTCTTGCTAGTTGCCCGTAGCAGCCACGTAAAACTTGCAACAACAAAGTAGAGGACGTCTAACTTGTTTTTGCAGGGTATGTTGTGATGTGATATGGTCAAGACGTGATGTGATATACGTTGTTTTATGAGATGATCATGTTTTGTAATATCGACAACTGGCAGGAGCCATAGGGTTGTCTCTTAATTATTGTATGAAATGCAAGCGCCATGTAATTGCTTTACTTTATCGCTATGCATTAGCAATAGTTGTAGAAGCAATAGTTGGCGAGACGACCCCGACGTACCGATGGAGATCAAGGTGTCGAGCCGGTGACGATGGAGATCATGTCGATGCTTTGGAGATGGAGATCAAAAGCACAAGATGATGATGGCCATATCATGTCACATATTTTGATTGCATGTGATGTTTATCCTTTATGCATCTTATTTTGCTTAGAACGATGGTAGCATTATAAGATGATCCCTTCACTAAATTTCAAGATAAAAGTGTTCTCCCCGAGTATGCATCGTTACTAAAGTTCGTCGTTTTGAAGCACCTCGTGATGATCGGTGTGATAGACTCTATGTTCACATACAATGGATGTAATCTAGTTTTGCACATGCAGAATACTTGGGTTAAACTTGACGAGCCTAGCATGTACAGACATGGTCTCGGAACACTGGAGACCGAAAGGTCGAACGTGAGTCATATAGTAGATATGATCAACATAGAGATGTTCACCATTGATGACTACCCCATCTCACGTGATGATCAGACATGGGTTAGTTGATTTGGATCATGTATCACATAGATAACTTGAGGGATGTTAATTTAAGTGGGAGTTCATTAGTAATTTGATTAATTGAACTTAATTTATCATGAACTTAGTCGTAATAGTTTTTTGCATATCTATGTTGTAGATCAATGGCCCATGCTACCGTTCCCTTGAATTTTAATGCGTTCCAAGAGAAAGCTAAATTGAAAGATGATGGTAGCAACTACATGGACTGGGTCCGTAACTTGAGGATTATCCTCATTGCTGCACAGAATAATTATGTCCTTGATGCACCGCTAGGTGACAGACCTGCTGCAGGAGCTACTGCAGATGTTATGACCGTCTGGCAGGCTCGATCTGATGACTACTCAATAGTTCAGTGTGCCATGCTTTACGGCTTAGAACCGGGACTTCAAAGACTTTTTGAACGCCATGGAGCATATGAGATGTTCCAAGAGCTGAAGTTGATATTTCAAGCTAATGCCCGGGTTGACAGATATGAAGTCTCCAACAAGTTCTATAGTTGCAAGATGGAGGAGAACAGTTCTGTCAGTGAACACATACTCAAAATGTCTGGGTATCATAACCACTTGACTCAGCTGGGAATTGATCTTCCAGTTGAGAGTGTTATTGACAGAGTTCTTCGGTCACTGCCACCAAGCTACAAAGGCTTCGTGATGAACTATAATATGCAAGGGATGACGAAAACGATTCTCAAGCTCTTCGCAATGCTTAAGGCCGCGGAGGTAGAAATCAAGAAGGAGCATCTAGTGTTGATGGTTAACAAGACCACTAGTTTCAAGAAAAAGGGCAAGGGAAATAAAGGGAACTTCAAAAAGAATGGCAAGCAAGTTGCCGCTCCCGTGAAGAAACCCAAAGCTGGACCCAAGCCTGAAACTAAGTGCTTCTATTGCAAAGGGAATGGTCACTGGAAGCGGAACTACCCCAAATACTTGGCGGATAAGAAGGATGGAAAGTGAACAAAGGTATATTTGATATACATTTTATTGATGTGTTCCTTACTAATGCTCGTAGTAGCGCCTGGGTATTTGATATTGGTTCGGTTGCTCATATTTGTAACTCAAAATAGGAGCTGCGGAATAAACGAAGATTGGCTAAGGACGAGGTGACGATGCGCGTCGGGAATGGTTCCAAGGTCGATGTGATCGCCGTCGGCACGCTACCTCTACATCTACCTTCAGGATTAGTTTTAGACCTCAATAATTGTTATTTGGTGCCAGCGTTGAGCATGAACATTATATCTGAATCTTGTTTATTGCGAGACAGTTATTCATTTAAATCGGAGAATAATGGTTGTTCTATATTTATATGAGTAGTATCTTTTATGGTCATGCATCTTTGATGAATGGTCTATTCTCGTTGAATCTCGATCGTAGTGATACACATATTCATAATATTGATGCCAAAAGATGCAAAGTTGATAATGATAGTGCGACATACTTGTGGCACTGTCGTTTAGGTCATATTGGTGTAAAGCGCATGAAGAAACTCTATGTGGATGGACTTTTGGAATCACTTGATTATGAATCATTTGATACTTGCGAACCATGCCTCATGGGTAAGATGACTAAAACTCCATTCTCCGGAACAATGGAGCGAGCTAATGACTTATTGGAAATAATACATACCGATGTATGCGGCCCGATGAGTGTTGAGGCACGCGGCGGGTATCGTTATTTTCTGACCTTCACAGATGATTTGAGTAGGTATGGTTATATCTACCTGATGAAACACAAGTCTGAAATATTTGAAAAGTTCAAAGAATTTCAGAGTGAAGTGGAGAATCATCGTAACAAGAAAATAAAGTTTCTACGATTTGACCGCGGAGGCGAATATTTCAGTTATGAGTTTGGCCTTCATTTAAAACAATGTGGAATTGTTTCACAACTCACGCCACCTGGAACACCACAGCGTAATGGTGTGTCCGAACATCGTAACCGTACTTTATTAGATATGGTGCATTCTATGATGTCTCTTACCGATTTACCTTTATCATTTTGGGGTTATGCATCAGAGACAGCCACATTCATGTTAAATAGGGCACCGTCTAAATCCGTTGAGACGACACTGTATGAACTATGGTTTGGCAAGAAACCTAAGCTGTCATTTCTTAAAGTTTGGGATGTGACGCTTATGTCAAAAGGCTTCAGCCTGATAAGCTCGAACCCAAATCGGAGAAGTGCGTCTTCATCGGATACTTATGGAAACTATTGGGTACACCTTCTACCACAGATCCGAAGGCAAGACATTGTTGCCAAGAATGGGTCCTTTCTAGAGAAGGAGTTTCTCTCAAAATAAGTGAGTGGGAGGAAAGTAGAACTTGATGAGGTAATTGTACCTTCTCTCGAATTGGAAAGTAGCACATCAGAGAAAACCGTTCCCGTGATGCCTACACTAACTAGAGAGGAAGCTAATGATGATAATCATGAAACTTTGGATCAAGTTACTACTGAACCTCGTAGGTCAACCAGAACACGTTCCACACCAGAGTGGTACGGTAACCCTATCCTGGAAGTAATGTTGTTAGACAACGGCGAACCTGCGAACTATGAGGAAACTATGATTGTCGGGGCACGACACCTATGGGATCCCGAGAGACCCCTTTACGATTCAGCGGGGGGAGAGGTATACGCAAACAGTAGAACCAACGATCGACGCGGGAAGATTTTACCCAGGTTCGGGCCGCTGATCAGCATAAAACCCTACTCCTGCCTTGTGTTCTTATTAGTGTTCTTGAGCCCAGCCTTCAGGAGCGCTCGCTGTGAACAATACGTTCAAAGAGCGGCTACGCATGCAGAATGGGCCAGAAGTTCTCGTCCCCTGTAGCAGTTGCCTTGGGCCTCCTTTTATACGCTCAAAGGGGTCACCACAGTGGCAAAATGTACATACATTGAGGTGTAAAGTAGCTATAGGGTAATCATACCTAACCCCTGACAGACTAGGACGGACGCATTTAATGCACTGTGAGGTGTCCGTTTAGGTGTCCTTACTTTCTTGGGGATGGAAAAAGGGGCCATCCCATCAGCACCACTTAAGCTCTACTCCATTGGCGCGTCGCCATGCATCCAAAGAAGGACCTAGAATGTCGGGTTTGTCGCTGTGCTAGAGCGGTGACACAGCAACAAAACCTTGCCGGGGGCCAAGCCCTGCCGGGCGCCAAGCCATGCCGGGCGCCGAGCCTTGCCGGGCTCCGCAGGCCACCCCGGCAAGATCTTGCCGGGGAAGCTGGCCTTCGGATTCCAGCTCTTCTTATCTGCTGATCCTCAGATCTCTGACTTGATGATTTCTTTGATGGCTTGAATCAACCTCGAACTGTTCCCCGGCAAGCCTTGCCGCGAGGATGGCTACAACTGCCCGTGCACAAGTACGGGGTACTAGTGGCCCAATACTTAGTACACCGACAGGAGCCCCCGGGCCTAGGCCATACACGAGTGCGAGGCGTTGTTGGGCTAGGCCCAAACAGTGCACAAGCACGCGTGGCAGAGGATTAACTGCTCGTAAATATCTCGTTTACTGTGCCCCCCACTACGCGCGTCTAACGCGCAGCGTGGGGAGCGTGCCTCAAAGGCTGCAACTACGACGCGCCTATAGAGGCGCATTCACATTGGGGAATAAAAGAGGCGGCCCCACTCCTTCCCCATAAAAAGGAGAAGCCGCAGAGGCACAAGCCTATTTACCCCCCTCTTCTTCTCAATCTGGCCGTCGCCATCGCCTTCCTCCTCTCGAGCTCAGAGCGAAGCTTTCCCTCTTCCGCCCGCCGCTTCCACGCTCGCTTCACCCCCGGCTTCCGCCCTCCCAGCCACCATGCCGCCCAAGGCCAGCAAGGGCAAGAGCAAGGAGGCGAAAGCCGATGTTCCGGAGAGCGAACTAGTGAAGATGCGGAAGAAGTGTGTCGTCTTCCCCCCATCGCTCGATGCAGAAGCTCTGAAGAGGTGGTACCAATGCATGTGGGCGAAGGAGACGCAAGCTCACCCCGCCACACGCGTGATTCCAGGTTCTTGTTCCAAAAGTGGGTCGGACAGATACCCTTTCTTCGCTGTGAATTTCTATTGCGGGCTCTGCCCCCCCATTTTCCGACTTCTTCAATGATATCATGTACACATACGGCTTTCATCTTCTCGATTTCACGCCGAATGCGGTACTGTGCATGTCCATCTTTGCCCATCTTTGCGAAAACTTCGCCGGAGTGATCCCCAACACTACTCTTTTCCGCCATTACTTCTTCCCCGCATCCAAAAAGGAGAGGCCCTCTCTGGTTCTATCGCCTGGATCCCAAGGGCTTGGAATAAGGAAATATACCCAGAAGGAGTTTACCGCGAAAAGTGGGACAAATGGCGGGCTGAATGGTGCTGGATCAAGGAAGCAGATCCCCATCCGTTTTGTCTTCCCCGGCAACAGAAGGTGGTCCGCGGCAGCGGTTGGAGCAGTCTTGCCGCTGATGACGAAAAGCTCGCAATCGCCACCACCAGGATTCTTCGCCTGAAAGCTGTCGGGCTGACAATGGAGATGATTGGCTTCAACTTTCTCCGCCGCCGCATCACCCCCTTGCAGAACAGGGGAAGGTCAGCTTGGGAATACCAAAACGCGGCAGATATCATGAGATCGCGCCCCGGGTTGAATAATAATCTGACCACTATGCAGCTTGGCGCTCTCCGCCAAAAACTATTCCAGCACAAAGATAAGCATCGGCTGCCGGCAAGGATTGTCCCTTTGTGCAACAACTCCGCCTTGGGGTCAATCATCGCCTTCATGCCGATGTTCAACGCCCACGGTCTTGACGCGACTTGGGCCGAGCCAACCGAGGAGGAAGCACAGAATTTTTTTTGACAACTTGACGGAGAGACCCGTCTGGCAAGAGACAGATTTCATCCGAGCCACCACCGACCAAGAAGTAGCTTACATTGCTACTAGGGTGGAGGAGGCAAATCTTGCCGTGGAGGCCGGCAGCGTTGGCTTCACAGAATGGGAAACCAGCAACGCAGAGGTAGTAGTGGAGGTAAAACCTGCCGGGAAGGACAAAGCTGCCGGGGAACAGAGCGGCACAGCCGCTGAGAGCTCATCCGACGAGGACACGGCCGAAGAAGAACCGCAAGAAGAGCTCCCAGCCCCGAAGAAGACGAAGCGCGTTCTTCGGAAGGCTGCATCTGGCATCCCGGCAAGCCAGCCTTCTTCGAGCGGCGAGGCTCCCGGCAAGAAAGTGGCCGGCGAGACTGTACCGCGGCAAGGGGTTCGTCAACAACCTGTGCGGCGCGCGAGACCCACACCAGCGGCCACTGCTGGGGCGGCAGGGGTGTCTCGCACTACCGTACCGGAAGCTGCCCCAGCGCCTGCCACAGCCAAGCGACCTAGGACCCCTCCTCCACCTCCCCACTCAGACATCGCAGCGGAGGCCGATTTCAACATCTCCGGCTTTAGTCTGGAGCGAGAAGAAGAAGAGTGAGTCCATAGCCTTTATATTCCAATCTTGGATCGATCTTACTGACTTGCTCATATTGTCTCCGCAGTGATGCAGAAACCTTGCTGGAGAGGATGGCGAAGAGGACAAAGACCTCCACGGGCGACGAGCCCCCGACAGGCTCCACGAGCGTGCCAGAAACCGTCGTCGTCAGCCCGGAGCCCAGTCCTCAAAGCAGCCCCCAGCACAGCCCCCAACGTAAGTTCACTATTCTTTTTCTGCTGGCGGGTGCTGAGGCTTCCATTCTTGCCGCTGATATCCTTGGGCTCGCAGGAGAAGAACAGCAACAAGGAGAATTGTCGAAAGACATCCCCGTCGTGCCACCTTCATCGACCACGCCGCCCACAAGCACGTCCCCGGCAAGAGATCCTACCAACGAGCCCATCCTAACTGAGGAGGAGCCGGCAAGCATGGACACCGGCAACCCTCCCCCGGCAACCGAAGTTGCCGGGAAGGGCGAGGCCACCTCTCAACAGCTCGACGCAGGTAATCGATTGCCCCAGAATGCTTGTTACTCTTTCCCTTATCTCTCTGTCTTTAGTTGCTTCAAACTTCAATCTTGATCTTATTCTGTTCTCCTCCTTCGTCCTTCAGAGTTCCCTATGATGGAACACATGGACGTCGACGTTGCCATCGAGGAGACCGCGAGGGACGCCACTGCCGAAGCAGACAGGATCGCTGCCAGCGAGGCCACCAAGGATGACACTATCAAGGCTGGTGGTGCTCTTGACGGGGAGGCCGCCAAGACTGCATAGGAGGAACCCGCCAAGGAACCTACTGAAGGGGGCGACAGGGAGGCTGATGACCGTACTGACGGCATTCCTGCCGCAGGAGCGCCAGGCGCTGCACCGGCCATGGAGCCCCCTGCCACTGGTGAGGTGGTCGCTGAAGACCAACCGTCAACATCTGAAGGCCCCTCATCCAGCAAATACCTCGAGGTTGGCGAGAACCTGTTTGTCAACTTGTCGGGGACGGCAAGCATTGGGGCATCAGCCGAAGGAGAAGTTTTTGACGAAGAAATCATCGCTGCTGTCGGGCTCGAGGTTGTTGATGATCCCAGCGCTAGCAGCGGCAAATCTGAAGAGGATTAGCTCCTTCAGGCCATGGGCGAGAATTTCCGCAAGCTCCAGGCTCTCCACTGCGCCCGGAAAGATAAAGCGGATTCCAGAATGGCAGTCGTCGAGGCGGCCGAGGCAGATTTCCAGAGGCGCGTCGAACAAATGCAAACCTGGTACGCCAAGGCCCTCCAAGAGCTAACTGCTGGCCAGGAACAGGTGAGCCAACAGTGGACAGAGATCCTCCTGAAGCAATCTGATATGGAGAAGGCGCAGGATGAAGCTACTCAAAGGATTGCTGCTGAAGATGCCCTCCTGACGGGGCACTGCATTGCTCTTGATGCTCATGAGGAAGATCTCACCGCACGTGAGCAGGCGCTCGCCGCCAAGATTCGCAGCAAAGATGAAGATACCGAGAAGCTTGTCGCGCGGCGGACCCAGGAGCTGGAGCAAAAACATAAAGAGGCGCTCGAAGCTCTGACTGCAAGTCACGCTGGCAAGCTCAAGGAGGCCGTCGATGCTGCTGAAGCTGCAGAGGCCGCCAAGAACGAGCTGAGCGACAAGGTAAAGAAGCTGGAAATAGATCTCGAAGAGCACGGCAAGGAGCTCTCGACGCTCAAAGGTGATAGGGAAAAAACCCTCCACTCCTTGGCGGAGATGCAAGTTACCCTGTCCAACAAAACCAAGCACCTCTCTTCTGCGGCTGATGATATTGCAGTTCTGGAATTGAAGCTGACCATGTTGCAGAAGTCTCTCGAGGCCAGCAAGGCCCGTGAGAAGACTCTGCTCAAGGATCTCCAAGGAGAGAGGAACCTGCTCAAGAGCGCTGCCGCCACCAAATCGATTACGAGAAGGGGGTGGAGATCTGGACTGGACGTCTCATCGCCGCTGCGGAGAAACTTACGGCAGAACTATCAACCATGGGCATGTTGAACTTCAGGTATTCTTCCGAGGAAAGGATATCTTCAAGTGCCAGGTTGACGATGTTCTTTGAAAGCATCATCGACGCCTTGAGGGTGCTCCAGTCTAGCCGGGCGACCCAATTGGCCAACGAGACTCGCCGGCTTTGCCGGGCCGTCCTTCGCAAGGTGGTGCATAGCAATCCCGGCATCGACCTCTCCAACGCGCTCGGCCATCTGCCAAGGGAGGCAAACGTCGAGGCGCTTGAAGAACTTATCGTGCCTATCCTTGAGAAGGTGGACTCCATCAAAAGGATCGAAGGCCAGCGCAGGGATTAAGTGCTCCGCCTTTTCTTGCCGTCATCATTCCATGTAAAAGACAATTAAGTCTCAAGTTAGAATTGCGGCAGCTCATGAATGTAATATAACTCGCCTATGTTTAGGTTCATGCTTGCTATTTTCCTTGTCTGATTCCTTTATGTATGGAGTTCACCCTACGCTTACTGAAAAACTTGCCGGCGCGCAACCTGCCGCGAGCGCTGGGTGCGGGACTTCAGCAGCCTGCTGGAGGCGCAGCGGCCGGCAAGACTCCTTGGCGTTCTCAGCGCAGCCACATAAATCGTTGAGCGGGCTCGAAACAAAATAAGGGCGCAACTGATTACAACAAGGGTTCCTTTGCGTGCAGATTTTCCATACAAGAGTCGGAATCGTCCAAGGAAATAACTTGCAAAAAAGGAAACTTGCTCTAAGTTTTTAGAACTTAGCTTTCTGTCACTGTCCTTCCTCCGGCAAGCGTCAATTCCGAACGTCGCCAACTGGTACTCATATCTCCCTTCCCCCCCGGCAAATGTGCACGCGAGGAATCCTTCTGTCTTTTAAAAAGAAAGAAGAGAAAATAAAGACATGAAACCTTGGCGGTTCGTTAGAACTTACCGGGAGTAGGTGTTATACAACTTCTTAGACAAACATGCATATATAAATATGAACATGGGAATCAATAAGGGAATGTACAACACTTAAATTTATTCATCTGCGCTCAGGGTCTGTGCCTGGCTTTGTACAAAGGATCACATGCCTTGCTGGCAAGACTTGTACAAAAGGGTGGTTGCCGGGAGCCCCCGGCAACCGCGCCTTATGGGTAGAACTTGCGAAGATGTTCGATATTCCAGGAATTGCTCACTGGAACACCATCTTCGGTCTCCAAGCGGACAGCGCCGGGCCTGGTGACTCGTACTACCCGATAAGGGCCTTCCCACTTTGGCGTCAACTTGTTTGAATTCTTGGCGGACTGAATCCGCCGAAGAACAAGGTTGCCTTCCTCAAGGCTTCGGGCATGAACTTTGCGGCTATGGTAGCGGCGCAAAGCTTGCTGGTAGCATGCAGCTCGCACAGCAGCCTGAAGACAATTCTCCTCAAGGAGCACAGTGTCATCTTGCCGCAGTTGCTCTTGCTCAAGCTCATCATAAGCGAGCACTCGAGGTGATCCGTATGTGAGTTCCGTGGGGAGAACTGCTTCCGCTCCGTAGACCAGAGCGAAGGGCGTCTGGTCGGTGGCTCGATTTGGTGTCGTTCTGATTGACCAAAGAACCGCCGGCAACTCATCAATCCAGCGTCTTCCGCACTTTTTCAGTCTGTCAAAAGTCCTGGTCCTGAGACCACGCAGCACTTCAGCATTGGCCCTCTCCGCTTGGCCGTTGCTTCTCGGGTGAGCAACAGAGGCAAAACAAATTTTGCCGCCAAGGTCTTGGACGTACTGCATGAAGGTGCGACTTGTGAATTGCGTGCCGTTGTCGGTGATGATCCTGTTGGGTACACCGAAACAGCAAACTATCCCTTTAAAGAACTTGACGACTGATTGTGCTATCACCTTCCTCACTGCTTCCACCTCCGGCCACTTTGTGAACTTGTCGACAACAACGTACAAGTACTCAAAGCCCCCGGTAGCACGGGGGAAAGGGCCCAGTATGTCGAGCCCCCAGACCTAAAATGGCTAGGAGAGAGGGATTGTCTGAAGAGCTTGAGCTGGTTGATGTGATTTCTTCGAATGAAACTGGCACGCTTCACACTTGGTGACTAGTGTAGTTGCATCCTGGAGAGCGGTGGGCCAAAAGAAACCTTGCCGGAATGCTTTCCCGGCAAGTGCTCTTGATCCTATGCGAGAACCACATATGCCTCCATGTATCTCTGCCAACAGCTCTAGCCCATCCTCCCGAGGAATGCACTTCAATTTCACACCGTTTGGTCTCTTTCTGTACAGGACGTCATCGACGAACTTGTACATAACAGACCGACGGGCTACTCTTTCTACTTGTTCCTGTTCCTCCGGGAGTTCTCCTGTTTGAAGGAAATGGACAATGTGCTGCGCCCATGCTGGAGCCTGAGGCTCGACGGCTAGGACTAAAGGCATCTCCTCTGTCGGGGGAATGTTTGTCTCGACAGCAAGGGCCTGAGGCCCTGCCGGAGCCTGTTGTTCCCCGGCAGGCATGTCGATCCCGGCAACTTCCTTGCTGGCGGCTCCGAGGAGCTCTGCTGGGAAGTACTGACCAAAGTTCAACTTTCTTCTCTTTTCTTGCCGGATCGATGGCGCCACGGATGGTTGAGTCAATTGGAGCACAAAATTTCCTGGTTCCACAGGCAACTTGAGGGCGGCACGCTTTGACAGGTCGTCAGCAACACTGTTCTCGGCACGAGGAACGTGCTCCATTTGCAGACCGTCAAAGTGCTCTTCCATTTTCCTCACTTCATCCACGTAGGCTTACATCAATGGACTTTGATAACTCTTGTTAACTTGCCTGACGACAAGTTGTGAATCGCCTTTGATGATGAGCTTTTTGATACCAAGGTCTGCCGCGATCCTGAGAGCGGCAAGCAAACCCTCGTATTCTGCAGTTTTGTTGGTCGAACTCTCCCGGGGAAAATGCATTTGGACTACGTACTTGAGGTGCTCTCCGGTGGGTGCGACAAGCAGCACGCCAGCACCGGCGCCTTGCAGCGAGAAAGCCCCATCAAAGTACATAACCCATTGATGATCGATTTCCTTGCCGGGGAGAGTTGTTTCCTGAGCCTCTTCGTCCGGTGTTGGGGTCCATTCTGCAATGAACTCCGCCAAGGCCCTGCTCTGAATCGTCGAAGTGCTTTCAAACTTGAGGCCAAAGCTCGACAACTCTAACGCCCACTCCACGATCCTGCCGGTTGCTTCTGGATTTTGCAAAATCTGTTGCAACGGAAAGCGAGTGACGACGGTGATTTCATGTGCTTGAAAATAATGGCGCAGCTTCCTCGAGGCCATAAGAAGGCCGAAAAGCAACTTCTGCACACCAGAATATCTTGACCTAGCTCCTTGTAAAAGAGAGCTAACAAAATAAACTGGGCGCTGCACCACCTTCTTCTTCTGCACTGGTTCTTCTGTTTGCGTGGACCCTGTCTTGCCGGGATCAACCCTTGCCGGGGAAGATCTTGCCGCGTCACCTGGCGGTCCTGTCGCTGGTGTTGCTTCCTCATCAGCCTCTCTCTGCGCCACTAGCACAGCACTAACCACTTGATTTGTTGCTGCCAGATACAGCAGCAACGGCTCTTGTGGTTTAGGCGCGACTAGCGTCGGCAGGGAGGAAAGGTATTTCTTCAAATCTTGCAGCGCAGCCTCTGCCTCCGGAGTCCATTTCATTGGACCTGCCTTCTTCAAAATTTTGAAAAAGGGCAGGGCGCGCTCAGCAGATTTGGAAATAAACCTGCTTAGAGCAGCAACACAGCCGGCAAGACGACGCACATCCTTGACGCGTCTCAGCGCTTCAATTTGCTCAATAGCTTTGATCTTGTCGGGGTTCGCTTCGATTCCCCGGCAAGATACAAAGAATCCGAGGAGCTTGCCGGAAGGAACACCGAACACGCACTTCTCAGGATTGAGCTTCAAGTTGATCTTGCGCAGATTTGCAAATGTTTCTTCTAAATCTTGAATGAGCGTCGCTTTGTCTTTGGTTTTGACCGCTATATCATCCATATACGCCTCCATATTTCTATGGAGTTGAGGCTCAAAACCAATTTGGATTGCTCTCGCAAATGTCGAACCAGCACTTTTCAACCTGAAAGGCATTCGTATAAAACAATACGTACCACATAGGGTGATAAATGCAGTCTTCTCTTCATCTTCTTTTGCCATAAAAATCTGATGATACCCTGAATAGGCATCAAGGAAGGACAGGAGATCACAACCAGCGGTGGAATCCATAATCTGGTCGATGCGCGGCAAGGGAAAGGGATCTTTTGGACAGGCTTTATTGATATTTGTATAATCGATACAAAGCCTCCATTTCCCATTCGTTTTCCGCACTACAACCGGATTGGCCAACCAGGTTGGATGAAGCACTCCTTTGACCAATCCTGCCGCCTCCAGCTTTCTGATTTCTTCGGCAATGAATTCTTGCCGCTCCAAGGCTTGCTTCCTGACCCTTTGCTTGACGGGCCACGCATGAGGACAGACAGCACGGTGGTGCTCAATTACCTCCTTGGGAACACTGGGGATGTCAGACGGTTGCCATGTAAACACGTCGACATTCGCCCGCAGGAAGGCAACGAGCGCGCTTTCCTATTTGTCATCTAGGGTAGAACTTATGGTGAAAGTTCCCCCCGTTCCGTCCTCCCTGACGGGCACCTTCTTGGTCTCCGGCGGGGCAGCCTTGGATTTCTTGTTCTTGCCAGTGGAACTCTCTGGTACACCCTCGACGGAAGCGCAGCACTCCGAGGAGGTGCGCTTGCCGGAGTTCGCGCCAAGATTCTTGCCGGTCTTCTTCTTCCCCCCGGGAGTTCCAGCGGCAGGAGCAGGTGCCTTGATGGCAGGTGCTGCAACTGCTTCCCGGTAAAGTTGGTCGGCACAGATGAGCACATCCTTCTTATCGGAATGGATAGTGATAACGCTCAACGGCCCAGGCATCTTCAAAACGTTGTACTCGTAGTGTGATGCCGCCATGAACTTAGCCAGCGCTGGCCGACCAAGGATCCCATTGTATGACATGGGGATCTTGGCGACATCAAACACCACCTTCTCGGTCCTATAGTTGAGCTCGCTACCAAATGTCACCGACAGCGTAATCTTGCCCTTGGGCTGGGTTCTTCCCGGATTGACCCCTTGAAACGTACCCGTTTCTTCGAGGTCCTCATCAGGAATTTGGAGCTTCTTGAGCACATCTGGTGAGATTAGGTTTAGCCCGGCCCCACCGTCAACTAGCATTTTCGTCACCTTGAGGTTGCGAATCGTTGGCGAGACCAACAATGGCAAGCACCCGACCGCAGTTGTGCGATCAGGGTGATCCTCGGCGTCGAAAATGATAGGCGTGTTGGACCACTTCAGGGGCCTACATGCATCTGGGGATGGCTCTGCCGCATTGACTTCCCGCACCGACTGTTTGAGTTGACGGTGGGAAGAATGCAGCGAGGCACCTCCATCGATACACATGGCCTCTGTAGCTTTCTGGAATTCTTGCTCACTGGACTCATCATCTTCTTCTTCATCATCTTCTTCTTTGTCTCGGCCCCGAGCGGGCCTATCCTTATGTTGCTTGGCCTTGCCGCGGTGCCCCCTTCGGCCACCGCGCTTCTTGCCGGACCCGTCAGCACCATCTTGGGCCTTCTCCTTATCTCGCCTTTCATATTCGGCCCTCTGTTTCTCGGCAAGCTGTTCAACTTGCCGGCAGTTCTGGAGATCGTGGCCCTTGGTGCGATGGATCTTGCAATACTGCTTGCGGGGGCTTTCCGACTAGTCGGCGGCCGCCAAGGCCTGACAGGAAGGGCACCCGGCAAGATCCTTGCCGGGGTCACCAACCTTGGCCTTTTGGCGGTGCCGGGGTTGTTGGATTCCTCGACAGCAAGCACGGCCTTGCCTCCGCGTTTCCTGTTCCGCCGTCGGCCTTTCCTTGACGGGGTCGTGGCGTCTTCATCTTCGGATTCGCCCGCCGCGCCAACAGCCTCGCCAGGGAGTTTCCTCCCCTCTTCAGCTCGAGCGCATTTATCGGCCAAAGCGTAAAGCTCGGCAATACTCCTGACTTTGTTCATCGCCAGCTCTTCCCGCATTCTGCGGTTGCGCATGTTCTGATGAAACGCGCTAATGACAGCGGCAGGGTGAACGTCAGGAATATTGTACTGCACCCGGCTGAACCTCTGCATAAACTTGCGCAGGGACTCGCCCTCCTTCTGAGGGATGATATGCAAATCACTCTCTTGGCCAGGAGCTTGGTGGCCTCCGACAAAGGCGCCAACAAACTGATGGCACAGATCTGACCAGGAAAGAAATAGAATTCTCCGGCAGATGCATCAACCACGACCTGACGTTGGGTTTGAGCACCAATGGGAAGTAGTTGGCAAGTATCTTGTCATCTCGGCCCCCGGCAGCCTGCACCGCAATGGTGTAGATGCTCAGGAACTCCGAGGGATGGGTCTTACCATCATATTTCTCTCGGACCTCCGGCTTGAAGGTTCGGGAATTTGGCCACTGGACTTGCCGCAGCTCACGGGTAAACGCTGGAGTCCCCACCTCATAAGGCAAGTCTCCTACGTCCCCTGGCGCAGGCTCATCGACAGCTGGCCCTGCGCACTTATCAGACTGATAGCGCGCTTCCCGTCGCTGCTCGATGGTAGTTCGAGCGTCCTCCTTGCCTCGTTCCTGGAGAACTTGACGCTGATCGCGGCGCATCCGTGGATCGGACGACGCCGTGGAAACTTCTTCACGGCGGTCGACCTGCTGGGTTGTCGGCCGTCGCTGGTGCCGCGGAGGGGAGTGCACTGTGGTTGCACCACCTCCGGTTTTCTCCACATCGGCTCACGCCGGATCGATGGGCCTTCGCTGCGAGGGCCCTGCCTCTTGCGGTCCATCTTTGTTGGCGAAGCCGATAAGGCTCTGGATAGTAGCTCACCACTCCTCCATCTTCTCCGGGGCAGGAGGAAAATCGAGGAGCAGCTGCGCACGTGCCAAGGCTTCCGCTGGCGTAGGCGGCGGCGACAGGTGCGAGGTACGTGAGGTGCTCTGACTCCTAACCATATTAGAAGGAGCACCACCACGGTCACGCGACCGCGCGCCACCCCTGCCAGCAGCTCGGTGTGCATGCTGGTCCCGCGCATCTTGGGATCGGTGCGCAGAAATCTTTTCATGGGGACGCCCTGAACCACCAGCGCCATGACGTCTCTCATCATGCACGACCTGGGTAGGTCATGATGCTTGCGCCGGCGCGGGAGCTCCAGCAGGCGCCCTCCGATCTCTGGAGTTCGTTGTGCCACCCGTAGGCAACACAGCGCCGTCTCTAGATCCAGCGGCGTGCAGGTTGCCACTGCCACTGCGAATGATGCCGCTCGCCTGGCTCAGATCACCAGAACGCTGTGGGGGTTCTAGTCCTCTTCCTTCTGCACCCACGTTGTCGCCCGTACGCGAAGGCGTAGGCAAAACGGACGTGGACGGTTGTGCCGTCGCGGCGCTCTTCTTCTTGGGCGGCATGATGATGAAGAAACTGAGGCGCCGATCACTAGATCAGGTTCACGCAACCTTCAATCCCCCTACCTGGCGCGCCAAAGATGTCGGGGGACGACACATATGGGATCCCGAAAGACCCCTTTACGATTCAGCGGGGGGAGAGGTATACGCAAAGAGCAGAACCAACGATCGACGCGGGAAGATTTTACCCAGGTTCGGGCCGCTGATCAGCATAAAACCCTACTCCTGCCTTGTGTTCTTATTAGTGTTCTTGAGCCCAGCCTTCAGGAGCGCTCGCTGTGAACAATACGTTCAAAGAGCGGCTATGCATGCAGAATGGGCCAGAAGTTCTCCTCCCCTGTAGCAGTTGCCTTGGGCCTCCTTTTATACGCTCAAAGGGGTCACCACAGTGGCAAAATGTACATACATTGAGGTGTAAAGTAGCTACAGGGTAATCATACCTAACCCCTGACGGACTAGGACAAACGCATTTAATGCACCGTGAGGTGTCCGTTTAGGTGTCCTTACTTTCTTGGGGATGGAAAAAGGGGCCATCCCATCAGCACCGCTTAAGCTCTACTCCATTGGCGCATCGCCACGCATCCAAAGAAGGACCTAGAATGTCAGGTTTGTCGCTGTGCTAGAGCGGTGACACAGCAACAAAACCTTGCCGGGGGCCAAGCCCTGCCGGGCGCCAAGCCTTGCCGGGCGCCGAGCCTTGCCGAGCACCGATCCTTGCCGGGCTCCGCAGGCCACCCCGGCAAGATCTTGCCGAGGAAGCTGGCCTTCGGATTCCAGCTCTTCTTATCTGCTGATCCTCAGATCTCTGACTTGATGATTTCTTTGATGGCTTGAATCAACCTCGAACTGTTCCCCAGCAAGCCTTGCCGCGAGGATGGCTACAACTGCCCGTGCACAAGTACGGGGTACTAGTGGCCCAATACTTAGTACACCGACAATGATGAGCCCAGATTCCGATAAATGGCTTGAGGCCATGAAATCTGAGATAGGATCCATGTATGAGAACAAAGTATGGACTTTGGTGGACTTGCCCGATGATCGGCAAGCCATTAAGAATAAATGGATCTTGAAGAGGAAGACGGACGCTGATGGTAATATCACTGTCTACAAAGGTCGACTTGTCGTGAAAGGTTTTCGACAAGTTCAAGGGGTTGACTACAATGAGACTTTCTCACCCGTAGCGATGCTTAAGCCTGTCTGAATCATGTTAGCAATTGCCACATTTTATGATTATGAAATCTGGCAAATGGATGTCAAAACTGCATTCCTTAACGGGTTTCTTAAAGAAGAGTTGTATATGATGCAACCAGAAGGTTTTGTCGATCCTCAAGGTGCTAACAAAGTGTGCAAGCTCCAGCGATCCATCTATGGACTGGTGCAAGCATCTCGGAGTTGGAATATACGCTTTGATGAGGTAATCAAAGCATATGGTTTTATACAGACTTATGGTGAAGCCTGTATTTACAAGAAAGTGAGTGGGAGCTCTGTAGCATTTTTGATATTATATGTGGATGACATATTATTGATTGGAAATGATATAGAATTTCTGGATAGCATAAAAGGATACTTGAATAAGAATTTTTCAATGAAAGACCTCGGTGAAGCTGCTTATATATTGGGCATCAAGATCTATAGGGATAGATCGAGACGCTTAATAGGACTTTCACAAAGCACATACCTTGACAAAGTTCTGAAGAAGTTCAAAATGGACCAGTCAAAGAAAGGGTTCTTGCATGTGTTGCAAGGTGTGCAATTGAGTCAGACTCAATGTCCGACCACGGCAGAAGATAGAGAGAAAATGAAAGTCATTCCCTATGCCTCAGCCATAGGTTCTATTATGTATGCCATGCTGTGTACCAGACCTGATGTGTGCCTTGCCATAAGTTTGGCAGGGAGGTACCAAAGTAATCCAGGAGTGGATCACTGGACAGTGGTCAAGAACATCCTGAAGTACCTGAAAAGGACCAAGGATATGTTTCTCGTTTATGGAGGTGACAAAGAGCTCGTTGTAAAAGGTTACGTCCATGCTATCTTCGACACAGATCCGGATGACTCTAAGTCACAAACCGGATACGTATTTATATTGAATGGCAGAGCTGTCAGTTGGTGCAGTTCTAAGCAGAGCGTCGTGGCGGGATCTACGTGTGAAGCGGAGTACATAGCTGCTTCAGAATCAGCGCATGAAGGAGTCTGGATAAAGGAGTTCATATCCGATCTAGGTGTAATACCCAGTGCATTGGGTCCAATGACAATCTTTTGTGACAACACTGGAGCAATTGCCTTAGCAAAGGAATCCAGGTTTCACAAGAGAACCAAACACATCAAGAGACGCTTCAACTCCATTCATGAAAAGGTCAAGGATGGAGACATAGAAATTTGCAAAATACATATGGATCTGAATGTGGCAGACCCGTTGTATTAACCTCTTCCGCGGGCAAAACATGATCAGCACCAAGACTCCATGGGTGTTAGATTCATTACTATGTAATCTAGATTATTGACTCTAGTGCAAGTGGGAAACTGATGGAAATATGCCCTAGAGGCAATAATAAAGTTGTTATTATTATATTTCCTTATTCATGATAAAGGTTTATTATTCATGCTAGAATTGTATTGACCGGAAACTTAAATACATGTGTGGATACATAAACAAATACCGTGTCCCTAGTGAGCCTCTACTAGACTAGCTCATTGATCAAAGATGGTTAAGGTTTCCTAACCATGGACATGAGTTGTCACTTGATAACGAGATCACATCATCAGGAGAATGATGTGATGGACAAGACCCATCCGTTAGCTTAGCATATGATCGTTCAGTTTATTGCTACTGCTTTCTTAATGTCAAATACATATTCCTACGACCATGAGATCATGCAACTCCCGGATACCGGAGGAATACCTTGTGTGCTATCAAATGTCACAATGTAACTGGGTGATCATAGATATGCTCTATAGGTATCTCCAAAGGTGTTTGTTGAGTTGGCACGAATCGAGATTGGGATTTGTCACTCCGTGTATCGTAGAGGTATCCCTGGGCCCTCTCGGTAATACACATCATAAGAAGCTTGCAAGCAAAGTGACTAAGGAGTTAGTTACGAGATGATGTATTACGGAATGAGTAAAGAGACTTGCCGGTAACGAGATTGAACTAGGTATGAAGATACCGACGATCGAATCTCAGGCAAGTAACATACCGACATACAAACTTGATGAAACACCGTTGTGGTTTTTGCGTAGGTAAGAACGGTTCTTGCTAGAAGCCCGTAGCAGCCACGTAAAACTTGCAACAACAAAGTAGAGGATGTCTAACTTGTTTTTGCAGGGCATGTTGTGATGTGATATGGTCAAGATATGATGTGATATTTGTTGATGTATGAGATGATCATGTTTTTTAATATCGACAACCGGCAGGAGCCTTAGGGTTGCCTCTTTATTGTATGAAGTGCAAGCGCCATGTAATTGCTTTACTTTATCACTATGCGTTAGCGATAGTTGTAGAAGCAATAGTTGGCGAGACGACCCCGACGCAATGATGGAGATCAAGGTGTCGAGCCGGTGACGATGGAGATCATGACGATGCTTTGGAGATGGAGATCAAAAGCACAAGATGATGATGGCCATATCATGTCACATATTTTGATTGCATGTGATGTTTATCCTTTATGCATCTTATTTTGCTTAGAACGACGATAGCATTATAAGATGATCCCTTCACTAAATTTCAAGATAAAAGTGTTCTCCCCGAGTATGCACCGTTGCCAAAGTTCATCGTTTCGAAGCACCACGTGATGATCGGGTGTGATAGACTTTACGTTCACATACAACGGGTGTAAGACAGTTTTACACATGCATAATACTTGGGTTAAACTTGACGAGCCTAGCATGTACAGACATGGTCTCGGAACACTGGAGACCTAAAGGTCAAACGTGAGTCATATAGTAGATATGATCAACATAGAGATGTTCTCCATTGATGACTACCCCATCTCACTTGATGATCGGACATGGATTAGTTGATTTGGATCACGTATCACTTAGATGACTTGAGGGATGTTTATTTAAGTGGGAGTTCATTAGTAATTTGATTAATTGAACTTAATTTATCACGAACTTAGTCTTATAGTTTTGCATATCTATGTTGTAGATCAATGGCCCGAGCTACCGTTCCCATGAATTTTAATGCGTTCCTAGAGAAAGCTAAGTTGAAAGATGATGGTAGCAACTACACGGATTGGGTCCGTAACTTGAGGATTATCCTCATTCCTGCACAGAAGAATTATGTCCTTAATGCATCGTTGGGTGATAGGCCTACTGCAGGAGCTGAAGCAGATGTTATGAACGTCTGGCAAGCTCGATCTGATGACTACTCGATAGTTCAGTGTGCCATGCTTTATGGCTTGGAACCGGGACTTCAAAGACGTTTTGAACGTCATGGAGCATATGAGATGTTCCAAGAGTTGAAGTTAATATTTCAAGCAAATGCCCGGGTTGAGAGATATGAAGTCTCCAACAAGTTCTATAGCTGCAAGATGAAGGAGAACAGTTCTGTCAGTGAACACATCCTCAAAATGTCTGGGTATCATAAACACTTGACTCAGCTAGGAGTTGATCTTCCAGTTGATAGTGTTATTGACAGAATATGCAAGGGATGAATAAAATGATTCCTGAGCTCTTCGCAATGCTTAAGGCTGTGGAGGTAGAAATCAAGAAGGAGCATCAAGTGTTGATGGTTTAAAAGTCCACTAGTTTCAAGAAAAAGGGCAAGGGAAAGAAAGGGAACTTCAAGAAGAATGGCAAGCAAGTTGCCACTCCCGGGAAGAAGCCCAAAGCAGTACCCCAAGCCTGAAACTGAGTACTTCTACTGCAAAGGGAATGGTCACTGGAAGCGGAACTGCCCCAAATACTTGGCGGATAAGAAGGATGGCAGAGTGAACAAAGGTATATTTGATATACATGTTATTGATGTGTACCTTACTAATGCTCGTAGCAGCGCCTGGGTATTTAATACTAGTTCGGTTGCTCATATTTGTACCTCAAAACAGGAGCTGCGGAATAAACAAAGATTGGCTAAGGACGAGGTGACGATGCGCGTCGGAAATGGTTCCAAGGTTGATGTGATCGCCATCGGCACGCTACCTCTACATCTACCTTCGGGATTAGTTTTAGACCTGAATAATTGTTATTTGGTGCCCGCGTTGAGCATGAACATTATATCTGGATCTTGTTTATTGCGAGACAGTTATTCATTTAAATCGAAGAATAATGGTTGTTCCATTTATATGAGTGATATCTTTTATGGTCATGCACCCTTGATGAGTGGTCTATTCTTGTTGAATCTCGATTGTAGTGATACACATATTCATAATATTGATGCCAAAAGATGCAAAGTTGATAATGATAGTGCAACATACTTGTGGCACTGCCGTTTAGGTCATATTAGTGTAAAGCGCATGAAGAAACTCCATGCAGATGGACTTTTGGAATCACTTGATTATGAATCATTTGATACTTGCGAACCATGCCTCATGGGCAAGATGACTAAAACTCCGTTCTCCGGAACAATGGAGTGAGCCAATGACTTATTGGAAATAATACATACCAATGTATGCGGTCCGATGAGTGTTGAGGCACGCGGCGGTTATTGTTATTTTCTGACCTTCACAGATGATTTGAGTAGGTATGGGTATATCTACTTAATGAAACACAAGTCTGAAACATTTGAAAAGTTCAAAGAATTTCAGAGTGAAGTGGAGAATCATCGTAACAACAAAATAATGTTTCTATGATCGGATCACGGAGGCGAATATTTGAGTTACGAGTTTGGCCTTCATTTAAAACAATATGGAATTGTTTCACAACTCACGCCACCAGGAACACCACAGCGTAATGGTGTGTCCGAACATCGTAATCGTACTTTATTAGATATGGTGCGATCTATGATGTCTCTTACCGATTTACCACTATCGTTTTGGGGTTATGCATTAGAGACACCCGCATTCACGTTAAATAGGGCACAATCTAAATCCGTTGAGACGACACCGTATGAACTATGGTTTGGCAAGAAACCTAAGCTGTCGTTTCTTAAAGTTTGGGTTAGCGACACTGATACGTCTCCAACGTATCTATAATTTTTGATTGTTCCATGCTATTATATTATCTGTTTTGGATGTTTTATATGCATTAATATGCTATTTTATATTATTTTTGGGACTAACCTATTAACCTAGAGCCCAATGCCAGTTTCTATTTTTTCCTTGTTTTTTAGCTTCGTGGGAAAGGAATACCAAACAGAGTCCAAACGGAATAAAACCTTCGCGATGATTTTTCTTGGACCAGAAGACACCCAGGAGACTTGAAGATGAAGTTGGAGGAGCCATGTGGCGCCCCCGGCTCAATCGTACACTAATCATACACGCAAACGTGTACGATCAAGCACAGGGACTCAAGGGAAGATATCACAACACAACTCTAAACACAAATAAACGGAGATCCACAATATTACAGACCGGAGATTCGAAGATCCGAATACATAAGTCAGTCATACAAATATTATCTGAGTACAGACATAGTTAGACAAGTTTTGCCTTAAGAAGGCTAGCACAAACAACGACACTAGATCGAAAGCCGTTGGCCTCCTGCCTGGGAGCCTCTGATCCTACTCCTGGTCATCTGGCTTGATCCAGTAGTACGTGCCCTCAGGACCCTCCTGGTAGTAAGCTCCTGAGGTGGCATCTGGCTCCGGGGCTCCATCGTCTGATGTATCATCAAGGTGGGATATGGGGAAAAGAGAAAGTAAAGCAACCGTGAGTACTCATCCGAAGTACTCAGCAAGCAAGGATCTATACTACATATGCAACATTATCAATGGAGAAAGGCTGTATAAGTGGACTGGGCTGCAGAAATGCCAGAATAGAGAGAAGGCCTAGTCCTATCGAAGACTAGCATCTTCAAACATCTTCACGAGGCCATCATCTTGCAGTAGTAGAAGAGAGTAGAATAGCATTTTATTTAGCAAACATGTTGAAGCAAAGCCTAGAGATCCTTCCTTGACTCCCAGCGAGAAAGCGATCCCGAAGCTTCAATTAAGTAACAATGTATCCAGTTCAAGTAGTAGATCGGGATACACAAACTGAGCGTCCTTTACCGTAGGACCGGCTATCGATAGATCATTCATCCCTGCAGGGGTGCACTACTGTTACCCAACACGCTCGATCAACTCTGGCCAGACACACTTGCTGGGTAATGCCCGTCCTCGGAAGATCAACATGAAGCAACGCACGGTGAACTCGTCAGTGAAGTATCCAGCCCAGTCCCGGCGATCAGCCCGCACGGTGAATCATGACGTCAGACGAGCTTTCGGGAGAAACGTACATCGCAGAGGGCCCCATAACCATTATCCCGCGTGGTGGTAGTGCGTATAGGGCACGTCGACCCACTCAGATCACACACCCAAATCCAATAGGCTCATTTAGTATCACGTGGAGACAATCAGAGTCTTTGATGCTCCGCCACAATATCACACTCGAGTGCCCTTCCGGCACACTCGACATCATAGATCCCCAGCGGGTACCCACCAGGGTGGACCCGCCTGTAACAAAGGTCAAGGTAACCGTGTGGTCATAACATCAAAGGGGAAAACCCGAGGAATCACCCTCGGCGGATTCCACTCGATGAAATCATCAGGGTGAACGTATGAGGCATCACCCTCGAGGTTCACACTGAGGGTTGCACGACAGAGTCGTATCGGAAATGGAGAAGGAGGAATCACCCTCGATGACCATGACCGAATAGCTACACTGCAGAGTATTCATCGGGAGTGCGTTACGAGGTATCACCCTCGGCACTCGTTAGTAACTAAGCAGAGTCGTACAACTAAGGGGGGTGTGAGGTGAGGTGTCGGTCTCTGGTCGACGATCGCGTTGATCGAGTCGTCGACGATCAAGCAGGGGCAACAAGGTTAAGGTGGTGGGGGTCACTGATGGTTCACTACCAACCTATACTAAACAGTTTATCATAGGCAGGTAAAGTAACAATGAACAGGTTACAACAGCAGGCTATGCATCAGAATAGGAGCATACATTAACAGTAGCAAAATCTAATGCAAGCAGGAGAAATGGAATGGGCGATATCTGGATGCTCAAGGGGGGGGGCTTGCCTGGTTGCTCTGGCAAGAGAGAGGGGTCGTCAACGGGCTGCTCGTCGATAGTGTAGTCATACCCAGGTGCAGCGTCGTCGGTCTCGGCGTCTATCGAGAGAGAAGGAGGGGGAGAGAAACAATAAATCCACGGCAAAAACGCAAACAATATGCATGACATGTCTAAATGATATGCCGGGGTGTTCTACTGCCTAACTAAATGATTTAGTTAATTTAGGAATTTATTCGGGTTTATTTAATTAAAGTTGGGCACTATTCATTTATCGAAATCGGTCTAAAAGTTCAATGTTCTTATAGCTAGAGGCATCTGACAGGAATACGGAGGGCGTATTCGGGTTCGTATCAGAATTCTGAGCAAGTTTCATGTATAAAGTATTTTCATCGGAGTTACGGATTATTTAATATGATTTTCTAAAGTTTTAATTAATTTCTGGAATTTAATTATTTATTTAAATTAAATATTATCCGAAACAGTAATTGATGACGTCAGCATGACATCATGTTGACGTCAGCAGTCAACAGTGCTGTTGACCGGGTCAACCTGACACGTGGGTCCCACCTGTCAGTGTTAAGTTTAGTCTAATTAGGGTTTAGCTAATTAAACACTGTTTAATTAAACTAACTAATTAATTAGTTTAACTTAATCAGGATTAATTAAATTAATTAATTCACTAATTAATTAATTAATTAATTTATTAATTCGTTTTATTTTCATTTCTATATTATTATTTTATTATTTCGTTTCTGGGCCGTGGGGCCCCTACGTCAGTGTCACAGGGGTTCGGGCCCCACTGGGCAGTGGCCCAGGAGGCCACGCGAGCGCGGGCGCGGCCAGGCACGCGCGCGTGCGGGCACGCGGGCGCGGCGAGGCCAGGGCGAGCGGGCGCAGGGCGCGGCGAGCGAGGCGAGGCGCGCGGCGCAGCGGGCACGGCGGGGCGAACGGGGACGGAGCCGCGGTGAGCGCGGCGAGCTAGGGCGGAGGCGCTAGCGGGCGCGCGCGAGGGCGCAATGGGGGCGGCTCGGCGAGCGCGCAGCGGTGAGCAGCAGCAGCAGAGCATGCGCGAGCGCGGCGGAGGGCGAGCGCGGGGCGGGCGGTGACCCAGGGGAGAAGGAGGGGGCGACGAGGCCGGTGGCCTCACCGTTCGTTGCAGAGGAGAGGGGCGGCGAGGCTCGACGTGGTCCGGCGATGGAGAGGCGGGGCAGCGCAGTCCGACGAGGAGGACCGGCGAGGGGGATGTCGGGGACGGGCGCGGGGCAGCGCAGGCGAGCGCGGTGTCGACGGGACCCGGGGTGGCGAGCGCTGGGGCGTGTCGGGGAGGAGGCGAGGCGGGGACCAGGCCGGCGACGGCGTCGAGGGCGCGTCAGGCGCGGGGAGGCAAGCGCGGGGGGCTCGGCCCAATCTAGAAATGGATCGGGGGGGAGCGAGGGGGGTGGGTGTCGGTGGGGTTAGGGTTTTCGGGACCTGGGGCCATATAGGCCAGGGAGGGGGGGGAGCTGGGCCGGCCGGCTGGGCTATGGCCCAGTTGGGCCAGGGGGGGTTTGCTTTTGTTTTCTTTTTATCTTTTCTTTTATTTATTCTTATTTCCTGTTTTGTAAATAGTGAGGCCACAATATGATTTTTGTAAAACATGGCAATTATTCCATTAATTACTAGACATTATCTGCTACTACCAAAAATTGGTTTGGAGGCAATTGGAGTTCACACAAATTTTATAATAAATAAAATGCATTAATCCCTGCTGTTTTGGTAATGTTAGAGCCACCTAAATAATTTATTAATTGTTGGTTACAATTTTAGAATAGTCTCTGGAATATTTGTTATTTATTGAACATTTTAGTTTCTATGTTGGATAACTTTTATTTTCCACTTTCATCCAAATTTGAATTCTGACTTAGAGTTGAAATGCAATATGATGCTAATGTCACTATTAAACATGCTGACTTGTCATTATCAAAAGTGATTACTGTGGCTAATGACATGGGGTGTTACAATTCTCCTCATCTATCAAGAATTCTCGTCCCGAGAATTAAGAGGAAGACTGAAAGAAAGTGGGGTATTCTTCACGAAGACGATCCTCGCGTTCCCAAGTGGCTTCATCATCAGAATGATTCGACCACTGAACTTTGAGGAATTTGATTGACTTTTGGCAAGTCCGGCGTTCAGCTTGATCAAGAATACGGATGGGATGTTCTGGATAAGACAGATCTTTCCGTAATTCAAGCATTTCGTGATCCACAGCTCGAATAGGATCCTTGAAGCAGCGACGGAGTTGGGATACATGAAAGACATCATGTACTTGGGAAAGATTAGGCGGCAATTGCAATTGATATGCCACTTCTCCTCGACGGGCAAGAATACGGAACGGGCCAATGTAGCGAGGAGCTAACTTGCCTTTGATTCCGAACCGATGAGTGCCTTTCAACGGAGTGACGCGAAGGTAAGCTTGCTCGCCAGGTTGATAGACCATTTCCTGGTGCTTTCGGTCATAGTTGCTCTTCTGACGAGACTGAGCAGTTTTCAGATGTTCACGGACAATGCGGACTTGTTCTTCTGCTTGCTGAATAATGTCCGGCCCGACGAGTGAGCGTTCCCTGGTTTCTGACCAATTCAGAGGGGTTCGACACTTATGTCCGTAAAGAACTTCAAACGGTGCCATCTTCAAACTAGCTTGATAGCTATTGTTGTAAGAGAATTCGGCATACGGGAGGGATTCCTCCCATTTCTTACCGAAGGAGATGACGCAAGCTCGAAGCATATCTTTGAGCACTTGATTAACTCATTCAACTTGACCCTGTGACTGAGGGTGAAAAGCGGTGCTGAAAGACAGATGTGTTCCCATAGCTTCTTGGAAACTACTCCAGAATCTGGAGGTGAAGAGGCTGCCACGATCAGAACTGATCTCCAACAGAACACCATGGAGTGACACAATTCGGGAAACATACAAGTCCGCTAACTGGCTAGCAGTGATTGTCTCTTTAATTGGAAGAAAGTGAGCAACCTTGGAGAATCGGTCAATGACGACAAAAATAGCATCATGGCTTTTCTGAGATCTGGGAAAACCAGTAATGAAGCCCATTTGGACCTTGTCCCATTTCCATTCAGGAATTGCAAGGGGTTGCAGAGTTCCAGCAGGCCTTTGATGTTCTGCTTTAATGCGTCGGCAGACGTCACACTCAGAAACATAACAAGCAATATCTCGCTTCATATTAGGCCACCAGTATCTCTGACAAATGTCACGGTACATCTTTGTGCTACCAGGATGAATTGACAGAGGAGTGTCATGAGCTTCTTTCATAACGTGTTCTCTCTCATCCTTGAACTTGGGTACGAAGAGATGGTGTTGGAAGAATAGGATCCCATCATCATCAAGATGGAATTCCGACGGTTTTCCTTTTTCGAGGTATCGCTTGATCCTTTCAACTTCAGAGTCATACCGTTGCATAGTCTTAATGATGTGTTCTAAATCTGGTTCGACGACCAGGGTATGGAGGTAACCCTGTGGAACAATATGGAGGTTCAATTTGCGAAGCTCTTCATGGAGAAGAGGTTGTGTTTCCTGAACCGTAAGATTGTTGCAATAAGCCTTACGACTCAAAGCATCGGCCATTACAGTAGCCTTGCCAGGGGTGTATGAGATATTCATATCATAATCGGCAATTGTTTCGAGCCATCTTTGTTGGCGAAGGTTCAGATCTGGTTGAGTATATAGGTACTTCAAACTTTGATGATCCGTATATATCTCGCAACGGTTACCGAGAAGGTAATGTCGCCATAGCTTCAGGGCATAAATAACCGCAGAAAGTTCGAGATCATGCACTGGGTAATTTTCTTCGTGAGGACGCAATTGTCGAGAGGCATAAGCAATTACCTTACGCTCTTGCATTAGGACACAGCCTAATCCTTGACGAGATGCATCACAGTATATCACGAAATCTTTTTGGGAATCCGGGGGTGCTAAGACTGGGGCAGATGTTAACTTATCTTTCAGTGTCTGAAAGCTTTCTTGACATTTTTCTGTCCACTCAAATTTAACACCTTTGTGGAGCAGATTCGTCAATGGTTTTGCAATCTTGGAAAAATTCTCAACGAATCGACGGCAATAACTAGCGAGTCCGAGAAAACTTCTGACTTGCTTGACATTCTTCGGGGGAGTCCAATCAAGAATAGCCTGAACTCGTTCCGGGTTAACAGCAATTCCATCCTTGGAAATCACATGACCAAGATAGGTCACTTCAGATAACCAGAATTCACACTTGGAGAATTTAGCATACAACTGATGTTCTCGTAGCTTCTCCAATACAAGCCGAAGATGTTCGGTGTGTTCTTCTTCATTCTTGGAATATATAAGGATATCATCCAGATAAACTACGACGAATTTGTCGAGGTAATCCATGAAGATATAGTTCATCAAACGGGAGAACGTTGCTGGAGCATTGGTTAAACCAAATGACATGACGGTGTACTCATATGAGCCATATCGAGTAACAAAGGCAGTCTTCGGGATATCCTCTTCACGAACACGGATCTGATGATAACCCAACCTCAAGTCGAGTTTCGAGAAGACAGAGGATCCAGCAAGCTGATCATAAAGATCATTGATCCGGGGTAGTGGGTATTTATTCTGGATTGTGGCTTGGTTAATGGGCCAGTAATCCTGAACCAATTGGTTAGTTCCATCCTTCTTCTTAACAAAGAGTGAAGGTGCTCCCCAAGCAGAGGAACTGGGGCGGATGAAACCTTTCCTAAGTGACTTGTCGATTTCTTCCTTAAGCTCAAGAAGGTGGTGCGGAGGCATCTTATAAGGACGCTTGGCAATAGGGACAGTGCCAGGCTTCAAGTCAATGACAAACTCGACAGCTCTAGCCGGGGGTATTCCTAGAAGTTCTTCTGGAAAGACGTCTGGAAAATCTCGAACGACAGGAACGTTCTCGATCCCTTCCAGAGGTGAGGCGTTCAAAGCATTCAGAACATATATCTGAGCTTCAGCGTTCCGAGTAATTCAGGCGGTGTAGTTCACTATCTCATCGGAGGGGTGAAGAAGTTGGATGACTTTTGTGGCACAATTGAGCGAAGCAATGTGAGCTTTCAACCAATCCATTCCGAGGATGAGGTCTATGGTGGAAGATTTCAGGACGATGGGTGAGGCAAGGAATTCCAACCCTTTAATTTCGACGGTAACGTCAGATGCTATCACGTCAGCATGCCAATGAGAAGTATAATACAACTCGGAGAGAAAGGTTAAACAAAACAATGGAAAGGAAAATGATTATCAGACTAATCAGATCAATGACAGGGAAATCGCACAGATATCCAGCTCTCCGGGTAGACAGAATTTACGAGATCCTAAGTGTCGGCGTTAGTAAAATTTATTTAACCCGAATAGAAGAGAGATCAGAGTCCCAGAGTATAGACGAGGAATAAAAGATCCTAATACCACCCAGTTGGCGACGTGGGCCCGTAAGCCACACAGCCAAGTTAGTAAATTAGTTTTTCGATGTCTAGACTCAACTTTGGCCAAGGAATTGGAAGGGGGCTTCCTACAGGCAGTCAGCTCTGATACCAACTTGTGGCGCCCCCGGCTCAATCGTACACTAATCATACACGCAAACGTGTACGATCAAGCACAGGGACTCATGGGAAGATATCACAACACAACTCTAAACACAAATAAACGGAGATCCACAATATTACAGACCGGGGATCCGAAGATCCGAATACATAAGTCAGTCATACAAATATTATCTGAGTACAGACATAGTTAGACAAGTTTTGCCTTAAGAAGGCTAGCACAAACAACGACACTAGATCGAAAGGCGTTGGCCTCCTGCCTGGGAGCCTCCGATCCTACTCCTGGTCGGCTAGCTCGATCCAGTAGTATGTGCCCTCAGGACCCTCCTGGTAGTAAGCTCCTGAGGTGGCATCTGGCTCCGGGGCTCCATCGTCTGATGTATCATCAAGGTAGGATATGGGGAAAAGAGAAAGTAAAGCAACCGTGAGTACTCATCCGAAGTACTCAGCAAGCAAGGATCTATACTACATATGCAACATTATCAATGGAGAAAGGTTGTATAATTGGACTGGGCTGCAGAAATGCCAGAATAGAGAGAAGGCCTAGTCCTATCGAAGACTAGCATCTTCAAACATCTTCACGAGGCCATCATCTTGCAGCAGTAGAAGAGAGTAGAATAGCATTTTATTTAGCAAACATGTTGAAGCAAAGCCTAGAGATCCTTCCTCGACTCCCAGCGAGAAAGCGATCCCGAAGCTTCAATTAAGTAACAATGTATCCAGTTCAAGTAGTAGATCGGGATACACAAACTGAGCGTCCTTTACCGTAGGACCGGCTATCGATAGATCATTCATCCCTGCAGGGGTGCACTACTGTTACCCAACACGCTCGATCAACTCTGGCCGGACACACTTGCTGGGTAATGCCCGTCCTCGGAAGATCAACACGAAGCAACGCCCTACCTAGGCTCGGCAGAGAGGTCAGCACGCCGGACTAACCTATGCACCCAGAGGTCTTGGGCCATCGCCCTGGGCACCCTGCGCGTTGCGTGGCTGGCCGGAGTGCAGGTGCGACACTGAACTCGTCAGTGAAGTATCCAGCCCAGTCCCGGCGATCAGCCCGCACGGTGAATCGTGACGTCAGACGAGCTTTCGGGAGAAACGTACATCGCAGAGGGCCCCATAACCATTATCCCGCGTGGTGGTAGTGCGTATAGGGCACGTCGACCCACTCAGATCACACACCCAAATCCAATAGGCTCATTTAGTATCACGCGGAGACAATCAGAGTCTCTGATGCTCCGCCACAATATCACACTCGAGTGCCCTTCCGGCACACTCGACATCATAGATCCCCAGCGGGTACCCACCAGGGTGGACCCGCCTGTAAAAAAGGTCAAGGTAACCGTGTGGTCATAACATCAAAGGGGAAAACCCGAGGAATCACCCTCGGCGGATTCCACTCGATGAAATCATCAGGGTGAACGTATGAGGCATCACCCTCGAGGTTCACACTGAGGGTTGCACGACAGAGTCGTATCGGAAATGGAGAAGGAGGAATCACCCTCGATGACCACGACCGAACAGCTACACTGCAGAGTATTCATCGGGAGTGCGTTACGAGGTATCACCCTCGGCACTCGTTAGTAACTAAGCAGAGTCGTACAACTAAGGGGGTGTGAGGTGAGGTGTCGGTCTCTGGTCGACGATCGCGTTGATCGAGTCGTCGACGATCAAGTAGGGGCAACAAGGTTAAGGTGGTGGGGGTCACTGATGGTTCACTACCAACCTATACTAAACAGTTTATCATAGGCAGATAAAGTAACAATGAATAGGTTACAACAGCAGGCTATGCATCAGAATAGGAGCATACATTAACAGTAGCAAAATCTAATGCAAGCAGGAGAAATGGAATGGACGATATCTGGATGCTCAAGGGGGGGGCTTGCCTGGTTGCTCTAGCAAGAGAGAGGGGTCGTCAACGGGCTGCTCGTCGGTAGTGTAGTCGTACCCAGGTGCAGCGTCGTCAGTCTCGGCGTCTATCGAGAGAGAAGGAGGGGGAGAGAAACAATAAATCCACGGCAAAAAGGCAAACAATATGCATGACATGTCTAAATGATATGCCGGGGTGTTCTACTGCCTAACTAAACGATTTAGTTAATTTAAGAATTTATTCCGATTTATTTAATTAAAGTTGGGCACTATTCATTTATCGAAATCGGTCTAAAAGTTCAATGTTCTTATAGCTAGAGGCATCTGACAAGAATACGGAGGGCGTATTCGGGTTCGTATCGGAATTCTGAGCAAGTTTCATGTATAAAGTATTTTCATCGGAGTTACGGATTATTTAATATGATTTTCTAAAGTTTTAATTAATTTCTGGAATTTAATTATTTATTTAAATTAAACATTATCCGAAACAGTAATTGATGACATCAGCATGACATCATGCTGATGTCAGCAGTCAACAGTGCTGTTGACCGGGTCAACCTGACACGTGGGTCCTACCTGTCAGTGTCAGTTTAATCTAATTAGGGTTTAGCTAATTAAACATTGTTTAATTAAACTAACTAATTAATTAGTTTAACTTAATCAGGATTAATTAAATTAATTAAGTCACTAATTAATTAATTAATTATTAATTTTATTAATTCGTTTTATTTTCATTTCTATATTATTATTATTTTATTTCGTTTCTGGGCCGTGGGGCCCCTACGTCAGTGTCACAGGGGTTCGGGCCCCAATGGGCAGTGTCCCAGGAGGCCACCGCGAGCGCGGGCGCGGCGTGCGGGCGCGGCCAGGCACGCGCGGGCGCGCGCGCGGGCACGCTGGCGCGGCGAGGCCACGGCGAGCGGGCGCAGGGCGCGGCGAGCGAGGCAAGGCGCGCGGCGCAGCGGGCACGGTGGGGCGAACGGGGACGGAGCCGCGGCGAGCTGGGGCGGAGGCGCTAGCGGGCGCGCGCGAGGGCGCAATGGGGGCGGCTCGGCGAGCGCGCAGCGGTGAGCAGCAGCAGCAGAGCGTGCGCGAGCGCGGCGGAGGGCGAGCGCAGGGCGGGCGGTGACCGAGGGAAGTAGGAGGGGGCGACGAGGCCGGTGGCCTCACCGTTCGTTGCAGAGGAGAGGGGCGGAGAGGCTCGAGGTGGTCCGGCGATGGAGAGGCGGGGCGGCGCAGTCCGACGAGGAGGACCGGCGAGGGGGATGTCGGGGACGGGCGCGGGGCAGCGCAGGCGAGCGCGGCGTCGACGGGACCCGGGGTGGCGAGCGTTGGGGCGTGTCGGGGAGGAGGCGAGGCGGGGACCAGGCCGGCGACGACGTCGAGGGCGCGTCGGGCGCAGGGAGGCGAGCGCGGGGGGCACGGCCCGATCCAGAAATGGATCGGGGGGGAGCGAGGGGGGGTGGGTGTCGGTGGGTTAGGGTTCGGGGACCTGGGGCCATATAGGCCAGGGAGGGGGGGAGAGCTGGGCCGGCCGGCTGGGCTATGCCTCAGTATGCCAGGGGGGGGGGGTTGCTTTTGTTTTCTTTTTATCTTTTCTTTTATTTATTCTTATTTCCTGTTTTGTAATTAGTCAGGCCACAATATGATTTTTGTAAAACATGGCAATTGTTCCATTAATTACTAGACATTATCTGCTACTACCAAAAATTGGTTTGGAGGCAATTGGAGTTCACACAAATTTTATAATAAATAAAATGCATTAATCCCTGCTGTTTTGGTAATGTTAGAGCCACCTAAATAATTTATTAATTGTTGGTTACAATTTTAGAATAGTCTCTGGAATATTTGTTATTTATTGAACATTTTAGTTTCTATGTTGGATAACTTTTATTTTCCACTTTCATCCAAATTTGAATTCTGACTTAGGAGTTGAAATGCAATATGATGCTAATGATGATTATGCACTATTAAACATGCTGACTTGTCATTATCAAAAGTGATTACTGTGGCTAATGACATGGGGTGTTACAAGCCACGAGGCGGCCACAAGGGTGGAGGGCGCGCCCCCTGCCTTGTGGGCCCCCCGTGACTCCCCTGACCTAATTCTTTCGCCTATATATTCACATATGTTCCCAAACCACCAGAAGCATCCATGAAAAGACTTTTCCACCGCCGCAACCTTCTGTACCCGTGAGATCCCATCTAGGGACCTTTTTCGGCACCCTGCCGGAGGGGGATTCGATCACGGAGGGCTTCTACATCAACTCTATTGCCCTTCCGATGAAGCGTGAGTAGTTTACCTCAGACCTACGGGTCCATAGCTAGTAGCTAGATGGCTTCTTCTCTCTCTTTGATTCTCAATACCATGTTCTCCTTGTTGTTCTTGCAGATCTATCCGATGTAATATTCTTTTGCGGTGTGTTTGTCGAGATCCGATGAATTGTGGATTTATGATCAGCTTATCTATGTATATTATTTGAATCTTCTCTAATTCTTATATGCATGATTTGATATCTTTATAATTCTCTTCGAATTATCGGTTTGGTTTGGCCAACTAGATTGGTTTTTCTTGCAATGGAAGAAGTGCTTAGCTTTGGGTTCAATCTTGCGTTGTCCTTTCCCAGTGACAGTAGGGGCAGCAAGGCACGTATTGTATTGTTGCCATCAAGGATAAAAAGATGGGGTTTACATCATATTGCTTGAGTCTATTCCTCTACATCATGTCATCTTACTTAATGAGTTACTCTGTTCTTCATGAACTTAATACTCTAGATGCAGGCAGGAGTCGGTCGATGTGTGGACTAATAGTAGTAGATGCAGAATCGTTTCGGTCCACTTGACACCGACATGATGCCTATATTTCATAATCATTGCCTTGGATATCGTCATAACTTTGTGCTTTTCTATCAATTGCTCGACAGTAATTTGTTCACCCACCGTATTATTTGCTATCTTGAGAGAAGCCTCTAGTGAAACCTATGGCCCCCGGGTCTATTTTCCATCATATTACTTTCCGATCTACTATTTTGCAATCTTTTATTTTCAGATCTATAAACCAAAAAACCCAAAAATATTTACTTTATCTTTTGTTTAGTTTTACCTATCTCTATCAGATCTCACTTTTGCAAGTAACCGTGAAGGGATTGACAACCACTTTATCGCGTTGGGTGCAAGTTGTTTGATTGTTTGTGCAGGTGCTAGGTGATTTGTGCTTGTCTCCTACTGGATTGATACCTTGGTTCTCTAACTGAGGGAAATACTTATCTCTACTTTGCTGCATCACCCTTTCCTCTTCAAGGGAAAAACCAACGCAAGCTCAAGAAGTAGCAGGAAGAATTTCTGGCGCCGTTGCCGGGGAGTTCTACACCAAGTCAAGACATACCAAGTACCCATCATAAAACTCTCATCTCTTGCATTACATTATTCGCCATTTTCCTCTCGTTTTCCTCTCCCCCACTTCTAAAACGATTTTCGAAAAAAATTGCCTTTTTATTCGTCCTTCTTCCGTTCGTCTTTTTCGTTTGCTTTTTGTTTGCTCGTGTGTTGGATTGCTTGCTTTATCACGATCGCTCAAGAGAATACCAAATTGTGTGATTTTTCCAACACTAATAACAATGATTTTATTAGTACTCCGATTGCTCCCGCCACTAGTGTGGAATATTATGAAATTAATGCCGCTTTGCTGAATCTTGTTATGAAAGATCAATTTTCCGGCCTTCCTAGTGAAGATGCTACATCCCATCTGAATAATTTCGTTGAGTTGTGCGATATGCAAAAGAAAAAAGATGTGGATAATGATATTGTTAAATTGAAGCTATTTCCATTCTCACTTCGAGATCATGCTAAAACTTGGTTTTCTTTGCCTAAAAATAGTATTGATTCATGGAATAAGTGTAAAGATGCTTTTATTTCCAAGTATTTTCCTCCCGCTAAGATCATCTCCCTTAGGAATGATATTATGAATTTTAAGCAACTTGATCATGAACAAGTTGCACAATCTTGGGAGAGGATGAAATTGATGATACGAAATTGCCCTACTCATGGTTTGAATTTGTGGATGATTATACAAAAAATTTATGCCGGACTGAATTTTGCTTCTAGAAATCTTTTAGATTCGGCCGCGGGAGGTACTTTTATGGAAATTACTCTAGGAGAAGCTACTAAACTTCTAGATAATATTATGGTTAATTATTCTCAATGGCATACCGAAAGATCTTCCACTAGTAAAAAAGTGCACGCAATTGAAGAGATTAATGTTTTGAGTGGAAAGATGGATGAACTTATGAAATTATTTGCTAGCAAGAGTGCTTCTATTGATCCTAATGATATGCATTTGTCTACTTTGATTGAGAATAATAATGAATCTATGGATGTGAATTTTGTTGGTAGGAACAATTTTGGTAATAACGCGTATAGAGGTAATTTTAATCCTAGGCCGTTTCCTAGTAATTCCTCTAATAATTATGGTAATTCCTACAACAATTCTTATGGAATTTATAATAAGATTTCCTCTAATTTTGAGAATAGTGTTAAAGAATTTATGATTTCGCAAAAGAGTTTCAATGGTTTGATTGAAGAAAAATTGCTTAAGATTGATGATTTGGCTAGGAACATGGATAGAATTTCTCTTGATGTTGATTCTTTGAAAATTAGATCTATTCCACCCAAGCATGATATTAATGAGTCTCTCAAAGCTATGAGAATTTCCATTGATGAGTGCAAAGAAAGAACCGCTAAGATGCGTGCTAAATGAGATTGGTTTGTAAAAACGTGTTCTTCTAGTTTCCGTGAAAATAATGATGAAGATCTTAAAGTGATTGATGTGACTCCTATTGAATCTTTGTTTTCCAATATAAATCTTGATAAATATGGGACTGGAGATGAGTCAACTTTAGTTAAAAGGCGTCCCAATGATTCGGAGTTTTTAGATCTTGATGCAAAAATTGATAAAAGTGGGATTGGAGAGGTCAAAACTTTAAGTAGCAACGAACCCACTCTTTTGGATTTCAAGGAATTTAATTATGATAATTGTTCTTTAATAGATTGTATTTCCTTGTTGCAATCCATGTTGAATTCTCCTCATGCTTATAATCAAAACAAAGCTTTTACTAAACATATCATTGATGCTATGATGCAATCTTTTGAAGAAAAGCTTGAATTGGAAGTTTCTATCCCTAGAAAACTTTATGATGAGTGGGAACCTACAATTAAAATTAATATTAAAGATTATGAGTGCCATGCTTTGTGTTATTTGGATGCTAGTGTTTCCACGATTCCAAAAACTTTATGTGATGTGTTAGGTTTCCGTGAATTTGATGATTGTTCCTTAAATTTGCATCTTGCGGATTCCACTATTAAGAAACCTATGGGAAGGATTAATGATGTTCTTATTGTTGCAAATAGGAATTATGTGCCCGTAGATTTCATTGTTCTTGATATAGATTGCAATCCTACATGTCATATTATTCTTGGTAGACCTTTCCTTAGAACGATTGGTGCAATTATTGATATGAAAGAAGGAAACATTAGATTTCAATTTCTGTTAAGGAAGGGCATGGAACACTTTCCAAGAAAGAAAATTAAATTTCCATATGAATCTATTATGAGAGCTACTTACGGATTGCATACAAAAGATGACAATACCTAGATCTATTTGTGTTTTTATGTCTAGCTAAGGGCGTTAAACAATAGCGCTTGTTGGGGGGCAACCCAATTTTATTTTTGGTTTTGCTTTTTGTTCCTGTTTTGCTTTGAATAATTCATCTAGCCTCTGGTTAGATGTGGTTTTGTGTTTTAATTAGTGTTTGTTCCAAGTAAAACCTTTGGGATGGCTTACGGTGATAGTTGATTTGATCTTGCTGAAAAACAGAAACTTTTGCGTCAAGTCACAGAATTTTAATAATTCACTGAAGCTCTGAAAAACCCTGAATTTTTTACACGAGATTTATATACAAATTTACTATGCTTTCCTAATTTTTCAGAATTTTTAGAATTACATAAATATTAGAAAAATTACAATCTTCACAGACTATTCTGTTTTTGACAGATTCTGTTTTCTTTGTGTTGTTTGCTTATTTTGATGAATCTATGGGTAGTATCGGGGGGTATGAACCATGGAGAAGTTGGAATGCAGTAGATATTACACCAATATAAATAAAGAATGAGTTCACAACAGTACCAAAAGTGGTGATTTATTTTCTTATACTAACGGAGCTTATGAGATTTTTCTGTTGAGTTTTGTGTTGTGAAGTTTTCAAGTTTTGGGTAAGGATTTGATGGACTATGGAATAAGGAGTGGAAAGAGCCTTAGCTTGGGGATGCCCAAGGCACAGCAAGGTAATATTCAAGGACAACCAAGAGCCTAAGCTTGGGGATGCCCCGGAAGGCATCCCCTCTTTCGTCTTCGTCTATCGGTAACTTTACTTGAGGCTATATTTTTATTCACCACATGATATGTGTTTTGCTTGGAGCATCTTGTATGATTTGAGTCTTTGCTTTTTAGTTTGCCACAATCATCCTTGCTTTACACACCTTTTGAGAGGGACACGCATGCATCGTGATTTATTAGAATGCTCTATGTGCTTCACTTATATCTTTTGAGCTAGTCAATTTTGCTGTAGTGCTTCACTTATATCTTTTTAGAGCACGGCGGTGGATTTATTTTGTAGAAATTATTGAACTCTCATGCTTCACTTATATTATTTTGAGAGTCTCTAAACAGCATGGTAATTTTCTTTGGTTATGAATTTAGTCCTAATATGATAGACATCCAAGAGGGATATAATAAAAACTTTCATATAAAGTGCATTGAATACTATGAGAAGTTTGATTCCTTATGATTGTTTTGAGATATAAAGATGGTGATATTAGAGTCATGCTATTGAGTAATTGTGAATTGGAGAAATACTTGTGTTAAGGTTTGTGAGTCCCGTAGCATGCACGTATGGTGAACCGTTATGTAACGAAGTTGGAGCATGAGATATTTTTTGATTGTCTTCCTTATGAGTGGCGGTCGGGGATGAGCGATGGTCTTTTCCTACCAATCTATCCCCCTAGGAGCATGCGCGTAGTACTTTGTTTTGATGACTAATAGATTTTTGCAATAAGTATGTGAGTTCTTTATGACTAATGTTGAGTCCATGGATTATACGCACTCTCACCCTTCCACCTTTGCTAGCCTCTCTAGTGCCGCGCAACTTTCGCCGGTACCATACACCCACCATATACCTTCCTCAAAACAGCCACCATACCTACCTATTATGGCATTTCCATAGCCATTCCGGGATATATTGCCATGCAACTTTCCACCGTTCCGTTTTATTATGACACGCTTCATCATTGTCATATTGCTTTGCATGATCATGTAGTTGACATCGTATTTGTGGCAAAGCCACCTTTCATAATTCTTTCATACATGTCACTCTTGATTCATTGCACATCCCGGTACACCGCCAGAGGCATTCATATAGAGTCATATTTTGTTCTAAGTATCGAGTTGTAATTCTTGAGTTGTAAGTAAATAAAAGTGTGATGATCTTCATTATTAGAGCATTGTCCCATGTGAGGAAATAAAAAAAATAGGCCAAAGAAGCCAAGCCAAAAAAAAGAAAAAAAAGAAGAGAAAAGAAAAGAAAAAAATGAGAGAAAAAGAGAGAAGGGGCAATGCTACTATCCTTTTTCCACACTTGTGCTTCAAAGTAGCACCATGATCTTCATGATAGAGAGTCTCATATTTTGTCACTTTCATATACTAGTGGGAAATTTTCATTATAGAAATTGGCTTGTATATTCCAACGATGGGCTTCCTCAAATTTCCCTAGGTCTTCATGAGCAGGCAAGTTGGATGCACACCCACTTAGTTTTCTTTTGAGCTTTCATACACTTATAGCTCTAGTGCATCCGTTGCATGGCAATCCCTACTCACTCACATTGATATCTATTGATGGGCATCTCCATAGCCCGTTAATACGCCTAGTTGATGTGAGACTATCTCCTTCTTTTTTGGCTTCTCCACAACTACCATATTCTATTCCACCTATAGTGCTATGTCCATGGCTCACGCTCATGTATTGCGTGAAAGTTGAAAAAGTTTGAGAACACTAAAAGTATGAAACAATTGCTTGGCTTGTCATCGGGGTTGTGCATGATTTGAATATTTTGTGTGATGAAGATGGAGCATAGCCAGACTATATGATTTTGTAGGGATAAGCTTTCTTTGGCCATGTTATTTTGAGAAGACATAATTGCCTTGTTAGTATGCTTGAAGTATTATTATTTTTATGTCAATATTAAACTTTTGTTTTGAATCTTATGGATCTAAACATTCATGCCACAATAAAGAAAATTACATGGATAAATATGTTAGGTAGCATTCCACATCAAAAATTCTGTTTTTATCATTTATCTACTCGAGGACGAGCAGGAATTAAGCTTGGGGATGCTTGATACGTCTCCAACGTATCTATAATTTTTGATTGTTCCATGCTATTATATTATCTATTTTGGATGTTTTATATGCATTAATATGCTATTTTATATTATTTTTGGGACTAACCTATTAACCTAGAGCCCAATGCCAGTTTCTGTTTTTTCCTTGTTTTTTAGCTTCGTGGGAAAGGAATACCAAACGGAGTCCAAACGGAATAAAACCTTCGCGATGATTTTTCATGGACCAGAAGACATCCAGGAGACTTGGAGATGAAGTTGGAGGAGCCACGAGGCGGCCACAAGGGTGGAGGGCGCGCCCCTGCCTTGTGGGCCCCCCATGACTCCCCTGGCCTAATTATTTCGCCTATATATTCACATATGTTCCCAAACCACCAGAAGCATCCACAAAAAGACTTTTCCACCGCTGCAACCTTCTGTACCTGTGAGATCCCATCTAGGGACCTTTTCCGGCACTCTGCCAGAGGGGGATTCGATCACAGAGGGCTTCTACATCAACTCTATTGCCATTCCGATGAAGCGTGAGTAGTTTACCTCAGACCTACGGGTCCATAGCTAGTAGCTAGATGGCTTCTTATCTCTCTTTGATTCTCAATACCATGTTATCCTTGTTGTTCTTGGAGATCTATCCGATGTAATATTCTTTTGCGGTGTGTTTGTCGAGATCCGATGAATTGTGGATTTATGATCAGCTTATCTATGTATATTATTTGAATCTTCTGTGAATTCTTATATGCATGATTTGATATCTTTGTAATTCTCTTCTAATTATCGGTTTGGTTTGGCCAACTAGATTGGTTTTTCTTGCAATGGGAGAAGTGCTTAGCTTTGGGTTCAATCTTGTGTTGTCCTTTCCCAGTGACAGTAGGGGCAGCAAGGCACGTATTGTATTGTTTCCATCGAGGATAAAAAGGTGGGGTTTACATAATATTGCTTGAGTTTATTCCTCTACATCATGCCATCTTACTTAATGTGTTACTCTGTTCTTCATGAACTTAATACTCTAGATGCAGGCAGGAGTCGGTCGATGTGTGGACTAATAGTAGTAGATGCAGAATCATTTCGGTCTACCTGACACGGACGTGATGCCTATATTTTATAATCATTGCCTTGGATATCGTCAAAACTTTGCGTTTTTCTATCAATTGCTCGACAATAATTTGTTCACCCACCGTATTATTTGCTATCTTGAGAGAAGCCTCTAGTGAAACCTATGGCCCCCGGGGTCTATTTTCCATCATATTACTTTCCGATCTACTATTTCGCAATCTTTTATTTTCAGATCTATAAACCAAAAAACCCAAAAATATTTACTTTATCTTTTGTTTAGTTTTACCTATCTCTATCATATCTCACTTTTGCAAGTAACCGTGAAGGGATTGACAACCACTTTATCGTGTTGGGTGCAAGTTGTTTGATTGTTTGTGCAGGTGCTAGGTGATTTGTGCGTTGTCTCCTACTGGATTGATACCTTGGTTCTCTAACTGAGGGAAATACTTATCTCTACTTTGCTGCATCACCCTTACCTCTTCAAGGGAAAAACCAACGCAAGCTCAAGAAGTAGCAGACACGATGTCAAAAGGCGTCAGCCTGATAAGCTCAAACCCAAATCGGAGAAGTGTGTCTTCATAGGATACCCTAAGGAAACAATTGGGTACACCTTCTACCACAGATCCAAAGGCAAGATCTTTGTTGCCAAGAATGGAACCTTTCTAGAGAAGGAGTTTCTCTCGAAAGAAGTGAGTGGGAGGAAAGTAGAACTTGATGAGGTAATTGTACCTTCTCTCGAATTGGAAAGTAGCACATCACAGAAAACCATTCCCATGATGCCTACACCAACTAGAGAGGAAGCAAATGATAATGATCATGAAACTTCAGATTAAGTTACTACTGAACCTTGTAGGTCGACCAGAGCACGATCTGCACCAGAGTGGTACGTTAATCCTGTCCTGGAAGTCATGTTACTAGACCAAGGCGAACCTACGAACTATGAAGAAGCTATGATGAGCCCAGATTCCGACTTGAGGCCATGAAAACTGAGATAGGATCCATGTATGAGAACAAAGTATGGACTTTGGTGGACTTGCCCGATGATCGGCAAGCCATTGAGAATAAATGGATCTTCAAGAAGAAGACTGAAGCTGATGGTAATGTTACTGTCTACAAAGCTCGACTTGTCGCGAAAGGTTTTCGACAAGTTCAATGAGTTGACTATGATGAGACTTTCTCACCCGTAGCGATGCTTAAGTCTGTCCGAATCATGTTAGCAATTGCCGCATTTTATGATTATTAAATCTGGCAAATGGACGTCAAAACAGCATTCCTTGATGGATTTCTTAAAGAAGAGTTGTATATGATGCAACCAGAAGGTTTTGTCGATCCTAAAGGTGCTAACAAAGTGTGCAAGCTCCAGCAATCCATCTATGGACTGGTGCAAGAAACTCGGAGTTGGAATATATGGTTTGATGAGGTGATCAAAGCATATGGTTTTATACAGACTTACGGTGAAGCCTGTATTTACAAGAAAGTGAGTGGGATCTCTGTAGCATTTCTGATATTATATGTGGATGACATATTGTTGATTGGAAATGATATAGAATTTCTGGATAGCATAAAAGGATACTTGAATAAGAATTTTTCAATGAAAGACCTCGGTGAAGCTGCTTATATATTGGGCATCAAGCTCTATAGAGATAGATCGAGACGCTTAATTGGACTTTCACAAAGCACATACCTTGATAAAGTTTTGAAGAAGTTCAAAATGGATTAGTCAAAGAAAGGGTTCTTGCCTGTGTTACAAGGTGTGAAGTTGAGTCAGACTCAAAGCCCGACCACTGCAGAAGATAGAGAGAAAATGAAAGTCATTCCCTATGCCTCAGCCATAGGTTCTATCATGTATGCTATGCTGTGTACCAGACCTGATGTGTGCCTTGCCATAAGTTTGGCAGGGAGGTACCAAAGTATCCAGGAGTGGATCACTGGACAGCGGTCAAGAACATCCTGAAGTACCTAAAAAGGACCAAGGATATGTTTCTCATTTATGGAGGTGACGAAGAGCTCATCATAAATGGTTACGTCGATGCTAGCTTCGACACTGATCTGGATGACTCTAAGTCACAAACCGGATATGTGTTTATGTTGAATGGTGGAGCTGTCAGTTGGTGCAGTTCCAAGTAGAGCGTCGTGGCGGGATCTACGTGTGAAGCGGAGTACATAGCTGCTTCAGAAGCAGCACATGAAGGAGTCTGGATGAAGGAGTTCATATCCGATCTAGGTGTAATGCCTAGTGCATCGGGTCCAATGAAAATCTTTTGTGACAACACTAGAGCATTTGCCTTGGCGAAGGAATCCGGGTTTCACAAGAGAACCAAACACATCAAGAGATGCTTCAACTCAATTCGTGAAAAGGTCAAGGATGGAGACATAGAGATTTGCAAAATATATACGGATCTAAATGTGGCAGACCCATTGACTAAGTCTCTTCCGCGAGCAAAACATGATCAGAACCAAGACTCCATGGGTGTTAGATTCATTACTATGTAATCTAGATTATTGACTCTAGTGCAAGTGGGAGACTGAAGGAAATATGCCCTAGAGGCAATAATAAAGTTGTTATTTTATATTTCCTTATTCATGATAAAGGTTTATTATTCATGCTAGAATTGTATTGATCGGAAACTTAAATACATGTGTGAATACATAAACAAATATCGTGTCCCTAGTAAGCCTCTACTAGACTAGCTCGTTGATCAAAGATGGTTAAGGTTTCCTAACCATAGACATGTGTTGTCATTTGATAACGGGATCACATCATTAGGAGAATGATGTGATGGACAAGACCCATCGGTTAGCTTAGCATAATGATCGTTCAGTTTATTGCTATTGCTTTCTTCATGTCAAATACATATTCCTTTGACTATGAGATTATGCAACTCCCGGATACCGGAGGAATACCTTGTGTGCTATCAAACGTCACAACATAACTTGGTGATCATAAAGATGCTCTACAGGTATCTTCAAAGGTGTTTGTTGAGTTGGCATAGATCGAGATTAGGATTTGTCACTCCGAGTATCGGAGAGGTATCTCTGGGCCCTCTCGGTAATACACATCACAAGAAGCCTTGCAAGCAAAGTGACTAATGAGTTAGTTACAGGATGATGTATTACGGAACGAGTAAAGAGACTTGCCAGTAACGAGATTGAACTAGGTATGAAGATACCGACGATCGAATCTCGGGCAAGTAACATACCGATGGACAAAGGGAATTCCGTATGTTGTCATAACGGTTCGACCGATAAAGATCTTCGTAGAATATGTAGGAGCCAATATGGGCATCCAGGTTCCGCTATTGGTTATTGACCAGAGAGGTGTCTCGGTCATGTCTACATAGTTCTCGAACCCGTAGGGTCCGCACGCTTAACGTTCGGTGACGATATAGTGTTATATGATTTGGTGACCAAAGGTTGTTTGAAGTCCTGGATGAGATCACGGACATGACGAGGAGTCTTGAAATGGTCGAGAGGTAAAGATTGATGTATAGGACGATGGTATTCGGACACCGAAAGAGTTTCAGGATGCACCGAGTAGCCATCGGGTCACCGGAAGGGGTTCCGGACACCCCCCCCCCCCCAGTAGGTATATGGGCTTAATGGGCCAAGGGAGGGACAGACCAGCCCACAGGGGCTGGTGCGCCCCTCTCCCTGGCCGGCCAGCCCTAGGGAAGGAAAAGGGGGAGGGCTAGCCCCTCCTACCTTCCCCTCTCATGGGAGAAAGGAAAGGGGGGGGCCTCCCTCCCCTGCCTTTCCCCTGCGCCTTTATATGGAAGGGGGGGCGCGGCTAGGGGAGGACCCCAAGTAGGATTCGGCCTACTTGGGGTGCCTCCTTCGCTGCTCCTCCCTCCCTCCCACCTATATATATGTGGGGGGCGCCTAGCACAACACAACATTGTCTTAGCCGTGTGCGGCGCCCCCCTCCACCGTTTACAACCCCGGTCATTTTTTCGGAGTGCTTAAGCGAAGCCCTGCGGATATCACTTCACCATCACCGTCACCACGCCGTCGTGCTGCTGGAACTCATCCACTACCTCTCCATCTTGCTGGATCAAGAAGGCGGAGGACGTCATCGAGCTGAACATGTGTTGAACGCGGAGGTGTCGTACGTTCGGTGCTCGATCGGTTGGAACGCGAAGAAGTTCGACTACATCAACCGCGTTGTCAAACGCTTCCGCTTGCAGTCTACGAGGGTACGTAGACACACTCTCCCCTCTCGTTGCTATGCATCTCCATGGATAGATCTTGCGTGTGCAAAGAAATTTTTTTGTTTTCCATGCAACGTTTCCCAATAGGCGCGCCCCTTCTCTGGCCGCAGGCCTTGGGGAGAAAAGGAAGGGGGGAGTCGGCCTCCCCCTGCCTTCCCTCTCCTGCCCTTTCCTTTCCCCCGTGTGCAAACAAGGAAGGGGGCACCATAGGGCATGCGCCCAAGGGGGCCGACCGGCCACCTTGGGGCGCACCCTGGCTGCCTCCCCTCCCCCCACCTATATATATATATGAGAGGGAGGGGGCGCCACACACCCATGACTGTAACACCCCTATGTAACTACCACTATGATCAACTGCTAATAATGTCAAGTCATATCATTTGCAGTGCCTAAACATAGTGGTTATCCAAAGCAAATCAACTCCAATCTGAAAATCAACTCAGATTCAAAAGTGCAAAATAGATTTGCTCAAACACCTTTGGAAAAATGTTCACTAATTAGCAAATATTCCAAGAGCACACATAAAAATATCACCAGTAATACTTGGATTAATTTAGTGACTTAAACAAATTGAAACAGCCCCAAAACAGAATTAATAAATCCATTTAAAATCATATTAAATTCAAATGAAGCCCAACTTTGCTCAAACCAATTTTTGGTGGATGCTTACATTGCATATTAATATCTGGGCCAAGTTCCATATTCTACAAAAGTGCACAAGTGGCCTAACTAATACAAAACAGAAAACAAATAAAAAAACGCAAAACAGAAACAGAAAAATAAGACGAGGCACTGTGCATTGGGCCTTAGTGCACAGTGCCCCGACACTCGGCCTATCTGGCCCAACCCTCTCTCTCCCTCGCACTGTCGTCCTCCCCCTGGTCGAGCGCGCGCGCGCCGGCGCGGCGCCGACACGTCGGCGCCACCGACGGAACAGGGACGAGGAGGGGATAAGGGCGAGGCCCGTCCACTCCCTCTGGCCTCCCTCACCACTCTCCCCTCTCAACGCTCGCTCTCCGCCTCGTTCCCCTCCAGATTCCATCGCCACCAAATCTGCCGTCGTCGCAGTTCCTCTCCGCCGCGGCCAACACCGTTCCCGAGCCGCACCACCTCGTCCAAGCGCTTCGCCGTGCTCGACTCCGTTGACTACGTCGAGCAGAAGGAGCCGGGAAGCCTTGCAGCGAGTGGATCGAGCCGCCCCCGTACTTCTCTGCCTCCGGCGATCTTCGTCGTCTCCGGCGCCGTCTGCTGCTCCTAAGCCACCAAGGGCTTTTCATAGCCGCTCGGTGAGCTTCCCCGCCTCCTGCTCCCTTCTGTTAGGCTCATCGCTAGCCGTAGCTAGCTGCCACCGCGTTCGTGCTCTGCTCGCCGCCGATGAGCTCGAAGCCGTCGTTGTGGTCGATGTCGCCGTCGATTGAGGCCACTGCTGAGCTCCTGGTGCTCCCAGGAGCCCAACGGACTCGAGCACGTGCCTCCTCGTGCTTCTTAGCGTGGGTTCCGTCGAGGACCCATATGCGCAGCCGCGGTAGCTCGTCGTCGGCCACTTTTCCGGCGACCATTTGGTCCGGCGCTACCACCGTTTAACGCGGGTTCGTCCGATCGTTCGAATGGTACCTCACACGCCACCCGCCGCGCTCTCTAGCTCTGATCCCGCCGACACCCGAACTCCGGCGCCGCCTCCACCGCTCGTCGTCGCCATTTCCGGCCAACTCCGGCGTTGCCACCACTGCCATTCGATCTGCCGTCGAGCCCTGGTTCGAAAGAACCAAACCGCAGCCTCGGAGATGCCCTGAGGGCAAAACCCGAGGCCTGCCCGAGCCACGCCGCCGCATTTCGTGCTCGCCGGCGTTTAAACGCCGGCCGGCCGACGTGGCCCTCCGGGCCCCACCTCCCAGTCACTGACGCTGGGCCCCGCGGGCCCAATTGACCCAGTTGACTGGTCAACTGTGCTGACTGGGCACAGCCCAGCCACTGACATGTGGGCCCCCACGGTTAATTAAGCTAATAATGTTTAATTAAATTAAAAGTTAATTAGTTATACTAATTGTCTCACTGACAGGCTGGGCCCACCTCCTAATTAACCATGTTAGTTAATTTAACTCACTGTTAGTATAACAGAGGCTGACATGTGGGTCCCACTGGACCCACATGTCAGGTTTGACCAGGTCTGCGTCACTGTTGACCTGCTGATGTCAGCAACGCATCATGCTGATGTCATAATTCAATTCTGTTAATAAAAATAATTCTAGAAAATCATTTAAACTTCGAAAATTAATAACTTTTAAACCGTAGCTCAGATCGAAAAAGTTAAAACACGAAAGTTGCTCAAAACGACGAGACGAGTCTGATCGTGCCGTCTGTTTCCTTGTAGGAACCCCCTACGTAGGAGAACTCGTAACTCCGAGCTCGATTCCGATAGATGAATAGTGCACACACACCGGTTAATAAATCCCAGATTAATTCTAAAAATAACTAAAATGACTTAGAGGCATACTTAGGCAACCCTGCACTGCATCATAGCATCGCACGCACTGTGTTGCATCTGTTTGCATTATATTTACTTGTTTCTTCCCCCCTCTTCTCTTTCGGTAGATCCCGACGTTGCCGTAGCTCCTGAGGCGGACGCCGCTCCGGAGTACGACTACGTCCCCGACGATCAGGCCCTTGTCGTCGAGTAGACAGGCAAGCACCCCCATTTTGAGCATTCTGATATCGCCCACTCTCTTCTCTCTTATGCTTGCATTAGAAGTTACTGCTGCTACTGTTGTCCTATATCTGCTGCATAGCCTGCTTTATTGTAGCCTACTTTTGATACCTGCCTGTTCTCCTAAACTGTTTAGTATAGGATGGGTAGAGCCTTATCAGAGACCCACTTGTCCCGACTGCCCCGCTGGACTCTCAGAAGACCCGAGCAACGGGATCGAAGATCAGACCCGGGCATCGCACGTCACTTCCCCCTATGTTGCTCGACACTGCTGGGTTACTATCGAGTGCCGAGGGTGATACCTCGTCAGCACTTCTGATGATAACCTTGTAGGTTAGTTAATCGGTCGTGGTAAGCGAGGGTGATTCCTCCTACACCACCCCCGATACCGACGTCGTCGCGCCACCTCTCAAGTGTGGACCTCGAGGGTGATTCCTCCTTCGTTCACCTTGATGATAACATCGAGCGGGAATTCCATCGAGGGTGATTCCTCAGGGTTCCCTTCGGTGTCAGACACACAGCTACCTTGGATATTATGACTTGACTATGAACCATGATACTAAAGACGGGTCGGCCCTGAGGGGTACCCGCGCGAGCATGAATGCGAAGTGATGTGGAGTCGGGTTGACCTGAGAGGTGCCCGCGAGATATCTACGAGGCGTGGCCAGGCATTCTTAGCCCTTGCCGCAAGTCCTCGAGACGGGGCGACGGGGTCACATCGATCGTGAGTCTCTGCTCGTTTTCGCGCGCTCCTAAACCACTAAATGGTTTGGATATTTGATCCGAGGGGCCTCTGGCCTGATAGCACTAACCATCACGTGGGCATAGTATGGGCGTTCTGCGTCGTATACTTCAGCTGAAGCTTAATAGATGTCAGCAACTGAGCGGCACATGCTGGGTTGAACTGGGAACGCAACCGCGCTTGTATTAAGGGGTTGCTAGGTCTGCTCACCGGCGGTGTACGCAACGTGCAGGAGCGTCCGGGGCGATGGCCCAAGACCCCTGGGGGCATAGGTTAGTCCGGCGTGCTGACCTCTCTGTTAAGTATTTGGTCGGGTTGCGGCGTGTTGCTTAGCCGAGGCCGGGCATGACCCAGAAAAGTGTGTCCGGCCGGAGTTAAGCGAGTGTGGTGGGTAAGTTGGTGCACCCCTGCAGGGAAGAAACTTCTGTCAATAGCCTGTCCTACGGTAACGGACACTCGGAGTTGTATCCCGATCGGTACAACTAGAACATGACATGAGATGAGAACTGGATAGTACGGCTCTGGGATTGCTTTCTCGCAGGGAGTCGAGGAAGAATCCCCGGCCGAGGTTGATGACATTACTGCTATAATTTACATTATGTTATTCTGCTCTCTTCTAATGTCGCGAGACCGTTGAAGATGCTGAAGATGCTAGTCTTCGATAGGACTAGGCTTTCCCCCTCTATTCTGGCATTTCTGCAGCCCAGTCCACATATACAGCCCCCTTTGAAAATGTTGCATATGTAGTGTAGATCCTTGCTTGCTGAGTACTTCGGATGAGTACTCACGTTTGCTTTATTTTCCTTTTTCCCCCTTTATCCCTTTGTCACATCCAGACAACAGAGCCCCGGAGCCAGTTGTCCCCACCGACAACCACTACTACTACCAGCCCGGAGAGTACTACTACTACGTGGAGCCGTCTGACGACCAGGAGTAGGATCGGAGGGTCCAGGGCAGGAGGCCCACGCCTTTTCGATCATAGAGTTTTATTTTGCCCCGCCTCTGTGAAGGCTTATCTCTCTGTTCTGTAATATATCTGTACCCAGATATCTGACGCTTCCGCTGACACTTGTATGCCATCGAGCTATGTATTCGAGCCCTCGAGGCCCTGGCTTGTAATATTAAGCTTGTATGAATTTATTTATGTTTTAGAGTTGTGTTGTGATATCTTCAAGTGAGTCCTTAGGCTTGATCGTGTGCATTTGCGTGTATGGTTAGTGCACGATTAAGCCGGGGTCGTCACAATGACAATCCCTAAGTCGTGTGCGGCACCCCTCTCCATAGTTTCATCCTCCGTCTAGTTTTTCCACAGTGCACGGTGAAGCCCTGCGGGAGCAAGTTCACCAACACTATCACCGCGCCGTCGTGTTGCCGGAACTCATCTACTACTTCGCCCGTCTTGCTAGATCAAGAAGGCGAGGACGTCATCGAGCTGAACATGTGCTGAACGCGGAGGTGCCGTACGTTTGGTACTTGATCGGGCGGATCGTGAAGGTGTATGACTACATCAACCGCATTGATAAATGCTTCCTCTTAATGGTCTACGAGGGTACGTAGACACACTCTCCTCTCTCGTAGCTATGCATCTCCATGGATAGATCTTGCGTGTGCGTAGAATTTTTTTTGTTTTCCATGCAACGTTCCCCAACAATGTTGGATACTTGCCACTGATGATGTTGATGACCTCGTGTGAGGCCGTTACGATCTACGAAGGCATGCCTGACTAGCAAGAACTGCCCAGGACAATGGTCTGGTAGCTGTGGCATCGTCGTACGATATAGTGTGAATAGCTTTGCCATTAATAACTAGAAGAGTTCCGTCTTATCCTGCGCCAGGACGACGTGCATAATCCAATAGGCGACCGCCTCAGCGTATGATCTAATAAGTTTCGCCTCCTTCCCCTCACGAAGGAGCTTCCCTTGCAATGCTGGTACTTCAATAAATCCATGCATCTTTGACACTGGCAAAACATATTTTGAAGACACGTTTGTGCTGGCTGCAGTAGCTCGCTATGTCACATGACATACTATAATCGCTTGGCTTCTCTACGACCTTTCCTCGAAAGACTGAGCATGAGGGACTGGGTATCAATAAGCGAGCAGACTAGGTAACTGTCATGAAGGGAGATGTTGTTGACATACCCATGTATTTTTTTCTCGCAACAACAGTAGGTATCAATGGGGGTGGGGGTCTTATGATTATAGGAGCTAATTCGACTGCTTTTGAGCTTTCCTGTGTTAATTTTTCAATCTTGTTGTAATGTGCCTTATCTTAGCTGCAAGCACGACTTTAACGCATGGACTAAATCTGTGATTTGTGTAACCTATTTTAGTGCAAGAGATGTTCGTCGCTCCTACAAGCTGGCTTGAGATTTGATCCCACTGACGAGGAGCTAATGGGGCACCTGGAGGCCATGGTCAGGGATGACGGGGTCATATCTCACCCTTTGATCTTTTCATACCCACCATTGAAATCAAAGAAGGCGTATGGTACACCGATCCTAGGAGTCTTCCAGGTTAGGTGATACGTCTCCAACGTATCTATAATTTATGAAGTATTCATGCCATGTTTACAACAATTTTATATGGTTTTGGTATGATTTGATTAGAACTAACCCGGACTAACGCTATTTTCAGCACAACTACCGTGGTGTCGTTTTTTGTGCAGAAATAAAAGTTCTCGGAATGGGCTGAAAATTTACGGTGATTTTTTATGGACCAAAAGAGACCCTCGAAGCACCGGAGCTGGGCCAGGAAGTGGACAAGGGAGCCACAAGCATGGGGGCGCGCCCACCCCCCTAGGGCGCGCCCTTCAAGGTTGTGGGCCCCTCGGGCACCCCCTTAACGTGAGACCGACGCCAAAAATTCCTATAAATACCAAAACCCCCGAAAAGAACCCTAGATCGGAAGTTCCACCACCGCAAGCCTCTGTAGCCATGAAAAACCAATCGGGACCCTGTTTCGGCACCCTGCCGGAGGGGGAAATCATCACCGGAGGCCATCTTCATTATCCCGACGGTCTCCATGACGAGGAGGGAGTAGTTCACCCTCGGGGCTGAGGGTATGTACCAGTAGCTATGTGTTTGATCTCTCTCTCTCTCTCGTGTTCTTGATTTGGCACAATCTTGATGTACCGCGAGCTTTGTTAATATATTTGGATCTTATTGTGTTCTTCCCTCTCTACCTTCTTGTGATGAATTGAGTCTTTCTCTTTGAGGTTTCATTATGTTGGATTGAGTATTGGATTTGAGAACACTAGATGTATGTCTTGCGATGGGATATCTGTGGTGACAATGGGATGTTCTATTGATTCACTTGATGTATGTTTTGGCACTCAACTCGCGGATTCCCGAGGTGACATTGGGGTAATCTATGTATAGGGGTTGATGCATGTTTTCATCCTACGTTCTCCGATAGAAACTTTGGAGTGATTCTTTGTTGCACGTTGAGGGATTGCCATATGATTTAATTATGTTATCATTGTTGAGAGACTTTGCACTAGTGAAAGTATGAACCCTACGCCTTGTTTTCAAGCATTTCAATACCATTTTTGCTCACTTTTGTTACTTGCTACCTTGCTGTTTTTATATTTTCAGATTACAAAAATCTATATCTACTATCCATATTACACTTGTATCACCATCTCTTCGCCGAACTAGTGCACCTATACAATTTACCATTGTATTGGGTGTGTTGGGGACACAAGAGACTCTTTGTTATTTGGTTGCAGGGTTGTTTGAGAGAGACCATCTTCATCCTATGCCCCCCATGGATTGATAAACCTTAGGTCATCCACTTGAGGGAAAATTGCTATTGTCCTACAAAACTCTGCGCTTGGAGGCCCAACACGAGTCTACAAGAATAAGTTGCGTAGTAGACATCAAGCTCTTTTCTGGCGCCGTTGCCGGGGAGGTGAGTGCTTGAAGGTATATCTTTAGATCTTGCAATTGAATCTTTTAGTTTCTTGTTTTATCACTATTGGTTTATAAAAGAAAACTACAAAAAAATGGAATTGAGGTTACCTCATATTATTCATCTCTATAATGTCTTTCGTGAAAATGATGGAGCGGAAAATTGTGCTCAATTAATAGAAGAAGAATTCAATAGAATGTTTGGCATAAAACCTTTGAATGATGAGCATGATTGCAATGTTCTTAGTATGAATTCTTTGAATATCCATGATGCTAATGATATGCAAAGCCATAAGCTTGGGGATGCTAAGTTTTATGAAGATGATATTTTTAGTCCCCCAAGTTTTGATGAGAAAATTTATTATGATGAAAGCATGCCTCCTATTTATGATGATTATTTTTATGAAAGTGGGTTTGGAAGAGTGTCAACTCTAGGTAAAAATTATCCCACTATTTTGGAGGGTGTTGAATCTTTTCATAATAATTATGAAAGTGGATTTGGAGAGGTCATGACTTTATTTAATGACGATTCCACTATTTTGGAAGAGGTTTCAATTGATTATGATAACAAAGTTGCTATCTATGATGATTATGGTGATGACATGTATGCTATAAAGAATAAGGATAACCATGAAACTTGTCATCATGATTTCAATTTTCAATTGGATTACCCCAATCAAGTATCACATGATAGTTATTTTGTTGAGTTTGCTCCCACTACTATTCATGAGAATAAATTTGCCTATGTGGAGAGTAATAAAATTTCTATGCTTGTGGATCATGAAAAGAATGCTTTATGTGATAGTTATATTGTTGAATTCATTCATGATGCTACTGAAAATTACTATGAGAGAGGAACATATGCTTTTACATATCTCAATAATATCAAGTTTCCTCTCTATGTGTTGAAAATCTTAAAGTTATGCTTGTTTTGCCTTCCTATGCTAGTTGATTCTTGCTCCAATAAGTTGTTTGCTCACAAAATCCCTATGCATAGGAAGTGGGTTAGGCTTAAATGTGCTAGTCATATGCTTCATGATGCTCCCATTATGTTTCAATTCTTATCTTTTATGTGAGCATCATTAAAATCATCATGCCTAGCTAAAAAGGCATTAAAGAAAAGCGCTTGTTGGGAGACAACCCAACATCTCTACCTACTGTTTTTGTGTGTTCACATGGTTAATCTACTGTAGTAATCATGTTTTATATCTTTTGTTTCAATAAAGTGCCAAGTAAAGCCTTTGGGATAGTGTGGATGATAGTTGACTTGATTCTGTGCAAAAACAGAAACTTTTGCGTCTTGTGGCAGAATTGTTGAGATTTCCTGGAGCGCGATAAAATTTTGAATTTTTTACACATGATTTATATACAAATTTCCTACGTTTTCATATTTTGTCCTAATTTTTGGATTTACAGAAGTATGGTCATCGTCTAGATCATTACAGACTGTTCTATTTTTGACAGATTCTGTTCTCAATGCATAGTTTGCTTGTTTTAGTGTTTCCATAGCTTATATTAAGTGATATAAATTGTGTAAATAATAAGGTAGAGTAGGTATTTTGCGGAAACAATTATGAATCTTCTCTTTGACAGTACCAAAGTGAATGATTTGCTTTTTACCCTATCTCATGAAGTTCCGTTAAGTTTTGTGTGATTGAAGTTTTCAAGTTTTGGGTGAGATATCGATATGAGGAGAAAAAGGACTGGCAAGACCCTAAGCTTGGGGATTCCCAAGGTAATATTCAAGGAAGACCCAAGCAGCTAAGCTTGGGGATTCCCCGGAAGGCATCCCCTCTTTCGTCTTCAACATTATCGGTAACCTTACTTCAAGCTATATTTTTATTCGTCACATGATATGTGTTTTGCTTGGAGCGTCATTTTATTTTGTTGAGATTTCTTTGATGTTATTTAGAATAATTTTGTGTATCTTTTATTTCAATAAAAATGTCAAGTATAGCCTTTACCATGCTTATTTGGTAAGTCTACAGGTTGCTGTTTTGAAAACTGAAAGTTTTCTATTATTGTCTGAATTCTTCTGGAAAGTCAGAATGTGATAAAATCTTGAAATTTTTACACAGTATGCTATAACAAATTTTATACAGTGTGGTAAGTTTTCAGAATTTTTGGAGTTAGAGAAGTATGGATATTCTTGCATCCTTTACAGACGGTCCTGTTTTGACAGATTACTGTTATGTTTTCATTGTTTGCATATGTTTGCTTGTTTAATGATTCTATTTGAGGATAGGAGTATTAAATATGCAGAGGCATTTAGTATGCAATGTTAAATTATAATTTTAGTGATTTACTACAGTAGAGAATGGTAAGGTTTTGCATTGATTTATACTAACTTATCTCACGAGTTCTTGTTGAGTTTTGTGTGGATGAAGTTTTTAAGAATTAGGGAAACCGTGATATGAGAGGAATTAAGGAGACACAAGAGCTCAAGCTTGGGATGCCCAAGGCATCCCTAGTTAATATTTCAAGAAGTCTCAAGCATCTAAGCTTGGGGATGCCCAGGTTGGCATCCCACCTTTCTTCTTCAACAATGATTGGTCAGTTTTGGTTGAGCCTAAGTTTTTGCTTCTTCACATGATATGTGTTATCCTTGGAATGTCATTTTATTTTGTTTTGCTTGTTGTTTTAATAAAATACTTAAGATCTAAATTTTTTTAATGAGAGAGAGTCTTCACATAGCTACTCTACCATTGATCTTCACTTATATCTTTTTGGAGTAGTTTGTCATTTACTCTCGTGCTTCACTTATATCCTATGAGTAAATGGTTGAATGAATTGAATATCATAAATTTGAAATTATATATGTTTCATATACTTATCCCATGGGGAGTAATGACTTCACATATAAGAAGTATAGGTGGTAAAATTTATTGAAAGTTAGCAAACACAGCATTGGTCACTTGAACAATTCATGAAAGAATATTGAAGGAAGAGAGATTTCACATATAAATATACTATCTTGGACATCTTCTATGATTGTGAGCCCCATTAATTATTTTCAAACTTGAGCAAATTAGTTGAAGTTGGACAAGGAAGACAACGTAATGAGTTATGTTTGGGTATATTTGTATAGAAGTTATATTGTTATGGATCCTCCAACATGTGGTGCTTGCTTAGGATCTTTTGCTAGCCAAAATTTTGTACTAAGTAGAGATACTACTTGTGCATCAAAAAACCTTAAACCCAGTTTCTTGCCATAAGTGTCCACCATATCTACCTATGGATTGAATAAGATCCTTTACGTAAGTTGTCATCGGTGCAAACAGCAATAAAAATTGCTCCTAAATATGTATGATTTTTTATTGTAAGGGAAAATAAGCATTGTACGAACTTGTGATGGTAAAGAAATAAAAGTGATGGACTACATAATAAAGGTTTCTATCACAAAGGGCAATATAACGTGACGTTCCTTTGCATTAAGGGTTTGCACATCCAAAAATAAAAAGCGCATGACAACCTCTGCTTCCCTCTGCGAGGGGCCTATCTTTTACTTTTATGTATTTACTTCTATGCAAGAGTCAATAGTATTCCTTCTCATTTCAACCTCAATTATTCTCTAGTTGGCAAGTATCATGTGGTGGGAAAGATCCAAGCATATATGGCCATTCAAATATTTTGATCATGAATTATTATTGTTGACAATAATCTATAGGATAAATAAGTTGGGAGGTGAAACATTAAGCCCTATCTTTCTCTGTGTTCGATGGATGCTATTTATTCTAAAAATATGCTTTGAGTGTCAGCAATCATTGAAGACTATATGATAGTTGAGTACGTGGAATTTGCTAAATCAAAGCTCTTACATAGACCCTTCCTGAAAATAAGATGAATTGCAATTGTTTGATGACTAAGAACATAGTTTGTTAGTTTTCAAGAAAGTTTATGGTCTATGCTTAAACATGTGAATAGCTTGTTACTTGATCATGAGAAGTTTTATGAGAGGAGCTATTGTTTATGATATATAATGGTGCTAGAAAAAGTGTTTGGAACTATCATTGATCAAATTTATGCACTATGCTAGCATTCACACTTCATAAATTATTTCTTTTATCATTTACCTACTCGAGGACGAGCAGGAATTAAGCTTGGGGATGCTGATACGTCTCCAATGTACCTATAATTTATGAAGTATTCATGCCATGTTTACAATAATTTTATATGGTTTTGGTATGATTTGATTAGAACTAACCCGGACTAGCGCTGTTTTCAGCAGAACTACCGTGGTGTCGTTTTTTGTGCAGAAATAAAACTTCTCGGAATGGGCTGAAAAATTACGGTGATTTTTTATGAACCAAAAGAGACCCCCAAAGCACCGGAGCTGGGCCAGGAAGTGGACGAGGGAGTCACCAGCCTGGGGGCGCGCCCACCCCCTAGGGCGCACCCTCTGCTGCTACTTGAGCTTGCGTTGATTTTCCCTTGAAGAGAAAAGGGTGATGCAGGAAAGTAGAGATAAGTATTTCCCTCAGTTAAGAACCAGGGTATCAATCCAGTAGGAGGCACAAGCAAGTCTCCAATCTATGCACCTGCACAAACTAACAAACACTTGCACACAACGCGAAAAAGGGGTTGTCAATCCCTTCACGGCCACGAACAAGAGTGAGATCTAATAGAGATAGGTATAAAGGATAAATAAAAGAGCAAACTAAAGTAAATATAAATAAATTGCAGCAAGGTATTTTTGGGTTTTTTTGGTTTCTAGATCTGAAAATATATGATGGAAAATAGACCCGGGGGCCATAGGTTTCACTAGAGGCTTCTCTCTTGAAAGAAAACATACGGTGGGTAAACAAATTAATGTTGAGCAATTGATAGAAAAGCGCATAGTTATGACGATATCTAAGGCAATGATCATGAGTATAGGCATCATGTCCGTGACAAGTAGACCGAAACGATTCTGCATCTACTACTATTACTCCACACATCGACCGACGCCTGCCTGCATCTAGAGTATTAAGTTCATAAGAACAGGGCAACGCTTTAAGTAAGATGACATGATGTAGAGGGATAAACGCAAGCAATATGACATAAACCCCATCTTTCTATCCTTGATGGCAACAATACAATACGTGCCTCGCTACCCCTTCTGTCATTGGGTGAGGACACCGCAAGATTGAACCCAAAACTAAGCACCTCTCTCATTGCAAGAAAAACCAATCTAGTTGGCCAAACCAAACCGATAGTTCGAAGAGAAATACAAAGATATCTTAATCATGCATAAAAGAGTTCAGAGAAGACTCAAATAATATTCATAGATAATCTGATCATAAATCCACAATTCATCGGATCTCAACAAACACACCGCAAAAGAAGATTACATCGGATAGAACTCCAAGAACATTGAGGAGAACATGGTATTGAAGATCAAAGAGAGAGAAGAAGCCATCAAGCTACTAGCTATGGACCCTTAGGTCCGTGGTAAACTACTCACGCTTCATCGGAAGGGCAGCAAAGTTGATGTAGAGGCCCTCCATGATCGAATCCCCCTCCGGCAGGGTGCCGGAAAATCCCCAAGATGGGATCTCACGGGAATAGAGGCTTGTGGCGGCGGAAACGTATTTTGGTGGACGCTTCTGATGTTTGGGAAATATTTGGGAATTTATAGAGGTGGAACTAGGGTTAGGGGACTCCCGAGGGGCCCACAAGCTAGCCCCCCCCCCCCCCCGGGGCGCGCCCTAGAGGCTTGTGGCCTCCTTGGGACTCTTCTGGCCCTCTCTCCAAGTCACGTAGGTGTCTTCTGGTCCAAGAAAAATCATCGTAAAGTTTTATTCCATTTGGACTCCGTTTGATATTCCTTTTCTGTAAAAGTCAAAAACAAGGAAAAAAACAGAAACTGGCACTGGACTCTAGGTTAATAGGTTAGTCCCAAAAATAATATAAAATGGCATATTAATGCATATAAAACATCCAAAACAGATAATATAAAAGCATGGAACAATAAAAAATTATAGATACGTTGGAGACGTATCATCCTCCGAGCTTGTGGGCCCCTCGGGCACCCCCTTGACGTGAGACCGATGCCAAAAGTTCCTATAAATACCAAAAGCCCCGAAAAGAACCCTAGATCGGAAGTTCCGTCGCCGCAAGCCTCTATAGCCATGAAAAACCAATCGAGACCCTGTTCTGGCACCCTGCCGGAGGGGAAAATCATCACCGGAGGCCATCTTCATCATCCCGGCGGTCTCCATGACAAGGAGGGAGTAGTTCACCCTCGGGGCTGAGGGTATGTACCAGTAGCTATGTGTTTGATCTCTCTCTCTCTCTCGTGTTCTTGATTTGGCACGATCTTGATGTACTGCGAGCTTTGTTAATATATTTGGATCTTATGGTGTTCTTCCCTCTCTACCTTCTTGTGATGAATTGAGTCTTGCTCTTTGAGGTTTCGTTATGCTGGATTGAGTATTGGATTTGAGAACACTTGATGTATGTCTTGCGATGGGATATCTGTGGTGACAATGGGATGTTCTATTGATTCACTTGATGTCTGTTTTGGCACTCAACTCGCGGATTCCCGAGGTGACATTGCGGTAATCTATGCATAGGGGTTAATGAACGTTTTCGTCCTACGTTCTCCGATAGAAACTTTGGAGTGATTCTTTGTTGCACGTTGAGGGATTGCCATATGATTTAATTATGTTATCATTGTTGAGAAACTTTGCACTAGTGAAAGTATGAACCCTAGGCCTTGTTTTCAAGCATTGCAATACCGTTTTTGCTCACTTTTGTTACTTGCTACCTTGCTGTTTTTATATTTTCAGATTACAAAAATCTATATCTAGTATCCATATTACACTTGTATCACCATCTCTTCGCCGAACTAGTGCACCTATACAATTTACCATTGTATTGGGTGTGTTGGGGACACAAGAGACTCTTTGTTATTTGGTTGCAGGGTTGTTTGAGATAGACCATCTTCATCCTATGTCTCTCACGGATTGATAAACCTTAGGTCATCCAATTGAGGGAAAATTGCTATTGTCCTACAAAACTCTGCGCTTGGAGACCCAACACGAGTCTACAAGAATAAGTTGCGTAGTAGACACCATTAGGCGCAAAAAATCCTACTTTCATCAGCGTGATCATTTTCGCTGCGGGTGTTCATTGCGTCATGTGATTGTGCTATGCGTAGGTGTAAAAAATGGACAACATGACCAAATATTTCTTTTTTCCTTCCTTCCAAGCCACGCAGCTCTGGACCGAGGAAGCGTCGCAAGATTGATACAAAGCCCGGAGTGAGCGTGTCATGGCACAAGACTGTTAATACACTACCATGTAAGATCGAAGGCCGGCATATAGGTTGAAAAAATATCTTCTCGGAAACCGCGGAGGACTCCATTGCTTGGGTCTGGAACGACTCCAAGGTCTACACTGCTGCCTCTGCTTACCAAAGCTAGTTCATTGGTTCTTTTGCCAGCATGCATTTTGACAAGCTTTGGACTGCCAAGGTGGAACCCAAGTGCCACTTCTTCATGTGGGTCTGGCTGCGCGGCAAAATCCTCACCAACAACAACTTGGAGACCCGAGGTATTCCTCACAGCGAGAAGTGCAACCTCTGTGGACCAGCTTGATGAAACACCACAGCACCTCATCCTCAACTGCCCGTTGCTCGTCCGTGTGGTTCCTCGTGGCCAACGACTGGACATCCCGTCGTAACCCCCCCCCCCCCCCCCCCCCCCGCACATCCCACTGTTTCCATGCTATGTTGTGGAACGACCTTGCATCGCGCCTTGGTCCTAAGGCCAAATCTGCTGCGATCTATACTGCTTGGAACATATGGAAGGAACGGAACCGGCGCGTCTTCGAGCACAAGACCCTGCAAGAGTCTGCTGTCCTGCAGCTCATTAAGCAAGACCTTCTTCAACCTGCACTCTCATCTCACTGGCTCTCAGATGTTGAGAACTACCCGCCACCTGAACCGGATTAATTTTTCATACTGTTTTGTTTCTTACGGTGAGGGATACACCTAAAAACCAGCTCTGTAACAGACTATTTGTCACTTTCTTTGCTCCTTAATATATCGGCAGTAACTGCCATTCCCTCAAGAAAAATATCTTCGTGTTGTGCATTGAGTACGGCGATGAGTGGATTGAAACAGGGTGGGTTACGCACCGGTACCACGTTTGCAACGACCTGAGCATGAAGGAAGGTGGGTTGGTGGTCTGCAAAATCTACGATCAGGCAAAGCAGGCGTAGCCTCGCTCGGCCTTACGATTTCTTTGACAAATGCCAAACGAAGGAAGGCTATAGCATGAAAAAAAATACTTGCTATCATTTAAGGTCGGTTGTCATTGTTTATTAGACCGCCTTTCTTTTTAATTTTAACCATAAACCATGGTTCTACAGTAATTTTCGTTAATATATGGTGTGTACAGAAAGAAAGGCCCGGACCAACCAGTTCCACGCAGCTCACACTCGCCCAGATAGAGAACGCGACGTCAAGGGCTGGGCAGGACACCCCCTCCAAGCCCGGCCACCCAAAGCCCCTTCGTGTCCGGACAAACCATCCATGCATGAACTGGCGCGCGACAAGAAGAGTGCACGAGATGATGCACGCAGGCATGATGATGTGGCTCCGGCTGTTCTGGTTTTACCTGGTCTTTGGGCAGTTCAAAACGGCTGGGGAAAATCGTTGTATCGAGGGTGCAATGTGTGCTTGGTGCCAACTACCATAATCCTGTGTAGCTAAGAGGATGTCAACAACTTATTTTAATAATCCCTTCTCCATTAAGACTCCATGCATCACGTTGGTAAAACAAGGAATGAATGAAGCCATAGCGGATTTTATCTTCAGCTCGTTATTGTTGATGAGTTTAGAAAATTCTTTTTAATGTCCGGGCAGACATCCAAGTGGTGCATCGCACACCCATCAAGTGGAAAGGCAAGTGGTGCCTTGATGGGCAAACACCTTGGAGCCCAAGTACCTTCAAGGCCAAGCACGCCGTGGGAGAATACACAAAGCACCTTATGGAGGAAGATACTTTTGGGGGTCGGCCCTAGGGGCGTTGCCTGCGCGACCTGCTACCATGGTTGCACATGGTCGGCTTCATGTTTGTTGTGTGTGCCTCGTTTTTGGTGGTCGGGTTGCCGGTTACGATGGCTGAAGGAATTTTCCATGGGGCGAGGGGGTGGTCCCGATGAAACTGTGTGGTGGGCGTAGGATCGAATGGGTAACAAACCATGGGATCTGGACAACTGACATGTTCTGCACTCCCTTTCTAGCTCATCGCAATGCTCAAAATAGTGGCGGCGTGAGCACCCATGTTCGTACTTCATCGTGGAATCCTTTATGAAGACATTAACTACCGAGATCAAAATGTTGTCATGCCAGCAAATTCTATTGTCGTCTGCCTGGGTGGTTCTGAGTTGCCTGAGTTGTTCTGAGTAGGAGTCCACGGTTCCAATGTTTTGGGTCATGTGCGGTGGGGGTTTCAGTTGGTCTTTCTATCAACCCGTCTGCTGGGTTCCCCTGGCTGGCGAAAGAAGGACATGGGACCCGGGAAATGGTGTCGGTGTAATTTATTTCCCTGTAATCGGCATTGGCCGTAACCGAAGCCAACTGGACCTTAAAAGCGGCATATACTGTTGTATGCAATGTTGGACGTGGACCCTGGCATGTGATAGAATAGACGACGACCTCCATGGCTATCGGACAACACCTAACTAATCGTGGGCGGCGCGACATTTTCCTTCTCTGAGCCGACCAGAATCCAATCTAAAGAACACTAGGCAAGACCGTCGTCGATGGCTAACGCAACACCTTTACACAAACAACCCCCAACGGATACATCTTGCGTCATTAAAGGTGAGAGTATGTAGACCCCAAACAGAATTGATCGTCCGCAACACCAGATCGAATGAAGGATATGGGCTTCCGCCGTTGGTAAGTACAAACGTAATACAAAAATGATTATTTGCTCTCACGAGAGGCGTCTTTTTGCCATTTTATGCTTCAAATAGTACACTTAACTTCTGTGACGGCCGCGTTGAAAGGCCAGGTAGACATCGCACCATCCGGCTAGAGTCGGGTTACGTGGGGGTGTGCTCAGCCTTTATGTGCCTGGGCTACAGTTGGAGTTGGTCTCTGCGCCAATTGGTGCTATGGAGGTGTGCCAAGTCTTTCTATGGACCCAGCTGTTGGGTTGTTTTGACTGGTAAAAGACAAAGATTGGCTTCTACCGACGGTAAGATCACTTGCAAACCACTCACAAGAAACACCTTTGTGCCAATGGTTGTAGTTGGTCTCTTCAAATTATTTAATTAACTTCCATTCTATGTTTCAAATAGGTCACTTAACTTCCAGGCTAACCGGCCATGGGTTTCACATATATATAGAGTGTGCATCCGTGTGCATGAGATGCATAGGTCAATATGCCTGTGTTTGTAGAGACAAGCATGAGCGATGCAAATGCGAATACCCATCAAACAAGTCACCTAAATTTTCTATTGTATTAGTTGCTTTTCTTTTTTATCTATCCAAATAGTTCACTTGACTTCCCTTTTAATTTTCATATAGTTCGCTTAGCTTGCAGGTTGAAGTTGATCTCTGTGCTAATTAGGTTGAAGTTGATCTCTGTGCTAATTAGCACAACGGGTCATCTAGTAGTTCACATAAGAGAGAAAAAGACCACGGAAGACAACATCAAAAGTACCATTATGCTCCCAGGTGCGAATGCACCTAGATAAATAGTAAATATAGAAAAATAATCAAGCAATTCCAGAGTTTTTTTTTTGGCAAACATCCTTGAGTTCATTCCCTACATATAAATTTTCATCAAGATATCATTCGTGACTCTTTGGGTAAAAAACACTAAACATGCAGCTCAAAGTGCTTTAAAAATGACCTTTTTAGGGTACGATTTTGATTATTTTATTATCCCAAGCACATCAAATGTTATTTCTTCGGATTTTTACATGTGTTTTGTAAACAATATTTCGGATTTTTACTGTTATTTTTTTTTTGCGGGTGTATAGGCACCCAAAGTGGAAACTCCGTGTGCAGGAGAACACTTATTCTGTTTTCATTTCAATTCTACATACTCCACGTGCAGTATATGAAAAAAAAAATGTTACAAGCTATAATCGTGCAACAACAGGTTACACCTTTTCGTGCTGTCCATTAGTTTACAGGTTATCTTTACACCAGCTGTATAAAATCTGACATCGTAGCTGTGGGAGCAGTGCACGATAACACAAACTCTTGCAGGCAAGGGCATGCCAAGCCAACCAAAGATTTGCCAGGCAGGATATGTTTGCGTCATCTACTCAATCAAACTTCATCCATTGTCTGCACCGGAGGTGGGGTAACATCAGGAGCTGAAGAGGTGCCACCGTCTGTTCTCTCGCGGATCTCCCTGTACTCTTGGCATATTGCACACAGATGGCAGAATAAGTGTGTCGTCAAATCACCGCATGGTGCTTCCTGCAAAGTAAGAACATTTGTGATAAACAACTTTGGTCAAGGGAAGGAACATATAGCCTAAAATAAATCACAACACGAATGCATGATAAGGCAATTGCGTATGATGAGTCAAAGGATTATAACATGTCAGCAGGCAAGGAGAAACAAAGAACAATAGAGGATAACAACAGACTGGCACAAGTTCAAACTACGCACCGGAAGGTTGTACTTCGTTCTTAGCGCTTGGCGGTATCCACAAGCATAACAAGCAACAGCAGACCCTGGAACTGCTAATACAAGCCCCCCAGTACACAGACAGCAGAAACTTGTCAGAAGGCCCCAAAGCATGCAATGCGTAGTGCATGATCCAGCGAGAGTTCCAGATCCCAAGAACTGTGCATTTTTTCCAAAGAGAAAGCAGGGGCAAGTCGCACCAATACAACCTACAAATATGATCAGAACAATCCATGGCATAAGAACAGTTTTCCTTTCCTGCGATTAAAGGGTATTTCTATGCATGTCCTGATAACACTCCAAAACTGGATTCATACTATTTCTAAGCTTATCGTGACTTTGTCAATCCAAGCAATGCTGCAATAGTCCACACAAAATTAAAGTATTAGGAAGCAGAATTAAGAGGTGGTTAATGGCCGTAGGACCAACTCAGCATTGCAGGCTTAATGTATCTTAAACATTCTCCTTAAACATGCCCTTGAAATAGTACAAACAAATGATGTTTTGATATTGTTTTACTACATAAGCCATGAGAAGTCAGTTGTATACTAAGCACCTTGTTACTGTGATATCAGATGACATCCAGAAAGGCCAGAGAAAGAGCAACAAACAGGATAAGATTAAATATTAACCTGTGCTACTGAAACAGGTTCCGAATAACATCGATCTGATCTTACATTTTTATTAAAATTTAAATTCATATTTCCCTCCAATTCAGCTCCATACCAACAAGCAAATGGTAGCTAACTGCATTTGTAACCACAAGAAGTGGTTCTGATTTTGTTTCCAATCCTCTGCCAGTAACCAAAGTCCATATACGAGAAGGCAGAAGCTATTGCTAACTTCTCGATAAATCGGCACATTATCAAAGATTCTCTACTTATCTTAAGGATCTCAGTTTGTCTCATCATTATACAAGTTTGGCTCCAGTGAGATGGCACGAGTAATTTTAACACTTAGAACACTGAACAGGACAGTTGATTTTGCTACTCTTATATTTATATTTACTACCTTATATAAAGATGTTATCTTCATCTAAAAAGATGTATTGGAACATTAACACATTACTCTCATATTGTTTGAACTTGAATATCAATTACTTCATGGTTATTTATATCCTAGAGGTGTAGCTAAGCATTCAACCAGGTTACCCCAGCGGCAATGGCCAAGAAATATAGAGGTACTCCCCATCTCTACAAGAACTACATTTTTTTTTTGCGGGTACAAGAACTACATATAACTCCGCCTATGTTGTCTCAACATAGCCGGTCCCAAGCCCGGGTAAAGGAGGATGGTTGTGATAGGCTTGGCGAGCCAACGTAAAAACTCAGCCACTCTTATGGAGATGAAACCCAAAAGATTTTCGTTGGGGCGTAACCCTCTCAGCGACGCGCCACATCGGAACCCGGGTGTGGTGTCAAATGGGCAAGGGCCGGGCCGTCACCCCCCTGGTGGCGCGCCGTATCTTGATCTGGATACGGTGGCAAGTGAGCGAGGATCGGGTCGTCACATCCTTAGTGGCACGCTACGTCGGCGCCCGGATGTAGTGGAAAATGAGCAAGGGTCTTCGCATTTGACTCGACAAGTGTGAAGGGTAAGGAAGCTAGCCGAGCCTAGGAGGATTGGCTTAGGTAGCTGGAACGTAGGGTCTCTGACAGGGAAGCTTCAGGAGCTAGTTGATGCAACGGTGAGGAGAGGTGTTGATATCCTTTGCTTCCAAGAAACCAAATGGAGGGGACAGAAGGCGAAGGAGGTGGAGGATACCGGCTTCAAGCTGTGGTACACGGGGACGGCTGCAAACAGAAATCGCGTAGGCATCTTGATCAACAAGAGTCTCAAGTATGGAGTGGTAGACGTCAAGAGACATGGGGACCGGATTATCCTGGTCAAGCTGGTAGTTGGGGACTTAGTTCTCAATGTTATCAGCGCGTATGCCCCGCAAGTAGGCCACAATGAGAACACCAAGAGGGAGTTCTGGGAAGGCCTGGAGGACATGGTTAGGAGTGTACCGATTGGCGAGAAGCTCTTCATAGGAGGAGACCACAATGGCCACCTGGGTACATCTAACACAGGTTTTGAAGGGGTGCATGGGGGCTTTGGCTATGACATCAGGAATCAAGGAGAAGATGTCTTAAGCTTTGCTCTAGCCTACGACATGATTGTAGCTAACACCCTCTTTAGAAAGAGAGAATCACATCTGGTGACTTTTAGTAGTGGCCAACACTCTGGCCAGATTGATTTCATCCTCTCGAGAAGAGAAGATAGGCGCGCGTGCCTAGATTGTAAGGTGATACCTGGAGAGAGTGTTGTCCCTCAGCATAAGCTGGTGGTTGCTGACTTCCGCTTTCGGATTTGTGTCCAGCGGGATAAGCATGCCAAGGTCGCTAGAACAAAGTGGTGGAAGCTCAAGGGGGAGGGAGCTCAGGCGTTCAAGGAGAGGGTCATTAAGGAGGGCCCTTGGGAGGAAGGAGGGGATGCGAACAATGTGTGGATGAAGATGGCGACTTGCATTCGTAAGGTGGCCTTGGAGGAGTTTGGACTTTGGAGTGTCCAGGGGAAGGAGAAGCGAAGATAAGGATACCTGGTGGTGGAATGATGATGTCCAAAAGGCGATTAAAGAGAAGAAAGATTGTTTCATACGCATGTACCTAGATAGAAGTGCAAACAACATAGAGAAGTACAAGATGGCGAAGAAGGCCGCAAAGCGAGCTGTCAGTGAAGCAAGGGGTCGGGCGTATGAGGACCTCTACCAACGGTTAGGCACGAAGGAAGGCGAAAGGGACATCTATAAGATGGCCAAGATCCGAGAGAGGAAGACGAGGGATATTGGCCAAGTCAAATGCATCAAGGACGGAGCAGACCAACTCCTGGTGAAGGACGAGGAGATTAAGCATAGATGGCGGGAGTACTTTGACAAGTTGTTCAATGGGGAGAATGAGAGTTCTACCATTGAACTGGACGACTCCTTTGATGAGACCAGCATGCGTTTTGTGCGGCGAATCCAGGAGTCTAAGGTCAAGGAAGCTTTTAAAAGGATGAAAGGAGGCAAGGCGATGGGCCCTGATTGTATCCCCATTGAGGTGTGGAAAGGCCTCGGGGACATAGCGATAGTATGGCTAACCAAGCTTTTCAGCCTCATTTTTCGCGCAAACAAGATGCCAGAAGAATGGAGACGGAGTATATTAGTACCAATCTTCAAGAACAAGGGGGGTGTTCAGAGTTGTACTAATTACCGTGGAATTAAGCTGATGAGCCATACAATGAAGCTATGGGAGAGTCATTGAGCACCGCTTAAAAAGAATGACAAGCGTAACCAAAAATCAGTTTGGTTTCATGCCTGAGAGGTCGACCATGGAAGCCATTTTCTTGGTACGACAACTTATGGAGAGATACAGGGAGCAAAAGAAGGACTTGCATATGGTGTTCATTGACTTGGAGAAGGCCTATGATAAGATACCACGGAATGTCATGTGGTGGGCCTTTGGAGAAACACAAAGTTCCAGCAAAGTGCATTACCCGCATCAAGGACATGTACGATAATGTTGTGACAAGTGTTCGAACAAGTGAAGTCGACATTGATGACTTCCCGATTAAGATAGGACTGCATCAGGGGTCAGCTTTGAGCCCTTATCTTTTTGCCTTGGTGATGGATGAGGTCACAAGGGATATACAAGGAGATATCCCATGGTGTATGCTCTTTGCGGATGATGTGGTGCTAGTTGACGATAGTAGGGCGGGGGTAAATAGGAAGTTAGAGTTATGGAGACAAACCTTGGAATCGAAAGGGTTTAGGCTTAGTAGAACTAAAACCGAGTACATGATGTGCGGTTTCAGTACTACTAGGTGTGAGGAGGTTAGCCTTGATGGGCAGGTGGTTCCTCAGAAGGACACCTTTCGATATTTGGGGTCAATGCTGCAGGGGAATGGGGGTATTGATGAAGATGTGAACCATCGAATCAAAGCCGGATGGATGAAGTAGCGCCAAGCTTCTGGCATTCTCTGTGACAAGAGAGTGCCACAAAAGCTAAAAGGCAAGTTCTACAGGACGGCGGTTCGACCCGCAATGATGTATGGCGCTGAGTGTTGGCCGACTAAAAGGCGACATGTTCAATAGTTAGGTGTGGCGGAGATGCGTATGTTCAGATGGATGTGTGGCCACACGAGGAAGGATCGAGTCCGGAATGATGATATACGAGATAGAGTTGGGGTAGCACCAATTGAAGAGAAGCTTGTCCAACATTGTCTGAGATGGTTTGGGCATATTCAGCGCAGGCCTCCAGAAGCTCCAGTGCATAGTGAATGACTAAAGCATGCGGAGAATGTAAGAGAGGTCGGGGTAGACCGAATTTGACATGGGAGGAGTCCGTTAAGAGAGACCTGAAGGATTGGAGTAGCACCAAAGAACTAGCTATGGACAGGGGTGCATGGAAGCTTGCTATCCATGTGCCAGAGCCATGAGTTGGTCGCGAGATCTTATGGGTTTCACCTCTAGCCTGCCCCAGCTTGTTTGGGACTAAAGGCTTTGTTGTTGTTGTTGTTTGTACAAGAACTACATATAACTCAGAGCACCACTAACTACTGAAAGTCACAAATAAAGGCAAGAAGTTTTTCTCATAAGTCATAACTATGAACAATTTCTCTCTACATTATGCACTTGTTCCTACTTCCCTATGCACTATGTACTAAGACTAAGAGAACATCAAACTAACCACCACAGCGTGATAAACCTAATAACAGAAAAATGAAGATATTAAATAGGCTACTAGGTACAGTTTGAAGATTTACTTTTTAACCTAGCATGCAACCAAATAGCACCTTTTATCTTTCCTTCTGTAAATCAAGGAGTCACAGGTCAGAAAGTAGCATACAGCTCTGTGGATCATCAAAACAAGCACAAATGCCTGAAGACCATTGTGTAGGATCCCGGCTTAATCTTTGGCGCGTGGCAATGTTCTCCTCCACCTCAGGAACACTATCCTCCTCGGTGTCTAGACCATATAGCGGAACATACTGCGGCGGAACATAACTTCCTTTTCCAGCCATCTCTGTAACACAAAAGGCAGTTCTGGTAAAATAAAAGCATTACAGCTTCACTAAGAGAAGATAAAACATTCAACAGTGCCGCACAACACAGTGCAGAGACCGAGCTTTACTGATGAAATTTCGAATTGTAAACTTCTTGTGTGTTTGATAATTATAATGGTGAAGGCCACATATTAAAGACCAACAGAAGAATTCAGCATGCTTTTGAAAGAGTAAATGCATGTTTACCAGTTAACTCTTGAATTGATGGCATGTCATAATTCCGATAACTCGCAAGAAATATATGATCGAGAACAATAGCAAGTTGGCAAAAACAAGCAAGACAACATTCCCAGGTGTTTGTGCGAAGACAAGCAAGACAACATTCCCAGGTATTTTGCATCACGGAACCACCATCTTCACACCATATTTTCGGGTGTCACGAGAAATACATCGATATGAATTCAAGTTTTCCAATTCGGCGTCAGGCTCATGAACTCAAGATAGAAACAGAATTATGGATCTAATAAGCTATCCACAAATCGAGAAACCACAACGATAACAACGGATTCTTTCTTACCGTTACACCCCCACGGAACTCTTATAACAATGGTAAATAATCCTATCAGGGATGACGTGAGATATATAAATTAACAAGTAAAAAAAAAAAGAATGCCAGACTGCTCACCAATATATCGTGAGGACCCCTGAAGCGCCGGCGCCCAAATTGGTGCTTATCCGCGACCTCGCCTCCCCAGTCCAGGAGTGCTCTCTCCGCCGAATGCCCCAGCTGCGGATTACAGATTTCAATTGATCAAGAAAGCAAGCAGAAATCCGATCCAGGAACAAGGTGAGATTTGGGTAAAGGTAACAAAAGAAAAGCGCGTCCGATGGCACCGAGGATATTGGGGCGGCAGATAAAAGGGAAGGGGAGAGGAGCCGGTGGCTGTATTGCCGGCGTCGTACATGCGGGCTGGAGGAGATTTCCGGTGCGTGCTAGGAATAGCTCGGGGAAGAACCGGAGAACATGTAACACGGGCGAACGGAACGGTGATAACGAGGGAGCTCACCTCGAGAAGCCGCCGCGGCGCTTTGAGATTCGCGGCGGAACTGTCGGTGCTCGCCCAAGTTTTTTCCCTCGGCCTCAGAGGCGTTGCAGCCAAACCTGGCCATTGGGCCGGCACGGAACGGCACGGCTCAACCCACGCTTCAACATGCAAGTTAATAAGGTTTTTTTTTCTTTGAGGGATGCAAGTTTATAAGTAAGCCGTGTCGTATGGGCGTGTGGGCCTCTCCCCAGGACCATGCTTGGCACAATGGCGCGCCTAAGTCTCGCCCATTTGCTTTTTTTTTCGTTTTTTCTTTTTTCTTCTTTTCCTTATCTCTTTTTTCTTTTTCTTTTATATTTACTATTCGTTACTTCTCACTTTTTATTTTGCGAATTTTCGTTTTCCAAATTCTGAACATTTCTTTGTTCATCAAATTCAAAAAATGTTCATCAATGTAAACAAATATTCAGCAATTCAAAAAAATTCATTGAAATCAATTTTTTGTTCATCGGATTTAAAAATTGTTCATCAAAATTCAACATTGGTTCATCGAATTTAAAAAATCATCAAATTCGTAGTTTGTTCATTGTTTTCAAAAATATTCATCAAATTCAAAATTTGTTACTCCATTTATCAAAAAAAATCTTGAATACAAATCAAGTTCAAAAAATGTCCATCAAATTCAAAATTTGTTCATCAAATACAAAAATGCTCATCATTATGAAAAAATGCTCATAAAAAAAAATTCGCCAAAATAAAAAAATGATCGTTCTTTGAAATTGTGAACATTTTTTAATTCAAGAAATGTTTTTGAAAATTTGTAAATTTTTGGAATTTTCAAACCTTTTTGTAATTCTGAATTATTTTATACTAGATAATACCCCGCATGTTGCTGCGGGAATTTGTTTGTGATTTTTCTTACCGATACATAGCAAAAAATATGAATGATATCGCGGTACATTAACATGCCAAACTACTTAAAGAATCAATATTTTAAAATGTGAGAGGAGGCAAGAAGAAGAAAGCATAAAACAGTGGGTACATTGCGAAAGAGAGCGTACAAACATCCCTATTCTATTTCAAATTCATCATTCATTAGGGTCCCTTCTATTTACTATGCATACAACAACAATCATGAAATGACTAAAAATATATGAACTTAGTTATGGAGCAAAGTCACACTCAAACATCATGAGGAAACCATAAATATGCCAACTTGAGAAAACCCCAAAATGGCATGTTTTGACGACAATGTCTAACAAAGTAGTTAACACGTTGTTATTCAATTGCATAAATTCTGATGAGAAAAATATGTGTACTTTTACATATGAGAAGATGACAACAGGGTCAGTCAGAAGTTATTAGTTGCTTAAGTGAAATTTTTATTAAAGGTATATGCTACTGTACTAATTTTTGTCGGATACAGAAATTAAACTTGGTGCCATAGTTTTCGAATGCAAATTGTGCGATCGCGATAAAAGTATACGTTGTTTACGTACTGCTCCCAAATAACTCCAAAGTGAATAATCTTATTCACATCAACTGACACATTAATGTTAATGGATAAATATTATCATAACCTGGGATTACCTAGGCCGGTGACTTGAGAATCAATAATGTAATTTTTTTAGAATAAACAATCTTACATCAAATAAATTGACGACCCTGTAGACTGTTGAATGCCAATGTATTTTTTTCTTGTTGAATCCAAAAGAGATCAAGATGGACATGCCCTCAAACAAATGCAAAGTATGATACCCATGTGAGCCATGTGTCGGGTCCCCTATTATACTGTCATATCTTTTGGATGACCTGCAATATCTCAACATGGTTTAAACCTGCAATCAAAGTTAAACATGGTTTAAATCATGCACTTTTTCCGTGTCCAAAATCCCATGGCGGAAATCCTAAACAAATGTTCTTCAGAAAAAACAATTACGGGATCTCTCACCTTCTCAAATTGTATATGATCACGATTTTAGAACACTCCATAAAATTTGAAGAAAATTGGCAGGGTTCATCGCAGCTCCTTGTCGTTGATTATAGGGATCGTGAGGGCTGGCGAGGTCTGATGCGGAGTCATAGCCATCGAGTAGCAAAGAGCTGAAGGCATTCGCCGATCCATGGAAGAGAGGGAGAGATGAACTGTAGACCAAGAACATCGATTAGACAAAGATATAGGCGACAAACAATGGCAATTACCTTGTAAAGCGGCACTGATCCACTCGATCTCAATTAGAGAAGAACTCATTGAAGGTGCCTGCTGTGGAAGAGATATTTAGGAGGGAAGAATAAAAGTACCCCTATGCGCATCTTCCTTGCCTTCTTTTGCGCGACCTTGACGTAAAAGGTGCGATGGCGGGGCCACTAGTGTCGTCGACGATCTCCTCCTGTCCCTGAACATGCCCTACCCAACGCCGCCATGCACACTACTACGTACCTCCGCCGAAGTCCTCTGTAATGGGGAGCTGCCAAACACGTTCGGATAGGAGATGAGGGCGACGCCGCAGGCGATGGCTGCGCGGCGGAGGCAGCGTCTCCCACAGACAGCTGATTGATCCTAGAATAGTTGTTGTGGGAAGAACAACGACATCTATTACGACTCCATTTATTCGGTAGAGAAGAAGAAATGATAATGATGTAGAAGATGGAGAGATTGATGGGAAATCAATCGACCAAGGAGTTAATTGGCCCTCAGGTTCGACTCGCTCGCTAGAGCGGCCAAACACGAAGGAGTTTTTTTTTAAACATTGCTACTTGTGAGCTGCGTTGGAATTTTCTCAAAGAGGAGAGGATGAAGCAGTACACTAGAGATAAGTATTTCCCTCAGTTCAGAACCAAGGTTATTAATCAAGTAGGAGAACCACACAGAATCTCATTAGCAGCACCTGCACACACAAAAGCAAATACTTGCACCCAACGCAAACAAGGGGGCTGTCAATCCCCTCGGCGGTTATTTGCAAGGATCAAATCTCGTAGTGGTAGGTAATAAGATAAATTGCAAAACAAAATAAAATAAATAAAATTACAGCAAGGTATTTGTGTTTTTATATATGATAGAAGTAGACACGGGGGGCATAGTTTTCACTAAAGGCTTCTCTCTCGAACACATAACATACGGTGGGTGACAAATTATTGTTGGACAATTGATAGAAAAGTACATAGCTATGACGATATTCAAGGCAATGATCATGTATATAGGCATCACGTCCGAGGCAAGTAGACCGACTCCTGCCTGCATCTACTACTATTACTTCACCCATTGATCGCTATCCAGCATGCATCTAAGGTATTAAGTATAAAACAGAATAACCCTTAAACAAGATGACATGATGTAGACAAAGTAAACCCAAACAATATGAAAAACCCCATCTTTTTATCCTTAATGGCAACAATACAAATACGTGTCCTTTCCCTTTCTGTCACTGGGATGGAGCACCACCAGATTGAACCAATCGCAAAGCAGCTCTCCCATTGCAAGATAAATCAATCTAGTTGGCCAAACCACCAATAGATTGGGGAGAAATACAAAGCTATAACAATCATGCATAAAAGAATTCAGAAAAGACTCAATTAATATTCATGAATAATCTGATCATAAACCCACAATTCATCGGATCTCAACAAACACACCGCAAAAGAAGATTACATCGGATAGAACTCCAAGAACATCGAGAAGAACATTGTATTGAAGATCAAAGAGAGAGAAGAAGCCATCTAGCTACTAGCTATGGACCCGTAGGTCTGTGGTGAACTACTCACACATAATCGGAAGGGCAGCAAGGATGATCTAGAATCCCTTCGTGATCGATTCCCCCTCCGGCAGAGTACCGGAGAAGGCCTCCAGATGGGATCACGGAAGAACAGAAACTTGCGGCACAGGAAAAAGTGTTTTAGGTGGCTCTCTGGTATATTAGGAATATTTGGGAATTTATAGAGGTGGAATTAGGTCAAGAGGTGCCACGAGGGGCCCACAAGCCTGGGGGGCACCCCACTGGGGCGCGTCCCCTGAGCTTGTCGCTCCCTCATGACTCCTCAGGTCTTTTCCCGAACCTTCGTGGGTCCCTTCTGGTCCAAAAAAATTAATCCAAAGTTTTTTCTCCGTTTGATATTGATTTTCTGAAAAGCCAAAAACAAGCAAAAATAGCAACTAACACTGGGCACTAGGTTAATAGGTTAGTCCCAAAAAATAATATAAAATTGCATATAAATGCATATAAAACATTCAAGATTGATACTATAATAGCATGGAACAATCAAAAATTGTAGATACGTTGAAGACGTATCAAGCATCCCCGAGCTTAATTCCTGCTCGTCCTCGAGTAGGTAAATGATAAGAACATATTTTTTTATGTGGAATGCTACCTAACGCGTCTATCATGTAATCTTTATTTTATGATATGAATATTTATATCCGAATGATTCAAAGCAATAGTTTATAATTTGACGTAACGATATCAATACTCAGGCATATGAACAAACAATCATGCCTTTCAAAATAAAAATGCTAAAGAACGCTATCCCTACAAAATCATATAGCCTTGTCATGCTCCATCGTCTTGATACAAAATATAAATCATGTACTACCCCGGTGTCAGCCAAGCAATTGGTTCATACTTTTTAACGCGCTTCAGTTTTTTAACCCCCACGCAATACATGAGTGCAAGCCATGGATATAGCACTATGGGTGGAATAGACTGCGGTGATAGAGATTAATGTGGAGAAGACAAAAAAGGAAGATAGTCTCACATCGACATGGCTAATCAACTGGCTATGGGGATGCCCATCAATTGATGTCAATGAGAGGAGTAGGGATTGTCATGCAACGGATGCACTAAGAGCTATAAGTGTATGAAAGATCAAACTGAAAACTATGTGAGTGTGCATCCAACTTGCTTGCTCATGAATTTTCCATAGCAACAAGTGACAGTAAATTTCAGCACACCATATAAATTTTTCCTTACCAAATTCCAATTACCAAAGGCGCTTCACTCCCCGGCAACGGCGCCAGAAAAGAGTCTTGATGACCCACAAGTATAGGGGATCTATCGTAGTCCTTTCGATAAGTAAGAGTGTCGAACCCAACGAGGAGCAGAAGAAAATGACAAGCGATTTTCAGTAAGGTATTCTCTGCAAGCACTGAAATTATCGGTACTAGATAGTTTTGTGATAAGATAATTCGTAACGGGTAACAAGTAACAAGTGTAACAAAGGTGCAGCAAGGTGGCCCAATCCTTTTTGTAGCAAAGGACAAGCCTGGACGAACTCTTATATAAAGCAAAGCGCTCCCGAGGACACATGGGAATTATTGTCAAGTTAGTTTTCATCATGCTCATATGATTCACGTTCGTTACTTTGATAATTTGATATGTGGGTGGACCGGTGCTTGGGTGCTGTCCTTACTTGGACAAGCCTCCCACTTATGATTAACCACTCTCGCAAGCATCCGCAACTACGAAAGAAGAATTAAGATAAATCTAACCATAGCATGAAACATATGGATCCAAATCAGCCCCTTACGAAGCAACGCATAAACTAGGGTTTAAGCTTCTGTCACTCTAGCAACCCATCATCTACTTATTACTTCCCAATGCCTTCCCCTAGGCCCAAACAATGGTGAAGTGTCATGTAGTCGACGTTCACATAACACCGCTAGAGGAAAGACAACATACATCTCATCAAAATATCGAACGAATACCAAATTCACATGATTACTTATAACAAGACTTATCCCATGTCCTCAGGAACAAACGTAACTACTCACAAAGCATATTCATGTTCATAATCAGAGGAGTATTAATTATCATTAAGGATCTGAACATATGATCTTCCACCAAATAAACCAACTAGCATCAACTACAAGGAGTAATCAACACTACTAGCAACCCAGAGGTACCAATCTGAGGTTTTGAGACAAAGATCAGATACAAGAGATGAACTAGGGTTTCGAGAGGAGGTGGTGCTAGTGAAGATGTTGATGGAGATTGTCCCCCTCTCGATGAGAGGATCGTTAGTGATGACGATGGCTTCGATTTCCCCCTCTCGGAGGGAAGTTTCCCCGGCAGAATAGCTCCGCCGGAGCCCTAGATTGGTTCTGCCCAAGTTCCGCCTCGAGACGGCGGCGCTTCGTCCCGAAAGCTCTCTTATGATTTTTTCCAGGTCAAAAGACATCATATAGCAGAAGAGGGGCACCGGAGGCCTGCCAGGGGGCCCACAAGCCAGGGGCACGCCAGGGGGGTAGGGCGCGCCCCCACCCTTGTGGCCACCTGGTGGGTCCCCTCTGGTATTTTCTTCGCCCAATATTTTTTATATATTCCAAAATAATTCTCCGTAAATTTTCAGGACTTTTGGAGTTGTGCAGAATAGGTCTCTCGGATTTACACCCTTTCTGGTCCAGAATTCCAGCTGCCGGCATTCTCCCTCTTCATGTAAACCTTGTAAAATAAGAGATAAAAGGCATAAGTATTGTACCATGATGTGTAATAACAGCCCATAATGCAATAAATATCAATATAAAAACATGATGCAAAATGGACGTATCAACTCCCCCAAGGTTAGACCTCGCTTGTCCTCAAGCGAAAGCCGAGATCGATAATCATGCCCACATGTTTAGGGATAGAGGTGTCGATAAAATAAAATACGGATATGAAGGCATCATGATCATCTTTAGAACAGCAACATATATTGTCATATAATTTCTTATGTTAAAGTAACAATTCGTTCACAAGGTAAAGTATGAAACAAGAACTTTATTGAAAACTAACAAACTATGATCTCAGTCATTGAAGCAATTTCAATTTATCATAACATCGAAAAGAGTCAATGTAAAAGCTTTTGTATAGCAAGTCCACATACTCAACCATCTCTTAGTCTTTCATAATTGCTAACACTCACGCGATACTTATGAGTTCAAAGCCTCAGTCGGACACAGAGAAAGATAGGGGCTTATGGTTTCGCCTCCCAACCTTTTACCTCAAGGGTAATGTCAACAATAATAGCTTATGAATATCTACATCCGAGTGGATATATATATATATATATATATATATATATATTTATTTATATATTTGGATCTCCCCCCAACATAAAGTGCTTGCCAAAAAGAAAACGTGTAAAAAGGAATAGGTGGTGATCACCATGACTCTTGTATTAAAGTAGAGGGTAAATAAAAGATAGGCCCTTCGTAGAGGGAAGCAGAGGTTGTCATGTGCTTTTATGGTTGGATGCACAAAATCTTAGCGTGAAAGAACGTCAGTTTATATTGCCGCTTGTGATACATAACTTTTTTATGCAGTCTGTCGCTTTTATTTCTTCTATATCACAAGTTCGTATAAAGCTTGTTTTCCTCACACTAATAGATCATACATATTTAAAGAGCAATTTTTATTGCTTGCACCGATGACAACTTACTTGAAGGATCTTACTCAATCCATAGATAGGTATGGTGGACTCTCATGGCAAAACTGGGTTAAGGAATGTTTGGATGCACAAGTAGCATCTCTACTTGGTGCGAAAGATTTGGCTAGCAAGGGGTGAGAAGCAAGCTCAACATGTTGGAGGATCCATAGTAATATAACTTTTATTCGGATATAAAGAAACATAACCCATTACGTTGTCATCCTTGTCCAACATCAACTCTTTAGCATATAATATTTTAATGAGTGCTCATAATCACAAAAGATGTCCAAGATAGTATATTTATATGTGAGACCTCTCTTTCTTTATTACTTCCTATTAATTGCAACAACGACCAAAACTTTGTTTGTCAACTAACAACAAGTTTCATGCGACATACTTCTTATAAGTGAAGTAGTCACTTCCCATAAGATCTTTATATAATCTTTTATTTCTTTTATTATTTATTTCTTTTTCTCATGATCATAGCAAGAAAGCAAAGCCCTCAACTCAAAACTAATATTTATTATATAACTCTCGGACTCGATTACATAGAGGGAACATAGAGCAAAACTCAAAGCTAGATCATACTAAAAACTTATTCTACTAAACCAATATATAACCAAAAGGATCGAACTAAGAAAAACGATAAAGGTAAAGGTGTGATGGTGATACGATACCGGGGCACCTCCCCCAAGCTTGGTAGTTGCCAAGGGGGGTGCCCATACCCATGTGTTTATGTCTCTTTGTTCGGGGGTGGTGATGATGGAGTTGTTGATGATGTTGGAGGTTTGCCCTTCTTCCTCAGCTAATGCTTGAGGATGGAATTTTCCTCCTTCAGGTCATCGATCTCCTGCTCTAGTATTAATATCTTTTTGCATAATTCTTGCTTGTCCTCCTGCAACAGACGAAAAGGGATAAACTCGATCTTAGGTTTCTTTGCTTTAGTGGGGAGACTTGACTTTTTGAACTCCACGTGCATGTCCCCAGGTTGGGGTAGTGGGACTTCCTCTTCATCGAAACTTGTCTCTTTCTTTCCATTCGGATCATAGTCTTCTTCTTCCTCCGTGGTCCTGTAGGGTAACGCAGCAGAAAACAAAAAATTTCCGACCTACGTACCAGCCCAGGACCACTATGGAGACTGCATACAAGGTTTGATCTTTTCGTTACCGACTCGTAGCGCAGCGGAAGTAGAGTCGATGATGATCGGCGGTGCAGATCCCCGCAGCTAGGATTTACAACCTCCCAACCGCGAGGATGTATACCCTCGTCTTCCTTTCGGACAGCCCTCCGGGAGGCGGTCGAACAGTCCCCCGGACGGTGTCGCGGACAGCCCTTCGGGAGGACCTTCGAAACTCGAACGGTCACTCGGACAGCCCTTCGGGAGGACTCATAGAACTTGGACCGTCACTTGGACAGCCCTTCGGGAGGCACTCACGAATAGCCCCTCGGGCACTAAGATCGAAACTACGACCTCTCTACAGAGTTGCACACATACGGTGTCATCTATCCGGCAGGGCTTCGCCGTCCAGAACTAGTTCCCACCGGAACCCAGACAACCTTTCGGCTCTACGAAACTCTTTTCGTGGGAGGGAGAGAGAAGCCAGATCATTGCATGGCACTTGTATGTGAGAAGGGATGAAGTTTGTGGGCAGCCCACTCTCCTCTATTTATAGGAAAGCCAAGGGGTAAAGTTGGCATTCACAAATACCAAAAGTACCCCCACTTTATGTCATTTACATAAAGAATAAAGCAAAAAGGAGTGCCATGTGGAGCTCCATGGAGCTCCACCCTCCATGGCCGGCCACCCCTTGGGGGGGCCCCCCAAGGGGGCTTCCTTAGTGCCCAAGGCTTCTAGAAGCCTTTTGGGAAATTTCCCAAAAGGTGATTTCCATAAAAAATCCCAAAAAGCACTTTCACTATTCACGACGACATTTTCCAGCGTCCGTTCGAACTGAAAATATTTATGTGTGCTTAGAACATTTCCAGTACCCACTAAAATTATTTTCAACACGTTCTGGAACAATTCCAGTTTAGTGATTTCATCTGCGAAAAGCATCTGAAGCGGTTTCGGCAGCTCCGAAACATTTCCGGTTTTCATCTCCGAAAATTCCAGAAAGTTTCCAGAATGATTCTGGCACCCTCCAAGAATTATCAGGCATGTCCCGAAACCAATTTGACTTTATGGTATCCTCTGAAACAACTTTTCAGTATCATCGGAACTCATCCGGTGACCTCTCTCGTCGGAACTTTTCCGCTGTCTCCGGAAAACTTTTTCCGAAAACTTTCTCTCAGACTCCCTGTCTAGTATTCAGCAGATAGATGACCCTTAAGCGTGTGACCCTATAGGTTCGGTGAAGTATAGACATGACCCGGAACCCCTTCCGATCAATGATCAACATCGGAGCCGTGGACACCCATATTGACCCCTATACCCACACGAATGAATATTCGAGTGAACCTCCAGTTGCCGTGTGCTATTCCTGTTGCTTCGCGATATGTTACAAATACCCGAGGTGAGACATGATGGCATCCCCGTGGGTCAACAACTTGTCCACTATGCCAGTTACCTCGTTACCGGTATTTGTTCTCTTTTCTCGTTCCCGTGTTCCGGCATCCCCGTGATCAAATCACAAAGTGTCTGGCCAGACGATGATGGATACCGTAACACCGAGAGGGCCCAGAGATATCTCTCCATCGTCGGAGGAGCAAATCCCAATCTCGAGCTATCAAGTTACTTGACACACTTTTCCATGAACCCGTAAGCTGCCGTAATAGCCACCCATTTACGGATGACGTTTAACAAACCCCAAAGTTCATGAATCAAGCATGAAGAAACTCGATACTCTCATGGTCTGAGGAATCATGCAAACGTTAACCATCTCTGTGTTATTAACCATTAACTTGTGACGAAAGTATCCCATAGCATAACATCAATTCGGGTCGATTCAACACAAATGTTCTTCTAACATTGTGCCCTCAAAGTTGCCGGCATAGTCATGCCCATGATCAGGAAAGCAGAACCATCATGCAACACTTGAGCTAGTCTCAGAGGCCAGACTAGGAATACATTTTACCGTTTATTATTCCACACGTGCATATGAGTCTTCCTCCGAGCCTCGTGGTTATTGTAGACTCGAGAACCATAGCAGTTATAGCATGGAACATAAACCTAATTATGAACAGGGAGATAATCAATAACATTTATTATTGCCTCTAGGGCATATCTCCTACAGACTCCCACTTGCACTAGAGTCAATAATCTAGTTAATGCTAATGCACTTTACACCTGTGGCACACCGGTGTAAATATGCTTCGCATGTGGTATAGCCTGATGTCCAACGGATCTGATGACTTCAGCTCCGTATGTATCTTTGCGTATCCTCGCGTTTTCACGCTTTCACAAAATTCATATTTTGTGTGGACTTGGCTTCGTATGTATGTGAATCACAGGTCGAACCTGGATTCCTCAGACTGAGTTATGGAGCAACTACCTGCAGTAGTGTCCCATTGACCAAAGCCTTCTTGGAACCATACTAAGTTCATGAAAGAACTATATGATTCAACATCTTGTTTGTCGCTTTTAAAAGCGGCAACATACTTCGCCTCTGTTATAGAATTCGCCACAGTAACTTGTTTGGAACAATTTCCAACTACCGTGCCACCATATTGTGTGTTACACAAAACCCTCAATTTAAATCGAAAATCGCTTGGAGCATGGATGAAGACTGTATCGATGTAACCTTTTACAATGAACTCTTCATGATCTCCGCTTGCGAGAAAACATGTCATCGGTGCTACTATAGTACTCAATGACCCTTTTTCACTGTTTTCCCATGATCAGAACTTTTGATCACTTTGGTATCTATACTCGCAACAACTTTGGGAGTATTGGACATATCTGGTTGTTTTTACATACCATGGAATACATGATTAATCCAAACACAAGAGTGTGTGGAATCTCCATCATGTATTTTGCTCATCAGTGTTTTGGGACACCGAGTCTTGCAAAAACTCTTTCCATGTGACTTCGGCAAGAATCACTCCTTGACGTTTTTAATGCTAAAAGGTTTTAGCATCTTGTCAATATGTATCTTTGCTCAGCCCCATTAGGTAAATCTATCTTCATAGATCATCATGCCTAATATAAAGGCTATTTAGCCCAAGCACTTCATCGAAAAACTATTTTCAAATGAAGTCCTAATTCGTGTCAAGAAATTTATTTCCAATTAACAATGTGTCAAGCACACAACGTTTTTTTTTTAGAAATTTTATTATGCTCCCACTTACTTTCTTGAATCATAAGCATCTTCGTTACCCATTGATGAAGTCAAACCCCTTTGACTATTTCATCAAAACACGAAGATTCCAACTCCATTTTGCTCTCTTCTGTCCATTGCTGGAACTCTGAAGTTTGCATACTTACTAGCATCCTCTGGACTGACAAAATACCTTGGACTGTAACACATGCAAGTCCTTGGTTTCATTTCCATCAGATGGAAATCCTATTGTCATCCATGTTTCATATCTCATGATTGAAATATGTATCAATTGCTAGTTCAACCCGAACCGACTTTAAGCATCGCTACGATGAAACAACCTCATCGTAGTCAACTCCTTGAACTTGTTATTGCAACAAGTTGAGCTTCATGGATAAACCATTTTTTATCCGTATCAGTTTTAAGTTCCATAAATATTCGTTAGACTCTAAGTCTTCCGAAAGGTGTATCAAGGTTTTAATCTTGAATCACTTATATGGAAACTAACTCGGGTTGTATTGGCATTTAGCCAATTCCGGAGTCAGGGCCCATCAACGCTTCCTTGTGTATCGTAGGTATACTGTTATCTAATAACAATATCTCGTTTGCGCACCTGAGAGGTTTGCACAAGCCTTGCCTACGTGGTTCAGCTGCAAGTTCGACCGAAGTCCATACATTTTATTGTAGAGACTTCCGTATCAGTCGCAATAGGAAACCCTGGAATTACTTCCAAGGTCTCTTTCCTTTGACCTGATGACGGAGATACTGGTTATCTCGTCGAGTTGCATTATTCTCCCACTCACCTTTTTGAAAGAACCATTTTCTTCAAAAAGCATACCGTTCTTTGTGGCAAACCTATTTGCCTCGGTATAGTGAGGGAGGAATACCCAATTGCTTGGGATAACCTACAAAGTAGCACTTGTCTGATTTGGAATAGGTTTGTAACCTTTTACACAAGCCCCATATTCCAAATGTTTAAGAAAAGATATAACATGGTTGGGTGTACCATACCATGGCGTCATTTCAACAGACCTGATGGAGCTCTTTTCAGTGTAAAAGCCGTAGTCTCTAAAGCATCACTCTTTAAAAGGGATAATGGCAAATTTATATATGTCATCTTTGATCTTACCATGTCATAAATGGTTTGATTACATCTTCACGGACTTTCCACATGCAGTGGTGCTCCGGGAGGTGTAAGTTATGAAACTACTTTCACAACTCATCAGACATTCGCTAAACTTGTAACTCGAATATTCCTTTCTGCAATCGAATTGTAGAAACATAATTTTCTTGTTACAATAACTTCTACTTCATTTTTGAAAACCTTTCGAATGAATTCAAAAGATCCAGACTTACGTCTCATCAAGTAAATATCCACATATCTACTTGAGTCATTTCTGAAGATAGATAAATCCACTACTAACAACATTTATCGGACTACACACATCAAATGTATGATCACCAATAAGTTTGTTGTCCGTTCCTTATGGCCTGTGAACGGTATTTCAGTCACTTCACTTTTCGGAGGAAAGTTGCAAGTGTCAGATGATTCAAAATCAAAGGACTTCAAAAATCCATCATAATGGAATTTTCCATGCGGGTTTCTCCAATGTGACCGAATGCAGTGCCACACTTGTGTGGTATTCTTTTAGTCTTATGACATTTAGCGTCAGTGTTATGGATGTATCATATTACCATCAATATTCATAACATACGTCCCATCTTGGATGGAAGCATGGCCCTTCATGTTATTCATAATACTGAACAACAATTGTTGTTTTTATGAACAACTCTTTTGCAACAAACATTATGCAATGGGCTAGAGTCTATGAAACTCTAAAATGAATTATGAAAGTAAATCCAGAGGTAATATATTATTATCATTATTCATAACATACATCTCATTCTCAATGAAAGTATGGCCCTTATGTTATTCATAACATCGAACATAAAAAGTTCTCTTATGAACAACCTTCTTGCAAGATACCTTATGCAATGGGCTAGAGTTTGTGAAACTCTAAATGAATTATGAAAATAAATACAGACGGTAATACACCGATGGAAGGTATAGTAACATTTACTATGTTCCCTGTGTATACCAAAACCTCATTCCTGGCTAGTCTTTCAGGCCATAGTAGTTTTTACATCGAGTTGCAATAGAAAGCAATCGAGCGGGTATCTTTGTGATTAACTCACAATACCAAGAATCAGTGATTAACAATTTAATCATAATTCCCAAGAACTATATCTTTGACCAGCCTTCTATACATCAAAAACTTGTATGACATTCATACATGAGCTGGATATTCTAGTCTTCTTTCTTTCTGCCTTTATACTTCTAACAGTTTAACTTTTAGTATTTCTCCTACTCTCAGAAGAAGCACCCAACTTAAGAGTGGCGTTAGCCCTGGACTTCCTAGGCGTGTAAGTCACACTAACACCCTTTGGACACTTCCTTTCTCTTTAAGTTGTTGTTTTATTCACCTTTCATCATATGACAGGCGTTCTTCTGGATCCCTCTTTTATCAGTCTAATGCATAGTAAACTCCTTTACTAATAGTTTGCAAACAAACATTGCTTTGGATATCTCATATCTTTTAGCCTTTGTCTGTCTCTAAAAATGATTTTCAGATTCCATGAATATCACATAACTATCCAAACTTTCGAAGTTCGGGTCTCATGGAAGCAAATGTATTGCACTTGACTGAAAACGGAATTCTAGCTTTTGGATCGTAGGACGAGAGTCACATGATCCATAGCATAAGCGAGAGAATACCGAAAGTATGCGATAGGACAAAGTCCTTCTCGGCACTCTTGAGGACAATCCTCACATTACGTTACGAACCGTAAAGTTTTAACCAGATATTTAACAGCTATTCAATTTTAATAGGGAAAGTGGAAACGCGAGCCATTATTCTACAACTATTATGCAAATCACACTTAGACAGTGTTCAAAATTAATTGCACTGAGAATTAAAAGAATTAATTCTACAGTGCGCTCCCACTCAAATCAATATCTCTCATAATTGATTGTGAGTGATTCAAGATCCGCATTTCAATTCAACGCCATTGATGGTAGCATCACTGATGACGAAAATCTCAATCGGTAGGCAAACTTGCCAATCACATCTCTATGTGACTCTTGTTCATCTTTTGATGCGTGTGTTCCGAGCTCATGACTTTCATGCCTGAACGTCAAGACAACCAAGTGATCTCGCTGCGAGGTCTCAACTCACCCGCCTCACACATCCCTAATCGTTCGTACCCATGTTAGCATGTGATACCCCGAAAAGTTAGGTGCCGTGACGGTGCTACACTTGGGAGAACACTAACTACTTGATATTTTTGTGAGAGATCACCCTAATAAAAGCGACTACCGCGCAATCAAGAAGGGTGCAACATAAGGGATAAAAATCTCAGGTAATTCATAATAGCATGATATGGTATAGCCCTTTCTGACGGAGAAGTCTTGTATTCCTTCGTCTTCGGCATTCACGTCGGTGATCACCTTCGCGAAGATTGCCACCACCTTGTCGATGCAGCAGATAATATTGCTATCTCTATAGCTAATAAAATAATGCATTACACAAGGTTGACACACAGGTCATTTAAAGTGCAATCATATGGCTCCAGCCATCATGCCGAATCATGACACGCAGGTCATGTTAATCAATTTACATTATATAGTCATCTCATACATAATCAAATTATTATGAGCACCGCTATACCACATCACATGCACATGTAAACCCTCCTGCAAAACCAAGTTAGACGCCTCTAATTGGTTCATGCAAAAAACTAGTTTTTCGTGGCTTCTAAGGTTTCGAAACAAACCGAAGCTACCAACGTCCATCATCAAGTATGATAATTCAAGTCGCTAGATTAACATTCCAGGGTGTATGAAAACCGAGATAATAAAATCTCGAGCCCCATACTAAACTTCGTCATACGCATGAGCCCCGTGCAGATCATATCTGCATTGCCCTTTCGTTTGCGAAATTTCATCTTTCTTTTTAACTACGATGGAATTCAATGAACTGTTAGCACTTCGTTGATCAATCAGGATCGCGGATTGCCAGAACATTGAAACTCCACCATGCTGTTATCAAGATCAGAAATATGCAAATTCCAGGGAAGCAACAAGAATATCGGGTAACAGATTTCATCTGCTACCCGCACAAATAATTTTCAGTAATAGAACTCATCTACTACCTAATTATATTGTGCAACACCCATACATCACTATGTATTCTAGATCGCAACCTGCATCTACGCATAGCACGGCTCTTGATGCCACTGTAGGGTAACGCAGCAGAAAACAAAAAATTTCCGACCTACGTACCAGCCCAGGACCACTATGGAGACTGCATACAAGGTTTGATCTTTTCGTTACCGACTCGTAGCGCAGCGGAAGTAGAGTCGATGATGATCGGCGGTGCAGATCCCCGCAGCTAGGATTTACAACCTCCCAACCGCGAGGATGTATACCCTCGTCTTCCTTTCGGACAGCCCTCCGGGAGGCGGTCGAACAGTCCCCCGGACGGTGTCGCGGACAGCCCTTCGGGAGGACCTTCGAAACTCGAACGGTCACTCGGACAGCCCTTCGGGAGGACTCATAGAACTTGGACCGTCACTTGGACAGCCCTTCGGGAGGCACTCACGAATAGCCCCTCGGGCACTAAGATCGAAACTACGACCTCTCTACAGAGTTGCACACATACGGTGTCATCTATCCGGCAGGGCTTCGCCGTCCAGAACTAGTTCCCACCGGAACCCAGACAACCTTTCGGCTCTACGAAACTCTTTTCGTGGGAGGGAGAGAGAAGCCAGATCATTGCATGGCACTTGTATGTGAGAAGGGATGAAGTTTGTGGGCAGCCCACTCTCCTCTATTTATAGGAAAGCCAAGGGGTAAAGTTGGCATTCACAAATACCAAAAGTACCCCCACTTTATGTCATTTACATAAAGAATAAAGCAAAAAGGAGTGCCATGTGGAGCTCCATGGAGCTCCACCCTCCATGGCCGGCCACCCCTTGGGGGGGCCCCCCAAGGGGGCTTCCTTAGTGCCCAAGGCTTCTAGAAGCCTTTTGGGAAATTTCCCAAAAGGTGATTTCCATAAAAAATCCCAAAAAGCACTTTCACTATTCACGACGACATTTTCCAGCGTCCGTTCGAACTGAAAATATTTATGTGTGCTTAGAACATTTCCAGTACCCACTAAAATTATTTTCAACACGTTCTGGAACAATTCCAGTTTAGTGATTTCATCTGCGAAAAGCATCTGAAGCGGTTTCGGCAGCTCCGAAACATTTCCGGTTTTCATCTCCGAAAATTCCAGAAAGTTTCCAGAATGATTCTGGCACCCTCCAAGAATTATCAGGCATGTCCCGAAACCAATTTGACTTTATGGTATCCTCTGAAACAACTTTTCAGTATCATCGGAACTCATCCGGTGACCTCTCTCGTCGGAACTTTTCCGCTGTCTCCGGAAAACTTTTTCCGAAAACTTTCTCTCAGACTCCCTGTCTAGTATTCAGCAGATAGATGACCCTTAAGCGTGTGACCCTATAGGTTCGGTGAAGTATAGACATGACCCGGAACCCCTTCCGATCAATGATCAACATCGGAGCCGTGGACACCCATATTGACCCCTATACCCACACGAATGAATATTCGAGTGAACCTCCAGTTGCCGTGTGCTATTCCTGTTGCTTCGCGATATGTTACAAATACCCGAGGTGAGACATGATGGCATCCCCGTGGGTCAACAACTTGTCCACTATGCCAGTTACCTCGTTACCGGTATTTGTTCTCTTTTCTCGTTCCCGTGTTCCGGCATCCCCGTGATCAAATCACAAAGTGTCTGGCCAGACGATGATGGATACCGTAACACCGAGAGGGCCCAGAGATATCTCTCCATCGTCGGAGGAGCAAATCCCAATCTCGAGCTATCAAGTTACTTGACACACTTTTCCATGAACCCGTAAGCTGCCGTAATAGCCACCCATTTACGGATGACGTTTAACAAACCCCAAAGTTCATGAATCAAGCATGAAGAAATTCGATACTCTCATGGTCTGAGGAATCATGCAAACGTTAACCATCTCTGTGTTATTAACCATTAACTTGTGACGAAAGTATCCCATAGCATAACATCAATTCGGGTCGATTCAACACAAATGTTCTTCTAACATTGTGCCCTCAAAGTTGCCGGCATAGTCATGCCCATGATCAGGAAAGCAGAACCATCATGCAACACTTGAGCTAGTCTCAGAGGCCAGACTAGGAATACATTTTACCGTTTATTATTCCACACGTGCATATGAGTCTTCCTCCGAGCCTCGTGGTTATTGTAGACTCGAGAACCATAGCAGTTATAGCATGGAACATAAACCTAATTATGAACAGGGAGATAATCAATAACATTTATTATTGCCTCTAGGGCATATCTCCTACAGGTCCAACCATAATGCTCCAAGACCTTGGGGTCTGCAATATAGTCAGCTAAATAGCTCTCTCCCTCCGAATCTTGGGACGACATGCCTTCAGATCTGTCAGAAAAACAACTCAAAACAAGAACAGAGGATTTTGTCGTGGTACCGTGGTCAAAACCTTCGGGAGATTATATAATGAATTTTTACCGACCAAAAGAAGTGTTCCACAAGAAAACGGAGTCCGGAGGGCACACGAGGTGGCCACAAGGCAGGGAGGCGCGCCTAGGGGGTAGGGCGCGCCCCCAGGCCTTGTCGCCTCCTCGTGCACTTTTCGGACTATTTTTATTTTTCCTAATTTTTTAAATATTCCAAAATGGAGTAAAATTGCTTCTGGAAAAGTTTTGGAGTTGGTTTACTTACCGCATCACATACCTATTCCTTTTCGGAGTCTGAAACGTTCTGGTAGGTCTCCTTTATGTACTCCTCCGGGGTTATGGTATTAATAATATTGGCCTCAACATTTATGGGAGTACCTGAGATATAATGTTTGATTCTTTGCCCATTTACCACCTTCAGGTTATTGCCTTCGGCTTTGTTGATCTTGATGGCACCGGAAGGATACACTTCCTCGATAATATAAGGACCTTCCCATTTAGAGAGAAGCTTTCCTGCAAAAAATCTTAAACGAGAGTTGTATAGCAAGACAAGGTCACCTACATTAAATTCACGCTTTTGTATCCTTTTGTCATGCCATCTTTTAATTTTTTCTTTAAGCAACTTGGCATTCTCATAGGCCTGTGTTCTCCATTCATCAAGTGAGCTAATGTCAAATAACCTCTTTTCACCGGCAAGTTTGAAATCGTAGTTGAGCTCTTTAATTGCCCAATACGCCTTATGTTCTAGTTCTAGAGGTAAGTGATATGCTTTTCCATAAACATTTTATACGGAGACATACCCATAGGGTTTTTATAAGCAGTTCTATAAGCCCATAATGCATCATCAAGTTTCTTAGATCAATTCTTTCTAGATCTATTAACAGTCTTTTACAAGATCAATTTAATTTCTCTATTGCTCAATTCTACTTGACCACTAGACTGAGGATGATAAGGAGATGCAATTCTCTGGTTGACATCATATTTAGCAAGCAATTTACGGAAAGCACCATGAATAAAGTGTGAACCACCATCCATCATCAAATATCTAGGGACTCCAAACCTTGGGAAAATAACTTTAAGCATTTTAATGGAGGTGTTATGATCAGCACTACTAGTTGGAATAGCTTCTACCCACTTAGTAACATAATCAACAGCAACCAAAATATGTGTATACCCATTAGAGGAAGGAAAAGGTCCCATATAATCAAAACCCCAAACATCAAATGGTTCAATAACAAGTGAATAATTCATAGGCATTTCCTGACGTCTACTAATATTACCAATTCTTTGACATTCATCACAAGACAAGACAAACTTACGAGCATCCTTGAAAAGAGTAGGCCAATAAAAACCAGATTGTAATACCTTGTATGCAGTTCTATCTCCAGCATGGTGTCCTCCGTAGGCCTCGGAGTGACACTTGCGTAGGATCTGTTCCTGTTCATGCTCAGGTACACAACGTCTAATAACACCATCTAGTCCTTCTTTATAAAGATGTGGGTCATCCCAGAAGTAATGTCTTAAATCATAGAAAAACTTTTTCTTTTGTTGGTATGTGAAGCTAGGTGGTATAAATTTAGCAACAATATAATTAGCATAATCAGCATACCATGGAGCATTACGTGAAGCATTTATGACAGCTAATTGTTCATCAGGAAAGCTATCATCAATAGGTAGTGGGTCATCAAGAACATTCTCTAACCTAGACAAGTTATCTGCTACGGGGTTCTCGGCACCCTTTCTATCAATAATATGCAAATCAAATTCTTGCAGCAAGAGAACCCATCTAATAAGTCTAGGTTTAGCATCTTTCTTTTCCATAAGGTATTTGATAGCAGCATGATCAGTGTGAACAGTAACTTTGGAATCAACAATATAGGATCTGAACTTATCACAAGCAAACACAACTGCTAAAAATTCTTTTTCAGTAGTAGCATAATTTCTTTGAGCACTGTCTAGAGTTTTACTAACATAATGGATAACATTTAATTTCTTACCAACTCTTTGTCCTAGAACAGCACCAACAGCATAATCACTAGCATCACACATAATTTCAAAGGTTAGGTTCCAATCAGGTGGTTGAACAATAGGTGCAGAAATCAAGGCTTTCTTAAGTATTTCAAATGCTTCTACGCAATCATCATAAAAAACAAATGGAACATCTTTTTGCAAGAGATTAGTAAGAGGCCTAGAAATTTTAGAGAAGTCTTTGATAAATCTCCTATAGAAACCAGCATGACCAAGGAAACTTCTTATACCTTTGATATCTTTAGGACACGGCATTTTTTCAATAGCATCTACTTTAGCTTTATCAACTTCGATACCTTTTTTCGGAGATTTTATGCCGCAAGATAATACCTTCATTAACCATAAAGTGGCACTTCGCCCAGTTCAAGACAAGATTAGTTTCTTCACATCTCTGCAAAACTCGATCAAGGTTGCTTAAGCAATCATTAAAAGAAGTTTCGTAAACGGAGAAATCATCCATGAAAACCTCAACAATCTTTTCACAAAAGTCAGAGAATATAGCAGTCATACATCTTTGAAAGGTGGCAGGTGCATTGCATAAACCAAAAGGCATACGTCTATAAGCAAAGGTACCAAAAGGGCAAGTAAAAGCGGTCTTTTCTTGATCCTCTTTTGACACAGGTATTTGAGAGAAACCAGAATAACCATCTAGAAAGCAAAAGTGTGTATGTTTTGATAGTCTTTCTAGCATTTGATCAATAAAAGGTAGAGGGTAATGATCTTTCCTAGTAGCTTTATTTAATTTTCTAAAATCAATTACCATCCTATAAGCTGTAATAATTCTTTGTGGAATCAATTCATTCTTATCATTAGGAACAACAGTAATACCTCCCTTCTTAGGGACACAATGAACAGGACTTACCCATCTACTATCAGCAATAGGATAAATTATACTTGCCTCCAGAAGCTTTAATATTTCATTTCTTACCACTTCCTTCATCTTAGGATTCAACCGTCGTTGGTAATCAACAACAGGTTTAGCATCAAGCTCCATATTAATTTTGTGCTGACATAGAGTGGGACTAATGCCCTTAAGATCATCAAGAGTATATCCAATAGCGGCACGGTGCTTCCTCAGAGTTTTCAATAATTTCTTTTCTTCATGCTCTGAAAGATTAGCACTAATAATAACATGATATATCTTCTTTTCATCAAGATAAGCATATTTCAGAGTATTAGGTAATTGTTTAAGATCAAACGCGGGATCACCCTTGGGTGGAGGAGGATCCCCAAGAATCTCAACAGGCAAGTTGTGTTTCAAAACAGGCATTTGGTTAAAGAATATTTCATCTAATTCCTTCCTTTCATTCATGAACATATCATTTTCATGGTCTAGCAAATATTGTTCTAAAGGATCGGTAGGAGGCACAACAATAGAAGCAAGTCCAATAATTTCATCTTTACTAGGTAATTCTTTGTCATGGGGTTGTCTACGAAATTTGGAGAAATTAAACTCATGAGACACATCCCCAAAACTTAAAATAACAGTTTCTTTCTCACAATCTATCTTAGCATTAACAGTGTTCAAGAAAGGTCTACCAAATATAATGGGACAAAAATCATCTTGTGGGGAACCAAGAACAAGAAAATCAGTGGGGTATTTTATTTTCCCACACAAGACTTCAACATCTCTAACAATCCCAATTGGTGATATAGTATCTCTATTAGCAAGTTTAATAGTAACATCAATTTCTTCTATCTCAGTAGGTGCAATATCATTCATAATTTCTTGATATAAGGTAAAGGGAATTGCACTCACACTAGCACCCAAATCACATAAGCCATGATAACAGTGATCTCCTATTTTAACAGAGACAACAGGCATGCCGACAACCGGTCTATTTTTATCTTTATCATCAGGTCTTGCAATTCTAGCAGCTTCATCACAGAAGTAAATAACATGCCCATCAATATTATCGACCAAAAGATCTTTAACCATAGCAATACTAGGTTCAACTTTAATTTGTTCAGGGGGTGTCGGTGTCCTAGTATAACTCTTTCGAACCACAGCTGAAGATTTAGCATGTTCCTTTATTCTAACAGGGAAAGGTGGTTTCTCGATGTAAGCAGTAGGAACAACAGGATCAACATTATAAGTAATAGTTTCTTCTTCAGCTTTAATTGGTTCCACTACTTTCACTTCAATGGGAGGATGATATTTAAACCACTTCTCCTTAGGGAGATCAACATGAGTAGCAAACGATTCACAGAAAGAAGCTACTATCTCAGAGTCAAGTCCATATTTAGTGCTAAATTCACGAAAAGCATCGGTATCCATAAAAGATTTAACACAATCAAACTTAAGGTTTATACCTGACTCCTTACCTTCGTCGAGTTCCCAATCTTCAGAGTTGCGTTTAATTCTTTCCAATAAATCCCATTTGAATTCAATAGTCTTCTTCATAAAAGAACCAGTACAAGAAGTATCGAGCATGGATTGATCATTACGAGAAAGCCGAGCATAAAAATTCTGAATAATAATTTCTCTTGAGAGCTCATGATTGGGGCATGAATATAACATTGACTTAAGCCTCCCCCAAGCTTGAGTGATACTTTCTCCTTCACGAGGCCAAAAATTATAAATATAATTCTGATCACAATGAACTAGATGCATAGGATAAAACTTCTAATGAAATTCCAATTTCAATCGATTGTAGTTCCAAGTCCCAATATCATCGCATAGCCTATACCATGTCAATGCCTTCTCCTTTAAAGATAAAGGGAAGACCTTCTTCTTGACTTCATCCTCGAGCAAACCTGCAAGCTTAAATACTCCACAAACTTCATCCACACAGATTAGATGCATATCAGGATGTAATGTTCCATCTCCTGCATAAGGATTAGCTAGCAGTTTCTCTATCATACCCGAAGGAATTTCATAATAAACATTTTCAGTAGGTTTAGTAGGTTGAGGGGCAACTCTTTGCTCTTCCGGTCGGGGCGAAGATACCCCGAACAAACCCCTCAAAGGATTATTTTCCATAGCAACAAGTGACAGTAAATTTCAGCACACTATATAAATTTTTCCTTACCAAATTCCAATTACCAAAGGCTATTCACTCCCCGGCAATGGCGCCAGAAAAGAGTCTTGATGACCCACAAGTATAGGGGATCTATCGTAGTCCTTTCGATAAGTAAGATTGTCGAACCCAACGAGGAGCATAAGGAAATGACAAGCGGTTTTCAGTAAGGTATTCTCTGCAAGCACTGAAATTATCGGTAACAGATAGTTTTGTGATAAGATAATTCGTAACGGGTAACAAGTAACAAGTGTAACAAAGGTGCAGCAAGGTGGCCCAATCCTTTTTTTAGCAAAGGACAAGCCTGGACGAACTCTTATATAAAGCAAAGCGCTCCCGAGGACACATGGGAATTACTGCCAAGTTAGTTTTCATCATGCTCATATGATTCGCGTTCGTTACTTTGATAATTTGATATGTGGGTGGACCGGTGCTTGGATGTTGTCCTTACTTAGACAAGCCTCCCACTTATGACTAACCACTCTCGCAAGCATCCGCAACTACGAAAGAATAATTAAGATAAATCTAACCATAGCATGAAACATATGGATCCAAATCAGCCCTTTACGAAGCAACGCATAAACTAGGGTTTAAACTTCTGTCACTCTAGCAACCCATCATCTACTTATTACTTCCCAATGTCTTCCCCTAGGCCCAAACAATGGTGAAGTGTCATGTAGTCGATGTTCACATAACACCACTAGAGGAAAGACAACATACATCTCATCAAAATATCAAACGAATACCAAATTCACATGATTACTTATAACAAGACTTCTCCCATGTCCTCAGGAACAAACGTAACTACTCACAAAGCATATTCATGTTCATAATCAGAGGACTATTAATTATCATTAAGGATCTGAACATATGATCTTCCACCAAATAAACCAACTAGCATCAACTACAAGGAGTAATCAACAGTACTAGCAACCCACAGGTACCAATCTGAGGTTTTGAGACGAAGATCAGATACAAGAGATGAACTAGGGTTTGGAGAGGAGGTGGCGCTGGTGAAAATGTTGATGGAGATTGACCCCCTCTTGATGAGAGGATCGTTGGTGATGACGATGGCTTCGATTTCCCCCTCCCGGAAGGAAGTTTCCCCAGCAGAACAGCTCCGCCGGAGCCCTAGATTGGTTCTACCCAAGTTCCGCCTCGAGACGGCGGCGCTTCGTCCCGAAAGCTCTCTTATGATTTTTTTTCCAGGTCAAAAGACATCATATAGCAAAAGAGGGGCATCGGAGGCCTGCCAGGGGGCCTACAAGCCAGGGGGCGCGCCAGGGGGTACGGCGCGCCCCCCACCCTTGTGGCCACCTGATGGGTCCCCTCTGGTATTTTCTTCGCCCAATATTTTTTATATATTCCAAAATAATTCTTCATAAATTTATAGGACTTTGGGAGTTGTGCAGAATAGGTCTCTCAGATTTACATCCTTTCCGGTCCAGAATTCCAGCTGCCGGCATTCTCCCTCTTCATGTAAACCTTGTAAGATAAGAGAGAAAAGGCATAAGTATTGTACCATGATGTGTAATAACATCCCATAATGCAATAAATATCAATATAAAAACATGATGCAAAATGGACGTATCAGTCTCCTTGAATATTACCTTGGGGTGCTTTGGGCATCCCCAAGCTTAGGGTCTTGCCGCTCCTTATTCCTTAATCCATCGTGGTCTCACCCAAAACTTGAAAACTTCATCACACAAAACTCAACAAAAACCTCGTGAGATCCGTTAGTATAACAAGCAAATCATAACTTTAGGTACTGTTGTACACCCATTCATATTTTATTATTACATAATATCTACTGTATTCTAACTTCTTCATGACTTATACCCTCCCCAATACAATCCATAGATTCATTAAAACAAGCAAACTATGCAACGAAAACATGACCTGTCAAAAATAGAATAGTCTGTAATGATATGAACAAACACAATACTTCTGTAACTCCAGAAAGTCTGAAATATTAGGATAACATGGGAAAATTGTATATCAATCATGTGTAAAAAATCAGAAATTGTCACGTTCCAATGAATTTAAACAATTCTAGTACTGGCGCAAAAGTTTCTGTTTTTTCACATAATCAAGTCAACTATCAACCAAATCATCCCAAAGGCTTTACTTGGCACAAACACTAACAAAAACACAATCATAACAGTAGCATAATTATGTGCACACTCAAAAATATAAAAGAAAAAGGAAAAATAAAGATAACTATTGGGTTGCCTCCCAACAAGCGCTATTGTTTTACACCCCTAGCTAGGCGTAATGCATAGTTTCAAGTATTGTCATCCTTAGTTTTTGCATCTTGGAGTGTGTGTTTATCTGGAAGCTTTTCAAAAACAATGGGAAACACATCATCTACTAAAATCTTAGCATTCTCGAGGCTACTTTCTTCAAACCCTTTTTGGTTCCCTTTCACGATCCAAGAATATTGCTGATTAATACCATTAAAAACTTGTTGGATAATATGTAAAGGATGGACTTCTTTTTTAGTATTTTCATCAAAAGTATGATCATCACGAAACACATACCTCATCATATAATATTCATCATATAAAATTTCATCTATCACAGGATGTTCATGACTCATTTAAACCAATAAGGAGGCTGGGCAACTCAGCCAACCAGCGCTCCCCCAGATTGGGCCTTCGATGGCCGTCTGATCTGCCTACTGGCGCATCTGAGCCGTGGGATCTTCACCTACAGTAAAACCCGATTTTACCTCGCGGTCGTTTTCGTACGCCAATGACGAGTGGGCTCGTCTCACGCATTCCTTGGCTGGGTCAGCCGTGCCAATGTGCAGAAGGATTTTCCCATCGGCTGCCTGCGCGCCGCGCGTGAGACGTGCGTTGGGCGTGAACCCTAGCCCCCCAATCCACCGCCACACCCACCCTCCTCCTCCTTCCCTCGTCCTCCGCCGCACTCCCTCCCTCCTCCCTCGTCGCCACACCCTCCGCCCTAGGACCGCGCGCTCATCTTGTCGTCTCGTGTACCATCGCTGCCGGCCCCTGCCATGGTGTGGCGGCGCTCTTCCTGCGCCCTCGCGTCCGACCTCAGCAGGTCCTCGATGCCGGCCTCATCGGCTTGCTGCGGCGGCCGCTCTCGACGCCGTTCTTGCGACCCGACAGCGGCAAACCCGAGCGCCGGCGACTCATGTGGTGGTGCAGCGGACGGTAGCCTCAGCGGGCGAGCGACGGAGACTGCAGCTGGTGCACGAGCTTGCACCCCAATGCGTCCGTGCTCGAATAGCTCGCATCTTCACGGCCACCAAGTGCGCAGGTGAGTCCCCAACCATCTCCCTCTCTCTCCATGGCCCTTTCCCCCACCTTCCCTCCTCACTTGATGGCATCTTGCTCTTGTTTCTAGGGTGATTCGTAATCTGTACACATAAGACTGCTAATTTCATCTACCCATAGTATGTAATTAGTAATGAGATGCATAAATCTTACTGGTACATGACATGTTGATTAAATTTTGACAGGCCAGTAGTTAAACTTTCTGCGGATGAGTCCTTGTTGGATGGATGGTGACTAACGAGATGCACTTCTTTGACACAGGTAATTTTAATAAAGGGATTGTGTACAAGGTAAGATTACTAGGTATAGCTACAATGCAGCTAGCAAGTGCTCCAGGATTTCATGTTGCTAGATTTGCCCCAGAGGCAAATGTATGACTTACTTGCTGTTGACTTTCGCAGTGTTCAGATCTTTTCTTGTGACAAGGATGCACAAAATCAAGTTTTTTGTCGGTAGGAGCTTTTTTCGCTGTCCAGCTGTTCAGTTCCACTGGAACAAGGGGTCTACTGGACTTCTTATTGTTTCCCAACCTGATGTGGATAAAACCAACCAGAGTATTATGGTGAAACCAAGTTGCACTACTTGACAACTGATAGGGCCTTTGAAGGAATTGTTCCTCTCAGTAAGTTCTTAGTTTTTGATATTCTTTACGAGACTGTTTTTTAATGTCTGGTCATTAACTCTATCAGTAATTTGCAGAAAAGGAGGGGCAGTGCATGATGTTCAGTGGTCTTCTTCAGGTTCTGAATTTGTTGTGGTCTATGGATATATCCTTACATAGTCCTTACATGAACCATAACATTTCTGATTTAATGTCTTTGTTTTCTACAACTGTTCCTTGACTGAATCTCGGTTAGGCTGGCCAGAGCAACAATATTCAGGCAAAAATGCAATCCTCTTCACGAGCTTGGTGAAGGCCATTATAATACGATAAGATGGAATCCCGAAGGGCGATGTATCCTTGCAATAATTTGATCAGCCAGTCGTGATATGTTCTCTGGTCTGAGTGGGTGTAGATATATATGCACACCCTTCTGTTATAGTTTGGTTATTAGCATAGCAATATGCGTCTAACAAGTTGTTAATGTTCTGTTATTGCTTGCTTTCGTGTAAGAAAAGAAATCATGTTTAGCTTGGTGATATCCTTGACCCAAGTTTCTCCACCAATTATTGTTATAGTTAGATCTGGTAATTTGCCTGGTGATATTGTCACTAAAATTTGTATTAGACAATAGCCTTAACAGTTAGAATGAGTAAACATTCTGATTGGGGAAGTCTTGTCTGGTTTAAGAGAGCCTATGACAGACTACAAAAGCAACAAGGGGCATGCTTTGATATTTCTTTATGTGGTTGCCACATAGCTCACAGTTTGTTTTGTCCAGCTTTCTGGGACTATTCAAAAAAGAAATTAGTAGGGAAAACAAAGGCTAAATGGCATGTCCGATGGTCACCATTTTATGATAATCACTACAGCTCCAAGGCTTCAAATAGATAATGAGTACATTTCCTGCAGCTTTAGCATGATAATGGAAATGGTGTAGGATCCTTCCATGATTATCTTCATATTTCCTGGTGCAGTTTAAGAAGATGTTTGAAAAACTGTATTAGGTATGTCGACAGCATAACAGGTTTCTCTGTAATCTGTATCCCTTTGTTGGTACTAAACAATTAGCGACATGTCGAAGAAATAAATATGCAAGCCCTCACATTGCCCTCATGATTGTTGCATCTTAATTGTACAAGTTGAATAGAAGCCAGAATATCCTGAAAGACTTGGTGACATTGCTGACCTCACAATATCTTTGTATAGCATAAAAAATGAAGAAACAAAGAAGCAATGTTCCAGTATATTTGCAGAGGTGAAATATTAACACCAGCTCGAGCGCACCGGCCTCGATGGCAAGAGACCACTACCATCAGGTTTGCTTCCTCCTTTGCTTGTCCGATTACTAGGTTAGTGGTTCATCTTTCTTTTTCATAGCAACCTACATCTTTCTATACCAAGAATTTGTTTCTGAATCAACATCTTAGTTGTCTACACCGGTTTCTGAATCAACATTTTAGTTGTTTCTGAATCAACATTTTAGTTGTCTACATCTATCTACACCGAGAGCTTGTTTCTGTATCAATCAACATCTTAGTTGTCTACATCTATCTACACCGAGAGCTTGTTTCTGTATCAACATCTTACTGATACATCGGTTAAAGATGGAAATTATTTTTGCTTTGATTTCTGAATCAAAATCTTAGTTGTTTACACCGTGAGCTTGTTTCCTTTCATTGCAGGAATGGTGTTAGCGAAGGCCGATTTTGCCAGGTCTTGCTTTATCAAATGGATGCAGAGTAGCTGAATGGAAACTGCAAATCTCACTTTCACTTAGAAGAGGTATATCTTTCATGCACAGAAATTCTAATAAATTTACTGCAATAACTGTGCATTGTCCCCTTGCTTCATAAGGTATCATGTTTTTTCATGATCTTTAGTACTTGTGACTAACTGAGATTGGTTTGCTTATTCTACTATTTCTTTTGAGTAATACCAACTTGACTTGGTTTACGATGTTGCTGGTGGTCTGAAGCTTTAATAGAAGCATTTGTGTGTTCTTGAGCTTAGGAGTAAGGAGTTCAAGGAGCAGTGATAGAATTTTGTGATCTGCCATGGTGTTGAACTCTTACGGATTTGCTGCTGAAAAATGATCCTTAACTTCATTATCTATCTTGATTGATGCATGTCTTTTTGTGAGGGTGGGTTTGGATATTGCATCGAATTCTATTTGTATTTGCTTTTGTCTTTGGAGTTCCGAATCAGATTTCAGTAAATGCACTGAGTTTGGGGCTCAGAATTTTCAGAACGTTCACATACTGTATATCTATTTTTTCAGTTGAGCCGGGGCTGCGGATGGTCAGTGCATAAATTATATTTGGCAAGTCTGTTTATTTGGCAAGTTTGATATACTGTTCTGCCTTGAGACCACTCACTGTCCATAAGCTTTGAGAAGGTCTATGCATAAATTATATTCTCACTCTCCATGAAACACACTCTGACTAACATAGTATTTTCATTAGCAGATCCTTGCATCACAACATACCAGACATTCAGACAAAGCTATTTATCTATGGTCTACTCTATAATCTACTACTGTCACCTTATGCTGCAGAATAATCATATGAATCAGTTATCCTCGACTACTACTATGACTTGCTTTTGGTATATCATGCTACCTTTGAACTAGGCGAAGCAAACCTTTCACCGTGTGTACTCCCACTTGCTGCTACATTTTCTATGAGATGCACCCAGGAGAAAATAGAATACCAAATAGTATCTCCTTCAAAATTTGCCAACTGAGGTGTCTCATTGCTTACGGATATACAAGCCTGCTTACATCACCCAAGATCTCCTTCTCCTGGTCCAGGCAATCACACATGATGAAACCACTCACTTTAGGTTGGTCCGTGGCATCCGTGTCTATTTCCTATAGATGGTTCTCCTGTGTGATGGTTAAAAAATATAAGGTTTGTCGTGTGATATTGCTTTCTTCGGTGTAGTGGTATACCATACTGTGAGCAATCAGGAACAAAAACAGGAGGGATAATTTTCACAAATTGGTACTGCATATTTTTCAGAAGTACGTCCACCTTCTGCACATTGCCCTTGCATTTGTTTTCTTATCAAATAAGTTTCTTTCTGTAGAATTTGTTCAGTTCTTGTCTCACTCACACCTCAAAATGCAAGTTTGGGAGCGCGGTGCTGGTATAACTGATATCCCTTTGATCTTCGTTAATTTTTGCAGGATATGCATTGTGATTGAACATGAAAATCCTTTACCTCCCTGCATTATCTTTATATGTTATAAAAATGTTACACATGTTTTGGTCCTCCAAAACATTATTAACCCATAATGTAAATAACTCTGATGTATGATGATTTTCAGTGAGATATCCTTTTATCTCCAGGCATTTCTTTCATGTAGTGGATATACAAAATAAACTGTAGGAGCAACTGTTGCTTGTGGGACTGGTGCTTGTGTAGTTGTTGCAGCTGTTCTTGAGGGCCGAGCTGAACGTATCTGATAAAGGTTTGTGCTTCGTCATTTTTTTCTTTCGACGACAAAATAACTTCTCATTTCAAAACACTTGGTATGTCATCATGGCCTTTCTTAATGGTGTTCAGGCATTTTTTTTTCCTTCTGTAAATTAGTTGTCTTCTATTTGTGTTGCGAACCCCAATATGGCATCTCACCATTCCCCATGATCCACATGTTAACTTTGGATTTATTTAATGATAATATGATATCAACTGCCTTTTCTTCAGGATAAACTGACACCTAATAAGGATCAGGAGAACAACAGAGATGCTAAGAGGCAACCTTTTGGGGTTAAGGGTATAAAGAACAACAAGAACAACAACAACAGGGCTTATTAGGCCAAAGAGAGCTCAAGTGGTGTCTTTTGGTTCTTGAAGGCCTGCACTTTCCTGGTGGAGTAGCAGCAAAATAGTTCAGAGGCTTTAAAGCTACTTAACTTCACGTAGTTACGATCAATTCTTTGTTTCGGTTTGAAATACCCTCCATTTCCTCCTATTCGATTGATTCATCTGATGGCAAATAAACAGAAGGCATATGGATTGTTACGAGTGAAGCCATCCATACAAGTCGATATATTAATAATCCCATATGTGGAATTCAAGATATAGAGAAATGTTATTGTTCTTCTGCTAATTAGTTGCTTGACCAAATGTACTGTAAATGATGTTATTATTGTTCAAGATATAGAGAAATGTTATTGTTCTTCATTGTAGTGGATGATATCCATCCCAATTATTGATATGATGGAAGTACTACTTAGGAGTTTTGTCTCTGACCGAATGAAGTTGTCGAGCAAGAAGGGATAAATAAGTGCTGAGGAAGAAGGGCTAAATAAGTCGCTCGATTCATGGGCTGGACTGCCATACGATTGCTTTCAAATATACATGCGTCTAAGTGGCACATAAATACTCTCTTTTTTCAAACACACAAAAACAAAGTTGATATAAGCACTACTCTAAAATAGCATAAGGCCTCCTGAACTGGTTTTATACATGGTGTTAAGTATACATATGTTCTTAGGCAAAAAGATATGTACTTTTTTTTATGTATAGAAGGGTCTAAATTCTGCGTACTTGCTCAAACAGAAGATTATTGAAAAATACATATATTTTCAACTCGATGTGGTTTTGGATGAGACTCCATGCTATCAAAGTAAAATGTGGATGTACATCTTATTGTAGAAAACAAATATATATTATTTTTATTAAAAGGGGTTAAATTTGTTACGTATGTGCATGCTCATAACTAAAACAACTAATACATGTTTTTTTACAATGCGCACATGGATTAAAAAAGATACATGTATTTTCAGTGGCATGATTTTGAATGGGACCTTGTGCTACCAAATTAGAATGTGTATATACATCTCATTATAGACAATAAAATACCGTTGTTTCATACTAAAGGGGATTAGATTTGGTACGTAGATTTTGTTCAAATAGAATTCTATGCTACCAAATTTAAATGTGTATATACATCTATCGTGGACAACAAGCCCCCATTTTTTCCAACTAAGAGGTTTTAAAATTATTGTCATATGTGCTTGCCCGTAACAAAATCAACTAAACTATGGATTTCTTTTCATCGCTAACATGGAATCAGCAGGTCTCTGCGCCATTTGGCGCAACGGGTCCACTAGTATATAAAAATCAAAGATCTCTCTAGCCTCTCGCACTATATAATCAAATTCATTCATAAGGACAAGTGTAGCTATCTTTTTAGCCTTAGGATTGTTTATAACAGGTAACTCGTAGAACAATCTTTGCAAAGTGGGATGAGTATGAATAAATCTTCTTTCAAGTTTAAGAACAAGTGCCAAAATATCTTCGGACTAACTATTGGTTCTTTTAAGAATAGGAATATCATTGCAAACCAAAGTTCCCGTACAAGTAAAGAATTCCTGAATAATGTTTTTCCATATGATGTTCCCGCTTCCCGTCATAAAAAAAATGTATCCAAATTTGCGGGAATTTCTATTTTAGGGGTTTTACCATCCTCACTTTTTTCAATGACAAACTCAGACATGATAGCAACATCGAGCAAGCAAACAAGCAAACAAAAATATTTTTGTGTTTTTTGTAAAAAAGAATTAGAAGTGGGGGAGATGAAAACGAGAGACAAAGGCAAATAAAAATAAGAGCAAGTAGATGATAGTTTGTGCTGGGGCACTTGATAAGTTTTGGTGATGTCTCCCCGGCAATGGCGCCAGAAATTCTTCCTTCTACTTGTGAGTTGCATTGGGATTTCCTCGAAGAGGAGAGGATGAAGTAGTACAGTAGATATAAGTATTTCCGTCAGTTAAGAACCAAGGTTATCAATCCAGTAGGAGAACCACACAAAACCTCGTTAGCAGCATCTATACACACAAAAGCAAAAACTTGCACCCAACGCAAATAAGGGGGTTGTCAATCCCCTCGGCGGTTATTTGCAAGGATCAAATCTCGTAGTGGTAGGTAATAAGATAAAGTGCAAAACAAAATAAAATAAATAAAAGTGCGGCAAGGTATTTTTGTGCTTTATATATGATAGAAATAGACCCTGGGGCCATAGTTTTCACTAGAGACTTCTCTCTCGAGCACATAACATACAGTGGGTGAACAAAATACTGTTGGGCAATTGATAGAAAAGCGCATAGTTATGACGATATTCAAGGCAGTGATCATGTATATAGGCCTCCAAGACAAGTAGACCGACTCCTGCCTGCATCTACTACTATTACTCCACCCATCGACCGCTATCCAGCATGCATTTAGGGTATTAAGTATAAAACAGAATAACGCATTAAGCAAGATGACATGATGTAGACAAAGTAAACCCAAGCAATATGAATAAACCCCATCTTTTTATCCTTAATGACAACAATACAAACACATGTCATTTCCTTTTCTGTCACTGGGATGGAGCACCGCAAGATTGAACACATCACAAAAGCACCTCTCCCATTGCAAGATAAATCAATCTAGTTGGCCAAGCCAAACCGATAGATCAGAGAGAAATACAAAGCTATAGCAATCATGCATAAAAGAATTCATAAAATACTCAATTAATATTCATGAATAATCTAACATAAACCCACAATTCATCGGATCCCAACAAACACACCGCAAAAGAAGATTACCTCGGATAGAATTCCAAGAACATCAAGGAGAACATTGTATTGAAGAACATCGAGAGAGAAGAAGCCATCTAGCTACTAACTATGGACCCGTAGGTCTCTGGTAAACTACTCACACATCATCAAAGGGGAGGCAAGGTTGATGTAGAGCCCCTCCATGATTGATACCCCCTCCGGCAGAGTGCCAGAAAGGGTACCCAGATGGGATCTCTCGAGAACAGAGGTTTACGGCGGCGGAGAAGTATTTCGTGGACTCCCTGGTAGGTTTTCTAATTTTTGGGAATTTATAGAGGCGGAGTTAGGTCAAGGAGAACATTGTATTGAAGATCAAAAAGAGAGAAGAAGCCATCTAGCTACTAGCTATGGACCCGTAGGTCTGTGGTGAACTACTCACACATCATCGGAAGGGCAGCAAGGATGATGTAGAAGCCCTCCGTGATCGATTCCCCCTCCGACAGAGTACCGGAGAAGGCCTCCAGATGGGATCACGGAAGAACAGAAACTTGCGGTGACGAAAAAAATGTTTCGGGTGTCTCTCTGGTATATTGGGTATATTTGGGAATTTATAGAGGTGGAATTAGGTCAAGAGGTGCCACGAGAGGCCCACAAGCATGGGGGCATCCCCTGGGCCCGCCCCCTGAGCTTGTCGCTCCTTCGTGACTCCTTAGGTCTTCTCCCGAATCTCCGTGGGTCCCTTCTGGTCCAGAAAAAATGAATCTAAAGTTTTTTATCTGTTTGGACTCCCTTTGGTATTGATTTTCTGAAAAGCCAAAAACAAGCAAAAAACAACAACTAGCACTGGGCACTAGGTTAATAGGTTAGTCCCAAAAAATGGTATAAAATTACGTATAAATGCATATAAAACATCCAAGATTAATACTATAATAGCATGGAATAATAAAAAATTATAGATACGTTGGAGACGTATCAAACATCAAACGTGAAGGAGTTACTACTCTTGCTAATTAGGGAGATGATAAATGTGTGGGCCAGTTATTGGGCAGGGAAACTAGCGGGCAAAAGGTAACACCGGTTTTTTGCTGAGTCCACCGTGCATGTGCATCCGGAAAACCGTATGCTGAGTAAATCGTGTGGATGTAGGAAAAGTGCGTGGGCAGAAGCTGCATGGTTTAGCGATGACGTGGCTTCACCACAGGCAAGGAAAATCAAGTAGTGGGGAGCTCCTATTTAGTTATTGTAGATTAAAATAAAATAAAAAGAAAAAAGAAAAAAGAAAAAGAAAAACGAAGACAAAAAAAAAACGGGGGGCGTCCCGCCCCACGCACGGGCAGGCCCAATAAGCTGCGCGTGGGTGCTCCTATTTGGCGACATGTGCGCCAGGGAACAGGCGCGCGCAGCCCCCTGCTCCCCTGAGATCCTTCTGGGCCGGCCCATGTGGGGTTCGAGGTGCCCCTGTTTTTTTCCAAGATTTCAAAAAAAAGTTCTGACTTTCATTGTTAAGGATTCAAAAAAAATGCTCACCGAATTCAAGAACAACTATTGAATTCAATTTTTTTTGTGATTTCAAAAGAATGATCATTTCTAGAATTTTAATGAACATTTTTATTTGATGAACAATATTTTATGAGCACTTTTTAATAACGATGAACATTTTTTTATATATGATGATTTTTTTAATTCCATGAACATTTTTGAACTTCATGAACAAAATTTGTATCCAATATTTTTTCTAAAAAAACGGATGGACAAATTTTGAATTCAATGGACGAATTTAAATTTGATGAACATTTTTTAATTCAATGAACAAATTTTGAATTTTTATGAATATTTTATAATCCAATAAAGAATAAAATTAATTCGGGGAACATTTTTCAACATTGATGAACATTTTTTGAATTTGATGAACAAAAAAATGTGCACGAATTTGAAAGGAAAAATCGCAAAAAAGTGAAAAAGTAAAGAAGAAAATGATAAAATAAAAATACAGAAAAGAAAATAAAGATAAAAAGAAAATAAAATAGATAAGAAAAGAAAATAGAAAAAAATAGAAAACTAAAGAAAAAATTGGAAAATGGGCCGGCCCACACAAACGCCCAGCGTGCCAGGGGTGCCCTAGGTCGCTCGTGGGCGACCTGCGCGGGCGCCCCTATGTCTCGCTTTAAGCGAGATAAGGCGGCAAGCCTCACGTCGGGGCTGCCCCAGATTGGCCGGCCCAGCCACGCGGGAGGCCACGACCTGTTTTTTTTTTTTCTGTTTACTGTTCTTTTTTTTGCTTTATTTTTTACTTTTCTTATACTTTAAAATATTCTACACAGACAGACGCACGCGCGCACGCAGACACACACACAGACAAATAATTTCTACCACCAGTGGTAGTTACCACCACTTGCTTTTTGTATGTTGTATATAGTATCTGTCAAAATCGAGAGTATATATGTGTAGTATGTAGTATATAACAATGTTTAGGTTGCATATATACTACTTTTTAGGTAGTACGTATCATATTTTGGGTATACTTTTTTCGTATAAAAATGTACGTATTTCATAAATATAACAAAAACGATGGGCTCATATGCAATATTTTCGTGTAACTTACTTTGAAATATATCTTAGATATAGTACATGAATATATGTAGAATGATAAAGTAGTATATATACTACTACATGATAATATATGAGACATGTGGGGTAACTATCACCGGGTAGTAGGATGTATTTTCCATATATATATTCCTCAACTCTTCTGAAAGTTTAGAAACCGTCCCTCAACTCCAAAACCACCAAAACCTAGTCCCTCAAGTTTCAAGACCGGATAACTTTAATCCCTCGAGTGGTTTCGTCCGACATGAACAGTGCGTTCATGAACAGTAAATTTGAAAAAATATTAAAAAAAAAACTGAAATTTTGTGAGATCGAAGATAGTCGGGTGCGCAAGGTGTGTGCAAAGTTTTGTGCTGTTTGGACTTTCCAGGACCTCATGACAAAGAAAAAACAGTAAATTTGTACGTTGATGAATAGTAAATTTGAAAAAATAGAATGAAAATTCAGAAACATATGAAATTTTCTGGCATCCAAGATGCTTGGGCGCGAAAGATGCGTGCAAATTTTCGTTGTGTTTGGACATTGTAGGAGCTCCTGGTAAAAAAACATTTGGCTCGAAAAAATCTTTGAAAATGTGCACTATTTTGTTTTTTGTTTTTGCTAGAGCTCCTCGGATGTCATTTGATCGCAAAAACTTGCAAGAACCTTGCGTACGCAAGCCTCTTTGATGCCAAAATTTTCATACTTTTTGAATTTACTATTCATCGACGTACAGATTTACTATTTTTGCTTTGTCACGAGGTCCTGGAATGTCGAAACACCACGAAATTTTGCACGCATCTTGCGAACACGAGTATCTTTGATCCCACAAAAATTTAAATTGTTTTGAATTTTTTTGCTATTTTTTTCGAATTTACTATCACCGACGCACTGTTCACGTCAGACGGAAACCGCTCGAGGGACTAAACTTATCCAGTTTTGAAAGTTGAGGGAGTAAGTTTCGGTGGTTTTGGAGTTGAGAGACGATTTTTAAACTTTTGTAAGAGTTGAAGGACGAAAAATATACTTACCCCTTCTTTAATTACCCCAGCCACATGTATGCATATGGTAAATAATTTAATTCGTTTACTATGTTTGGCCGGCATTTTACTAGCATGCGAGTCGAGGATGCAAGACAGAGGACATTGCATGTTGATCGTAAATCATTTGGTCTTGTTACTATATTTAGCATCCTTTTTTACTAGCATGGGAAACAAGAATAAAGGGCGGGACCAGTGCATGCAGACGGTAACTGTTTTAATATGATTACCATTTTTACCATGCTTTTTACTACCATCTGAAACAAGAGTTCATGAGACGTACGATGCAGACATGTAGTCAGTAACCCAATTTGTTCTATTACCAAGTTTTTCATGGATGATTACTATGTTACTATATTTCTCATGCTTGATTACTATATGCCATTACAAGCAGCCATGTGGAAAGGGAAAATGGTGGTGGGACCATGCACCTGCGTGTCCAGCCAGTAACCAAATTAAATATGTTGCTACATTTTTCATGGTTGATTATGCATGTAAAAAAGACAAATGGTGGCGGGCCGTGAACTAGTGGGTGCAGATCGTAACTGAATTTACTGGGTTACTATATTTCCCATGGTTGTTTACTATGTGTTATTACGACCATGCATATGAAAAAATAGAAATTGTGGCGGGGTGATGAACTGAAGCATGCAGATGGTAATCGAATTAATTCTATTAATATATTTTCCGTGGATTTTACTAGCTGGTGGAAGAATAATGACCGATTAATCCAAACGGCGCGTGCGATACTGGCGGAGCGCACAAGAATTTGAAAATGTTCAATAAGTATTAAAAATATTAAAAAAGTATTTAACAAATGTTGATTGAGTATATGAAATTTTTTGAACAAGTATTTAAAAATGTTGAATAAGTATTAAAAATATTGAACGGGTAGTTGAAAAATGTTGAATAAGCGTTTGAACAATGTTGACGTGTCTACAAAAAATATTGATCACTTATTAAAAAAATGTTTTTGACATATACAAAAATGTAGAGTGAAAACGAAAACAAACATAAGAAAAAACGAAAGAAAAACAAAAAATGGACGAGAAAAAAGAAAACCGAAGAAGAAATTAAAAACCAAACAAAAAGTGAAAAAAAAGGAGAAAACTGAAAAACCCGATGTTTTGCCTCAAGTTGTTCGCATGTGCTATCCTAATACGAACCCATCCCTAGAAGCACGAGCCGCCACCGTTGCGACCCAGGCTCGATCCCTGCGGAGCTCTTTTGCGTCTCTATTTCTTCTCTTTTGTTACTATATATGCACTAAATTGGCCGACCCGTTACTGTGCAGGCTTCAGCGAGAGCAAGCTATCGTCTCGCTTAAAGCGAGAAATAGCTCTTTGCAAACCTGCGCGCCGTGTATGCTTCCCTCTGGGAGGCACAGGTCGCTAAATATATATGTTTTTTAGAAACGTCCATAATGAGCTGCCCAGCAAGGACCATCGGCATTGAGTGTTTTTTCTTTTGTTTTCTTCACATCTTTGCTATGTTTTTTTGCTTTGTTTATATAACTTTTGCGTATATTTTGTAATATTCTAGATATATCTATAATAAAAACTATTTCCCATACAGAATTAAGAAAATGTTAAACATGCATTTAAAAATGTTAAATGTGTATAGAAAATATATTTAATATATAAAAAATACGCAATATGTATGAAAAAAACGTAAACATCAAAACATATAGATAAAAATATTAATCATGCATTTAAAATATGTTGATCATGCATAAAAAATGTCTTTGTTCTATACAAAAAATGTACTATGTGTATAAAAAAAATAGACATTAAAACACTATACATTAAATGTTAAACATGTATATAAAAATGTTACACATGTATTTAAGACTTTTAAAGTTTCCTGTCTATAAAAAATATATAATTGTTTATGAAAAAATTAGACATAAAATAAATCAATCAAGTATTAAAAAATTAATAAACATGTATATAAAAAATCCTGATATATACAATTTGTTTACAATATGTATGCAAAAAAGTTGACATAAAAATATGTGTTAAAAATACCCGCTCAATCACATAATGTATCAATCAAGTGTCAAAAAATGTCTTACATTATGGGACGGAGGGATTATTAATCATGTATTTAAAAAATGTTAAATGTGTGTATAGAAAATATTCCCGATGTATACAAAAAAATGTAGAATGTGTATAGATAAAGTTGACATAAAAAATATATATTGGAAAAAAATATTAATTATATATGTGAAAAATGTTCAACGTGTACACGAAAATGTTCCCGATGTATACAAAAAATGTTAAATGTGTGTATAGAAAATATTCCCGATGGATACCAGAGGAATACCTTTTGTGCTATCAAACGTCACAACGTAACTGGGTGATCATAAAGATGCTCTACAGGTATCTCCGAAGGTGTTTGTTGAGTTGGCATAGATCGAGATTAGGATTTGTCACTCCGAGTATCGGAGATGTATCTCTGGGCCCTCTCGGTAATACACATCATAAGCTTGCAAGCAAATGACTAAGGAGTTAGTCACGAGGTGATGTATTACGGAACGAGTAAAGAGACTTGCTGGTAACGAGATTGAACTAGGTATAGAGATACCGATGATCGAATCTCGGGCAAGTAACATACCGATGGACAAAGGGAATTGCGTATGTTGTCATAACGGTTCGACTGATAAAGATCTTCATAGAATATGTAGGAGCCAATATGGGCATCCAGGTTCCGCTATTGGTTATTGACCGGAGAGGTGTCTCGGTCATGTCTACATAGTTCTCGAACCCGTAGGGTCCGCACGCTTAACGTTCGTTGACGATATAGTGTTATATGAGTTATATGATTTGGTGTCCGAATGTTGTTTGGAGTCCTGGAAGAGATCACGGACATGACGAGGAGTCTCAAAATGGTCGAGAGGTAAAGATTGATATATAGGACGATGGTATTCGGACACCGGAAGTGTTTCGGAGGGTACCGGGTACTTATCGGGTCACCGGAAGGAGTTTCGGGCATCCCCGACAAAGATATGGGCCTTATGGGCCAAGTGAGGGAACACACTAGCCCACAAGGGGCTGGTGCGCCCTCTATAGGGCCGTCCCTATGGGGAGGGAAAGGAAAGGGGAGGAGGAAAGGAAAGTGTGGAGTTGGACTCCCTCTTCCTTCCCTCTCCCCCCTCTTTCCTTTCCCCCTTGTTCATACAAGGAAAGGGGTGGGGGGCGCAGGAGGGCAGGAGCCCTAGGGCCGGTGGCCAGCCCCTAGGGGCGCGCCCTGGCTGCCTCCCTCTCACCTCCCACCTATATATACATGGGGAGGGGGCGCCCCACGAGGACACAACATTGTCTTAGCCGTGTGCGCTGCCCCCGTCCACCGTTTACTCCCTCGGTCATATTTTCGTAGTGCTTAGGCGAAGCCCTACGGAGATCACATCACCATCACCGTCACCACGCCGTCGTGCTGCCGGAACTCATCTACTACCTCACCGTCTTTCTGGATTAAGAAGGTGGAGGACATCACCGAGCTGAACGTGTGCAGAACGCAGAGGTGTCGTGCGTTCGGTACTAGATCAGTTGGAGCACGAAGAAAGTTCAACTACATCAACCGCGTTGTGAAACGCTTCCGCTTAGAGTCTACGAGGGTACATAGACACACTCCCTCCCTTCTCGTTGCTATGCATCTCCATGGATAGATCTTGCGTGTGCGTAGAATTTTTTTAATTTTCCATGCAACGCTACCCAACAGTGGAATTCGAGCCAGGTCTATGCGTAGATGATATGCACGAGTAGAACACAAAGAGTTGTGGGCGGTGATAGTCATACTGCTTACCACCAACGCCTTATTTTGATTTGGTGGTATTGTGGGATGAAGCGGCCCGGACCAACCTTACATGTCCACGCACATGAGACCGGTTCCACCGACTGACATGCAACTAGTTTTGCATAAAGGTGGCTGGCGGGTGTCTGTTTCTCCTACTTTAGTTGAATCAAATTTGACTACGACCGGTCCTTGAAGAAGGTTAAAACAGCAAACTTGATGAAACACCGTTGTGGTTTTTGCGTAGGTAAGAACGGTTCTTGCTAGAAGCCCGTAGCAGCCACGTAAAACTTGCAACAACAAAGTAGAGGATGTCTAACTTGTTTTTGCAGGGCATGTTGTGATGTGATATGGTCAAGACATGATGTGATATACGTTATTGTATGAGATGATCATGTTTTGTAAATTATCGGCAACCGACAGGAGCCTTATGGTTGTCTCTTTATTGTATGAAATGCAAACGCCATGTAATTGCTTTACTTTATCGCTATGCGTTAGCAAGCAATAGTTGGTGAGACAACCACGACGCTACGATGGAGATCAAGGTGTCGAGCCGGTGACGATGGAGATCATGACGATGCTTTGGAGATGGAGATCAAAAGCACAAGATGATGATGGCCATATCATGTCACATATTTTGATTGCATGTGATGTTTATCTTTTATGCATCTTATTTTGCTTAGAATGATGGTAGCATTATAAGATGATCCCTTCACTAAATTTCAAGATAAAAGTGTTCTCCCCGAGTATGTACCGTTGCCAAAGTTCATCGTTTCGAAGCACCACGTGATGATCGGGTGTGATAGACTCTACGTTCACATACAACGGGTGTAAGACAGTTTTGCACATGCAGAATACTTGGGTTAAACTTGACGAGCCTAGCATGTACAGACATGGTCTCGGAACACTGGAGACCGAAAGATCGAACGTGAGTCATATAGTAGATATGATCAACATAGAGATGTTTACCATTGATGACTACCCCATCTCACGTGATGATCGGGCATGGGTTAGTTGATTTGGATCACGTATCACTTATATGACTTGAGGGGTGTCTGTTTAAGTGGGAGTTCATTAGTAATTTGATTAATTGAACTTAATTTATCATGAACTTAGTCTTATAGTTTTGCATATCTATGTTGTAGATCAATGGCCCGAGCTCCCGTTCCCCTGAATTTTAATGCGTTCCTAGAGAAAGCTAAGTTGAAAGATGATGGTAGCAACTACATGGACTGGGTCCGTAACTTGAGGATTATCCTCATTGCTGCACAAAAGAATTATGTCCTTGATGCATTGCTAGGTGAAAGACCTGCTGCAGGAGCTGAAGCTGATGTTGTGAACGCCTGGCAAGCTCGATCTAATGACTACTCAATAGTTCAGTGTGCCATGCTTTACGGCTTAGAACCAGGACTTCAAAGACGTTTTGAACGTCATGGAGCATATGAGATGTTCCAAGAGTTGAAGTTAATATTTCAAGCAAACGCTCGGGTTGAGAGATATGAAGTCTCCAACAAGTTCTATAGCTGCAAAATGGAGGAGAACAGTTCTGTCAGTGAACACATACTCAAAATGTCTGGGTATTATAATCACCTGACTCAGCTGGGAGTTGATCTTCCAGTTGATTGTGTTATTGACAGAGTTCTTCAATCCCTGTCACCAAGCTACAAAGGCTTCGTGATGAACTATAATATGCAAGGGATGAACAAAACAATTCCCGAGCTCTTCGCAATGCTCAAGGCTGCGGAGGTAGAAATCAAGAAGGAGCATCAAGTGTTGATGGTTAACAAGACCACTAGTTTCAAGAAAAAGGGCAAGGGAAAGAAAGGGAACTTCAAGAAGAATGGCAAGCAAGTTGCCACTCCCGGGAAGAAGCCCAAAGCTGGACCCAAGCCTGAAACTGAGTGCTTCTACTGCAAAGGAACTGGTCACTGGAAGCGGAACTGCCCCAAATACTTGGCGAATAAGAAGGATGGCAAAGTGAACAAAGGTATATTTGATATACATGTTATTGATGTGTACCTTACTAATGCTTGTAGCAGCGCCTGGGTATTTGATACTGGTTCGGTTGCTCATATTTGTAACTCGAAACATGAGCTGCGGAATAAACGAAGATTGGCTAAGGACGAGGTGACGATGCGCGTCGGAAATGGTTCCAAGGTCGATGTGATCGCCGTCGGCACGCTACCTCTACATCTACCTTCGGGATTAGTTTTAGACCTGAATAATTGTTATTTGGTGCCCGCGTTGAGCATGAACATTATATCTGGATTTTGTTTATTGCGAGACGGTTATTCATTTAAACCAGAGAATAATGGTTGTTCTATTTATATGAGTAATATCTTTTATGGTCATGCACCCTTGAAGAGTTGTCTATTTTTGTTGAATCTCGATAGCAGTGATACACATATTCATAATATTGATGCCAAAAGATGGAAAGTTGATAATGATAGTGCAACATATTTGTGGCACTGCCGTTTAGGTCATATTGGTGTAAAGCGCATGAAGAAACTCCATGCAGATGGACTTTTGGAATCACTTGATTATGAATCATTTGATATTTGCGAACCATGCCTCATGGGCAAGATGACTAAAACTCCGTTCTCTGAAACAATGGAGCGAGCTAATGACTTATTGGAAATAATACATACCGATGTATGCGGTCCGATGAGTGTTGAAGCACGCGGTGGGTATCGTTATTTTCTGACCTTCACAGATGATTTGAGTAGATATGGGTATGTCTACTTAATGAAACACAAGTCTAAAACAATTGAAAGTTCAAAGAATTTCAGAGTGAAGTGGAGAATCATCGTAACAAGAAAATAAATTTTCTACAATCTGATCGCGGAGGCGAATATTTGAGTTACGAGTTTGGCCTTCATTTAAAACAATGTGGAATAGTTTCACAACTCACGCCACCTGGAACACCACAACGTAATGGTGTGTCCGAACGTCATAATCGTACTTTATTAGATATGGTGCGTTCTATGATGTCTGTTACCGATTTACCACTATCGTTTTGGGGTTATGCATTAGAGACAACTGCATTCACGTTAAATAGGGCACCTTCTAAATCTGTTGAGACGACACCGTATGAACTGTGGTTTGGCAAGAAACCTAAGCTGACGTTTCTTAAAATTTGGGGTTGCGACACTTATGTCAAAAGGCTTCAACCTGATAAGCGCGAACGCAAATCCGAAAAGTGCGTCTTCATAGGATACCCAAAGGAAACAATTGGGTACACCTTCTACCACAGATCCGGAGGCAAGATCTTTGTTGCAAAGAATGGAACCTTTCTAGAGAAGGAGTTTCTCTCGAAAGAAGTGAGTGGGAGGAAAGTAGAACTTGATGAGGTAATAGTACCTTCTCTCGAATTAGAGAGTAGCACATCACAAAAAACCGTTCCCGTGATGCCTACACCAACTAGAGAGGAAGCAAATGATGATGATCATGAAACTTCAGATCAAGTTGCTACTGAACCTCGTAGGTCGACCAGAGCACGATCCGCACTAGTGGTACGGTAATCCTGTTCTGGAAGTCATGTTACTAGACCAAATAGAACATACGAACTATGAAGAAGCTATGATGAGCCCAGATTCTGACAGATGGCTTGAGGCCATGAAATCTGAGATAGGATCCATGTATGAGAATGAAGTGTGGACTTTGGTGGACTTGCCCGATGATCGGCAAGCCATAGAAAATAAATGGATCTTCAAGAAGAAGACTGACGCTGATGGTAATGTTACTGTCTACAAAGCTCGACTTGTCGCGAAAGGTTTTCGACAAGTTCAAGGAGTTGACTACGATGAGACTTTCTCACCTGTAGTGATGCTTAAGTCTGTCCGAATCATGTTAGCAATTGCCGCATTTTATAATTATGAAATCTGGCAAATGGACGTCAAAACTGCATTCCTTAATGGATATCTTAAAGAAGAGTTGTATATGATGCAACCAGAAGGTTTTGTGGATCCTAAAGGTGCTAACAAAGTGTGCAAGCTCCAGTGATCCATCTATGGGCTGGTGCAAGCATCTCAGAGTTGGAATATACGCTTTGATGAGGTGATCAAAGCATATGGTTTTATATAGACTTACGGTGAAGCCTGTATTTACAAGAAAGTGAGTGGGATCTCTGTAGCATTTCTGATATTATATGTGGATGACATATTGTTGATTGGAAATGATATAGAATTTCTGGATAGCATAAAAGGATACTTGAATAAGAATTTTTCAATGAAAGACCTCTGTGAAGCTGCTTATATATTGGGCATCAAGATCTATAGGGATAGATCGAGACGCTTAATAGGACTTTCACAAAGCACATACCTTGATAAAGTTTTGAAGAAGTTCAAAATGGATCAGTCAAAGAAAGGGTTCTTGCCTGTGTTACAAGGTATGAAATTGAGTCAGACTCAAAGCCCGACCACTGCAGAAGATAGAGAGAGAATGAAAGTCATTCCCTATGCCTCAGCCATAGGTTCTATCATGTATGCTATGCTGTGTACCAGACCTGATGTGTGCCTTGCTATAAGTTTGGCAAGGAGGTACCAAAGTAATCCAGGAGTGGATCACTGGACAATGGTCAAGAACATCCTGAAGTACCTGAAAAGGACAAAGGATATGTTTCTCATTTATGGAGGTGACGAAGAGCTCTTCGCAAAGGGTTACGTCGATGCTAGCTTCGACACTGATCCGGATGACTCTAAGTCACAAACCGGATACGTTTTTATATTGAATGGTGGAGCTGTCAGTTGGTGCAGTTCCAAGCAGAGCGTCGTGGCGGGATCTACGTGTGAAGTGGAGTACGTAGCTGCTTTGGAAGCAGCGCATGAAGTAGTCTGGATGAAGGAGTTCATATCCAATCTGGGTGTAATACCTAGTGCATCGGGTCCAATGAAAATCTTTTGTGACAACACTGGAGCAATTGCCTTGGCGAAGGAATCCATGTTTCACAATAGAACCAAACACATCGAGAGACGCTTCAACTCCATTCATGAAAAGGTCAAGGATGGAGACATAGAAGTTTGCAAAACACATACAGATCTGAATATAGCAGACCCGTTGACTAAGCCTCTTCCACGAGCAAAACATGATCAGCACCAAGACTCCATGGGTGTTAGATTCATTACAATGTAATCTAGATTATTGACTCTAGTGCAAGTGGGAGACTGAAGGAAATATGCCCTAGAGGCAATAATAAAGTTGTTATTTTATATTTCCTTATTCATGATAAAGGTTTATTATTCATGCTAGAATTGTACTGATCGGAAACCTAAATACATGTGTGAATACATAAACAAATACCGTGTCCCTAGTAAGCCTCTACTAGACTAGCTCGTTGATCAAAGATGGTTAAGGTTTCCTAACCATGGACATCTGTTGTCATTTGATAATGGGATCACATCATTAGGAGAATGATGTGATGGACAAGACCCATCCGTTAGCTTAGCATAATGATCGTTCAGTTTTATTGCTATTGCTTTCTTCATGTCAAATACATATTCCTTCGACTATGAGATTATGCAACTCCCGGATACCGGAGGAATACCTTGTGTGCTATCAAACGTCACAACATAACTGGGTGATCATAAGGATGCTCTACAGGTATCTCCGAAGGTGTTTGTTGAGTTGGCATAGATCGAGATTAGGATTTGTCACTCCGAGTATCGGAGAGGTATCTCTGGGCCCTCTCGGTAATACACATCATAAGCTTGCAAGCAAATGACTAAAGAGTTAGTCACGAGGTGATGTATTATGGAACGAGTAAAGAGACTTGCCGGTAACGAGATTGAACTAGGTATAGAGATACCGACGATCGAATCTCGGGCAAGTAACATACCGATGGACAAAGGGAATTGCGTATGTTGTCATAACGGTTCGACCGATAAGGATCTTCATAGAATATGTAGGAGCCAATATGGGCATCCAGGTTCCGCTATTGGTTATTGACCGGAGAGGTGTCTCGGTCATGTCTACATAGTTCTCGAACCCGTAGGGTCCGCACGCTTAACATTCGTTGACGATATAGTGTTATATGATTTGGTGACCGAATGTTGTTCGGAGTCCCGGATGAGATCACAGACATGACGAGGAGTCTCAAAATGGTTGAGAGGTAAAGATTGATATATAGGACGATGGTATTCGGACACTGGAAGTGTTTCGAAGGGTACCGAGTACTTATCGGGTCACCGGAAGGAGTTTCGGGCATCCCCGACAAAGATATGGGCCTTATGGGCCAAGTGAGGGAACACACCAGCCCACAAGGGGCTGGTGCGCCCTCTATAGGGCCGTCCCTATGGGGGGGGGAAGGAAAGGGGAGGAGGAAAGTAAAGTGTGGAGTTGGACTCCCTCTTCCTTCCCTCTCCCCCCTCTTTCCTTTCCCCCTTGTTCATACAAGGAAGGGGGGCGGGGGGGGGGGGGGGGGACGCAGGAGGGCAGGAGCCCTAGGGCCAACGGCCAGCCCCTAGGGGCGTGCCCTGGCTGCCCTTCCTGCCTCTCTCTCCCCTCCCACCTATATATACATGGGGAGGGGCGCCACACGAGGACACAACATTGTCTTAGCCGTGTGCGCCGCCCCGTACACCGTTTACTCCCTCGGTCATATTTTCGTAGTGCTTAGGCAAAGCCCTGCGGAGATCACATCACCATCACCGTCACCACGCTGTCGTGCTGCCGGAACTCATCTACTACCTCACCATCTTTCTGGATTAAGAAGGCAGAGGACGTCACCGAGCTAAACGTGTGCAGAACGCGGAGGTGCCGTGCGTTCGGTACTAGATCGGTTGGAGCACGAAGAAAGTTCGACTACATCAACCGCGTTGTGAAACGCTTCCGCTTACGGTCTACGAGGGTACGTAGAAACACTCCCCCCTTCTCGTTGCTATGCATCTCCATGGATAGATCTTGCGTGTGCGTAGAATTTTTTTTGTTTTCCATGCAACGTTACCCAACACGTTGGTCACTGCATGGCGTCGTTCCTCCTGCTCCACGCTAGATCTCATCGCCGAGATTCACGGCAACCCACCACCAACATCTTGTTCGTGTCTCGCCGCCGTGCTTGAAGCACCGTGGCCCTTGTGAATGGATGTAGCAGAAATGTCGCCGGTAATAGCAAAAAAATTGACACAGCTGCAGCAAAAAAAATGTTTGTCCTCGCCATCGCTGATTGTAGCTAAGTCGTAAAGCACCATGGCTGCCGTGAATGGATGCAGCAAAAACATCGCCGCCAGTAGAAAAAATCGACACAGTTGCAGCAAAAATGTCGTCCTCGCCGTCACTGGTTGCAGCTAAGTCGTAAAGCACCCATGGGCGTCGTGAACGGATGTAGAAAAAACATCGCAAGTAGTAGCAAAAATGGATAAAACCCGACATGTTGCAACAAAAATGTCGGCATCTGAAAGGATCGAGAAGAGGTGTCTAGAGGGGGGGTGATTAGACCCTCAACAAATAAAGGTGACAATTTTTAATTTCTTCAAGTTAAGGTGGAGTTTTAGCACAAGTTTGAGCATTCACAATACATATCAAGCAAGCATGGCAAGAGTATATGAGCAGCGGAAAGTAAAGCATGCAACTTGCAAGAATGTAAAGGGATGGGATTGGAGTGTGCAAACGCAATAGGAGACATGGAAATTTTTGGCGTGGTTCCGATAGGTGGTGCTATCGTACATCCACGTTGGTGGAGACTTCAACCCACGAAGGGTAACGGTTGCGCGAGTCCACGGAGGGCTCCACCCATGAAGGGTCATGAAGAAGCAACCTTGTCTATCCCACCATGGCCATCGCCCACGAAGGACTTGCCTCACTAGGGTAGATCTTCACGAAGTAGGCGATCTCCTTGCCCGTACAAATTCCTTGGTTCAACTTCACAATCTTGACGGAGGCTCCCAAGTAACACCTAACCAATCTAGGAGACACCACTCTCCAAAAGGTAATAGATGGTGTGTTGATGATGAAGTCCTTGCTCTTGTGCTTCAAATGATAGTCTCCCCAACACTCAACTCTCTCTCACAGATTTGGATTTGGTGGAAAGATGATTTGAGTGGAAAGCAACTTGGGGAAGGCTAGAGATCAAGATTCTTGTGGTTGGATTGGAATATCTTGGTCTCAACACATGAGTAGGTGGTTCTCTCTCAGAAAATGAATGCTGGAAGTGTAGGCACGTTCTGATGGCTCTCCCCACGAATGGAGGAAGGGTGGAGGGGTATATATAGCCTCCACACAAAATCTAACCGTTACACACAATTTACCAAACTCGGTGGGACCGAATAGTGAAACTCGGTCAGACCGATATGGTTCAAAATGTGAACGTTAGAGTTTTCGGGGGGACCGACATGACAACTCGGTGGGACCGATGTGCTAGGGTTAGGGTAAAACCTCAACTCGGTTTGACCGTTTACACAAACTCGGTGAGACCGATTTTTGTAATGAGCAAACAGAGAGTTGGTCAAGCAAACACGGTGGGACCGATTGCATATCTCGGTAAGACCGAAATGATTGCAACAGGCAACAGAGAGTTTGCAAGCCCATCTCGGTGAGACCGAGATCCCATCGGTGAGAGCGAACTGATTAGGGTTTCTGGCAATGGCTATGTCAAATGAACTCGGTGGCGCCGGATAGATCAAATCGGTGGGGCCGGGTTTGACTTTAGGTTTAGGACATATGTGGATATGAGGAAGTGGTTGAGGGCTTTTGGAGCATATCACTAAGCATTTTGAGCAAGCAAGCCATTAAGCAACACCTCATCCCCTTTTAATAGTATTGGCTTTCCTATGGACTCAATGTGATCTTGGATCACTAAAATGAAAAAGAGTAGAGTCTTGAGCTTGAGTCAACATGTGTCCTTAGCATCTTGAAGGGGTTCCACATCCTCTTGTCCATGCCACGCCTTTGTTGAACTCTCTGAAATATACTAGATAGAAGTATTAGTCCAACAAGAGATATGTTGACATTAATTACCAAAATCACCCAGGGAGCACTTGTGCTTTCAATCTCCCCCTTTTTGGTAATTGATGACAACATACATCAAAGCTTTTAGATAAAGATACAAGGAATAGCAAGTAAAGCTTTGGAAAGACATGTAACATGCATAGGCTCCCCCTACATGTATGCAATCATGTGAAGATAGAATATAATACCATGTGAATGCATAAGAATGACAGAGTAGGCAATGAGTTACATATATCTTGGCTATATGCATCAGAGCAAATGGTGTGAATATAGGAAGAGTACCTCAATGTTCATGATTCCTTCTTCCAAAAAATATGTACATCGGCAAGAGATCATCATGCACATGAGTGTGATGCATATACTTACCTTGCGGTCATGAGCTGGCTTTGGAAGAGATGAACTTGAGTAAACAAGGTTAGATAACATAGGAATATCTACTAAGCAGAGCAAGAACAGTAACCACAAGAGTACCAAGATTGGGATGACATGTAGTGAGTGAGTACTTAGTAGTCTATTTGGATATTGGCATGGCCCCAAAGAGTAAAGATCTGCAATGAATTCAAAGATTTTCTTCCCTTGGAAATGAGCTCTCTCTCCCCCTGAATCTTATATAGTAGATAATGGGATAAGATAGGGAAAAGAAAATCAGAGTAAAACAATCATAACAAACATAACACATACTAACATGTCTCTCCCCTCTTGAAGACATGTGACTTCTCTCCTCTATGGAAAATAAGCATCTGGAGAAGCTTAAGGTGTGCATTCTCTCTTATGTGATAAGCTTTGATGTGCTCTCTCCCCCCCCTTGACATCAATTTCCAAGAAGGGAACTTCTGAAGCATGAGTCAAGTAGGTTTGGTCCTTGAGTCACAGTACAAAGCAACATGTAATATAAGATGCTGGTAGAGGACAAGAATCATCGAGTGGAGCTGGAACAAATATGCAGGATGCAAATGGCAAAGTGTTTTCTTAGTATTGAATTCGGTTACTCCGAGTTGTTTGCTTCGGTGGCACCGAGTTGGTTCAGTTTGGCCGAGAAGAACAAATCGGTGAGGCCGATTTCAACACAGAAAGAAAAAAATTGTCATCTCAGCTCACTTAGGCAAATAAGATCTCACAAAGATTTGCAAGGAATTAACTGAAAGATTTGCAATGAATTGGATGCAGGGAATGCATAACATAACAGAGAAAAGAAAAGAAATCTAGATGAAGGTTTTTTTTTGACAAAAGGGAAATTCACATGCTAGAGACAAATGCAAGATCTCAGAGAAACATTAGAGAACTTCATCTAGAATTGGTCGGTGACAAAGTCACCTATGTTAGAGTATATTGACTGAGGAGTCAAGTGAGAACACTTGATCATAGGTCATACTCATCGTTTAAGCTCAAAATGGGGTTGCCATTTTTCATTTAAGCATTTTGATGTATTCACATCTTGTTGAGCTGCTTTGACCCATGACTTGGGGTAAAGCTTCTCTAAGATGGAATAACATACCTTGGGTCGTGGTGTTGATCTTGATCATGTAGTTGAACTTGTGTGGGTTGCTCAAGGTTGATGTAGCTCATCAAGAGTTGGAAGCACCACTTGTAGTTTGAGTTCATCTACCTACATGGGTTAGTCTTGCAAGGAAGAGCACTTGTGTATCCAAAATGACAAGCATGAAATTTGATACCAAATGAAATTTTATATATAGAGATTGTCAAAGGATATGTAGAAAGGTTTCATGCTTCCTTGTCTTCAACCACCATATTGTAGAGACTTGGTGATGTAGAGATTGCTCAAGATGTGAGTGAGTTGCAATCTCATAGACTTTGGCTTATCCAAGTACCTACAAGGGTTAGATAGCATGCAAGAGTACAAATATAGATCCAAGACATATGATCATCAACATAAGAGAAACATCAAGGATTAGTCAAAACTCATGCCTTGCATGTATCCAAATGGAGTTTCTACTCCAAGTTTGAAGCATCAATGATGTTCAATTCACCTCTCAAACGGCAAAAAAACTTTCTCATCAAGCGGTTTGGTGAATATATCCGCCAATTGCTTATCAGTACGAACATGCTTAAGATCAATGTCTCCTTTAGCAACATGATCTCGAATGAAATGATGACGAACTTCAATATGCTTAGTTCGAGAATGTTGCACGGGATTGTGAGCAATCTTAATTGCACTCTCATTATCACAAAGCAATGGAACATGTTTCACATGAATCCCATAATCTTTAAGAGTTTGGGTCATCCAAAGTAATTGAGCACAACAAGAACCGGCGGCAATGTATTCCGCTTTGGCGGTGGATAAGGATACCGAGTTTTGTTTCTTGGAGGACCAAGACACAAGAGATCTACCAAGAAATTGACAAGTACCCGAAGTGGACTTTCTATCAACCTTGTCTCCGGCATAGTCCGAATCGGAGTAGCCAACAAGATCAAAAGAAGACCTCTTAGGATACCAAATGCCAAAGTTTGGAGTGTGAATTAAGTATCTCACTATCCTTTTCACAGCCTTAAGATGACATTCTTTGGGGGCCGCTTGATATCGTGCACACAAGCACACACTAAGCATAATATTGGGACGGGAGGCACATAGATATAACAATGAACCAATCATAGAGCGGTAAACCTTTTGATCAACCGGTTCGCCATCCTTGGTCAAGTCAAGATGTCCACTAGTAGGCATGGGTGTATTCATACCTTTGCATTCTTGCATGTTAAACTTCTTGAACAAGTCGTTGGTGTACTTTGTTTGAGAGACAAAGGTACCCTCCTTAGTTTGCTTGATTTGCAAGCCAAGAAAGAACTTGAGCTCACTCATCATAGACATCTCAAACTTCTCCGACACTAGCTTTCCAAACTTTTCACTAAAATGAGGGTTAGTTGAACCAAATATGATATCATCAACATAAATTTGGCACACAAATAATTCATCATTAACCCTTTTAGTAAAAAGAGTAGAATCAATTTTTCCAATCTCAAAGCCTTTTTCAATAAGGAATTTAGTCAAGCATTTATACCACGCTCTAGGAGCTTGTTTAAGACCATAAAGAGCTTTGTGAAGTTTGTAAACATGGTTGGGTTTCTTAGGATTAACAAAGCCGGGAGGTTGTTTAACATAAACTTACTCCTCAATTTCACCATTTAGAAAAACACTTTTAATGTCCATTTGATATAATGTGATATCATGATGATTGGCATAAGCAAGTAAGATGCGTATGGACTCAAGTCTAGCAACGGGGGCATATGTCTCACCATAGTCCATACCTTCGACTTGAGTGTAGCCTTGAGCGACGAGACGGGCTTTGTTGCGTACAACTTGTCCATCCTCATCTTGCTTATTCCGAAACACCCATTTGGTACCAACAACATTGTGCTTCTCATCGGGCTTTTCAACCAATGTCCACACTTGGTTCCTCTCGAAATTGTGTAGCTCTTCATGCATAGCGTTCACCCAGTCCGGATCATCAAGCGCTTCTTCAACCTTCATAGGTTCAATGCTAGAGATGAATGAATAATGTTCACAAAAATTAGCCAAACGAGTTTTAGAGCGAGTGATTCTTCCGGTTTGAATATCATCAAATATTTGTTCGACGGGATGGTCTCTTGAGACTCTTGCTCTAACTCGTGAGAGCTTTTGTTTGGGTCGGGGTGGAACATCTTCTTCATCATCTTGTTCTTCCTCTTGGCCTTCTTCGTTGTTGATGTTGTCGTTCTCTTGTTGAGGTGGAGAAGGAGGTTGATGAGGTTCATCTTGGTGTGTCCCACTTGTGGATGCCTCCGTGTCAACTCTTGGTTCACCTTGTCGTGAGGTAGAGGCTTCCACTTGGATGGACAAGGTACTCTCCTTCACCTCCGTTGGACGAATCTTGCCAATAAACAAGTCTTGGATTGCTTCTGAAGGGTCTTTGTCTCCTACATCAATTGGCAATTGCTCTACTTGCTAGCCGTTAGATTCATCAAACTTCACATCTACCGTCTCTTCAACCTTTCGGGTGAAATTGTTGTAGACACGGTAAGTGTGAGAGTTTGAGCCATAACCGAGTAGGAAACCCTCATGAGATTTAGGAGCAAATTTAGAACGATGATGCTTATCAAGAATATAGCACTTTGAGCCGAATATTCGAAAGTATCCAACTTGGGGTTTGTTACCGGTGAGAAGCTCGTATGCCGTCTTGCCGAGTAGCTTGTGAAGATATAGACGATTTGTTGCATGACAAGCTGTCTCAACCGCTTCTGCCCAAAAGTGTTTTGGCATCTTGTACTCATCAAGCATCGTTCTCGCCATCTCAATAAGAGTCTGGTTCTTCCTCTCAACAACTCCATTTTGTTGAGGCGTGTACGTAGCCGAGAACTTATGTGAAATCCCTTCTTCGTCAAGAAAGGTGTCCACATTGGCGTTCTTGAACTCCGTTCCGTTGTCGCTGCGAACCTTCTTGATCTTCACTTCAAATTGATTTTGGGCCTTCCTAGCGAAGTTCTTGAAGATCTTTTGGACCTGCGATTTATCATCAAGAAAGAACACCCACATAAATCTTGAAAAATCATCGACTATGACTAAACCAAACGAGTTTCCATCGAGACTTTTACAGGCATTTGGACCAAAGAGATCCATATAAAGTAGCTCGAGCGGTCTTCTCGTGGTCATGATGTTCTTCACGGGGTGGCTTCCTCCAACCTGTTTTCCTGCTTGACAAGCACTGCATAATCTATCCTTGTCAAATATAACATCTTTCACTCCAAGGATATGATCACCTTTAATAAGCTTATCAATATTTCGCATGCCCACATGACCTAACCTTCTATGCCACAACCAACCTTTAGAAGATTTAGCAATTAAGCAAGTTCTAGGTTGAGCCTTTTTAGTGAAATCAACAATGTATAGATCACCTCTACGTATACCGGTAAAGACCATTTTATGATTATCTCTTCGAAACACTTGGCAATCTACTTCAGTAAATAGGACATTGAAACTGAAATCGGCTAGTCTAGATACAGAGAGTAAATTATAGCCAAGAGATTCAAGGAGCATGGCATTTTGTATGGAGCTATCGTGTGAGATGGCCACCTTACCAAGGCCAACCACCTTACCCTTTGAGTTATCACCAAAAGTGACATAATTTCGAGGGCCGTCGTTTTCAGCGAGCTCACGAAACATATCCTTGTCTCTGATCATGTGATCGGTACATCCACTATCAAGAACCCATTCCTTTCCTCCAGCCATGTAGCTGCGAAGATTAGCCATAAGACCAAAGTGTCTCATAGACTCATCGAGATCAAAGTCACTATCATCATCCTCATCATAGTATCCATGTTCGACATCGTCTTGTGATTGATCATTACCTAGAGAGAGTGATTCATTAGCTTTATGACCATGACAATGTTCATCTTTATGAATTCTAATGACTTTGGAAATGATATTGCTAATAATTCCAACATCTCCTTTGGCACGCATAAGGTCACGAAGCTCAAATAGACAATCACCAAACTTAGGATCATTTTGACTCATCTTATTTAAAGCAATGGACTTATGAAGAATCTCATCTAAGTTTTTCAAGGAGTAGTTTGGAAATCTTTCCTCAAGAAATCTCCATATGGTATAGGCACAATCAAGAGTAGGCAAGCGACCTATCAAGTTTCTGGGCAATCCTCTAGTGATAAGATTGACAGTTCTAAGATTGCAAATCATGTCAATAGATTCATTGGGGGTAGGATGCAAAGGATTAACAAGGGGCGCACAAGGGCTAGTAATGTACTTGTTCAAGTGATATTCATTGAAAATCTCAAGCATCTCATTTTTCCATTCATGAAAGAACTCTCCATCAAGTATAGGCACTCTACGTCTAAGACTCCCCAACGTAGACTCATCCATCTTCCTCCAATGATGATTAAACCAAAGCAATGGAGACCAAAGCTCTGATACCAATTGAAAGGATCGAGAAGATGTGTCTAGAGGGGGGTGATTAGACCCTCAACAAATAAAGGTGACAATTTTTAATTTCTTCAAGTTAAGGTGGAGTTTTAGCACAAGTTTGAGCATTCACAATACATATCAAGCAAGCATGGCAAGAGTATGTGAGCAGCGGAAAGTAAAGCATGCAACTTGCAAGAATGTAAAGGGATGGGATTGGAGTGTGCAAACGCAATAGGAGACACGGAGATTTTTGGCGTGGTTCCGATAGGTGGTGCTATCGTACATCCACGTTGGTGGAGACTTCAACCCACGAAGGGTAACGGTTGCGCGAGTCCATGGAGGGCTCCACCCACGAAGGGTCCATAAAGAAGCAACCTTGTCTATCCCACCATGGCCATCGCCCACGAAGGACTTGCCTCACTAGGGTAGATCTTCACGAAGTAGGCGATCTCCTTGCCCGTACAAACTCCTTGGTTCAACTCCACAATCTTAACGGAGGCTCCCAAGTAACACCTAACCAATCTAGGAGACACCACTCTCCAAAAGGTAATAGATGGTGTGTTGATGATGAACTCCTTGCTCTTGTGCTTCAAATGATAGTCTCCCCAACACTCAACTCTCTCTCACAGATTTGGATTTGGCGGAAAGATGATTTGAGTGGAAAGCAACTTGGGGAAGGCTAGAGATCAAGATTCTTGTGGTTGGATTGGAATATCTTGGTCTCAACACATGAGTAGGTGGTTCTCTCTCAGAAAATGAATGCTGGAAGTGTAGGCATGTTCTGATGGCTGTCCCCACGAATGGAGGAAGGGTGGAGGGGTATATATAGCCTCCACACAAAATCTAACCATTACACACAATTTACCAAACTCGGTGGGACCGAATAGTGAAACTCGGTCAGACCGATATGGTTCAAAATGTGAACGTTAGAGTTTTCGGGGGGACCGACATGACAACTCGGTGGGACCGATGTGCTAGGGTTAGGGTAAAACCTCAACTCGGTTTGACCGATTACACAAACTCGGTGAGACCAATTTTGGTAATGAGCAAATAGAGAGTTGGTCAAGCAAACACGGTGGGACCGAATGCATATCTTGGTAAGACCGAAATGATTGCAACAGGCAACAGAGAGTTTGCAAGCCCATCTCGGTGAGACCGAGATCCCATCGGTGAGACCGAACTGATTAGGGTTTCTGGCAATGGCTATGTCAAATGAACTCGGTGGCGCCGGATGGATCAAATCGGTGGGGCCGAGTTTGACTTTAGGTTTAGGACATATGTGGATATGAGGAAGTGGTTGAGGGCTTTTGGAGCATATCACTAAGCATTTTGAGCAAGCAAGCCATTAAGCAACACCTCATCCCCTTTTAATAGTATTGGCTTTCCTATGGACTCAATGTGATCTTGGATCACTAAAATGAAAAAGAGTAGAATCTTGAGCTTGAGCCAACATGTGTCCTTAGCATCTTGAAGGGGTTCCACATCCTCTTGTCCATGCCACGCCTTTGTTGAACTCTCTGAGATATACTAGATAGAAGTATTAGTCCAACAAGAGATATGTTGACATTAATTACCAAAATCACCCAGGGAGCACTTGTGCTTTCAGCATCGCCCATCGCAAATCGCAGCTAAGTCGTAAAATGGATATAGCAAAAAAATTGATAGTAGCAAAAAACAATGATGGTTGCGACAAAAACGTTGTCGTCGTCGTCGTGGGGACACGACTAAACCATGAAAGATTGCAACAATTTTTTGCGAGTATTAGCTTCTGCCATCGCCGGTTGTAGCAAAAAACATGCGGCTCACAGTCACCTTCGTCGTTGCTCCTCCGCTCGATGCCAGTAGCAGCACCCCATCATTTAGCGACGCCTCCGTTTCCAGCATCGATGGCTATCATTTCCAGCGCCGACAAATGTCGGATGTAGCAAATAACTTCCAAGGCACATCGCCGCCCGCAGCGATGGGCACGCGCGTGCAGGACCAGCCTCATCTCGTCTGTCGCGTCAAAGGTACGACCGTGAGGCCTACTTGATATGCTAGATGATTGGCGAAGAAAGGGGATAAGGAAGAGAGCGCGAGACAGACGTGGCCATTCGCCGAGGCTGTGAGGCGCACAATCAAAGAAGATCGCACGGAGCGCGTGCAGCCAATTGGATCTTTAGCCGGCCGACTCTATTTAAGTGTTTCTTTCAACTAGGTTATTTTTGGAAAAATCAACCTGTGTCCTTTGCATGCGACGACTCCTCATGAGACCCACGCACCTCTGTCTGTTTCAACCTTATCTCCAAGAGTGTTAGAAATATGCCCTAGAGACAATAATATTTTATTATTATATTTTCATATTCATAATTAAAATTTTATATTTTATGCTATAACTACTATGATCCTGGAATATGCAACTCAGTGGAAAGCTCATATGCACGTGTGGAATGATAAATGAGTGGAAAAATCATATGCACAGGTGGAATGATAAACGGCAAAAATAAGATTCCTAGTCTCGTCTCTAAGACTAGCTCAAGTGTTGTTGGTGATCATGTTTTACGGATCTTAGGATATCCTTAAGAGTAATAATAGTCCTAAAACAATATTAAGAGTATGACGTTAGAAGAACGATCATATGGAATCGACCCAAACTTGTTTGTTATACTTTAAGATTATATCGTCAGAAGTCAATTGTTATACATGGAGTGTTAACATGTGATTTAGTTCCTATGCGTAGTCCCCGGGATATGATTTATTACTTCTCTGAAAAATATGTTTCTGCTCATAAGAAACAAGCTGCCTTACAGGAAATATTTAACTTTGTGCAAATTGAAGAAGAGAGTCTCCCACAAGCATGGGGGAGGCTTCTCCAATTACTAAATGCTTTGCCTGATCATCCCCTTAAGAAAAATGAAGTACTTGATATCTTCTATAATGGACTAACCGATACTTCTAGGGACTACCTAGATAGTTGTGCTGGTTGTGTTTTCAGGGAATGAACTATTGAGCAAGCTGAAGAACTATTGAATAATATATTGAAGAATGATAATGATTCGACTCTTCCTGAACCACCGCCTAAACCCACTCCAAAGAAGAGGGGTATTTTATTTCTCAGTCCTGAAGATATGCAAGAGGCAAAGAAATGTATGAAATAAAAAGGTATTAAAGCTGAAGATGTTAAGAATTTATCACCTATTGAAGAAATACATGGTCTTGACACACCACCACAGGTGGTAGACGTAAATTCTTTTATAAAGTTTGATGAAGTGATATTCCTTATAATAAATCTCCTAGTCAATGCTTGTATGAATTTGACAACTATATTATTAAGCAAGACCATTTTAATGCAAATATTATGAAACAATTGAAACAAAATGCTTACATGATTGATCGCTTGAGTGACTTGTTGTTTATAATTGTTAATGATGTCAAAGGTGTTAGTAAACATGCTTCTATGGTCCAAACTCAGTTAGAACAAGTTGCCAAATCTCAAAGTGAATTGCTCACTGAAATGAATAATAATATAAATGATCATGTTGTTAGAGTAATGACTAGGGGAGGTAAAATGACTCAGGAGCCACTTTATCCTGAAGGTCACCCTAAAAGAACTGAACAAGAACCTCAAAGAATTAACATAGATGCATCCAGTCCATCTAAAAAGAAAAAGAAAAGAAAAATGACTGGCTTTGCATACTTCTAGTGAACCTGAGGTAGAAAAACCTTCTGAGGATAATAATGATGTCTCTATTTCTGATGCTGAAACACAATCCGGTAATGAACATTCACCTAGTGATAATGATAATGACAATGGTGATGTTCATATAGATGCTCAACCAGACAATGATAAAGAACCAGATAATGATATTGAAATAGAACCTGCTGTTGATCTTGACAACCCACCTTCTAAAAATAAACGTTATGATAAGAGAGACTTTGTTGCTAGAAAACATGGTAAAGAAAGAGAACCATGGGTTCAGAAACCCATGCCCTTTCCACCTAAACCATCTAAGAATAAGGATGAGGAAGAATTTGAACGCTTTAATGAAATGCTTAGGCCAGTCTTTTTGCGTACTCGTTTGACTGATATTTTAAAGATGGCCCCTTATGCTTAATATATGAAAGATATTGTCACCAATAAAAGAAAAATACCTGAAGCTGAAATCTCCACCATGCTTGCTAATTATTCTTTTAAGGATGAAGTACCTAAGAAACTAGGAGATCCAGGAATACCAACTATATCATGCTCCATTAGAAGAAATTATGTCAAAACTGCTTTATGTGATTTAGGAGCTGGTGTTAGTGTTATGCCTTTCTCTTTATACAAAAGACTTGATTTAAATAAACTCACACCTACTGAAATATCATTGCAAATGGCTGACAAATCAACTGCCATACCTATCGGCATTTATGAGGATGTGCCCGTTGTAGTTGCAAATGTTACTATCTTAACAAACTTTGTTATACTTGATATGCCCGAGGACGACAACATGTCGATTATCCTCGGTAGGCCCTTTTTTAATACTGCAGGGGCTGTTATTGATTGCAACAAAAGCAAGGTCGCTTTTCATATCAATGGTAATGAGCATACGATGCACTTTCTGAAGAAACAATTTCAAGTGAATTGTAACACCCCATGTATTAAGCTATAGTAATCACCCTTTTGATTATGCCATGTCATCGCTATTAATCTTCTAATCTCACTTTGATCCAAACCGAATTCAAATTCAATTTAAAATAAAGTCAAACTATTATTTCTTCAACACGTAAAACAAAAATGTTCGCTAGGTTGCAATAATTCACTAACTAATTGTCCTAAATATACCAACATTATTTGAATTATTAAAATGCCCTTGACCTATTTTAAACTGGACCAAACAACCCCTTTTATCTCATTTAAATTCCACCATAAATTCTAAGGGAAACAAATTGTCCCCAAACTTTTTGTGGCAGTGCAAAATATTGCAATATATTTAAATGGCCAATCTCCATAACTTTGCAAAGTCATTTGGTGGCTTATTTAATTGCAAATAGTGGTTGTTTTAGATGTTAGAAAAGGGAAAAAGGCAAACTAGCTATTGTGCTAATGGGCTCTACCTACTAGAGTAAACGGCCCAGCCCACTACCAGGGCCTTTCCTTCAACCTTTGTACAGAGGGAACAGAGGCCATGGCGTGGACTTCGCACGCCCGTCCACGCCGCGGATGTCGCTGTGTCGACCATCCTGCGGTCGTGCAGTTGGATAAGAGCATCGTCGCGAGTCCCCTGGCAAACCCTAGAACACTTCCCCCTCTCCTTTCCTCCCTCGCTCGCCTCTCTCGATCTGGATCGGATCCGAGCGCCGCGGTCGCCGTGGCTCTGGAATCGCCGCGGCCACCCTCCTCCCCGAGCTGCGCCAAGGCGTCCAGGAGGACCGGCGCCCTCGTCCTCGTCCTTCTCGAGTACCAGGACGAGCCGGACCGCCGCGCAGCTCACCGGCATCGTCGTCCTTCCTCGCACGCGCTCCTCTGCTTCGCCGCCTCCCCGAGTCGCTCCTGAGCCCCCTGTGAGCTCACCGCCCCACTGCTTTCCCCCTTCTTTCCATCCAGCAGCAGCCACCACCGTCGCCCCCGCCCGCTGGTGCCTCCGCCTCGTGCCCGCGAGCCGGCTGCCCTGCTGCAGCCGCGCCCGCGCGTCGCTCCGGCCGCCCGGTGCCTCCCGCTGCTATACTGCTGCTGCTTCAGTTGCAGCTGGCAACTGCTCCTGTGCCGCTGGCAGCTGCTGTCGCTCCGGCCACCTGATGCTGCCGTTGTGTTGCTTGCTGCTGCTTGCTCTGCCCGCTGTCGCTCCCGCTAGAAGCCGCCATCGCTGCTGCTCCTGCTTGACTGCCGCTCCTGCTTCCTGCATCTGCTGCTATGGCCGGCCGGCACTGCTAAGCAGTAGCGATTAGTTAGGCTAATTAGTATTCAGTTCAGTTGTCACCCAATGACAAATGGACCCTGCAAAAAAAATTTAAAAAGGGTTGAAGCAAATAAATAAATATCTAAGCCCATGACAATCGGGACCCACTTACACTGTTTTTTTTATTGACTAGTCAATCTTTGACTGGGTCAAAACAACCCCATTGGCCCCACCAGTCAGTGTATGTGGCTGGCACTACACTGGGTACAAAAAGTGTTTGCTGGTATTTTGTTGAATTACTAGTAAATAGAAAATCTAGAAATTTAATTAAGCTTAAAAAAAGTATATAAAATAAACCGTTGCTCGGATGAAAATACTTTGTACATGAAAGTTGCTCAGAATTTCGAGACGAATCCGAATACGCGGTCCGTTCGTCCGTCACACGTCCCTAACTACCTGAACATGGAACCGTTCCCCTCCGGTCATCTGTCTGACAAATGTCCGGAACCGGGAAAATATTCCCGGATGGATTCCCCCTTCCTCGGTGACGTGCAACCATACGTTAGATCACCCCTAGCACCGCGTATTTGCCATGCTATGCTTTGTGCTGCACTTGTTCGCTATGTATTTATACTGTTTCCTCCCCCTCTTCTCTCTCGTTAGACCCCGACGTCGTCCCCAAGACCAACGCAGCTCCGGAGACCGAAGACACCATTGACGACCTTGCCCTTGCCGCCGAGCAACCAGGCAAGCCCCCCCTTGAGCATACCGATATCACCCATTCTAATTTCTCGTGCTTGCATTAGAATTGCTACTGCTACTGCTTTACCTATTCTGATGCATAGCCTGTTTATTGTAACCTGTTGTTGATAATTACCTGCATATCCTAAACTGCTTAGTATAGGCTGGGTAGAGACCTATCAGTGACCCCACTTATCCCGACTGCCCCGCTGGATTATCAGAAGACCCGATCAACGGGATTGAAGACCAGACCCCAGCACCGCACATCACCCCCCTTAGTTGTAACGACACTGCAGCGTTAATATCGAGTGCCGAGGGTGATACCTCATGTAGCACTTCTGATGTTAACTCTGTAGAGTAGCTATTCGGTCGTGGTCATCGAGGGTGATTCCTCCTTCACCACTTCCGGTAACGACGCTGTCGAGCAACACATTAAGTGTGAACCCATCAAGGGTGATTCCTCCGAGTTCACCTTGACGAATACATCGAGTGGGAATTCAACGAGGGTGATACCTCGGATTCCCCTGATGTTATGGACACACGGATACTTGGACTGTACTATTGTTACTTGGAAAGGCGGGTCGACCCTGAGGGGTACCCGCGTGTGACGTGAAGACGGGTTGCCTGTATGGTGCCCGAGTGATGAATACGAGGCGTGGCCGGGCATTCTTGTCCCTTGCCGCAAGTCCTCGAGACGGGGCGACGGGGTCACATCTTTCGTGAGTCTCTGCTCGTTACCACAAGCCCTAGTCCACTAACGATTTGGATATTTGATCCGAGCAGGCCTCTGGCCTGATAGCACTAACCATCACGTGGGAAGAGTTATGGGCACTCTGCATCGTATGCATCAGCCGAAAGCTTTGTCAGACGTCCAGTTCAGCCTCGTGGCCGGGCCGGGCCAGTACCATCCAGGACTGAGGTGGTGCTCGTCCCAACCATGCACACACCGACCCGGAGTGCACAGGGCGATGGCCCAAGACCCCTGAGCGCTTAGGATATAGACCGACGGGGACCTCTCTGCTGAGCTGTAGGTAGGGTTGCGATGTATCGTTTGGCCGAGGCCGGGCATGACCCAGGAAAGTGTGTCCGGCCGGAGTTAATCGAGCATGCTGGGTAAGTTGGTGCACCCCTGCAGGGAAGAACACATCTATCGATAGCCGGTCCTACGGTAAAGGACACTCGGAGTTGTATCCTGATTGATACAATTAGAACTGGATACTTGGATACTATGGCTCTGGGATTGCTTCTCGCAGGGAGTCGAGAAGGGATCTTAGGACGAGGTTGATGACTATATGGCTCTGGGATTGCTTTCTCGCAGGGAGTCGAGAAAGGATCTCTGGGTGAGGTTGAGACTTAATGATGCTGCTACATTATATTGTACTGTTCTACTCTCTTCCATTGCTGCAAGAACGCTGAAGATGCTAGTCTTTGATAGGACTAGGACTTCTCTCTATTCTGGCATTTCTGCAGCCCAGTCCACATATACAGCCTCCCTTTGAAAATGTTGCATATGAAGTGTAGATCCTTGCTTGCTGAGTACTTCTGAGTACTCACGGTTGCTTTGTTTTCCTTTTCTCCCAATATCAGTTTGTCGTGACCAAGATGACAGAGCCCCTGAGATAGCTGTCCCCGCCGACGATCGCTACTACTACCCCGAGGGTGGATATTACTTCGAGCTTGCCGTCGACCAGGAGTAGGATCGGAGGATCCTAGGCAGGAGGCCTGCGCCTTTCGATCGTAGTGTTTTATTTTTGTCCCGCCTTTCTAAAGGCTTCTCTGTTTTCTGTTTTATATCTATACACAGATATCTAACGCTTCCGCTAATGCTTGTTGTCATAAAGCTTTGTATTCGAGCCCTCGAGGCCCTGGCTTGTAATAAATGCTTGTATGACCTTATTTATGTTTTAGAGTTGTGTTGTGATATCTTCCCGTGAGTCCTTAGGCTTGATCATGTGCATTTGCGTGTATGATTAGTGCATGATTGAGCCAGGGGCGTGACAAGTTGGTATCAGAGCCGACTGACTGTAGGAACCCCCCTTTCCGATTCCTTGGCCGAAGTTGAGTCTAGAAACCGAAAAACTAATTTACTAACTTGGCTGTGTGGCTTACGGGCCCACGTCGCCAATTGGGTGGTATTAGGATCTTTTACTCCTCGACCTTTACTCTGGGACTCTGTTCTCTCTTCTATTCGGGTTAAAATTTTACTAACTCCAACATTAGGTTCTCGTAATCACATCCACCCGGTGTTCTGAAATATCCCCCCTTGCTCCAAGATTGCGGGCCAGGTTCTACTTGCAGGATCCTCTTATCGAGGGCACCCTGTGTTGTCACTTGCAGATTCCTCGCTCCAACAGTTTTCTCCGACGTTGATGTAGCCTTTGCTATGTCTCGTTGTGTACTTCCCTACCGCGTGCCTGCGCGCCGCCTAGATGTCTAGCCCTCCCCTTTCAACTATCGTAATGCCGGATTATAACCGAGGCTATGTGAGGCTTTGAATGTCTGGTGCGAATATGCTGAAGTATCTATTGCACTTCCTTCTGTTGTGCGTGATACTTCATGAATCATTCCATACACATGCAATTTTCTTGCTAAACTGCCCCTGTTGATTTGGCAGGATGGCTGACGATCCTCCACCTCCACCCTATATTGCCGCAATGATGCAGCAGTTTGAACTCAACCGTCAGCAGTTTGAGCTCAACCGTCAGTTTATGACCGGAGTATTGGCTCAATTCCCAACTCAGAATGCTCAACAGCAGAATGCTCCAATAACTCTGCCAGAATTTGTGCGCCTCAACCCGTCCGTTTTCCGCAACTCCACCAATCCTATGGATGCTGATGATTGGCTTCGTGACATCCTGTTTGAAATGGAGTCAGCTAATGTTGCCCCTGACAGTCACGTCACCTTTGCGATATTCCACTTAAAGGGTCCAGCTGCTCAATGGTGGGAAAGCCACAAGGGTATGTTACCTGCTGAGACTGAAACCACTTGGCAGGAATTTCAGTTAGCTTTTCATGCACGGTACATTCCTCAAGGTCTGATGGACCAGAAGAGGCAGGAGTTCCACCAACTCTCTCAGGGCAAAATGACTGTGGATGAATATCAGAGGAAATTTCTCGAACTATCCCGCTATGCTGAAGATGACGTCGACACTGACACTCGCAAGCAGGAGAAATTCCGTGAAGGACTACGTATTGATATAAAACTTGCACTTGCTGTCCATGATTTCACAGATTTCGCAACGCTTGTCAGCAAATCTTTCCAAGTTGATACAGCTCTGGCTGAGTACCAGGAGTCGCTCAAGCACACTCATGAAGCTGGCTCATCCTCGGGTCAGCCTGTTCAGAAACGTCGAGTCTGGATCCCACACAATGTTCATCATCGGCCTGCTCCAACACCAAGGCCGTCTTATGTTGCACCTCGCCTGCCTCCGCCGCCGAGACAGCTAGTGACTCAGGGTGGACAGTCCAATGCTGTAGCTCCTCCCCATAATGATCGGAATTACTTCAAGTGTGGTCAACCAGGGCACCGTGCTACCAATTGCCGTCCGAACCAAAATCGAGATGCCCGAGCTCGTCAGTCCAGGAATCCCAATGCCAGACCTTCTGCTATTATACTGGGCCATGCTAACCATGTCAATACAGAAGAGGCTCAGAAAGAACCAACCATTGTGATGGGTACCCTCCCGATTAATTCAGCTGCAGCTTCTGTCCTTTTCGACTCAGGAGCATCACATTCCTTTGTGTCTCAACAATTTGCTCAGCGGCATGAGCTACATCTAGAGCTGTTACCCACACCATTAGAGATTATCACTCCCCGTTCCAGGTGGCAAACCAAGATGGTAAGTCACAACAATCAGATCAGAATTGAAGGGTTGATGTTCTCTGCTTCCCTTATTGCTCTTGGACCTTCCGACGTAGACATTATTCTCGGTATGGACTGGTTAACAGCCCATAATGCTTTGATTGATTGCGCTACTAAGACAGTCCAGCTCACTCACCCTTCTGGTCAGGTGATCAAATACTCAGACCGAATAGCTCAAGATGCTGAGAGCCAGATATATGTTCTGAATGCATTGAACGCTTCACCTCTTGAAGGCATCGAGAACGTTCCAGTTGTTCGTGATTTTCAAGATGTCTTTCCAGAAGAACTTCCAGGAATACCGCCTGCTAGAGCTGTCGAGTTTGTCATCGACTTGAAACCTGGCACAACTCCTATTGCGAAGCGTCCTTATAAAATGCCTCCGCACCACCTTCTTGAGCTTAAGGAAGAAATCGACATGTCACTTAAGAAAGGTTTCATCCGCCCCAGTTCCTCTGCTTGGGGAGCACCTTCACTCTTCGTTAAGAAGAAGGATGGAACTAACCGATTGGTTCAGGATTATCGGCCCATTAACCAAGCCACAATCCAGAACAAATATCCGCTTCCTCGGATCAATGATTTGTATGATCAGCTTGCTGGATCATCGGTATTCTCTAAACTTGATTTGAGGTTGGGTTATCATCAGATCCGTGTTCGTGAAGAGGATATTCCCAAGACTGCATTTGTTACTCGTTATGGCTCCTACAAGTACACTATCATGTCATTTGGCTTAACAAATGCTCCAGCCACATTATCCCGTCTGGTGAATTACATCTTCATGGATTACCTCGACAAGTTCGTCATGGTTTATCTAGATGATATTCTGGTCTATTCAAAGAATAAGGAAGAACATGCCGAACACCTCCGTCTTGTACTGGAAAGGCTCCGAGAACACCAGTTGTATGCCAAATACTCCAAATGTGAATTCTGGCTTTCTGAAGTGACATACCTCGGCCCTGTGATTTCCAAAGATGGCATTGCCGTTAACCCAGAACGAGTTCAGGCTATTCTAGACTGGACTCCTCCGAAGAACGTCAAGCAAGTGAGAAGTTTTCTCGGCCTTGCAAGTTATTGCTGTCGTTTTGTCGAGAATTTTTCAAAGATTGCTAAGCCTTTGACTGATCTGCTTCACAAGGGTGTTAAATTTGAATGGACAGAAAAATGTCAGGAAAGTTTCCAGACACTCAAAGACAAGCTGACATCTGCCCCAGTACTATCTCCTCCAGATACCCGCAAAGACTTTGTGATTTATTGTGACGCGTCCCGTGAAGGATTAGGCTGTGTCCTAATGCAAGAGCGTAAAGTGATTGCTTATGGCTCTCGTCAGTTGCGCCCGCATGAAGAGAATTATCCGGTACATGATTTAGAACTAGCTGCTGTCGTCTATGCACTGCAGTTGTGGCGACATTACCTTCTCGGTAATCATTGCGAGATATACACGGATCATAAAAGTCTGAAGTACTTGTTCACTCAACCATCTCTAAACCTCCGTCAGCAAAGATGGATGGAGGCCATTGCGGACTATGATTTGGGTATTTCCTATACCCCTGGCAAGGCTAACGTGATGGCTGATGCCTTAAGCCGCAAGTCCTATTGTGACAACCTCATGGTTAGGCGAGCTCAACCTCGTCTTTTTGAAGAACTGTGCAAGCTGAATCTGCGTATTGTTCCACAGGGCTCTCTAAATAACCTTGTGATACAACCAGATCTTGATAAAGCTATTAAGAATGCGCAAGCTAAGGATGCTGAAGTTGATTTGATGAAGAAAAATCTTCACCTTGAAAAGTACAGGGATTTCTCGCTGTCTGAAGATGGAACCTTGTATTTCAGAGACCGCATCGTCGTACCTCGCTTCGAGCTTATGACTGACAAAGTCATGAAGGAGGCACATGATACCCCGCTATCTATTCATCCGGGTGGCACCAAGATGTATCGTGATCTCCGTCAAAGGTACTGGTGGTCTAAAATGAAGCAGAACATTGCTCGATATGTTGCTGAATGTGATGTTTGCCGTCACGTTAAAGCAGAACATCAGAAACCAGTTGGAATTCTACAACCGCTTCCTATTCCACTATGGAAATGGGATAAGGTTCAGATGGATTTCATTACAGGACTTCCTAGGTCACAGAAGGGTCACGATGCTATTCTTGTAGTCGTCGATCAACTTTCTAAAGTTGCACACTTTCTGCCTGTCAAAGAGACTATCACTGCTAGTCAGTTAGCAGAGTTGTATATCTCCAGAATTGTTTCACTCCACGGTATTCCGAAGGAGATTAGTTCGGACCGTGGCGGTCTTTTCACTTCCAAGTTCTGGGAAAGTTTCCAAGTAGCTATGGGAACTCATATTACCTGGATCTCAGCTTATCATCCCCAATCCCAAGGCCAAGTCGAACGAGTCAATCAAGTGCTTGAAGACATGCTTCGGGCTTGTGTTATTTCTTTTGGCAAGAAGTGGGAAGAATCTCTCCCGTATGCCGAGTTCTCTTATAACAACAGCTATCAAGCCAGCTTGAAAATGCCCCCCTTCGAAGTTCTATATGGACGTAAGTGTCGAACCCCTCTGAATTGGTCAGAAACTGGGGAACGACCGCTCGTGGGTCCGGATATTATTCAACACGCCGAAGAGCAAGTTCGTATTGTCCGGGAAAATCTCAAGGCAGCTCAGGATCGCCAGAAGAGCAACTATGATCGCAAACGATGGGGTTTGACTTATCAACCTGGTGATCAGGCTTATCTGCGAGTCACCCCGATGAAAGGCACTCACCGTTTCGGAATCAAGGGCAAGCTAGCTCCGCGCTACATTGGTCCTTTCCGCATAATTGCTAGACGTGGTCAGGTGGCATATAAATTGGAGTTGCCACCGCAATTCTCTCATATCCACGACATCTTCCATGTGTCGCAACTTCGTAAATGCTTCAAGGAATCTCCGCACCGAGCAGTGGATCACGAGGTGCTCGAATTGCAAGATGACCTATCTTATAAGGAGCATCCGATCCGCATTCTCGATGAAGCTGAACGTCGGACCCGTCAGAAGGTTACCAAGTTCCTCAAAGTGCAGTGGTCAAATCATACTGAAGATGAAGCCACTTGGGAACGCGAGGATAATCTTCGTGCGGAATACCCCTCACTTTTTCCTTCTACATCTTAATTCTCGGGACGAGAATTCTTGTTAGTGGAGGAGATTTGTAACACCCCATGTACTAAGCTACAGCAATCACCCTTTTGATTATGCCATGACATCGCTGTTAATCTTCTAATCTCACTTTGATCCAAACCGAATTCAAATTCAATTTAAAATAAAGTCAAACTATTATTTCTTCAACACGTAAAACAAAAATGTTCGCTAGGTTGCAATAATTCACTAACTAATTGTCCTGAATATACCAACATTATTTGAATTATTCAAATGCCCTTGACCTATTTTAAACTGGACCAAACAACCCCTTTTATCTCATTTAAATTCCACCATAAATTCTAAGGGAAACAAATTGTCCCCAAACTTTTTGTGGCGGTGCAAAATATTGCAATATATTTAAATGGCCAATCTCCATAACTTTGCAAAGTCATTTGGTGGCTTATTTAATTGCAAACAGTGGTTGTTTTAGATGTCAGAAAAGGGGAAAAGGCAAACTAGCTACTGTGCTAATGGGCTCTACCTACTAGAGTAAACGGCCCAGCCCACTACCAGGGCCTTTCCTTCAACCTTTGTACAGAGGGAACAGAGGCCATGGCGTGGACTTCGCACGCCCGTCCACGCCGCGGATGTCGCTGTGTCGACCATCCTGCGGTCGTGCAGTTGGATAAGAGCATCGTCGCGAGTCCCCTGGCAAACCCTAGAACACTTCCCCCTCTCCTTTCCTCCCTCGCTCGCCTCTCTCGATCTGGATCGGATCCGAGCGCCGCGGTCGCCGTGGCTCTGGAATCGCCGCGGCCACCCTCCTCCCCGAGCTGCGCCAAGGCGTCCAGGAGGACCGGCGCCCTCGTCCTCGTCCTTCTCGAGTACCAGGACGAGCCGGACCGCCCCGCAGCTCACCGGCATCGTCGTCCTTCCTTGCACGCGCTCCTCTGCTTCGCCGCCTCCCCGAGTCGCTCCTGAGCCCCCTGTGAGCTCACCGCCCCACTGCTTTCCCCCTTCTTTCCATCCAGCAGCAGCCACCACCGTCGCCCCCGCCCGCTGGTGCCTCCGCCTCGTGCCCGCGCGCCGGCTGCCCTGCTGCAGCCGCGCCCGCGCGTCGCTCCGGCCGCCCGGTGCCTCCCGCTGCTATACTGCTGCTGCTTCAGTTGCCGCTGGCAACTGCTCCTGTGCCGCTGGCAGCTGCTGTCGCTCCGGCCACCTGATGCTGCCGTTGTGTTGCTTGCTGCTGCTTGCTCTGCCCGCTGTCGCTCCCGCTAGAAGCCGCCATCGCTGCTGCTCCTGCTTGACTGCCGCTCCTGCTTCCTGCATCTGCTGCTATGGCCGGCCGGCACTGCTAAGTCAGTAGCGATTAGTTAGGCTAATTAGTATTCAGTTCAGTTGTCACCCAATGACAAATGGACCCTACAAAAAAATATTAAAAAGGGTTGAAGCAAATAAATAAATATCTAAGCCCATGACAATCGGGACCCACTTACACTGTTTTTTTTATTGACTAGTCAATCTTTGACTGGGTCAAAACAACCCCATTGGCCCCACCAGTCAGTGTATGTGGCTGGCACTACACTGGGTACAAAAAGTGTTTGCTGGTATTTTGTTGAATTACTAGTAAATAGAAAATCTAGAAATTTAATTAAGCTTAAAAAAAGTATATAAAATAAACCGTTGCTCGGATGAAAATACTTTGTACATGAAAGTTGCTCAGAATTTCGAGACGAATCCGAATACGCGGTCCGTTCGTCCGTCACACGTCCCTAACTACCCGAACATGGAACCGTTCCCCTCCGGTCATCTGTCTGACAAATGTCCGGAACCGGGAAAATATTCCCGGATGGATTCCCCCTTCCTCGGTGACGTGCAACCATACGTTAGATCACCCCTAGCACCGCGTATTTGCCATGCTATGCTTTGTGCTGCACTTGTTCGCTGTGTATTTATACTGTTTCCTCCCCCTCTTCTCTCTCGTTAGACCCCGACGTCGTCCCCGAGACCGACGCAGCTCCGGAGACCGAAGACACCATTGACGACCTTGCCCTTGCCGCCGAGCAACCAGGCAAGCCCCCCCTTGAGCATACCGATATCGCCCATTCTAATTTCTCGTGCTTGCATTAGAATTGCTGCTGCTACTGCTTTACCTATTCTGATGCATAGCCTGTTTATTGTAACCTGCTGTTGATAATTACCTGCATATCCTAAACTGCTTAGTATAGGCTGGGTAGAGACCTATCAGTGACCCCACTTATCCCGACTACCACACTGGATTATCAGAAGACCCGATCAACGGGATTGAAGACCAGACCCCAGCACCGCACATCACCCCCCTTAGTTGTAACGACACTGCAGCGTTAATATCGAGTGCCGAGGGTGATACCTCGTGTAACACTTCTGATGTTAACTCTGTAGAGTAGCTATTCGGTCGTGGTCATCGAGGGTGATTCCTCCTTCACCACTTCCGGTAACGACGCTGTCGAGCAACACATCAAGTGTGAACCCATCAAGGGTGATTCCTCCGAGTTCACCTTGACGAATACATCGAGTGGGAATTCAACGAGGGTGATACCTCAAATTCCCCTGATGTTATGGACACACGGATACTTGGACTGTACTGTTGTTACTTGGAAAGGCGGGTCGACCCTGAGGGGTACCCGCGTGTGACGTGAAGACGGGTTGCCTGTATGGTGCCCGAGTGATGAATACGAGGCGTGGCCGGGCATTCTTGGCCCTTGCCGCAAGTCCTCGAGACGGGGCGACGGGGTCACATCTTTCGTGAGTCTCTGCTCGTTACCGCAAGCCCTAGTCCACTAACGATTTGGATATTTGATCCGAGCAGGCCTCTGGCCTGATAGCACTAACCATCACGTGGGAAGAGTTATGGGCACTCTGCATCATATGCATCAGCCGAAAGCTTTGTCAGACGTCCAGTTCAGCCTCGTGGCCGGGCCGGGCCAGTACCATCCAGGACTGAGGTGGTGCTCGTCCCAACCCTGCACACACCGACCCGGAGTGCACAGGGCGATGGCCCAAGACCCCTGAGCGCTTAGGATATAGACCGACGGGGACCTCTCTGCTGAGCTGTAGGTAGGGTTGCGATGTATCGTTTGGCCGAGGCCGGGCATGACCCAGGAAAGTGTGTCCGGCCGGAGTTAATCGAGCATGCTGGGTAAGTTGGTGCACCCCTGCAGGGAAGAACACATCTATCGATAGCCGGTCCTACGGTAAAGGACACTCGGAGTTGTATCCTGATTGATACAATTAGAACTGGATACTTGGATACTATGGCTCTGGGATTGCTTCTCGCAGGGAGTCGAGAAGGGATCTTAGGACGAGGTTGATGACTATATGGCTCTGGGATTGCTTTCTCGCAGGGAGTCGAGAAAGGATCTCTGGGTGAGGTTGAGACTTAATGATGCTGCTACATTATATTGTACTGTTCTACTCTCTTCCATTGCTGCAAGAACGCTGAAGATGCTAGTCTTTGATAGGACTAGGACTTCTCTCTATTCTGGCATTTCTGCAGCCCAGTCCACATATACAGCCTCCCTTTGAAAATGTTGCATATGAAGTGTAGATCCTTGCTTGCTGAGTACTTCTGAGTACTCACGGTTGCTTTGTTTTCCTTTTCTCCCAATATCAGTTTGTCGTGACCAAGATGACAGAGCCCCTGAGATAGCTGTCCCCGCCGACGATCGCTACTACTACCCCGAGGGTGGATATTACTTCGAGCTTGCCGTCGACCAGGAGTAGGATCGGAGGATCCTAGGCAGGAGGCCTGCGCCTTTCGATCGTAGTGTTTTATTTTTGTCCCGCCTTTCTAAAGGCTTCTCTGTTTTCTGTTTTATATCTATACACAGATATCTAACGCTTCCGCTAATGCTTGTTGTCATAAAGCTTTGTATTCGAGCCCTCGAGGCCCTGGCTTGTAATAAATGCTTGTATGACCTTATTTATGTTTTAGAGTTGTGTTGTGATATCTTCCCGTGAGTCCTTAGGCTTGATCATGTGCATTTGCGTGTATGATTAGTGCATGATTGAGCCAGGGGCGTGACAAGTTGGTATCAGAGCCGACTGACTGTAGGAACCCCCCTTTCCGATTCCTTGGCCGAAGTTGAGTCTAGAAACCGAAAAACTAATTTACTAACTTGGCTGTGTGGCTTACGGGCCCACGTCGCCAATTGGGTGGTATTAGGATCTTTTACTCCTCGACCTTTACTCTGGGACTCTGTTCTCTCTTCTATTCGGGTTAAAATTTTACTAACTCCAACATTAGGTTCTCGTAATCACATCCACCCGGTGTTCTGAAATATCCCCCCTTGCTCCAAGATTGCGGGCCAGGTTCTACTTGCAGGATCCTCTTATCGAGGGCACCCTGTGTTGTCACTTGCAGATTCCTCGCTCCAACAGTTTTCTCCGACGTTGATGTAGCCTTTGCTATGTCTCGTTGTGTACTTCCCTACCGCGTGCCTGCGCGCCGCCTAGATGTCTAGCCCTCCCCTTTCAACTATCGTAATGCCGGATTATAACCGAGGCTATGTGAGGCTTTGAATGTCTGGTGCGAATATGCTGAAGTATCTATTGCACTTCCTTCTGTTGTGCGTGATACTTCATGAATCATTCCATACACATGCAATTTTCTTGCTAAACTGCCCCTGTTGATTTGGCAGGATGGCTGACGATCCTCCACCTCCACCCTATATTGCCGCAATGATGCAGCAGTTTGAACTCAACCGTCAGCAGTTTGAGCTCAACCGTCAGTTTATGACCGGAGTATTGGCTCAATTCCCAACTCAGAATGCTCAACAGCAGAATGCTCCAATAACTCTGCCAGAATTTGTGCGCCTCAACCCGTCCGTTTTCCGCAACTCCACCAATCCTATGGATGCTGATGATTGGCTTCGTGACATCCTGTTTGAAATGGAGTCAGCTAATGTTGCCCCTGACAGTCACGTCACCTTTGCGATATTCCACTTAAAGGGTCCAGCTGCTCAATGGTGGGAAAGCCACAAGGGTATGTTACCTGCTGAGACTGAAACCACTTGGCAGGAATTTCAGTTAGCTTTTCATGCACGGTACATTCCTCAAGGTCTGATGGACCAGAAGAGGCAGGAGTTCCACCAACTCTCTCAGGGCAAAATGACTGTGGATGAATATCAGAGGAAATTTCTCGAACTATCCCGCTATGCTGAAGATGACGTCGACACTGACACTCGCAAGCAGGAGAAATTCCGTGAAGGACTACGTATTGATATAAAACTTGCACTTGCTGTCCATGATTTCACAGATTTCGCAACGCTTGTCAGCAAATCTTTCCAAGTTGATACAGCTCTGGCTGAGTACCAGGAGTCGCTCAAGCACACTCATGAAGCTGGCTCATCCTCGGGTCAGCCTGTTCAGAAACGTCGAGTCTGGATCCCACACAATGTTCATCATCGGCCTGCTCCAACACCAAGGCCGTCTTATGTTGCACCTCGCCTGCCTCCGCCGCCGAGACAGCTAGTGACTCAGGGTGGACAGTCCAATGCTGTAGCTCCTCCCCATAATGATCGGAATTACTTCAAGTGTGGTCAACCAGGGCACCGTGCTACCAATTGCCGTCCGAACCAAAATCGAGATGCCCGAGCTCGTCAGTCCAGGAATCCCAATGCCAGACCTTCTGCTATTATACTGGGCCATGCTAACCATGTCAATACAGAAGAGGCTCAGAAAGAACCAACCATTGTGATGGGTACCCTCCCGATTAATTCAGCTGCAGCTTCTGTCCTTTTCGACTCAGGAGCATCACATTCCTTTGTGTCTCAACAATTTGCTCAGCGGCATGAGCTACATCTAGAGCTGTTACCCACACCATTAGAGATTATCACTCCCCGTTCCAGGTGGCAAACCAAGATGGTAAGTCACAACAATCAGATCAGAATTGAAGGGTTGATGTTCTCTGCTTCCCTTATTGCTCTTGGACCTTCCGACGTAGACATTATTCTCGGTATGGACTGGTTAACAGCCCATAATGCTTTGATTGATTGCGCTACTAAGACAGTCCAGCTCACTCACCCTTCTGGTCAGGTGATCAAATACTCAGACCGAATAGCTCAAGATGCTGAGAGCCAGATATATGTTCTGAATGCATTGAACGCTTCACCTCTTGAAGGCATCGAGAACGTTCCAGTTGTTCGTGATTTTCAAGATGTCTTTCCAGAAGAACTTCCAGGAATACCGCCTGCTAGAGCTGTCGAGTTTGTCATCGACTTGAAACCTGGCACAACTCCTATTGCGAAGCGTCCTTATAAAATGCCTCCGCACCACCTTCTTGAGCTTAAGGAAGAAATCGACATGTCACTTAAGAAAGGTTTCATCCGCCCCAGTTCCTCTGCTTGGGGAGCACCTTCACTCTTCGTTAAGAAGAAGGATGGAACTAACCGATTGGTTCAGGATTATCGGCCCATTAACCAAGCCACAATCCAGAACAAATATCCGCTTCCTCGGATCAATGATTTGTATGATCAGCTTGCTGGATCATCGGTATTCTCTAAACTTGATTTGAGGTTGGGTTATCATCAGATCCGTGTTCGTGAAGAGGATATTCCCAAGACTGCATTTGTTACTCGTTATGGCTCCTACAAGTACACTATCATGTCATTTGGCTTAACAAATGCTCCAGCCACATTATCCCGTCTGGTGAATTACATCTTCATGGATTACCTCGACAAGTTCATCATGGTTTATCTAGATGATATTCTGGTCTATTCAAAGAATAAGGAAGAACATGCCGAACACCTCCGTCTTGTACTGGAAAGGCTCCGAGAACACCAGTTGTATGCCAAATACTCCAAATGTGAATTCTGGCTTTCTGAAGTGACATACCTCGGCCCTGTGATTTCCAAAGATGGCATTGCCGTTAACCCAGAACGAGTTCAGGCTATTCTGGACTGGACTCCTCCGAAGAACGTCAAGCAAGTGAGAAGTTTTCTCGGCCTTGCAAGTTATTGCTGTCGTTTTGTCGAGAATTTTTCAAAGATTGCTAAGCCTTTGACTGATCTGCTTCACAAGGGTGTTAAATTTGAATGGACAGAAAAATGTCAGGAAAGTTTCCAGACACTCAAAGACAAGCTGACATCTGCCCCAGTACTATCTCCTCCAGATACCCGCAAAGACTTTGTGATTTATTGTGACGCGTCCCGTGAAGGATTAGGCTGTGTCCTAATGCAAGAGCGTAAAGTGATTGCTTATGGCTCTCGTCAGTTGCGCCCGCATGAAGAGAATTATCCGGTACATGATTTAGAACTAGCTGCTGTCGTCTATGCACTGCAGTTGTGGCGACATTACCTTCTCGGTAATCATTGCGAGATATACACGGATCATAAAAGTCTGAAGTACTTGTTCACTCAACCATCTCTAAACCTCCGTCAGCAAAGATGGATGGAGGCCATTGCGGACTATGATTTGGGTATTTCCTATACCCCTGGCAAGGCTAACGTGATGGCTGATGCCTTAAGCCGCAAGTCCTATTGTGACAACCTCATGGTTAGGCGAGCTCAACCTCGTCTTTTTGAAGAACTGTGCAAGCTGAATCTGCGTATTGTTCCACAGGGCTCTCTAAATAACCTTGTGATACAACCAGATCTTGATAAAGCTATTAAGAATGCGCAAGCTAAGGATGCTGAAGTTGATCTGATGAAGAAAAATCTTCACCTTGAAAAGTACAGGGATTTCTCGCTGTCTGAAGATGGAACCTTGTATTTCAGAGACCGCATCGTCGTACCTCGCTTCGAGCTTATGACTGACAAAGTCATGAAGGAGGCACATGATACCCCGCTATCTATTCATCCGGGTGGCACCAAGATGTATCGTGATCTCCGTCAAAGGTACTGGTGGTCTAAAATGAAGCAGAACATTGCTCGATATGTTGCCGAATGTGATGTTTGCCGTCACGTTAAAGCAGAACATCAGAAACCAGTTGGAATTCTACAACCGCTTCCTATTCCACTATGGAAATGGGATAAGGTTCAGATGGATTTCATTACAGGACTTCCTAGGTCACAGAAGGGTCACGATGCTATTCTTGTAGTCGTCGATCAACTTTCTAAAGTTGCACACTTTCTGCCTGTCAAAGAGACTATCACTGCTAGTCAGTTAGCAGAGTTGTATATCTCCAGAATTGTTTCACTCCACGGTATTCCGAAGGAGATTAGTTCGGACCGTGGCGGTCTTTTCACTTCCAAGTTCTGGGAAAGTTTCCAAGTAGCTATGGGAACTCATATTACCTGGATCTCAGCTTATCATCCCCAATCCCAAGGCCAAGTCGAACGAGTCAATCAAGTGCTTGAAGACATGCTTCGGGCTTGTGTTATTTCTTTTGGCAAGAAGTGGGAAGAATCTCTCCAGTATGCCGAGTTCTCTTATAACAACAGCTATCAAGCCAGCTTGAAAATGCCCCCCTTCGAAGTTCTATATGGACGTAAGTGTCGAACCCCTCTGAATTGGTCAGAAACTGGGGAACGACCGCTCGTGGGTCCGGATATTATTCAACACGCCGAAGAGCAAGTTCGTATTGTCCGGGAAAATCTCAAGGCAGCTCAGGATCGCCAGAAGAGCAACTATGATCGCAAACGATGGGGTTTGACTTATCAACCTGGTGATCAGGCTTATCTGCGAGTCACCCCGATGAAAGGCACTCACCGTTTCGGAATCAAGGGCAAGCTAGCTCCGCGCTACATTGGTCCTTTCCGCATAATTGCTAGACGTGGTCAGGTGGCATATAAATTGGAGTTGCCACCGCAATTCTCTCATATCCACGACATCTTCCATGTGTCGCAACTTCGTAAATGCTTCAAGGAATCTCCGCACCGAGCAGTGGATCACGAGGTGCTCGAATTGCAAGATGACCTATCTTATAAGGAGCATCCGATCCGCATTCTCGATGAAGCTGAACGTCGGACCCGTCAGAAGGTTACCAAGTTCCTCAAAGTGCAGTGGTCAAATCATACTGAAGATGAAGCCACTTGGGAACGCGAGGATAATCTTCGTGCGGAATACCCCTCACTTTTTCCTTCTACATCTTAATTCTCGGGACGAGAATTCTTGTTAGTGGAGGAGATTTGTAACACCCCATGTATTAAGCTACAGCAATCACCCTTTTGATTATGCCATGACATCGCTGTTAATCTTCTAATCTCACTTTGATCCAAACCGAATTCAAATTCAATTTAAAATAAAGTCAAACTATTATTTCTTCAACACGTAAAACAAAAATGTTCGCTAGGTTGCAATAATTCACTAACTAATTGTCCTGAATATACCAACATTATTTGAATTATTCAAATGCCCTTGACCTATTTTAAACTGGACCAAACAACCCCTTTTATCTCATTTAAATTCCACCATAAATTCTAAGGGAAACAAATTGTCCCCAAACTTTTTGTGGCGGTGCAAAATATTGCAATATATTTAAATGGCCAATCTCCATAACTTTGCAAAGTCATTTGGTGGCTTATTTAATTGCAAACAGTGGTTGTTTTAGATGTCAGAAAAGGGGAAAAGGCAAACTAGCTACTGTGCTAATGGGCTCTACCTACTAGAGTAAACGGCCCAGCCCACTACCAGGGCCTTTCCTTCAACCTTTGTACAGAGGGAACAGAGGCCATGGCGTGGACTTCGCACGCCCGTCCACGCCGCGGATGTCGCTGTGTCGACCATCCTGCGGTCGTGCAGTTGGATAAGAGCATCGTCGCGAGTCCCCTGGCAAACCCTAGAACACTTCCCCCTCTCCTTTCCTCCCTCGCTCGCCTCTCTCGATCTGGATCGGATCCGAGCGCCGCGGTCGCCGTGGCTCTGGAATCGCCGCGGCCACCCTCCTCCCCGAGCTGCGCCAAGGCATCCAGGAGGACCGGCGCCCTCGTCCTCGTCCTTCTCGAGTACCAGGACGAGCCGGACCGCCCCGCAGCTCACCGGCATCGTCGTCCTTCCTTGCACGCGCTCCTCTGCTTCGCCGCCTCCCCGAGTCGCTCCTGAGCCCCCTGTGAGCTCACCGCCCCACTGCTTTCCCCCTTCTTTCCATCCAGCAGCAGCCACCACCGTCGCCCCCGCCCGCTGGTGCCTCCGCCTCGTGCCCGCGCGCCGGCTGCCCTGCTGCAGCCGCGCCCGCGCGTCGCTCCGGCCGCCCGGTGCCTCCCGCTGCTATACTGCTGCTGCTTCAGTTGCCGCTGGCAACTGCTCCTGTGCCGCTGGCAGCTGCTGTCGCTCCGGCCACCTGATGCTGCCGTTGTGTTGCTTGCTGCTGCTTGCTCTGCCCGCTGTCGCTCCCGCTAGAAGCCGCCATCGCTGCTGCTCCTGCTTGACTGCCGCTCCTGCTTCCTGCATCTGCTGCTATGGCCGGCCGGCACTGCTAAGTCAGTAGCGATTAGTTAGGCTAATTAGTATTCAGTTCAGTTGTCACCCAATGACAAATGGACCCTACAAAAAAATATTAAAAAGGGTTGAAGCAAATAAATAAATATCTAAGCCCATGACAATCGGGACCCACTTACACTGTTTTTTTTATTGACTAGTCAATCTTTGACTGGGTCAAAACAACCCCATTGGCCCCACCAGTCAGTGTATGTGGCTGGCACTACACTGGGTACAAAAAGTGTTTGCTGGTATTTTGTTGAATTACTAGTAAATAGAAAATCTAGAAATTTAATTAAGCTTAAAAAAAGTATATAAAATAAACCGTTGCTCGGATGAAAATACTTTGTACATGAAAGTTGCTCAGAATTTCGAGACGAATCCGAATACGCGGTCCGTTCGTCCGTCACACGTCCCTAACTACCCGAACATGGAACCGTTCCCCTCCGGTCATCTGTCTGACAAATGTCCGGAACCGGGAAAATATTCCCGGATGGATTCCCCCTTCCTCGGTGACGTGCAACCATACGTTAGATCACCCCTAGCACCGCGTATTTGCCATGCTATGCTTTGTGCTGCACTTGTTCGCTGTGTATTTATACTGTTTCCTCCCCCTCTTCTCTCTCGTTAGACCCCGACGTCGTCCCCGAGACCGACGCAGCTCCGGAGACCGAAGACACCATTGACGACCTTGCCCTTGCCGCCGAGCAACCAGGCAAGCCCCCCCTTGAGCATACCGATATCGCCCATTCTAATTTCTCGTGCTTGCATTAGAATTGCTGCTGCTACTGCTTTACCTATTCTGATGCATAGCCTGTTTATTGTAACCTGCTGTTGATAATTACCTGCATATCCTAAACTGCTTAGTATAGGCTGGGTAGAGACCTATCAGTGACCCCACTTATCCCGACTACCACACTGGATTATCAGAAGACCCGATCAACGGGATTGAAGACCAGACCCCAGCACCGCACATCACCCCCCTTAGTTGTAACGACACTGCAGCGTTAATATCGAGTGCCGAGGGTGATACCTCGTGTAACACTTCTGATGTTAACTCTGTAGAGTAGCTATTCGGTCGTGGTCATCGAGGGTGATTCCTCCTTCACCACTTCCGGTAACGACGCTGTCGAGCAACACATCAAGTGTGAACCCATCAAGGGTGATTCCTCCGAGTTCACCTTGACGAATACATCGAGTGGGAATTCAACGAGGGTGATACCTCAAATTCCCCTGATGTTATGGACACACGGATACTTGGACTGTACTGTTGTTACTTGGAAAGGCGGGTCGACCCTGAGGGGTACCCGCGTGTGACGTGAAGACGGGTTGCCTGTATGGTGCCCGAGTGATGAATACGAGGCGTGGCCGGGCATTCTTGGCCCTTGCCGCAAGTCCTCGAGACGGGGCGACGGGGTCACATCTTTCGTGAGTCTCTGCTCGTTACCGCAAGCCCTAGTCCACTAACGATTTGGATATTTGATCCGAGCAGGCCTCTGGCCTGATAGCACTAACCATCACGTGGGAAGAGTTATGGGCACTCTGCATCATATGCATCAGCCGAAAGCTTTGTCAGACGTCCAGTTCAGCCTCGTGGCCGGGCCGGGCCAGTACCATCCAGGACTGAGGTGGTGCTCGTCCCAACCCTGCACACACCGACCCGGAGTGCACAGGGCGATGGCCCAAGACCCCTGAGCGCTTAGGATATAGACCGACGGGGACCTCTCTGCTGAGCTGTAGGTAGGGTTGCGATGTATCGTTTGGCCGAGGCCGGGCATGACCCAGGAAAGTGTGTCCGGCCGGAGTTAATCGAGCATGCTGGGTAAGTTGGTGCACCCCTGCAGGGAAGAACACATCTATCGATAGCCGGTCCTACGGTAAAGGACACTCGGAGTTGTATCCTGATTGATACAATTAGAACTGGATACTTGGATACTATGGCTCTGGGATTGCTTCTCGCAGGGAGTCGAGAAGGGATCTTAGGACGAGGTTGATGACTATATGGCTCTGGGATTGCTTTCTCGCAGGGAGTCGAGAAAGGATCTCTGGGTGAGGTTGAGACTTAATGATGCTGCTACATTATATTGTACTGTTCTACTCTCTTCCATTGCTGCAAGAACGCTGAAGATGCTAGTCTTTGATAGGACTAGGACTTCTCTCTATTCTGGCATTTCTGCAGCCCAGTCCACATATACAGCCTCCCTTTGAAAATGTTGCATATGAAGTGTAGATCCTTGCTTGCTGAGTACTTCTGAGTACTCACGGTTGCTTTGTTTTCCTTTTCTCCCAATATCAGTTTGTCGTGACCAAGATGACAGAGCCCCTGAGATAGCTGTCCCCGCCGACGATCGCTACTACTACCCCGAGGGTGGATATTACTTCGAGCTTGCCGTCGACCAGGAGTAGGATCGGAGGATCCCAGGCAGGAGGCCTGCGCCTTTCGATCGTAGTGTTTTATTTTTGTCCCGCCTTTCTAAAGGCTTCTCCGTTTTCTGTTTTATATCTGTACACAGATATCTAACGCTTCCGCTAATGCTTGTTGTCATCAAGCTTTGTATTCGAGCCCTCGAGGCCCTAGCTTGTAATAAATGCTTGTATGACTTTATTTATGTTTTAGAGTTGTGTTGTGATATCTTCCTGTGAGTCCTTAGGCTTGATCGTGTGCATTTGCGTGTATGATTAGTGCATGATTGAGCCGGGGGTGTCACATGAATGGTATTAATGTTATTGAAAAGACTCCGACAATTACTATTGGAAGTTTTCAACTTCCTCTTCCTATTGCCAAAAAGATATATGAAATGCTTATTATTGGGGATATGCATATTCCCGTTGAGGTAACCTAGTGTTATACAAAGATTCTTCGGTTTCATGTTAATCGAAAATAGTTTGTTAATAAGACTTGATCAACCTTATTAATGGATTCTTTTTTAGAGACATGTGGTCGATGAATTTAGTAAGCACAACCTTCTGTCCTTACATTTTATTTTCTGTTACTTTTAGTTAAATGCAATAAAATGCCATGTTTACCATGTTTTCTGAATTATCCATGCAATAAAAAAATAGCCCAAAAATAAAAGTGCTCAGAATGACATGAAATTTTAACATGATTTTTTCTGAATATTTGAGAATTTATGGTACTAAATACACCACAGGGGGGTGCCCCAGGTGCCCACTAGGCACCAGGGCGCGCCCTGGTGGTTAGTGGGCCCCACGAGGACCCCCTCACTTACTCTCTCAGCTCACGTCGTCACTCACCTCTAGAAAAAATCCTTGTAGCTCTCCCTCTCGTGTTCTTGCTCCGAAACCTGAGATTTTCGATCTCGTTGCTCGGAGCTCCATTTCCAAAACTATTTTGTGGAATTGCTACTTGGTATGTGACTCCTCCATTGCTCCAATTAGTTTTTGCTTTAGTGGTTTATATTATGAGTAATTAGCTACTCTTGGTGCTACTGAAAATGAGCTTGCATGTTGAATTCTTTGAGTTCCAAGTAGTTTGAATGCTTGATATAGCCTCTAGACATCCATATGAGTAGTTGCTATCAGTTTTGTGAAGTTTTATTGATATCATTTTGTGGCCCAAAAATTGTTCGCAGATAAAATTCACCTCTTTAGGAGGAGTTCTTCGAGGCAAAGGTCCTAGGAGGCATCGTCGAGTGAGAGCTCTATACGACAAGCCTATGTTGAACCAAGGGCAAGCTCGGTGCGGGATACCGACACTAGATCGTGCCTATGGCCGTGTGACGATTCATGATAGGTGCGGGTATTAAAGAAGAATTTGATCAGTATGTTCACAACACTGAGCTCACTCCCTTCATCGCAGATAAGTGCATTCAGCATTACAACCTTACCGACTCGTTCACCAAAAAGTTTAAGTATCATTCTCGTGATTCTAGAGTCTCATTTTGCCTTTATGATAGAACATATAGTATTCCTTTAGAAGAATTCTATGATGCTTGCAAAATCCCATATTGGGGTTCGTTAGATGAACCACCAAAATCTGATTGTGAAATTTTCCTGAGCAGCCTCTATTGTGGCGAGGATAGGGGAGTTACACAAGCTAGAATAAAAAGTATACAATTTCCCTCCATCCGTTACTTTGCACTCTTTAATGGCAAATGCGTCGTGGGTAAACAAGACTGCAGTACACTCTGTGCCTCAGATTTGAGCCTTATACATAGCTTTAACGGGCATTAAACGATATAATCTTGGAGCAATTTTTGCACGGAGGCTGCAACGTAATGCTGATAGTGGTCATTTATATGGAGGAATTTATGCCTCCCACATAGCTGCAAGGCTAAGAGTTTCACCTTTGCCTAATGATCCTGTTTTACCTAATATATATTTAGACTTTGATGCAATGCAGTGTCATAAGTTCATTAAGTATGGAGCCACTAATTACAATTATAACTTGGTGTTTGATAAAAAAAAACCTATTGTACCTGTTATTTTGCTGGCTCCTGCTCTCTTTGATTACCAGGGTAAAGGAAGGTATTACATCTATGAGAGAGAGGCACATGAATACAATGCAGCAGTAGAAGTTGCTTGTCTGGCTGAGGAGGCCGCACCTAGAGCCTCCACGAGCTATCATTTTGACTATTACCCAAGCTAGGGATGGTGATTTCCAAGCTAGGTGATTGCTTGTATCTGTGTTGGTATTTCCCCAAAGAGGAGAGGATGATGCAGCACAACAAAGGTAAGTATTTCCCTCAGTTATGAAACCAAGGTTATCAATCCAGTAGGAGAACCAAGCAACACTATGTAAACAACACCTGCCAAACAACAAATACTTGCAACCCAACGCGTAAGAGGGGTTGTCAATCCCTCCTCGGTATTGAGATAGATTAAATTGTATGAGATTTGATAAATAGATCTAACTAGAACACAAAATAAAATAAATAAAGAAAAAGTGCAGCAAGGTATTTTTAGATTTAATATGATAGGAAATAGACCCGGGGGCCATAGTTTTCACTAGAGGCTTCTCTCGAGAAAATAGCATACGGTGGGTAAACAAATTACTGTTGGGCAATTGATAGAAAAATGAATAAGCATGATGATATCCAAGGCAATGATCATGTATATAGGCATCACATCCAAGATTAGTAGACCGACTCCTGCCCGCATCTACTACTATTACTCCACACATTGACCGCTATCCAGCATTCATCTAGTGTATTAAGTTCATGGAAAAATGGAGTAATGCAATAAGAACGATGACATGATGTAGACAAGATCTATTCATGTAGGAATAAACCCCATCTTGTTACCCTTAATAGCAACGATACATGCGTGTCATGTCTCTTTCTGTCACTGAGATTGAGCACCGCAAGATCGAACCCATCACAAAGCACCTCTTCCCATGGCAAGAAAAATCAATCTAGTTGGCCAAACCAAACCAAAATTTCGGAGAAGAAATACAAAGCTATAACAATCATGCATATAAGAGTTCAGCAAAGACTCAAATAATATTCATGGATAGAACTGATCATAAACCCACAATTCATCGGATCCCAACAAACACACCGCAAAAAAGGAGTTACATCAAATAGATCTCTAAGAACATCGAGGAGAACATTGTATTGAAGATCAAAAAGAGAGAAGAAGCCATCTAGCTACTAGCTACAGACCCGTAGGTCTGTGGTAAACTACTCACGCATCATCGGAGGGGCAACAAGGATGATGAAGAACCCCTCCGTGATTGTTGCCCCCTCCGCCAGAGTGCCGGAAAAGACCTCTAGATTGGATCTCGTGGTTCTGGAACTTGCGGCGGCTGGAAAAGAGTTTCATCAACTCCCTAGTTTTTTTGGGATTTTAGAGTATTTATCGAGGTGGAAGTTGGTGGAGAAGCTTCTCGTGGGCTCCACTACCCACCAGGGCACGCCTGGGGCCTCTAGCGCGCCATGGTGCCTAGTGGGCCCCACGGGCCTCCTCCCATGTGCTCCTTTGGTTCCCTGGGTGTCTTCTGTCCAGAAAAAAATCTCCAAAAAGTTTCGTTGCATTTGGACTTTGTTTGGTATTGATATTCTGCAAAGTAAAAAACAAGCAAAAAACAGCAACTGGCACTGGGCACTATGTCAATAGGTTAGTCCCAAAAAATGATATAAAGTTGCTACTAAATGAATATAAAACATCCAAGATTGATAATATAACAGCATGGAACAATAAAAAATTATAGATACATTGGAGACGTATCAGAATCCCCAAGCTTAATTCCTACTCGCCCTCGAGTAGGTAAATGATAAAAACAGAATTTTTGATGTGGAATGTTGCCTAACATGTTCATCACATATTATTTTCTTTTGTAGCATGGACATTTGGACTTTAGATGATTCAAAGCAATAGTCTATAATTGACATGAGGACATCAATACTCAAGCGTATCAACAAGCAACCATGTATTTCAAAATATCAACACTAAAGAAAGCTATCCCTAGCCCATTATGCTCAATCATTGATCCATTCATGAAACACACTCAAATATTAGCTATGCCCAATGCACAAGTATGATAATAGTGTTCCCTAGTTGGTGCTTTATAAGAGAAGATGGAGACTCAATAAAACTAAAAATTGCATAAAAGTAAATAGATAGGCCCTTCACAGAGGGAAGCAGAGATTCGTAGAGGTGCTAGAGCTCAAAGCTTAAATTGAGAGATAAAATTGTTTTGAGAGGCATGCTTTTCCTGTCAATGAAAACGACCGAGAATTCCCAATACTTTCCATGCTAGATAAATCATAGGCGGTTCCCAAACATAAAATAAAGTTTATTCCTTTTTCACCATTCTTTCACAATCCATGGCTAGCCGTATCCACGGGTGCCTTCCATACCAACACTTTCCAAGGAATTTATTATTGACAACATAAATAAAAAAATTCATTTCGGGACTGGGCATCCCTATTACCTGTCACACTCTCGTGCAATGACAAGTGAATAAACACTCATCTTGAGAATAACATATCTAGCATGGAAAATATTGGCCACCCCCTGCCGCTTCATGAGCGGTACAGGCACACAAAAAGGAAATTCATTTTGAAAATTAGAGTTGGCACATACAAATTTACTTGGAACGGCATGGAAATACCGCATATAGGTAGGTATGATGGACTCATTTGGCACAACTTTGGGTTTAAGGAGTTGGATGCACAAGCAGTATTTCCACTTAGTACAAATGAAGGCTAGCAAATAGATTGGGAAGCGACCAACCAAGAAACAAAAACGATCATAAACGAGCATTAAACATAACTAACACCGAATAATGCACCACAAGTAGGATATAACTTCATTGCATAACTATTGACTTTCGTGCTTGCATAGGGAATCACAAACCTTAACACCAATATTCTTACTAAAGCATAATTACTCACCAACATGACTCACATATTACTATCTCCATATCTCAAAACTATTACATGGAATCGAGTTTATAATATCCAATGATCCTCATGAAAGTTTTTATTATACCCCCCTTGAATATCTATCACTTTGGGACTAATTTCATATATTACCATTGCTATTAGCAAGCTCTCAAACTAATTTAAGTGAAGCACAAGAGCATGAATATTTCTTCAAAAAAATTCATCTCTCAAAATAATCTAAGTGAAGCATGAGAGCATATTTCTTCAAAATTTTACTAACTCTCAAAATAATATAAGTGAAGCATGAGAGCATATTTCTTCAAAATTTTACTAACTCTCAAAATAATATAAGTGAAGCATGAGAGTATTTCTTCAAATATTAAACCGCCACCGTGCTAAAAAAGGTATAAGTGAAGCACTAGAGCAATTCCATATCTCAAAAAATTTAAGTGAAGCACATAGAGCAATTCTAACAAATCATAGCATCATTATGGCTCTCTCAAATAAGTGTGTCCAGCAAGGATGATTGTGACAAACTAAAAAGAAAAACAAGCAAAGACTCATATAATACAAGACGCTCCAAGCAAAACTCATGATATGTGACGAATAAAAATATAGCTCCAAGTAAAATTACCGATGGTCGTTAGAAGAAAGAGGGGATGCCTTCCGGGGCATCCCAAAGCTTAGTTTCTTGGTACTCCTTGAATATTACCTTGGGGTTCCATGGGAATCCCCAAGCTTAGGCTCTTTTCACTCCTTATTCCTTCATCCATCGTGATCTCACCCAAAACTTGAAAACTTCAATCACACAAAACTTAACAAAACCTTCATGAGATCCGTTAGTATAAGAAAACAATTCACTACTTTAAGTACTGTTGCAACCCATTCATATTTTGTTATTGCAATATACCTATTGTATTATAACTTTACCACAGCTTATACCCCCCGATACAATCCATAGATTCATCAAAATAAGCACACAATGCAACGAAAATAGAATCTGTCAAAAACAGAACAGTCCGTAGAAAACCGAATTAATATCATACTTCTGAAACTCCAAAAATGCTGAATAATTAGGATAAGGTAGGAAATTCATATATAAATATTTTTTTAAAAATTCAGAATTTTTTGTCGCTACATTGATTTTTAACAATTCTGCTAGTAGACGCAAAAGTTTCTGTTTTCCAACAAGATCAAATCAATTATCACTCAAACTATCCTAAAGGCTTTACTTGGCACAAACACTAATTAAAACATGAAAAACACAATCATTACAAAAATATAATTGTGTATTTATTGAAGAACAGAAAGAAAAAGAAAAATCTCAAAGAAAACTATTGGATTGCCTCCCAACAAGCGCTATCGTTTTACTCCCCTAGCTAGGCATAATGCATAGATTCAAGTATTGTAATAAAAATGAGGGAGATCATCCATGCTCATCTCATATTTCCTCCTTTCAGTAGCAAGTTTCCTTTGTGGCAATCAAAAATAATCAAAAGGGCTAAATTTAATAGGATACGGATCTGTAAGATCAAGTTTGGGAGGAATAGGTTCCTCCTTGGGCCCTTTATATGTGATGACTATCTCTTCATTATAAACATTTCTTTGATTATACTCCCTAAGTTTATATCTAAGCACAAAACCTAATCCATTATTTTGTATAGCAAAGTGCTACTTCTTGAGCTTGCGTTGGTTTTTCCCTTAAAGAGGAAAGGGTGATGCAGCAAAGTAGAGATAAGTATTTCCCTCAGTTTGAGAACCAAGGTATCAATCGAGTAGGAGGAACACACAAGTCACCAATGGTTGCACCTACACAAACAAACAAATACTTGCACCCAATGCGATAAAGGGGTTGTCAATCCCTTCATGGTTATTTGCAAGGATGAGATCTGATAGAGATAGGTATAAAAGATAAATAAAAGTGCGAAACAAAGTAAAAGTAAATAAATTGCAGCAAGGTATTTTTGGGTCTTTGGTTTTATAGATCTGAAAATAATATGATAAAAATAGACCCGGGGGCCATAGTTTTCACTAGAGGCTTCTCTCTTGAAAGAACACATATCGTGGGTAAATAAATTATTGTTGAGCAATTGATAGAAAAGCGCAAAGTTATGACGATATCTAAGGCAATGATCATGAATATAGGCATCATGTCCGGGACAAGTAGACCGACTCCTGCCTGCATCTACTACTATTACTCCACACATCGACCGCTATCCAGCATGCATCTAGTGTATTAAGTTAACAAGAACGGAGTAACGCCTTAAGCAATATGACATGATGTAGAGGGGTAGATGTCGGTGTCAAAACCGGCCGATCTCGGGTAGGGGGTCCCGAACTATGCGTCTGAGGATCGAAGGTAGCAAGGGACAAAGGGAACACGATGTTTACCCAGGTTCGGGCCCTCTTAATGGAGGTAAAACCCTACGTCCTGCTTGATTATATTTGATGAGGTTACAAGAGTTGATCTACCTCGAGATCGTAATGGCTAAACCCTAGATGTCTAGCCTATGGGAGTTATGATAGCCTCTACGGACTAAACCCCCCGGTTTATATAGACACCGGAGGGGGCTAGGGTTGTACAGAGTCGGTTTACAGAGGAAGGAAATTACACATCCGGACGCTAATCTTGCCATCCACGCAAAGGAGAGTCCCATCCAGACACGGGGAAAGGCCTTCTACCTTATATCTTCACGGCCCATCAGTCCGGCCCATGTCACATAACCCGGACGCCCGAGGACCCCTTAATCCAGGACTCCCTCAGTAGCCCCCGAACTTGCCTTCAATGACGACGTAGTATCCGGCTTATGTCTTTGGCTTTGCAAGGCGGGTTCTTCATTTGTACTTCGGATTGACGACAGTCCGGCTCTGACCTCGATGTGCTGCCTTTATGATTCTTTTCTGTGGTCGCTTCGATTTCTGCGCGCCGAGTGAATACGAATGGTCTATGATTTTTTGCAAATAAGCCCCTCACCACGCTCGGACGGCATTTATATAAGGAGAGCTAGATCCCCAAATGCCATCTCATATCGCGCAAAAGAAAGACCGTCAAGATTAGCTGCGAACAAAGCTTTCCAACATGGCCAGTGCTCCAGGCTCATCTTCGCACCCTCATGGACCTCAAGAGGGTGATTGGCAGAGTTGTTCCGTGCCTCATCTTCAGCTGAGTCGACTCCAGACGCAGGGCTACCTTCCCCCCGCGGATCTAGTCCCCGTTCGAGCAGGATTGGCCTTAATTGGCAATGACGTGATGGCTGAGAATTTCCCCAACCCCAACAAGGAGGAGAGGGTGTGCTTCATCCCCTTTCTGCTGCGGGGCCTAGGATTTCCAATCCATCCCTTTCTCAGGGGCCTATTGGAATTTTACGGCATCCAACTGCACAACCTTACCCCAGGTTCGATTCTGCACATCTCAGGTTTTGTTGCCCTCTGCGAACTGTTCTTAGGCATCGAGGCCCATTTTGAACTATGGAGGAAGTTCTTTTGCCTTATTCCCCGCCATCGGGGAGGCTCTATTTTTGAAGTGGGCGGTGCCGAAGTATGGCATATAGCCGGATCCGGATACCTTATAGGAACTCCCAAGGAGGTATACCCATAGTGGTCTTCGGAATGGTTTTATATGGGCGATGTTCCACTGCCGGACCCAGTTCGGCGCGGCCTTCCTGAATTTTCCAGTGCTCCTTTAAAGAAGCGTCTCAACTGGCGTCCCCGAAGTCCCAAGGAGGAAGACAGTGCGGAAATAAAAAGGTTGGTTAACAAGATCAGGTTACTAGCCCATACCGAGCTCTCGATAGTCGAGGTCATGGCTATTGCAATAAAGAGGTGCGTCCAACCTCTCCAATCCAGAGTAACTCCCTTATGGTGTTATAATGGAGAAGATGACGCTTCCCGTTACAGACGGAAGGGTCCGGATACCCCTGCCGAACTGGCCACAATCCTGGCCGATCTGTATAAGGGTGAGAAAGAAGACTTCCTCCGCTTAAACTGCCGGGATGGCTATTCCATGTACAACCCGTAGAATGGGTAAGATTTCGATTGTCTGCGCTGCCTTATTGCTGTCACAAACACTAATCAATTTTGCCCTTTGTTACCAAAAATAGTCATGGAGGAAGATGATCGAGGACGTCCACTGTCCCGCTCCACAGCCAGAGGATCATAGCTGTGATGGAGACCCTGGCTTTCACGAGGATCTGGACATATACATAGAGTTCGATGATGGGGTATTCTATCAAGCGAGCCTTGACGGCTTAGGAGTGGCTATCACCGCCGACTACCCCCGCATCTATCCCTTCTGCATCGTAAGTATTCGGAGGGCTCTTGAAAGGAAACCCTTATCTGCACTTTTGCTTATTATACCGTTCCGGACTTTTAACAGGATCGGCATTTGGCAGACCGTACCTCCTCGAGGGCGGCCCCTACGCAGGGCAGCCGTTCAAAATTAAAGGGGACCGGGAGTGCTGCAGAAACCCCACAGTCTTCCAAGAGGTATGTCCGCTTAATACATGCCTAGGCATGAGTCCGGATTGCTTAAAGTCTCCTTCTTATCTTTGATGTCAGGAGAAACACACGGCAGACGGTGGGAAAATGCCCTGCTAGCCGAATGTCCGCCAATCCGGTGCCGGACTCGCCAACTAGGACGAGAACCGAGGCAATGCCTGATCCGAATCCTCATGAGGATTCGGACGAGGTATCTGTCACGAATTCCGAAGTGGAGAGCATGATGAATCACCGTCGATTAAAGGAAGCTATGCGTACCCCGGCTTTTTCTGAGTGAGAGTTTACCGCACTCAGCACGGTGGATGCATATATCCGAGCCGCTCGAGACGGACTTGCCGGAGTCACCCAGTTGTTCTCAAAGGACATACAGGTAAGCGCTTATGCAATTTTGGATAGTCATATGCCAGTAGCCCCCGAGACTTGAAGCGGTGAGGCAAACCGATTTAAGGATCGATATACCCTGCAGGTTCTTAAAGAAAAGAACACTGCACTAGCCAAGGAGCTGAAAACAAACCAAATGCAGCTAAATGCTGTTACCGCCGAACTGGCGGAGATGAAAAAGATCGCAATGAATGCGTCCAGGGAGAGAAATCTCAAGGAGGAAAAGGACAAACAATCCGAAGAGATAGAGAGCTTAAAGGGTCAGTTATCGGCCGCTCAGAGAGAAAATGAAAAACTGAAGGGCGGCATATTCGGTATGTCTTCCTCTTTTATTCAGAACCTCCCTAGGTGCTCATGTTTAATCCATAATTCGGAATATCATGACTCTGTTGCTGTAGGTCTGTTAACTGGTAGGCCGGAAGAGGAATTATCTAGATTTCAAGGCGACGTGCTAAAGGAGCTGTCCGCGGTACATGCTCGGGCCTGGAAGGCCATGAAGAGTATGGTGAAGGCTTTATGGCCATCCGATACCCCTCCAGAGAGTATGGAGGGCTTGGCAAACCTGTGCAAAGGTGCCCGGTGCCGGTTTGAGCTATGGAAGACATCCGCCTACCGTGAAGGCGCACGAGAAGTCTGGGCCATGGTGAAAACACGCTTCACCAAGCTAGATCCAAATCATATGGCCCGAGTGGGACCACAGGGACCAGACGGGAAAGAGATTCCAGTGAGTTTGGTGTATGACCAAGTAATGATAGCTGCGAAGTATTCGCAGGAAGACTGTAGGTTAGACAATCTTATAGATGGAATAGATAAGGAATAGGTATTTGATGCAATGTATTGGAGTACGTTATGATCAACCTGTGCCTTTATCCGAACATGTGAAAAGTTTTGTCATCGCAGGCTTTCGGCTTTAACCTCCGGACCAAAATGGTGGAGTGTTTCCGGATACTATTGGGAATGAAAAGAAACATTCACTATGTCCGGAAACCAGGCAACCCAATCATTGTGCTCGAAGAGACAAAAAATTGTAGTTCAGGATGTATGTTATATTACATATGTAAGAAACATCTTCCAAGGAAAATAGTTCCGTTAAGGATTCCTTTCCTTGGGTTGGCAGGCAGTAATTATGCGTGCCGGGGCTTTGGTCCGTTATACGGAAAAACTATCCCACAATATTTGGAGTGGTTACAAGAATGAAACAATATGTCGTTTGATTGCCGACCATCTATTCTCTTAAGAACGCTAGCTTTCGGCTTCACCCGTCTGAGGTACATGTCAGGTGACCCGATTGTAACAATCGCAGAGGTGCTCCCTTTACGCCCTAGCCGAACAATCGGGAACGTAGGGCATAAACACAGGAGCAAGGCAACCCAGCTTGGCAAAAACTTAAGTCATAGAGGTGCATATAATGGCAAAAAGAGAGTGTATCTGATCAAACAACATATGGATTGTGAGCTCCAGGCTCGGAATAATAATAAGCTTCGGTGAAAGAAGCCCCCAGTCATGGTGGGGTGTATACATTTTAGGATGTTTTTACCCCCCAAGTGTTCGGCTTATCCGAACACATCCTGGGAATCGTATAAAAACGAGGAAACGAAAACAAAATGAAGAGGAGAAAAAAATGGACGAAAAAAGTATGACCGAACTCATGCGTAGAATCTTCGGAGCCGAGCAGCGTTCCATGGATTCGGCTCTAGGCGATTATCCGATGCATTACGAAGGCGATAGGCTCCTCCTGTGAGAACTTCATCTATAATGAAGGGACCCTCCCATTTTGGTTTGAGCTTGTCCTTCTTCTTCTCTGGGAGGCGTAAAACGAGTTCGCCGACATTATAAGTCTTGGCCCGCACTTCTCTGCTTTGGTACCTCCGAGCCTGCTGTTGATAGAATGCTGAACGGGCTTTTGCAACATTGCGCTCCTCCTTCAGGCCATCTAGGTCGTCCTGCCGATCGAGCTCAGCTTCTCTCTCTCCATACATGCGCACTCGAGGTGAGTCATGAATAATATCGCAGGGCAAAACAGCCTCTGCGCCGTACACCATAAAAAAGGGGGTGTATCCGGTCGTACGATTGGGCGTGGTCCGCAGCCCCCAGAGTACGGAATCGAGTTCCTCGACCCAGTGCTTATCTGACTCCCGTAGGGATCGCACTAGTCTGGGTTTGATGCCGCTCATTATCAGGCCATTAGCCCGTTCGACCTGACCGTTTGTTTGAGGGTGATATACGAAGGCGTAATCGAGCTTGATGCCCAAGTTAGCAGACCAAGTTTTCACCTCATCGGCTGTGAAGTTAGAGCCATTGTCAGTAATGATACTGTGCGGGACACCATAACGGTGTACAACGCCGGATATAAAGTCGATCACCGGTCCAGCTTCAGCCGTTTTTACTGGTTTGGCCTCTATCCACTTAGTGAATTTGTCCACCATAACCAGCAAATATTTCTTCTTGTGGCTTCCCCCTTTAAGGGGTCCAACCATATCCAGCCCCCAGACCGCAAAAGGCCAGGTAATGGGGATTGTTTTTAAGGCGGTGGGCGGCATGTGACTTTGATTGGCGAAAAGCTGGCATCCGACACAGCGCTGTACAAGAGCCTGTGCATCTGCTCGGGCCGTAGGCTAAAAGAAACCTGTACGGAAGGCCTTACTTACGAGGGCCCAAGCGGCGGTGTGATGGCCACCGAGACCAGCATGTATTTCGGCCAAGAGCTGTCGTCCCTCCTCTTCGTAGATACATCTTTGAAGAACTCCAGTAGTACTTTTCTTGTAGAGTTCTCCTTCATTAACCTTGTAGGCTTTCGATCGTCGAACTATGCGACGGGCCTCATTCTGGTCCTCAGGGAGCTCCCGCCTATTAAGGTAGGCCAGGAAGGGTTCGGTCCATGGAGCAATGACAGCCATGATTACATGGGCGGAAGGTGTCATTTCGGTGCCCGAGCCCCCGATGATATCAGAATTGTGTTCGGCATCTAAGGGTATGATTGGCTCCGGACTAGTGTTGCCGCTCTCATCCTGCCACACCACGGATGGCTTGAAGAGCCTTTCCACAAAGGTGTTAGGTGGGACGGGGTCGCATTTAGCGCCCATTCGAGCGAGGATGTCCGCTGCCTGATTACTGTCTCGAGCGACGTGATGAAACTCGAGCCCCTCAAACCGAGCTGATATTTTGAGTACGGCGTCGCGGTATGCCGTCATCTTTGGATCTTTTGCATTGAAATCTCCATTTATTTGGGATATTGCGAGGTTCGAATCCCCACGCACCTCTAGGCGTTGAATGCCCATAGAAACAGCTATCCGGAGACCGTGCAGTAGTGCCTCGTATTCGGCTGCGTTGTTGGAGTCCGTGTACATTATTTGCAGTACATAGCGGACTGTGTCCCCAGTAGGGGAAGTTAAGATGACACCGGCTCCCAACCCGGCTAACATTTTAGAGCCGTCGAAGTACATTACCCAGTTGCAGTATGTGTTGTATTCTTTAGGGAGTTTGGCTTCCGTCCATTCGGCGACGAAGTCGGCCAACACCTGAGATTTAATAGCTCGGCGTGGTTTGTATGTTATTTCAAATGGTAAGAGCTCGATGGCCCATTTGGCTATGCAGCCGGTGGCGTCCCGATTATTTATGATATCATTGAGTGGTACTTCGGATGCCACCGTGATCGAACACTCTTGAAAGTAGTGCCGCAGCTTCCGGGATGCCATGAAGACCGCATACGCTATCTTTTGGTAGTGTGGGTATCGAGATTTGCACGGTGTAAGGACCGCTGATACATAGTATACTGGTTTTTGGAGTGGGAATTTATGTCCCTCTTCCTCTCGTTCTACGATGAGCACCGCGCTCACCACCTGGTGGGTTGCAGATATGTAGAGCAACATAGGTTCACCAACGTTTGGTGCGGCGAGGATTGGGTTGCTTGCTAACAAAGCTTTTATTTCTTCCAATCCGGCTGTTGCCGCATCCATCCACTCGAAGTGGTCGGTTCGTCGGAGTAGGCGATAAAGTGGCAGTGCCTTTTCTCCCAATTTGGAGATAAAGCGGCTCAAAGCTGCCACGCACCCAGCTAGTTTTTGGACCTGCTTTAGGTCTGTTGGGGTTGCCAATTGTGACAGGGCTCGGATTTTGGCTCGGTTTGCTTCGATTCCTCTATTGGAAACAATGAACCCGAGTAGTTTTTCGGCTGGAACGCCGAAGACACATTTTCCGGATTGAGCCGTATGTCATATGTTCGGAGGTTGTCGAATGTGAGGCGTAGATCGTCCACCAATGATTCGACATGTTTAGTCTTGATGACTACATCATCTACATATGCCTCCACTGTCTTGCCAATTTGTTTCTCCAGACATGTTTGAATCATGCGTTGGTAAGTGGCGCCAGCATTTTTGAGTCCGAATGGCATGGTGTTAAAGCAGAAAGGCCCGTACGGGGTGATGAATGTCGTTGCAGGCTGGTTGGACTCCTTCATTTTAATTTGATGGTATCCGAAGTATGCGTCGAGGAAACACAGTGAATCGTGTCCTGCAGTCGCATCAATGATTTGGTCAATGCGGGGCAGCGGGAAGGGGTCCTTAGGGCAGGCTTTATTGAGGTCTTTGAAATTGACACAGAGGCGCCAGGATTTATCCTTCTTCGGTACCATGACCAGGTTTGCTAGCCAGTCCGGGTGTTTGATCTCCCTGATGAACCCTACTTCAAGAAGCTTAGCTAGATCCTCCCCCATAGCTTGTCGTTTGGGTTCGGAAAATTGCCGCAATGTTTGCTTGACTGGTTTGAACCCGTTTGCAATATTGAGGCTATGTTCGGCCAGTCTGCGTGGGATCCCGGGCATGTCCGAAGGGTGCCAGTCGAATATATCCAAATTTTCGCGCAGGAACGCTCTTAGTGTGGCGTCGATCGTTGGATCCAGCTGTGCTCCAATGGAGGCTGTCTTGTTGGGATCCGTCGGGTGTACTTGAAATTTTACTATTTCGTCTGCTGGTTTGAAAGAAGTGGACTTGGGGCTCTTATCGAGGATTACATCATCTTTGTCCACTGTAGAATGCAGAGTGGTTAGCTCCTCGGCCGCTAGGGCTTCAGATAGTGCCTCGAGGGCCAAGGAGGCCGTTTTGTTTTTGGCGCGGAGCGCTATATCTGGATCACTGGTGATGGTGATAACTCCATTGGGCCCTGGCATTTTGAGCTTCATATACCCGTAATGGGGTATGGCTTGGAAGCGTGTGAAGGCGTCTCACCCCAACAAGGCGTGATATCCGCTATTGAAAGGTGCCACGTGGAAGAGCAACTCTTCGGACCTGTAGTTCTCCGGCGTGCCAAACACTACATCAAGTTTAATCTTCCCCGTACATCGTGCTTCATGACTGGGGATAATCCCTCGAAAGGTGGTGATGCTTTGCCCGATGTGACTCTTGTCCATTTGCATTTTATTGAGCGTGTCTTCGTAGATGAGGTTTAGTCCGCTGCCGCCGTCCATGAGCACTTTGGTGAGTCGAAAGCCATCTACAATTGGGTTTAAGACCAAGGTGGTAGGTGCTCGGACTGATCTGGCCCTTGGTTCGTCATCGGCGGTAAAAGTTATTGCCGTGTCGTTCCAAGGATTTATTGCGGCTACTTGGTTGACTTCGGCGAGGTCGCGGAGCGCCCTTTTGCACCGATTATTGGAAGAAAAGGTCTCGAAGACCGTAAAGACATTGAGGTCATCATCCTCCGAAGAGTGCTTCTCCGGGGTGGTGCTGGTGAGGATGGCCTCGCCGCTCTTAGCCACCTGCCGGAGTACCCAACATGCCCGAAGGATATGTGTTGGTTCGGTATTCAGCGTCGTGTGTATCTGACAGGGCTTGTCGAGCAATTCGTCAAGGACAGTTCTATGTCCCGTGAAGGGATTGATTTTCTTGTCAATGAGATGATGATCGGGTGCCCCGTAAGGGTGCATCCTTTTTGCCCGTCCAGTGGGCTGCTTAAAGGCGGGAGGTTCCCACTGGGCTGTCTGGGCTTTCCAGGCGCTTTCCATTGCGCAGTACTTTTGTACTATATGTGCCAAATCTGCAAAGTGCAGTATGCGGCGGCGGTTGAGGGCATTGAGGATTCCCTCGTCCGTACAGTTGCGGCAGAAAACTGAAACCGCGTCCTTGTCGCAGCAATCTTTAATCTTTGTTTTTAAGGAGGAATCTGGCCCAGAAGTGATGGACCGTTTCCTGAGGCTGCTGTCATACATACATTAGGTCACATACATCTGGAGGACCTGAATTGCTTGGGGAATATTGCTTGTGGTGGGTGGATGGGCTAAAATCCGAACCCCGACCCGCTATTGGATCCGGAGTTTGAAGAATCTCCGAGGTCACTAGTCCAGGATCAGGAGGGTCCTGGTGACTTTCGGGCTCAACGCCTGATTCTATGTTCGGGGGACCTGTGGTCTCTTCCTGAAGATGGGTATCTGGCTCGCAGGGCTCGGAAATCCGAACATAGCTTGTTATCAATTTAGGGGGAGAAGTATTCTCGGCTTGTTCCTCCACGACCACTACCAGATGGGTGATCGACATGGACTTGATTTCCCTCTGATCGGGTTTAAGCCCAATCCGATCATAGTCTGTTGCGACCCCCAGGGCGGCGATGCGATCTAGCAGTTCGTTCAAGGACGAGACATCTGCCGGATCCATCTTTTCGGAGTGTTCGAGGCCGATGCGGAGATGATGTTTGGCTATTTGGAGGGCCGCCTTTGGCTTAAAGGCCGAGCGGGCGCCCATGGTAAAACCGCCGAGTTGGAGGATCTGTCCCGGAACTAGGGCTCCTCCAGAGGTGATGTTGTCATTGATGACAAGGCGAGCCATCGATCCTTCCGTCGACGACACACAGGAGCTCTCAATGAAAGCACCAATGTCGGTGTCAAAACCGGCCGATCTAGGGTAGGGGGTCCTGAACTGTGCGTCTGAGGATCGAAGGTAGCAAGGGACAAAGGGAACACGATGTTTACCCAGGTTTGGGCCCTCTTAATGGAGGTAAAACCCTACGTCCTGCTTGATTATATTTGATGAGTATAGGGGTTACAAGAGTTGATCTACCTCGAGATCGTAATGGCTAAACCCTAGATGTCTAGCCTATGGGAGTTATGATAGCCTCTACGGACTAAACCCACTGGTTTATATAGACACTGGAGGGGGCTAGGGTTGTACAGAGTCGGTTTACAGAGGAAGGAAATTACACATCCGGACGCTAATCTTGCCATCCACGCAAAGGAGAGTCCCATCCAGACACGGGGAAAGGCCTTCTACCTTATATCTTCACGGCCCATCAGTCCGGCCCATGTCACATAACCCGGACGCCCGAGGACCCCTTAATCCAGGACTCCCTCAGTAGATCCAATCAATATGAAATAAATCCCACATTTTTACCCTTAATGGCAACAATACAAATGCGTGCCTCGCTACCCCTATTGTCATTGGGTGAGGACACCGCAAGATTGAACCCAATACAAAGCACCTCTCCCATTGCAAGATAAATCAATCTAGTTGGCCAAACCAAATCAATAGATCAGAGAGAAATACAAAGCTATCTTAATCATGCATAAAAGAGTTCAGAGAAGACTCAAATACTATTATAGATAATCTGATCATAAATCCACAATTCATCGGATCTCAACAAACACGACGCAAAAGAAGATTACATCGAATAGATCTCCAAGAACATCAAGGAGAACATTGTATTGAAGATCAAAGAGAGAGAAGAAGCCATCTACTACTAGCTATGGACCCATTGGTCTATGGTAAACTACTTACACATCGTCGGAAGGGCAGCAAGGTTGATGTAGAGGCCCTCCGTGATCGAATCCCCCTCCGGTAGAGTACCGGAATAGGCCTCCAGATGGGATCTCACGAGGACAAAAACTTGCGGTGGCGGAAAAGTATTTTTGGTGTGCCCCTTCGTATACGGGAAATATTTGGGTATTTATGGAGCTGAGATTAGGGTTAGAGGTGCCATGGGGGGCCCACAAGCTCATAGGGCGCCCCTAGGGCGTGCCTGGTGAGCTTGTCGCTCACCCGTGGACCTTCTGGCCTCCTCCCGAAGCTTCCTAGTTGTCTTCTGGCCCCAGAAAAATCGTCAAAAAGTTTTGTTCCGTTTGGTATTGATTTTTTGTAAAAGACAAAAACATGGAAAAAAACATCAACTGGCACTGGGCACTAGGTTAATAGGTTAATCCCAAAAAATGATATAAAATAGCATAATAATGCATATAAAACATCCAAGATGGATAATATAATAGCATGGAGGAATCAAAAAATTTAGATACGTTGGAGACGTATCAAGCATCCCCAAGCTTAATTCCTGCTCGTCCTCGAGTAGGTAAATGATAAAAATAGAATTTTTGATGTGGAATGCTACCTAACATTTTATCATGTAATCTTTCTTTATGTGGCATGAATATTCAGATCCATAAGATTCAAAACAAAAGTTTAATATTGACATAAAAACAATAATACTTCAAGCATACTAATAAAGCAATCATGTCTTCTCAAAATATTATGGCTAAAGTAAGTTATCCCTACAAAATCATATAATCTTGTCATGCTCCATCTTCGTAACACAAAGTATTTATCATGCACAACCCCGATGACAAGCCAAGCAATTGGTTCATACTTTTAACACTCTTAAGATTTTTCAACTCTCACGCAATACATGAGCGTGAGCCATGGATATAGCACTATGGGTGGAATAGAATATGAAAAAGGAGAAAGTCTCACATTGACGAGGCTAATCAATGGGCTATGGAGATGCCCATCAATTTATGTCAATGCAAGGAGTAGGTATTGCCATGCAACGGATGCACTAGAGCTATAAGTGTATGAAAGCTCAAAAGAAACCTAAGTGGGCGTGCATCCAACTTGCTTGCTCACGAAGACCTAGGGCAATTGAGGAAGCCCATCATTGGAATATACAAGCCAAGTTCTATAATGAAAAATTCCCACTAGTAATATATGAAAGTGACAAAATAGGAGACTCTCTATCATGAAGAACATGGTGCTACTTTGAAGCACAAGTGTGGAAAAGGATAGTAACATTGTCCCTTCTCTATTTTTCTCTCATTTTCTTTTTTCTTTTCTTCTTTTTTTCTCTCTTTTTTTATTTTGGGCTCTTCGGCCTCTTTTTTTTGGGCTCTTTGGCCTCTTTTTTTATTTAAGTCCGGAGTCTCATCCCAACTTGTGGGGGAATCATAGTCTCCATCATCCTTTCCTCACATAGGACAATGCTCTAATAATGATGATCATCACACTTTTATTTACTTACAATTCAAGAATTACAACTCGATACTAGAACAAAAATATGACTCTATATGAATGCCTCCGGCGGTGTACCGGGATGTGCAATGATCTAGCGTGACATGTATAAAAAATATGAACGGTGGCCAAGCCACAAATACTATGTCAACTATATGATCATGCAAAGCAATATGACAATGATGGTATGTGTCATAATAAAACGGAACGGTGGAAGTTGCATGGCAAATGTATCTCGGAATGGCTATGGAAATGCCATAATAGGTAGGTATGGTGGCTGTTTTGAGTAAGATATAAGGTGGCTTATGTGTGAAAGAGCGTATCATATCACGGGATTTGGATGCACCGACGAAGTTTGCACCAACTCTCAAGGTGAGAAAGGGCAATGCACGGTACCGAAGAGGCTAGCAATGGTGGAAGGGTGAGAGTGTGTATAATCCATGGACTCAACATTAGTCATAAAGAACTCAAATACTTGTTGCAAAAGTTTATTAGCCCTCGAAGCAAAGTACTAATACGCATGCTCCTAGGCGGATAGATTGGTAGAAAAAGACCATCGCTCGTTCCCGATCGCCACTCATAAGGAAGACAATAAAAAATAAATCATGCTCCAACTTCATCGCATAACGAGAGACCATACGTGCATGCTTCGGGAATCACAAACCTTAACAAAAATATTCTTACTAAACCACAACTACTCACTAGCCTGACTCTAATATCACCATCTTTATATCTCAAAACAAATGCAAGGAATCAAAATTCTCTTATATTCAATGATCTTCATGAAAGTTTTTATTATATCCCTCTTGCATACCCATCATGTTAGGACTAAATTCATAACCTAAGCAAATTGCCATACTATTTTTAAGAATCTCAAAATAATATAAGTGAAGCATGAGAGTTCATCAATTTCTTCAAAATAAAACCACCACTGTGCTCTAAAAAGAAATAAGCAAAGCACTAGAGCAACTACCTAGCTCAAAAGATATAAGTGAAGCACATACAGTATTCTAATAAATACATGATTAATGTGTGTCCCTCTCAAAAGGTGTGTACAACAAGTATGATTGTGGAAAAATAAAAAGCAAAGATTCATATAATACAAGACGCTCCAAGCAAAACACATATCATGTGGTGAATAAAAATATAGTCTCAAGTAATTTACCGATGGATTGAAGACAAAAGAGGGGATGCCATCCGGGGCATCCCCAAGCTTAGATGCTTGGTTGTCCTTGAATATTACCTTGGGGTGCCTTGGTCATCCCCAATCTTAGGCTCTTGTCACTCCTTATTCCGTAGTCCATCAAAACTTCACCCAAAACTTGAAAACTTCAGAACACAAAACTCAACAAAAAACTTGTGAGATCCGTTAGTATGATAAAACAAATCTCCACTTTTAGGTACTGTTTTAAACTCATTCCAATTTTATATTTGCATTATATATACTGTATTCTAACTTCTCCAGGGCTCATACCCCCCGATACTACCCATAGATCCATCAAAATAAGCGAACAACACAACGAAAACAGAATCTGTCAAAAACAGAATAGTCTGTAAAGATCCGAATTAAAGTTATACTCTTGTAACTCCAAAAATTCTAAAACATAAGTAAAACGTAGGAAATCTGTATATCAATCTTGTGTAAAAAATTCAGAATTTTTCCACGTTCCAGATATTTTTAACAATTCTGCTACTGGACGCAAAAGTTTCTGTTTTTCAGCAAAATCAAATCAACGATCTTCCAAATCATCCCAAAGGTCTTACTTGGCTCAAACACTAATTAAAACATTAAAACACAATCATAACAGAGGTATAATTTCATAAACTCATAAAAACAGAAAAGAAAAATATTGGGTTGTCTCCCAACAAGCACTTTTCTTTAAAGCCTTTTAGCTAGGCGTTGATAATTTTAATGATGCTCACATGAAAAACAAAAAATTGAAGCACAAAGAGAGCATCATATAGCATGTGAAAAACAAGTTTAAGTCTAAAATACTTCCTATTCATAGGCATTTATAGGGAAAATATTTACCAAGACAAGCAAAAACTGGCATATGCACGGAAGAAGAAAGAAAGAATAGCAATCTCAACATAATGAGAGGTAATTTAGTAACATGAAAATTTCTACAACCATATTTTCCTCTCTCATAATAATTACATGTAGGATCATAATCAAATTGAACAATGTAGCTATCATATAAAATTTTCTCTTCATGATCCACATGCATAAAAGTTTTATAATCTTCCAAGATAGTGGGATTAACATCCACTAAAGTCATGACCTCTTCAAACCCACTTTTATCAAAAAATTCATAAGATTGAACACTCTCTAAATATGTGGGTTTATTTTTAGCTAAAGTTGACACTCTTCCAAACCCACTTTCAATATTATGGCGAACATATTCATCATGAGGCTTAAACAAATTTTCAAGATCATAAGAAGCATTATCACCCCAATTATGATCATTGCAATAAGTAGTGGACATAGCAAAATTAGCATCCCCAAGCTTGGGGTTTTGCATATTATTAGCACAATTGACATTAATATAATTTATAATAACATCATTGCAATCATGCTTTTCATTCAAGGAGCTATCATGAATCACTTTATAAATTTCTTCTTTTAGCACTTCATCACAATTTTCAGATTCACGAGTTTCAAGCAAAACTTCATAAAGATAATCTAGTGCACTCAACTCACTAGCAATTGGTTCATCATAATTGGATCTTTTAAAAAGATTAGCAAGTGGATGAGTATCCATAAACTTTTTGATTTCTGATTTGGAATAAACATGCAATTATGCCACGCGAACAAGCAAACAAACCAAGTAAAACATAAAGGCAAACGGAAAGAAGGCAAATAAAAGGCAAATATTTTTGTGTTTTTCTGAAAACATTTTAGAAGTGTGGGAGAGGAAAATGATAGGAAAATGGCGAATAATGTAAATGCAAGAGATGAGAGTTTATGATGGGTACTTGGTAGGCTTGATGTAGATCCTCCCCGGCAATGGCGCCAGAAATTCTTCCTGCTACTTCTTGAGCTTGCGTTGGTTTTTCCCTTGAAGAGGAAAGAGTGATGCAGCAAAGTAGAGATAAGTATTTCCCTCAGTTTGAGAACCAAGGTATCAATTGAGTAGGAGGAACACACAAGTTACCAATGGTTGCACCTACACAAACAAACAAATACTTGCACGCAACGCGATAAAGGGGTTGTCAATCCCTTCACTGTTACTTGCAAGGATGAGATCTGATAGAGATAGGTATAAAAGATAAATAAAAGTGCAAAACAAAGTGAAGGTAAATAAATTGCAGCAAGGTATTTTTGGGTTTTTGGTTTTATAGATCTGAAAATAATATGATAAAAATAGACTCGGGGGCCATAGTTTTCACTAGAGGCTTCTCTCTTGAAAGAACGCATACGGTGGGCAAACAAATTACTGTTGAGCAATTGATAGAAAAGCGCAAAGTTATGACGATATCTAAGGTAGTGATTATGAATATAGGCATCACGTCCATGACAAGTAGACCGACTCCTGCCTGCATCTACTACTATTACTCCACACATCGACCGCTATCCAGCATGCATCTAGTGTATTAAGTTAACAAGAACGGAGTAATGCCTTAAGCAAGATGACATGATGTAGAGGGTAGATCCAATCAATATGAAATAAACCCCACCTTTTTATCCTTAATGGCAACAATACAAATATGTGGCTCGCTACCCCTACTGTCACTGGGTGAGGACACCGCAAGATTGAACCCAATACAAATAACCTCTCCCATTGCAAGATAAATCAATCTAGTTGGCCAAACCAAATCAATAGATCGAAGAGAAATACAAAGCTATCTTAATCATGCATAAAAGAGTTCAGAGAAGACTCAAATAATATTCATAGATAATCTGATCATAAATCCATAATTCATCGGATCTCAACAAACGCATCACAAAAGAAGAAGATTACATTGAATAGATCTCCAAGAACATCAAGGAGAACATTGTATTGAAGATCAAAGAGAGAAAAGAAGCCATCTAGCTACTAGCTATGGACCCGTAGGTCTGTGGTAAACTACTCACACATCATCGGAAGGGCAGCAAGGTTGATGTAGAGGCCCTCCGTGACCGAATCCCCCTAGGGCAGAGTACCGGAACAGGTCTCCAGATGGGATCTCACGAGGACAGAAACTTGCGGCGGCGGAAAAGTATTTTTGGTGTGCCCCCTGGTATACGGGGAATATTTGGGTATTTATGGAGCTGAGATTAGGGTTAGAGGTGCCACGGGGGCCCCACAAGCTCATAGGGCGCCCCCCTAGGGCGCGCCTGGTGAGCTTGTCGCTCACCCTTGGACCTTCTGGCCTCCTCCCGAAGCTTCCTAGTTGTCTTTTGGCCTAAGAAAAATTGTCAAAATGTTTTGTTCCGTTTGGTATTGATTTTCTGTAAAAGACAAAAACATGAAAAAAACAGCAACTGGCACTGGGCACTAGGTTAATAGGTTAGTCCCAAAAAATGATATAAAATAGCACAATAATGCATATAAAACATCCAAGATGGATAATATAATAGCATGGAACAATAAAAAATTATAGATACGTTGGAGACGTATCACAAAGTTATCATTTTCTTCAGAGATTTTATCAATCAAAACAGATGGGGGAACCTTTTTCCTTAGATTTTCACTGTAGGTAGCATAATCCGGAGATTGTAATCTCCTTATCACTTCTTGATTAAAAAGAATTTCTTCTATAGGTGGACCACCACAATTTATATTATAATGAGCAAAAATTCCGTGTGCTTCTTTCATAATATGCCCAAATTCAGAAGCTAAAAATATTGTGGTAAAACCTTTAACAGAAGGATCATGGATATTTGAGAATTCTAATAAGGTTTGTTGTATGCAAGGATGCATGTGAACAAATTATCTTTCAAGTTCAACTATTAGCAAAGATATTGCATCCACAAGACTAGAGGTTTTATTAAGGATTGACCCTTCTAGCATAGGTAATGCACCGACACAAGTAAAGAAATCTTGAATAACACCTTTTCCAATAATATTGCCACTACCTACGCAGAGTTTTTTTGTATGCATGATAATGGTTTCTTTCTCATGAGGATCATCATAAATAGAATCATCAAATTTTTCCTTAGCAACCTCATGAACATTTCCTTTATTTTGCATGAGTTTCAAAAGTACGGACAGATCGTCCAAAGAGCTTGGACTAGTGGCGAAAACATCAATACCCTTTTCAGATCTAGACATGATAACGATAGCAAACAAAAGATCAAACAAGAAAAAGGCAAACAAAAAATATTTTTGTATTTTTGCAAAAAAAAAATAGAAGTGGGGGAGATGAAAATGAGAGGCAAATGGCAAATAAAGTAATTGCAAGGAGATGAGAGTTTATGCGTAGGTACTTGATAGATGTTGATGATGTCTTCCCGGCAACGGCACCAGGAATTCTTCCTGATTGCTTATATCTACGTTGGTATTTCCCCGAAGAGGAGAGGATGATGCAACACATCAAAGGTAAGTATTTCCCTCAGTTATGAAACCAAGGTTATCAATCCAGTAGGAGAACCAAGCAGCACTATGTAAACAACACCTGCCAAACAACAAATACTTGCAACCCAACGCGTAAGAGGGGTTGTCAATCCCTCCTCGGTATTGAGATAGATTAAATTGTATGAGATTTGATAAACAGATCTAACTAAAACACAAAATAAAATAAACAAAGAAAAATTGCAGCGAGGTATTTTTAGATTTAGTATGATAGGAAATAGACCCGGGGGCCGTAGTTTTCACTAGAGGCTTCTCTCGAGAAAATAGCATACGGTGGGTAAACAAATTACTGTTGGGCAATTGATAGAAAAGCGAATAATCATGACGATGTCCAAGGCAATGATCATGTATATAGGCATCACATCCAAGATTAGTAGACCGACTCCTGCCTGCATCTACTACTATTACTCCACACATCGACAGCTATCCAGCATGCATCTAGTGTCTTATGTTCATGGAAAAACGGAGTAATGCAATAAGAACGATGACATGATGTAGACAAGATATATTCATGTAGGAATAAACCCCATATTGTTACCCTTAATAGCAACGGTACATGCGTGTCATGTCTCTTTCTGTCACTGAGATTGAGCACCGCAAGATCGAACCCATCACAAAGCACCTTTTCCCATGGCAAGAAAAATCAATAGTTGGCCAAACCAAACCAAAATTTCGGAGAAGAAATACGAAGCTATAACAATCATGCATATAAGAGTTCAGCAAAGACTCAAATAATATTCATGGATAGAACTGATCATAAACCCACAATTCATCGGATCCCAACAAACACACCGCAAAAAAGGAGTTACATCAAATAGATCTTCAAGAACATCGAGGAGAACATTGTATTGAAGATCAAAAAGAGAGAAGAAGCCATCTAGCTACTAGCTACAGACCCGTAGGTCTGTGGTAAACTACTCACGCATCATCGGAGGGGCAACAAGGATGATGAAGAACCCCTCCGTGATCGTTGCCCCCTCCGGTAGAGTGCCGAAAAAGGCCTCTAGATTGGATCTCGTGGTTCTGGAACTTGCGGCGGCTGGAAAAGTGTTTCGTCGACTCCCCTAGGGTTTTTGGGATTTTAGACTATTTATAGAGGTGGAAGTCGGTGGAGAAGCTTCCTGTGGGCTCCACTACCCACCAGGGCGCGCCATGGTGCCTAGTGGGCCCCACGGCCTCCTCCCGTGTGCTACTTTTGCTCCTTGGGTGTCTTCTGTCCAGAAAAAAAATCTCCAAAAAGTTTCGTTGCATTTGGACTTCATTTGGTATTGATATTCTGCAAAGTAAAAAAACAAGCAAAACAGCAACTGACATTGGGCACTATGTCAATAGGTTAGTCCCAAAAAATGATATTAAGTTGCTAGTAAATGAATATAAAACATCCAAGATTGATAATATAACAGCATGGAACAATCAAAAATTATAGATACGTTGGAGACGTATCACTAGGCGAAAGTATAAGCTTGGGGGGTACGTATTTCTCACCGACATTACATTCATGTTCACACACTTCATTCCAGTTTTCGGTGTTCATCCTCTTTCATTGTATTATCCATGTTATATTCATTTTCTCGCTTTCTTTTTGTGTGTTTGAAAAACTTTGAGAAAATCCAAAAATATTCCTTGCTTCTTTTCGGTTTTCCTTTCTAGTTTAAATTGGTTGTAGAATTAAAAAGAAAACCCAAAAAGATTTCTCGTTCTTCTTTTGCTTCTTGGGAGCTTTCCGTGTAAATAGTTTTTCTTGTTTTTGTTTTCCTTTACTAATTTGCTTCTTTCAAGAAAAACTAAAACTCCAAAAATATTTCAATGTGTTTCTCTGAAATTCTTTTCTTTTGTTGAGTCGTACTAAAGAGAAGACCGCGATGAAAATGTTGAGTGGCTCTCATATGCATTATTGATTATCTAACAAAGAGGTCATATTATTTTGTCTTCTTCTTTGAATAAAATGTTCGCATATTCCAGCTTAGTCCATGGCACTCTTGCACTATTATTATTTTCATATCATTCGGTCGTGCAAGTGAAAGGCAATAATGACGATATATGATAAAGTGACCGAGGCAAGGAAAGGTGGGTATGAACTCAACTTGTTTTTGTTTTTGTAAATATGTTTAACTCAGTAGCCATGATTCAACATATTATGATTAAACATGTTTATGATGACAATTAGAGATTATAGTTGCTTATGCCATGCTTAAGTAGCTAGGAGTGGATGGTGATTTATTTTAAATGTCAACATGCATTAAAATGGTTGTGATGTAGTATGATGATATGGTATCCTCCTCTGAATGTTTCGAGTTGCTTGACTTGGCACATGTTCACACATGTAGTTGATTCAAAACTAACATAGCCTCCACGATATTTATGTTCATGGTGTTTATATCCTACTCATGCTAGTATCCAATGTTAATTATTCACAACGCATGTTCATGACCATTTTCCCTCTCTAGTTGGTCGCTTCTCAACCTATTTCTAGGCTTCGCCTGTACTAAGCGGGAATACAGCTTGTGCATCCAAATCCTTAAACCAAAGTTATTCCAGATGGGTCCACTCACTGGTACAGCGAGGTGCTATACAAACGGTTTTTAACCCCTTTCCGCGACAGCGTTTCGAACCGTCGCCAAGTGAGTGACTGCGATAGGGGGGTCCTTCCCAAACGACCCGGAAACCGTCGGGGATATGCCCTCCTGGCACACACACTTGGCAAAAAGAGGCCGTGTGCGACCGGCGAGCGATCAAATACGGTTATACGTAAGTTGTGCTAAAAATACAATTATACAGGCCAAATCGTTTCCGGTCGTAAATACATCCCACACAGTCAGTCCCCGCTAAATGTTTCCGTTCGTATGTACATTCCACATAGTCAATCCAAGGAATATGTTTCCGTTAGTATGTACATCCCACACAGTTAATCCAAGAAGTACGTTTCCGTTCGTATATACATCCCACACAGTCACTCCAAGGAAAACATTTCCGTTCGTAGGTACATCACACACAATTTTCCCCATTAAATCATTTGTGATAGCGTTGCCATTGCACACAATATTAATAATTTTATAGTTTGCGTTATTGAATGCATCACACACGGTGCGTAGAAGAAACCGTGTGGCAAAGGCTGTCCATCACACACACTTTTTATGTGGTAAACATTTGCGCAAGGTGGCCTGATACGTCTCCAACGTATCAATAATTTATGAAGTATTCATGCCATGTTTACAACAATTTTATATGGTTTTGGTATGATTTGATTAGAACTAACCTGGACTGACGCTGTTTTCAGCAGAACTACCATGGTGTCGTTTTTTGTGCAGAAATAAAAGTTCTCGGAATGGGCTGAAAATTTACGGAGAATATTTTTTGAAAATATAAAAAATACTGGAACGAAAAGATATCGGAGAGGAGTCCCGAGGCAACCACAAGGGTGGAGGGCGCGCCCCCCTACCTTGTCATCGCCTCGTGGGTCCCCTTGACTTGTCCCCGACGCCAACACCTCCTATAAATACCAAAACCTCCAGAAATAAACCTAGATCGAGAGTTCCGCCGCCGCAAGCCTTTGTAGCCACGAAAAACCAATCTGGACCCTGTTCCGGCACCCTGCCGGAGGGGGAAATCATCACCGGTGGCCATCTTCATCATCCCGGCGCTCTCCATTACGAGGAGGCAGTAGTTCACCCTCGGGGCTGAGGGTATGTACTAGTAGCTATGTGTTTGATCTCTCTCTCGTGTTCTTGATTTGGCACGATCTTGATGTACCGCGAGCTTTGTTATTATAGTTGGATCATATGGTGTTTCTTCCCTCTCTATCTCTTGTTGTGATGAATTGAGTCTTGCTCTTTGAGGTTTCGTTATGTTGGATTTAGTATTGGATTTGAGAACACTTGATGTATGTCTTGCGATGGGATATCTGTGGTGACAATGGGATGTTCTATTGATTCACTTGATGTATGTTTTGGCACTCAACTCACGGATTCCCGAGGTGACATTGGGGTAATCTATGCATAGGGGTTGATGCACGTTTTCGTCCTATGTTCTTCGATAGAAACTTTCGAGTGATTCTTTGTTGCATGTTGAGGGATTGTTATATGATCTGATTATGTTATCATTGTTGAGAGAACTTGCACTAGTGAAAGTATGAACCCTAGGCCTTGTTTCCAAGCATTGCAATGCCATTTTTGCTCCATTTTACTACTAGTTACCTTGCTGTTTTTATATTTTCAGATTACAAAAGCCTATATCTACTATCCATATTACACTTGTATCACCATATCTTCGTCGAACTAGTGCACCTATACAATTTACCATTGTATTGGGTGTGTTGGGGACACAAGAGACTCTTTGTTATTTGGTTGCAGGGTTGTTTGAGAGAGACCATCTTCATCCTACGCCTCCCACGGATTGATAAACCTTAGGTCATCCACTTGAGGGAAATTTGCTGCTGTCCTACAAAACTCTACACTTGGAGGCCCAACAATGTCTACAAGAAGAAAGGTTGCGTAGTAGACATCAAGCTCTTTTCTGGCGCCGTTGCCGGGGAGGTTAGTGCTTGAAGGTATATCTTTAGATCTTGCAATCGAATATTTTAGTTTCTTGTTTATCACTAGTTTAATCTATAAAAGAAAACTACAAAAAAATGGAATTGAGGTTGCCTCATATGCTTCATCTTTATAATGTCTTTCGTGAAAATGATGGAATGGAAAATTGTACCAAAGTGTTCGAGGAAGAAGTCAATAAAATGTTTGGCACTAAATTTTTGAATGATGAGCATGATTGCAATGTTGTTAGTGTGAATTCTTTGAATATCCATGACACTAATGATATGCAAAGCTACAAGCTTGGGGATGCTATGTTTGATGAAGATGATATTTTTAGTCCCCCAAGTTTTGATGAGAATATTTATTATGATGATAGCATGGCTCCTATTTATGATGATTATATTGATGAAAGTGGGTTTGGAAGAGTGTCAACTCTAGGTAGTATTGATCCCACTATTTTGGAGGGTGTTGAATCTTTTCACAATATTGATAAAAGTGGAGTTGGAGAGGTCATGACTTCATTTAGTGATGAATCCACTATTTTGGAAGAGGTTTCAATTGATTATTATGAGAACAAAGTTGCTATCTATGATGATTATTGTGATGACACTTATTATATAAAGAATAATGATAACCATGGAACCTGTCATCATGATTTTAATTTTCAATTGGATTATGCCTCACATGATAGTTATTTTGTTGAGTTTGCTCCCACTACTATTCATGAGAATAAATTTGCTTATGTGGAGAGTAGAAAAATTTCTATGCTTGTAGATCATGAAAAGAATGCTTTATGTGATAGTTATATTGCTAAATTCATTCATGATGCTACTGAAAATTATTATGAGGGAGGAATATATACTTGTAGGAATTGCAATAATATCAAGTTTCCTCTCTATGTGTTGAGAATTTTGAAGTTATACTTGTTTTGCCTTCCTATGCTAGTTGATTCTTGTTCCCATAAGTTGTTTGCTCACAAAATACCTATGCATAGAAAGTGGGTTAGGCTTAAGTGTGCTAGTCATATGCTTCATGATGCTCTCTTTGTGTTTCAATTCTTATCTTTTATGTGAGCATCATTGAAATCACTATGCCTAGCTAAAAAGGCATTAAAGAAAAGCTCTTGTTGGGAGACAACCCAATATTTACCCCTACTATTTTTGTGTGTTCACATGATTAAGCTACTGTATTAATCATGTTTTATAGCTTTTGTTTGAATAAGGTGTCAAGTAAAGCCTTTGGGATAGTGTGGTTGATAGTTGACTTGATTCTGTGCAAAAACAGAAACTTTTGTGTCCAGTACAGAAATTCCTGTCTTTTACTGGAACGTTGAAAACTCTTAAATTTTTACAGATGATTTATATACAAATTTTCTACGTTTTCCTAATTTTTTAGAATATTTGTAGTTACATAAGTATGACCTTAATTCAGATCTTTACAGACTTTTCTGTTTTTGACAGATTCTGTTTTCGATGCATAGTTTGCTTGTTTCCTAGTTTCTATGGCTTATATTGCTCAATATATATTGTAGAAATGGTAGGGTACAGTAGGTATCATGTGATAAATTTTTTGAATCTTGTCTTTGACAGTACCAAAGTGAATGATTTGTTTTATTATACTAACCCATCTCACGAAGTTCCGTTAAGTTTTGTGTGATTGAAGTTTTCAAGTTTTGGGTGAGATATCGATATGAGGAGAATAAGGAGTGACAAGAGCCTAATCTTGGGGATTCCCAAGGCACCCCAAGGTAATATTCAAGGAAGATCCAAGCAACTAAGCTTGGGGATGCCCCGGAAGGCATCCCCTCTTTCGTCTCCAACATTATCGGTAACCTTACTTGGAGCTATATTTTTATTCGTCACATGATATGTGTTTTGCTTGGAGCATCATTTTATTTTCTTAGTATTTGCTTGATGTTATTTATATTAATGTTTTTCATCTTTTATTTCAATAAAAGTGTCAAGTTTAGCCTTTACCATGCTTATTTTGCAAGTCTATATGTTGCTGTTTTGAAAACAGAAAGTTTTCTATCGTTGTCTGAATTCTTATGGAAAGTAAGAACATGTTAAAATCTTGAAATTTTTACACAATCAGTAAGAATTTTGTTTATACAATGTGCTAATTTTTCAGAATTTTTTGAGTTGGGGAAGTAGGAGTAAAATTGCAATCTTTACAGACTGTCCTGTTTAGAGAGATTGCTGTTATGTTTGCATTGTTTGCATATGTTTGCTTGTTTAACGATTCTATTTGAGAATAGGAGTATTAAATATGCAGAGGCATTTAGTATGCAATGTTAAATAATAATTTTAGTGATTTGCTACAGTAGATAATGATAAGGTTTTGCATTTGATTTATACTAACTTTTCTCACGAGTTCTTGTTGAGTTTTCTGTGGATGAAGTTTTTAAGATTTAGGGAAACCGTGATATAAAAGGAATTAATGAGACACAAAAGTTCAAGCTTGGGGATGCCTAAGGCATCCCTAAGTCTCAAGCATCTAAGCTTGGGGATGCCCCGGTTGGCATCCCACCTTTCTTCTTCAACAATGATCGGTCAGTTTTGGTTGAGCCTAAGTTTTTGCTTTTTCACATGATGTGTGCTATTTTTAGAATGTTATTTTATTTTATTTTGCTTGCTGTTTGAATAAAATACTTAAGATCTAAATTATTATTTTTGAGAGAGAGTCTTCACATAGCTACTTAATTATTTGACTACTCGTTGATCTTCACTTATATTTTTTGGAGTAGTTTGTCATTTACTCTCGTGCTTCACTTATATCCTATGAGTAAATTGTCGGTGTACTAAGTATTGGGCCTTTAGTACCCCATACTTGTGCACGGGCAGTTGTAGTCGTGCCAGCGGCAAAGGCTTGCCGGGGGAATAGCTGAAGATTAATCCAAGGATATCAAAGAGATACTCAAGCCAAGAATCAGAGGATCAGGAGATAATAAGGGCTGAAGGCCGAAGATTAGGCCCCCGGCAAGATCTTGCCGGGGTAGCTTGTGGAGCCCGGCAAGATTCTATCACTGTGCCACCACTTCAACATAGCAACCAGCCTGGCATTCTGGGCCCATTTCTGGATGCGTGGCAAGGCGCCAATGGAGGAGAGCTTAAGCGGTGCTGATGGGATGGCCCGTTTTTCCATTCCCAAGAAAATGAGGACACCTAAACGGACACCTCACGGTGCATTAAATACATTTGTCCTAAACCGTCAGTGGTTAGGTATGATGACCCTGTAGCTACTTTACACCTCAATGTATGTACATTTTGCCACTGTGGAGACCCCTTTGAACATATAAAAGGAGGCCCAAGGCAACTGCTACAGGCGGAGGATCTTCTGGCCCATTCTGCATGCGTAGCTGCTCTTTGAACGTACTGTTCATCGCAAGCGCTCCTGGAGCTTGGGCTCAAGAACACTCATAATAAATCAAGGCAGGAGTAGGGTTTTACGCTGATTAGCGGCCCAAACCTGGATAAAATCCCTTCGCGTTGATCGTTGGTTCTGCTCTTTGCGCATACCTCTCTCCCTGCCGAATCGTAGAAGGGATCCACGCGGTCCCATAGGTGTCGTACGCCGACATCTTTGGCACGCCAGGTAGGGGGAAAAGGTTGCGTGAACCTGATCCAGTGATCGGCGCCTCAGTTTCTTCATCATCTTCGTCACCATGCCACCCAAGAAGAAGAGTGCCGCAACGGCGCTACCATCTACGTCCGTTTTGCCTGTGCCCTCGCGTACGGGTGATGGCGTGGATGCAGAAGGTAGAGGTTTAGAGCCTGCACGGCGTTCCGGTGATCCAAGCCAGGCGAGCGGCGTCGTTCGCAGCGGCGACGGCAACCCGCACGTCGCTGGATCCAGAGATGGGGCTGTGCTGCCTACGGGCGGCGCAGTGAACTCCAGAGGTCGGAGGACACCTCCTAGGACTCCTGCGCCGGCGCAAGCGTTGCAGCCTTCACAGGTTGCACGTGACGAGCAGCGCCATGGCGCTGGTGGTTCAAGACGTCCCCATGAAAGGACTTCTGCGCATCGATCCCAAGGTGCGCAGGCCCAGCATGCACGCCAAACTGTCGATGGAAGTGGCGCGCGATCGCGTGATCGTGACGGTGCTCCTTCTAACATTGTTAGGAGTCAGAGCACCTCACGTACTTCGCACCTGTCACCGCCGCCTACACCAGCGGAAGCTTTGGCACGTGCGCAGCTACTCCTCCATTTTCCTCCTGCTCCGGAGAAGATGGAGGAGTGGAGATCTACCATCCAGAGCCTCATCGGCTTCGTCAACAAGGATGGGCCGCAGCAGGCAGGGCCCTCGCGGCGGCGGTCCATCGATCCGGCGCGAGCCGATGGAGAGAAGACTGGAGGCGGTGCGACCACGGTGCACTCCCCTCCATGACAGCAGCGGCGATCGACGACCCAGCAGATCGATGACCGTGACGATGATTCCATGGCGTCGTCTGATCCACGGATGCGTTGCGACCAGCATCAAGTTCTTCGGGAATGAAGCAAGAAGGACGCTCGAACTACCATCGAGCGGCGACGGGAAGCGCGCCATCAATCTAATAAACGCACAGGACCTACTGTCGACGAGCCTGCGCCAGGGTACGCAGGCGACTTGCCTTACGAGGTAGGTTGTCCAGCGTTTACCCGTGAGCTGCGGCGAGTCCAGTGGCCCAATTCCCGAACCTTCAAACCAGAGGTCCCGGAGAAATATGACGGCAAGACCCACCCGTCGGAGTTCCTGAGCATCTACACCATTGCGGTGCAGGCTGCCGGGGGCCGAGACGACAAGATACTTGCCAACTACTTCCCGTTGGTGCTCAAACCCAACGTTAGGTCGTGGTTGATGCATCTGCCGGAGAATTCCATTTCTTCTTGGTCAGATCTGTGCCACCAGTTTGTTGGCGCCTTTGTTGGAGGCCATCAAACTCCTGGCCAGGAAAGTGATTTGCATCTCATCCCCCAGAAGGAGGGCGAGCCTCTGCGCAAATATATCCAAAGGTTCAGCCGTGTGAAATACAGCATCCCGGATGTTCATCCTACCGCTGTTATCGGCGTGTTTCGTCAGAACGTGCGTAACCGCAAGATGCGGGAAGAAATGGCGATGAACAAAATCAGGGATATCGCCGAGCTTTATGCTCTGGCCGATAAATGTGCACGGGTTGAGGAGGGAAGGAGACTCCCTGGCGAGGATGTTGGCACAGGGAGCGACTCAGAAGGCGAAGATGCTGCCGCCCCGACAAAGAAGGGCCGGTGGCGAAACAAGAAGCTTAAAGGCAAGGCCGTGCTCACTGTCGAGGGATCCGGCAATCCTGGCACCGCCAAGAAGGCCAAAGTTGGCGATCCCGGCAAGGAAGTTGCCGGGTGCGCCTCCTGTCAGGCCTTGGTGGCTGCCGACAAACCGGAAGGCTCCGGCAAACAGTATTGCAAGATCCATCGCACCAAGGGCCATGATCTCCAAAACTGCCGGCAAGTTGAACAGCTTGTCGAGAAGCAGAGAGCTGAATACGAGAGGCGAGACAAGGAAAAGGCCCAAGATAGTGCTGAAGGATCCGGCAAGAAGCGTGGTGGCCGGGGGGGTCGCCGCGGCAAGGCCAAGCAACAGAAGGAGAGGCCTGCTCGAGGCCGTGACAAAGAAGAGGGTGATGATGATGATGAAGAAGATGATGAGTCCAGTGAGCACGAATTTCAGAAAGCTACAGAGGCCATGTGCATCGACGGAGGCGCCTCGTTGCATTCTTCCCACCGTCGGCTTAAACAGTGGGTGCGTGAGGGTAATGCAACAGAGCCATCATTTGATGCACGAAGACCCCTGAAGTGGTCCAGCACACCTATCATTTTTGACGCCGAGAATCACCCTGATCGCATGACAGCGGTCGGGTGCTTGCCATTGTTGGTTTCACCGACAATTCGCAACCTCAAGGTGACAAAAATGCTAGTTGACGGTGGGGCCGGACTGAACCTAATCTCACCAGACGTGCTCAAGAAGTTGCAAATTCCTGATGAAGATCTCGAGGAAACGGGCACGTTTCAAGGGATCAATCCAGGAAGGACCCAGCCAAAAGGCAAAATAACGCTACCGGTAACATTTGGTAGCGAGCTCAACTACAGGACAAAGAAGGTGGTGTTCGATGTCGCCAAGATCCCCATGTCATACAATGGGATCCTTGGCCGCCCAGCGCTGGCCAAGTTCATGGCGGCATCACACTATGCATATAATGTGCTGAAAATGCCCGGGTCATTGAGCGTCATCACTGTCCACTCCGACAAGAAGGATGCGCTCATTTGCGCCGATCAACTCTACTGGGAAGCAGTTGCAGCACCTGCCGCCAAGGCATCTGCTACTGCCGTTGGAACTCCCGGGGGGAAGAAGAAGACCGGCAAGAACCTTGGCGCAAACTCCGGTAAGCGCACCTCCTCGGAGTGTTGCGCTCCCATTGAGGATGTACTAGAGAGTTCCACCGGCAAGAACAAGAAGTCCAAGGCTGCTCCACCAGAGACAAAGAAGGTGCCCATCAAGGAGAATGGAACGGGAGGAACTTTCACCATAAGTTCCACCCTTGATGACAAATAGGAAAGCGCGCTCATTGCCTTCCTGCGGGCGAATGTCGATGTGTTTGCATGGCGACCATCTGACATCCCCGGTGTTCCCAGGGAGGTAATTGAGCACCACCTTGTTGTTTGTCCTCACGCGCGGCCCGTCAAGCAAAGGGTGAGAAAGCAGGCCTTGGAGCGGCAAGAATTTATTGCCGAAGAAATCAGGAAGTTAGAAGCAGCAGGTTTGGTCAGAGGAGTGCTTCACCCAACGTGGTTGGCCAATCCGGTTGTAGTGCGCAAGGCAAATGGGAAATGGAGGTTGTGTATTGATTATACAGATATCAATAAAGCCTGTCCTAAAGATCCTTTCCCCTTGCCACGCATCGACCAGATTGTGGACTCCACTGCTGGTTGTGACCTACTGTCGTTCCTTGATGCCTACTCAGGGTATCATCAGATCTTCATGGCAAAAGAAGACGAAGAAAAGACCGCATTTATCACCCCATGTGGTACGTACTGTTTTATACGAATGCCTTTCGGGTTGAAAAGTGCTGGTTCTACATTTGCGAGAGCAGTCCAAATCGGTTTTGAGCCTCAGCTACATAGAAATATGGAAGCCTACATGGATGACATAGTGGTCAAAACCAAGGACAAAGCAACGCTCATACAAGATCTAGAAGAGACATTTGCAAATCTGCGCAAGATCAATTTAAAGCTCAATCCTGAGAAGTGCGTGTTCGGCGTTCCTTCCGGCAAGCTTCTCGGGTTCTTTGTGTCTCAGCGAGGGATCGAGGCGAACCCCGACAAGATCAAAGCTATTGAGCAGATTGAGGTGCCAAGGCGCGTCAAGGATGTACGTCGTCTTGCCGGCTGCGTTGCTGCCCTAAGCAGGTTTATCTCCAAATCTCCAACGTATCTATAATTTATGAAGTATTCATGCCATGTTTACAACAATTTTATATGGTTTTGGTATGATTTGATTAGAACTAACCCGGACTGACGCTGTTTTCAGCAGAACTACCATGGTGTCGTTTTTTGTGCAGAAATAAAAGTTCTCGGGATGGGCTGAAAATTTACGGAGAATATTTTTGGAAAATATAAAAAATACTGGAACGATAAGATATCAGAGAGGAGTCCCGAGGCAACCACAAGGGTGGAGGGTGCGCCCCCCTGCCTTGTCGTCGCCTCATGGGCCCCCTTGACTTGTCCCCGACGCCAACACCTCCTATATATACCAAAACCTCCAGAAATAAACCTAGATCGGGAGTTCCGCCGCCGCAAGCCTCTGTAGCCATGAAAAACCAATCGGGGCCCTGTTTCGGCACCCTGCCGGAGGGGGAAATCATCACCGGTGGCCATCTTCATCATCCCGGCGCTCTCCATGACGAGGAGGGAGTAGTTCACCCTCGGGGCTGAGGGTATGTACCAGTAGCTATGTGTTTGATCTCTCTCTCGTGTTCTTGATTTGGCACGATCTTGATGTACCGCGAGCTTTGTTATTATAGTCGGATCATATGGTGTTCCTTCCCTCTCTATCTCTTGTTGTGATGAATTGAGTCTTGCTCTTTGAGGTTTTGTTATGTTGGATTGAGTATTGGATTTGAGAACACTTGATGTATGTCTTGCGATGGGATATCTGTGGTGACAATGGGATGTTCTATTGGTTCACTTGATGTATGTTTTGGCACTCAACTCACGGATTCCCGAGGTGACATTGGGGTAATCTATGCATAGGCGTTGATGCACGTTTTCGTCCTATGTTCTCCGATAGAAACTTTGGAGTGATTCTTTGTTGCACGTTGAGGGATTGTTATATGATCCGATTACGTTATCATTGTTGAGAGAACTTGCACTAGTGAAATTATGAACCCTAGGCCTTGTTTCCAAGCATTGCAATACCATTTTTGCTCCGTTTTACTACTAAATACCTTGCTGTTTTTATATTTTCAGATTACAAAAACCTATATCTACTATCCATATTACACTTGTATCGCCATCTCTTCGCCGAACTAGTGCACCTATACAATTTACCATTGTATTGGGTGTGTTGGGGACACAAGAGACTCTTTGTTATTTGGTTGCAGGGTTGTTTGAGAGAGACCATCTTCATCCTACGCCTCCCACGGATTGATAAACCTTAGGTCATCCACTTGAGGGAAATTTGCTACTGTCCTACAAAACTCTGCACTTGGAGGCCCAACAACATCTACAAGAAGAAAGGTTGCGTAGTAGACATCATGGCCTAACGCAAACAATTTTCAAGAGGATGTCGTGTGTGATTGTTCATTGATCCAACACGGTTTATTCCTAGAAACTGTGTGCGTTGCCTGAGGTCATCGCCCACGGTGTTTTCTCAATAACCGTTTGCAATAGAAAAAACCCAATTAGCAGGCTAATTGGCCATTAGCAGGCTAATTGCCCTATTATTAATAATCCATTTATTAATCTAATTGACATTTCATATTAAGCAGACAATATATTTCATTTCCATATGAAGGAAGCAGGATTTCATATTTGAAATACATCAGAGTACAACATCATATAGCTTCATCACTCAGCTACCCCATTACACAACTGCACCAACACCAAGTTTCACATGCAACATCTATAACCTTTCAAAATTAGCATTATAGACGGTACATAGACAGATGCATCTCATCTGGAAAACTGCTGAAGTGGAAGGCGAATATTGAGCCTTCATTGATGTTGAAGGTCTTTGCAACTTTAGGCTTGTGCTTGTGGATGATTGACCGTCCATCCTTCGTCCTCTTCAGGAACACTTCAATATTGAACCGTGGGCGTTGTATGAAAACCTTCCTTGCCTCCTGACCATACAGGTGGTTTGAGAGGTAATCATCAGTGAACTGCTTTGGAAAGGCCTGAAAACAAGGATGTGCATAAATATCTTCTCTATATTGGAAATGGGGCAAAGGAATAAAAAAAGGCAAGGTATAATAGTTAGTACCATCTTGTAGTGAACTGATGTCTTATTCATTGTGCAGACAAATATCTTGTTGTTTTTTGTTGCTAATTTCTTTATCCTAACAATCTTTCTGAGTTTCTTGACTTGACTGATATTCATGGACAACTCATTTCCCCATATGCAAAAAATGTCGAACAGTGGGTCAAAACCTATGACAGCAGGACCTACATGTGCAAGACCAAATTGTTAAAAACCTAAATATTAGAATGGTTCTTGCAATTGCACAATAATGTGCTATTAAACAAAGGACCATGCATGTGCAAACCTCGATTGTAAACCTCAGTGCTTCCCATTGTTTCCCTGCAACACATATAAGGTAGTTAGTCATCAGGTTAAGTGAGGGTTCGCATGCTATCAGTAAAATATGTTGATGAAAAATAAGCACATTGCAGATTCATCAGATTAATTCAAGCCACATGGAAAACCCATTTATCCAAACCAAGCATGATTAAGAACTAGGAAATATAGCAGTTGTATATGTTTCTCATGTATTAAGTGCAGCCAAATTCAATTTATTCCTCACATGCACAACAATACAAAATTCTACCCACGACAATTGGACATCGCATTGCAGAATTGAACCAAGCAGTTAACTAAACACCACAACAAACGAACCAAACATTAACTGAGCACCACATTGCATAATATAACATACTCCTGATAGAAGATCAGACAGTTAACCAAACCAAGCATGCTTAACAACTTGAAAATATAGCAATTGTATTTGTTTCTCATGTATTTAGTACAGCCAAATTTGATTTATTTCTCGCATGGTATACAATAACAGAATGCACCCACAACAATTGAACATCGCATTGCAGAATTGAACCAAACAATTAACTAAACACCACAACAAATGAACCAAATGTTAACTGAGCACCACATTGCACAATGTATAACATACTAGAAGGTCAGACAGTTAACCAAACCAAGCATTCTTGACAACTTGGAAATATAGCAATTGTATTTGTTTCTCATGTATTTTGTAAAGATAAATTTGATTTATTTCTCACATGGAAGACAATACAAAATTGTAGCCTGAAGAATTGAACATCACATTTGCAGAATTGAACCAAACAGTTAACTGAAGATGACAACTAATTAACCAAACAGTTAATAAGTGAGCACCACATTGCATGACATATAGAACATATACACTAGAGCAATATATTGCATGGTAAAAGTAGATAGCACAATTCACTAGAATTTGTTAAGGAAAGGCAAGAGCAGCACATGCAACGGGTAAACTGAGCATGCTTAACCGGCGTAGCTAGCAAACTGAACATGGGTCCTTATAGTGAGCTAATAAGACAAGCTACTCCTCATCGTCGGAGATATCGATGATGATTAGCTCCTTGGACATGGAAGAGGGCGAGGCCTCCACATCGTGGGTGCCCTCGTCGTAGTGGTGAGTTGCCTGAGCCGCTCCGGGCACCAACCTGCTGGCTCTCGAGTTGAGGTAAGCACGTGCACGCTGAGAAAACACCTCGTAGTCTTCGTCGAAGGCACCGAGGGTGGCCTCGAGAAAATGCCATGAACTATCGTTTAAAGAAGCCAACCATGTCGTGGCGTTGGCACGCAAGGCGTCGATGGTGGCCTCGACGGTGAGGTGCTCCTCCAAGATCTGGGGGTCGGCACGAATGGCAGCCATCGCGACCTCATCCGCGCGTGCGGCCGCGATTTGCTTCTCCGCTGCCAAATGCTCCTTGAGCTCCTGGCTATACTGCGTGCACCATGGCTTAGGGCGGCGCTTATTTGGTGGAGGGGTCGGTGATTTGGGTGGAAGGTGTCACGCCGGCGGTCGGGGCATGTGGGATGTGGAAGGAGGAGGAGGATGGGGGTCGGGTGTGGATTACCTGCCTGGATAGACGAGGCCGAGCAGCGTGAAGGAGGGTCACCGGCGAGGAGGCGGCACTGCAATCAAGGAGTGAAGGTTTCAACTTGGAAAGGAAGGCGGAAACAGGGAAAATGTGGCTTTTGGTAAGGGGGAGGGGCGGGGACGTAGATATTTCCGCGGAAGCCGAAAATTTTGAATCGGTGTAGCAAAAAAACTGGCGCGCAAAGTGTCATCAGACACGGTCCCTTATTCAGCACTGTGTACGATATGTGAACATCACAAACGATTCATATAGCTTAACCCGTGTGTGATGAGTTTGAACATGCAAATTTTGGTTCAAATTTCCCTGGTTACAGTGGTCATCCGCGTCATTGCATAATTTGGGTACACAAAGGAGACTACAGCACACCCACACTTCTTAATCGAGCAAGTTTAGCAATTAAACAGAGCTAGCTGACCTAAACATTACTCTAACAAATTAAATATTGGCGCTCTTAATTAAACAAAACAAAGAGTACTACTACGGCTGGTGCTCGTCGATCTCCGCCACCTCCTCCATGTCCAGCTCGCGCCGGACGGTCTCCTGGGGAAGGGGCTCCATGGCATCCATCGCACCATACTCGGCAAGCATCTCGCCATCCGTGTCCGCCATCTCTTTGGAAAAGGCCGCCACGAGCTGGGCATGGGCGGCCGCGATCTGGGCTTGGACGGGCTCCGTCGTGGCAAGGTATGCGGCGGAGGAACGGACGGCTGCTCGAACGCTCTCGGTGATTGCCAACTCTTCGGCCGTGGGTTGCCGACCGTTGTCGGAGAAGCTTCGTTTGATTTGTGCGGTGACCGCCATGAGCTGGGAGTGGGCAGCCTCAACATGGTCGTGGGCGGCCTCCATCAGGGCTAAGGCCGCCGCTGCGGAACGGACAGCTGCTGTGCCGCTCTCGCTAGTTGCTATCCCCGAGGCAGATGTTGCTGCCGCCACCTGAGAAGCAACAGCGGCCGTTTGGGCTGCCTTGGCCGCCCGGTCGCAGATTGCGGCCACGTTCATGCACCTTGTTAGCACGCACATGGCGGCTGCGGCCGCGCTCTATCCGGAGTGGGCCGCCGAAGTTGCCCTCACGACGCGGGTCCACGTCCCCATCTTTCACCGGCGACGATTGAACTGTGAAATGATATTTGGGGAGTGAGCTAGTGTGCTTGACACGTCGGCTGTGGACTGTAGCTGATGCACCTTCTCGCGTAAGCCATAGGCGTACTATACTCCGACGGTGCTCCAAGATATTTTATACTGCATCTCACACGGTTGGTGATAATAAACTGTGTGCGATCTACTTGATTTTTCATCTTGATTTGAATTACATAATGGAGTGACAGCGACAATGGAGGGTGTTTGAATTGCTAGAACTTTTATCTGCAGTGAACATGCAACTATAGGTTTGTCGTAAAAAAATTGGAATTATTCAGGGTTCGTTTGGACATTTTTATACATTAACTTGGTTTTCTAGCCATTTCAGGTGCACAATTCAAAATTAAACTACATGCACATGCTTCGGTGCACCAACATGGGTTGTGAAATCATATATGTGTCCATGGGTTTATGCTTATGTCCCATGCAAGAAATGGAGATGAATTTCGAACACCACGGCACCGTGGCTCTCCGGTAAACGTTGAGGTACTTGCTTTTGTAATTCTAGTAAATCCAAAACCCATCTAAAATTCATGAACCTTGGCATGCTATCATGCAATGGCATCAACATGCTGGGGTAAAAAATATTGTCCCATTTGGGACAGGTTATGGTATAAGCTTCTCACAAACCAGAGCTTCTCACAAGAAGCCTCATGGTCCGTTAGGGAAACGTGTCACCTTTGTGGACAAAACGATATTCGTCGCCTCTTCTTGCTTTCAATTTTTTTCTGGTGTCAACATAGAACAACAGGAGTGTCGTGCTAAATTTTGGAATATTTCGGGGATCGTTTGGACATTTTTATATGCTAACTGAGTTTTCTAGGCATTTATGTTCATAATTCAAAATTGAACTACATGCACATGCTCCAGTGCATAAAAACGGGTTGAAAAATCAAATGTGTGTCATTGGTTGCAAGCTTAGGTCACATGCAAGAAATGAGAATGAATGTCAAACACCTTGACACTGTCGCTCGGCCGCTAACATTGAGATACATGGTTTTAAAATTCTAGTAAATCGAAAACTCGTCTGAAATTCATGAAACTTGACATGATATCATGGAACGGCATCGACATGCCGTGGTAAAAATATTGTCCCATTTGGGGCAGGTTTGGGTATAAGCTTCTCGCAACCAGAGCTTCTCTCACAACAAGCCTGATGGTTTCGGTAGGGAACATGCCACCTTGGGGGACGAAATGATATCTGTTGCCTCTTCTTACTTTCAAAAAATTTCTCGTGTCAACATAGAACAGCAGGAGTGTTGTGTCAATTTTTGGGATTTTTCGGGGTTCGCTTGGACATTTTTATACATTAACTGAGTTTTCTATGCATTTTGTGCATAATTCAAATTTGAACTACATGCACATGCTCCAGTGCATATAAATGGGTTCAAAATTGAAATGTGTGTCCTTGGTTGCATGCTTAAGTCCCATGCAAGAAATGAGAATGAATGTCAAACACCTTGCCACCGTCGCTCGGCCGCTAACATTGAGATACATGGTTTTTAAATTCTAGTAAATCGAAAACGCGTCTGAAATTTATGAAACTTGACATGCTAGCATGGAATAGCATCAACATGCTGTGGTAAAAATATTGTCCCATTTGGGGCAGGTTGGGGTATAAGCTTCTCACAAACCAGAGCTTCTCACAACAAGCCTCATGGTTACGGTAGGGAACGTTTCACCTTTCTGGACGAAACGATATCCGTTGCCTCTTCTTGATTTCAATTTTTTTCTAGTGTCAACATAGAACAACATGAGTGTTGTGTTAATTTTAGGAATTTTTCGGGGTTTGTTTGGACATTTTGATACATTAACTGAGTTTTCTATGCATTTATGTGCATAATTCAAATTTGAACTACAAGCACATGCTCCAATGCATGTAAATTGGTTGAAAAATCAAATCTGTGTCCTTGGTTGCATGCTTAGGTCCCATGCAAGAAATGGGAATGAATGTTAAACACCTTGCCACCGTCGCTCGACCGCAAACATTGAGATACATGGTTTTTAAATTCTAGTAAATCCAAAACTCGTCTGAAGTTCATGAAACTTGACATGCTATCATGGAGCGGCATCAACATGCTGTGGTAAAAATTTTGTCCCATTTGGGGTAGGTTTGGGTATAAGCTTCTCGCAAACCAGAGCTTCTCACAACAAGGCTGATGGTTTCGATAGGGAACGTGCCACCTTTGGGGACGAAACGATATCCGTTGCCACTTCTTGCTTTCAAAAAATTTCTATTGTCAACATAGAACAACAGGAATGTTGTGTCAATTTTTGGGATTTTTCGGGGTTCGCTTGGACATTTTTGTACATTAACTGGGTTTTCTAGGCATTTTATGTGCATAATTCAAATTTGAACTACATGCACATGCTCCAGTGCAGAAAAATGGGTTGACATATCAAATGTTTGTCCTTGCATGCATGCTTAGGTCCCATGCAAGAAATGGGAATGAATTTCAAACACCAGGGCACTGTTGATTGCCGGCAAAACATTGAGATACTTTGTTTTTAAATTCTAGTAAATCCAAAACTCGTCTGAAATTCATGAAACTTGACATGCTATCATGGAATGGCACCCGACATGTTGTGGTATTTTTCGTGTCCATTTTGAGAGAAGGCGCACTCGAATAACAGCCAACAAAGGCATTTTGAAACAAATAGCTGCCACTTTAACATCTCAAACGTTTGTATAATTTAAATCATGTGCGTTCTGTTAACCATTCACGTGATGCCACGTGTCTCTCTTTTAATGGCTATAGGAGGTGCCGTGCAGATAGCTGCTTGACTGAACAGGAGGCGTGCGAGCGCAGTCCGGTGCACAGGCTGACCGAGAGGCGTGCAAGCTGTCCTCCAATGCATAGGCTCACCGAGAAGCGTGCAAGCTGTACGCTGCGCAGGCTCACTGGGAAGCAAGCCCTTTGACTTCCATGGACATCCGCCTTGTTCGCATCCTCTCCATTAATGGCGCCCGAGCCGCTGTTTAATACGGGCGGCCTTACTGTTCGCCTCCCATTCCCCTCCCTCCCACAGACCTCCACCAACGCCATGGCGCAAAAGGATCATCTGCCACTAGTCTTCAAGTTTGGTGAAGACGACTCCGAGCCGGAGGAGATAGAAAATAAGGAGGAATGGGGCCTCATGGACATGGCCCTGAACGAGCTGGCCGCGGCGGTTGCTGCCTCCCGCGCCCGTCCCAGCTCCCATCCCCGCGCCCGCACCAGCGACCATCACCGTAGCATTGAAGGGCTGGTCGCCGAGCACTATCGCAGAGCTGGAAGCCGCGGGCGTCAACGAGGTCTCCGCGGACCCACGCGAGCTCGTGTACATGCCAACGCCAGCGCCCATGCCCGTGCCCGTGCGCGCCCCTGCACCCACCACGGCACCGGTTCCCGTACGTTTGCCTGCACCCGCCGCGCCCGTGCCCGTGCACGCGCCCCCCTCAGCGGCATGGGACGCCGCCGTCGACCGCTACCTCGCAGCGCCGCTAGTTGCCGTCCTCCCGCGCCACGCCCGTCGATCGCGCGACGACATGATGTTTGATTTCCAAGTGAAGAACATTCTGTGCTGCCTTGAAGACTTCAACAACGGCGTCCCGTAGGACAACAACGACAACACCGGCGCGGCACGCCGCCTCCGCCGCCGCCGGAAATAGTTTTTTTGGGTTTAATACTGTATCTCGATCATATGAATATAAATTCGCAGTGTGATTGAATGACAGATATGGTTTGAACGAACTTGCGTTTCTCTCTCTTAATGTACTGACTTATCAAACAATTTTCTTTAAAAAAATGTCAATGGTTTTTAAATATAAAACACTCATCGCAAACGTTTTAGTTAGAACACTCGTATGCAAACCGACAGCTTCCCCAGGAAGCCAAGGGGAAATGTGCCGAGCAGGATTTGTGCAGCTCTTGATCGCAAACGTTTTAGATAGAGCACCCGTATGCAAAGTGAGAGCTATGGTATTCCCCAGTAAGTCAAGGGAAAATTCGCAGCGCAGGATTTGTGCATCTCTTCAATGCAAACGGTTCAGATTGAATACGGTATGCAAAGCCAGACTTCGGCGCTAAGCCAAGAGAAAATGTGTCGAGCAGGATTTGTACATCCCTTCAATGCAAATGGTTGTTTTGGATGACCCGTGTGCAACCACGTACAGACAATTTGGTAAGATTTGCATCTGTCATATTGGGTATATTGCCATTTGTCAAACTAGAAAGATTGACATTTGTTGATCTAGTAACATTGCCATTTGTCAACCTTGTAACACTGCGATTTGTCAAAATATGCAGCTAAAAATCACTAGCACTATCTAATTTTTGCAACTAAAATTCAGTAATTAAGCATAGATTTTATTCATAGATTAAGCAGTCGTTCTTTATACAAACAGTTCAACTCGACAGCTGAACCAACCAAACTTTTCCCCAATTGTTGCCAACCACGTACTGAAATAGCTAGTTCAACTATATATACTAGCTAATTTTAAGTACGTTGTACAGTTCCACCACATCTATAGTCAGATGAACTGAACAAAATAGCCCCTAAATACTACTATGGAGGGGCTTTGTACTACTTCCGGCAGCCTTTCCTCTACCGAGCGCGCTCAGTAAGAGGCAGAGGAGGAGGAGCTTACCGACGAGCTGGACAACTGCAGTACGGTGCCTGCCGCTGCTGCACCTTCAGCGACGCTCACCTCGAACGCCCTCTGCCGCTCCAGACGACCCCTCTCGAAGCGGTGGTTCTCCTTGTAGATCTCCTGATTCCTCGCCACTGTGGCCGCGTGTGCTGCGGCCACGGCGGCGGTAAGGCTCTTTGCGTGCTCGACGAGGCGCTCCTCCTCCTTCCGCAGGAACTCGATGTAGCGCGCAAGGTCGCTGATGCACGTGCGGGCCTCCACCTTCGCCTCCCGCCTTTGGGCGGCGGTGGCGGAGCGGGTGATGACCCCGGCGGTCGACGGTGGGCTGGCGGCCACGGCGGCCGATGATGGGGTGGCGGCCATGACCACCACCTCCCGCCTTCGGGCCGCGACGGCGGAGCGGGTGATGGCCACGGTGGCTGGCAGTGGGGTGGCGGCCACGATGGCCACCTCCCGCCTTCGGGCCGCGGCGGCAGAGCGGGCGATGGCCCTGGCTTTCGACGGTGGTGTGGCGGCCACGGCGGCAGACGATGGGGTGGCGGCAACGTCAGCCGGCAACAGCTGCCGACGGGCAGCGGCGGCGGAGTGTGTGGTGGGTGTTCTGCGCACACCCAACAGGGACGCCACGCGCAATACACTACACCGGAGACTGCGCCACCGACGTGGTGTAGCCTCCCAGCTGGAGCTGTCCTCTGATGACGGCGGAGTGGCTGAGCGACGACGACGGACCGGTGCCATTGGCAATTGTGGGAGAAGCAGACGAGATAAGCTACAGGGAGGAAGGGGAAAATGCGACGCAGGACTCGCCGGCCATGAGGGTTTATATAGCAGGCCGGTAAGCATTGGGATTTTGGGGGATTTCACTGAGTTGGGCGGGAAGCTTACGCGGGAACCTGCGCGGTTCCGCGGGAACGGGCTCACCACCGTTTGGCCAAAAGAATGCCCCCGCGCGCTGCTCAAGCTTGCGCTCTAAGCCGTCTGCGGCAGCGGGGTGATAAGACGTGCGAGAGGAGGTCGAAAGGACACGTACACATACGGTTAATAATGTAACACCCCCCTGTATTACTACAGTGATCACCCTCTTGATTATGCCAAGTCATCACCATTTACAATGCATGATCACAGTGGCTAAATATCTCGTATCAGATTATGCCATTGGATTCTAATTCAAATTCCAGTGGAATTCGAAGTTGCTCAAAACCTGCTGGAAAAATGTTCACCATCTGACACAAATTCCATAACATTTATTTGTTAAGGAAAACAATATCACTCCTTTGCAAATATGGGCAGTAGCATTTAAAACAATGCTATTCCAGCAATTTTTATTGCCAAATCATTTATGAAAAATGCAACTGAATTCCATTGGTCCCCAAACTTTTTTTGGCACTGTCTATAAACACCAGGGAATTAATGGGACACTTTCCATATTTTTCCTAAGTGATTAGGATGCCCCAAATAATCTTTTATCTCTCTCTATTTATTAAAGAAGAGAAAACAGAAAATAGAAAAGAAAAAGGAAAAGGCCCTAAACATCTACAGAGGACTGGGCCTAAGTGCACAGTGCACCTGACCCAGCCCAGCCGGCCCACCTCTCCTTCCTCACTCTCTCTCCATCGCGCTGTCGCCTCGCCCGTGGCCGCGCCGGCGCACTCCGGCCATTCGTCGACACGGCGACGCCACCGACGCTTGGGAGAGGATAAGGCCGTGCCCGAGCCATTCCCCCTGGTCGCCTCCTCCATTCGCCTCACTCTCCCCTTCCTCCTCGCCTCTCCTCGCTCGGATCTGAGCGCACCCGAGGGCCACCACCGCCGCACCACCGTCGTCCCCACAGCCACCGGCGTATCTGGGAGGAACACCGTGCTCGACCACGTCGCTTGTCGCCTGCCGTTGGAGCCGAGGGCCACTGTAGACGCCGAACGACGCCGCCCCTTCCGCCTCTGCTCCAGCGATCTCCTCCATCTCTGGCGACGACTGCAGCTACTAAACTGTCGCCGGCCTTTCTTGAGCCTCCCGGTGAGCTCCAACTCCTACTCTAGCTATCTTCTCGCGCTAGGGCGCGCCCCTGTCTCCGTTCCCTTTGTACCCGAGCTCGCCTCTGCCGAGCTCGTCGCCGACGTGCCTCCGGCGACCAAACGGTCCCATAACCATGCTAGTCAGCTTCGTCGCAGCACGTAGAGCCCCGCCAGCTGCTTCGTTTGCTCGCCCGCGCACCGCAGCTCCATTTCCTGCCTCACCTGAAGCCCACCACCACGGCACCTCGCCGTCCGGCCATCTCCGGCCATCCCCGAGTTGCCACGCTAGCCCAGTTGGATGCGGCATTGCGCGCTCGTCCGAACGAGCCTACGCGCGGGCCGAATGACACCCTGTGGGCGATTTCCGGCCAACTCCGGCGATGAATCGCCGCGGGAGTGGCTCGCCGGAGCTCTCTCCGGTGGCCGCCTACGTGGCCAGGCCTGGGGCCCATCCAGTGTCACTGCCAGTGGGCCCCGCCGCACGTTTGACCGCGTTGACTCGGGTCAACATGGGCGCACTATTCACCCATGCCACTAACGAGTGGGGCCCCCACAGTTAGCTGACTAATTAAACTGATTTAATTAAAACCTAATCTAATTAGTTAATTAGTGACACTGACATGGGGCCCCACCTAGCCTAACTACTCTGTTAATTAGTTAGTTAACCCACTGTCTATGACAGGTGGGTCCCGCAGGTCAGGTTTGACCTGGACCAGGCGGTTTGACTTGCTGACATCACAGTGACGTCAGGCTGACGTAGACTACTATTTTCTGTTATTTTTCTAATTGATTTAGTTTCAGAAAAATGCTAAAAACTTTGAAAATTCATAGAAATTAAACCGAAGCTCAGATCGAAAAACTTTATATATGAAAGTTGCTCAGAACAACGAGACGAATCCGAATATGCCCTCCTCATACCTGTCACATGCCTCTAGCATGATGAACATGGAACTTTCCCCTCCGTTTCATCTGTCCGATAATCACCCGGAGCTGGGAGAACACTCCTGGATAATTTCCCGCTCCCACTAACTTGCATAGTACTGCATTAGGGCACCTCTCGAATAACATGCTGCCATGCCATGCTTCTGTGATTGCATTTGTCTGCCTTAATTTATTGTTTCTTCCCCCCTCTTCTCTCTCGATAGACCCCGAGACCGATGATGACCCGATGATCGTCTACCTCGTCGGAGACCCGTTGGTGATTGCAAAGCAACCAGGCAAGCACCCCCCCTTGAGCATGCCTATATCGCCTATTCTTTCTCTCTTATGCTTGCATTAGAATTCATTGCTGCTACTGCTTATCCTATATCTGATGCATAGCCTGTTTTTGTAACTGCTGTTGATACCTACCTGCTTATCCTAAACTGCTTAGTATAGGCTGGCCAGTGATCCATCAGAGACCCCCACTTTGTCCCATGTTGCCCCCGCTGGATTATCAGATGACTCGATCAACGTGATCGACAACCAGGCCCTGGCACCGCACATCACCCCCCTTAGTTGTACGACACTGCAGCGTTACTATCGAGTGCCGAGGGTGATACCTCGTTTAGCACTTCTGATGATAACTCTGTAGAGTAGCTATTCGGTCGTGGTCACCGAGGGTGATTCCTTCTTCACCACTTCCGATAATGACGCCGTCGTGCAACACCTCAAGTGTGAACCTCGAAGGTGATTTCTCCTAAGTTCACCTTGACGATTACATCAGGTGGAATCCATCGAGGGTGATTCCTCAGGTTTCCCCCTGGTGTTTGGACACACAGTTACTATGACTTTAACCATGAACCATGATAAAGTCAGGTCGGCCCTGAGAGGTACCCGCGCGAGCATGTGATGCGAGTGATGTGGAGACGGGTTGACCTGGAGGGTGCCCGCGAGATAATTACGAGGCGCGGCCGGGCATTCTTAGCCCTTGCAGTAAGTCCTCGAGACGGGGCGACGGGGTCACATCGATCGTGAGTCTCTGCTCGTTACCGCGCGCTCCTAATTCACTAACGATTTGGATATTTGATCCGAGTAGGCCTTTGGCCTGATAGCACTAACCATCACGTGGGAACAGTTATGGGCACTCTGCGTCGTATGCATCAGCCGAAGCTTAATAGACGTCAGCACTGAGCGGCGCGCGCTGAGTTGGACCGCGTGAAGCAACCACCTTGATAGTGTGGGTTGCTAGGTCTGCTGTCGGTCGTGAACGTAACGTGCAGGAGTTCTCGGGGCGATGGCCCAAGACCCCTGGGGGCATAGGTTTAGTCCGGCGTGCTGACCTCTCTGTTAAGCCTAGGTCGGGTTGCAGCGTATCGTTTGGCCGAGGCCAGGCATGACCCAGAAAAGTGTGTCCGGCCGGAGTTAATCGAGCGTGGTGGGTAAGTTGGTGCACCCCTGCAGGGAAGAACTAATCTATGCATAGTCGGATCCTCGGTAACGGATGCTCGGAGTTGTATCCCGATCGATACAACTAGAACTGGATACTTGTGATGAGAAATGGATAGTATGGCTCTGGGATTGCTTTCTAGTAGGGGGTCAAGGAAGGATCTCTGGGCGAGGTTGATAACACTACTACTACTTTATACTGTGCTAATCTACACTCTTCTAATGCTGCAAGACCGCTGAAGATGCTAGTCTTCGATAGGACTAGGCCTTCTCCCTATTCTGGCATTTCTGCAGCCCAGTCCACATATACAGCCTTTCTTTGATAATGTTGCATATGTAGTGTAGATCCTTGCTTGCTGAGTACTGTGGATGAGTACTCACGGTTGCTTTGCTTCCTCTTTTTCCCCATATCCGTTTGATACATCCAGATGACGGAGCCCCTGAGACAGCTGCCCCCGCCGACGACTACTACTACCCCGAGGGTGGTTACTACTTCGAGTTGGCCGACGACCAGGAGTAGGTTAGGAGGGTCCCAGGCAGGAGGCCTGCGCCTTTTCGATCATAGCTTTTGTTTTAAAACCGACTTCTTAAAGGCTTATCTGTTTCTCTTTTATATCTGTACTCGGATATCTAACGCTTCCGCTGATGCTTGATGACATCAAGCTTATGTATTCGAGCCCTCGAGGCCCTGGCTTGTAATATAAAGCTTGTATGACTTTATTTATGTTTTAGAGTTGTGTTGTGATTCCTTCAAGTGAGTCCTTAGGCTTGATCGCGTGCATTTGCGTGTATGATTAGTGCACGATTAAGCCGGGGGCGTCACAAATAAAATAAAAACATTTGCGATTAAATTACCTACTACCCTCATCCTGGTTTATAAGTCGTTTATGTATTTTTGTGCCAAATTTTGACTAGTGATTTAACTAATAAAATACGAATGCATGTCGCCAGAGATTATATCGTTGGATTCGTATTTGAACATAGTTTCCAATTATATAATTTTTGTAACATGCATTAACATTTTGTTGGTTAAATTTAAGGTCAAAATATGGCACATAATATAAAGGGGACTAATAGACCAAGACGGCGGTAGTAGCACACGACCGCTCTCTACGCAGCGACGCAACTGTCGGCCGGCTTGTAGACGACCATTTCCTGTGTGTTCAACTGCTCTATGCGTGTGGTTGCTTGCGGTTGAGGCGGCCGTGGCGCGCTCTACTCTCGCGTCCCTCCGGGCGCTCTGCCCTCGTCCCTCCACGCGCGCTGCTAGTGTTTGGGGCCGGTGCACGATCACACACGTTCGTGTGCATGCGGTTGCGCCGGGCGCGGCGCCACGATGCAGTTACCCGCTGCAAAAACTGCCATGCGGACACGCCGAGAATCCAGGCCGCCCAGCCCCCATTTATTCCTGCGGCCATTTACCTTCATCTCTTGCGCCACACGACACAATAAGCACATCCACGATGACACATACAGAGAGGACATCCAGCGGTTCCAATGGTGCTCCCCGTGGCTCCAATGGCGCTCCCAGCAGCCGACGACGACAACGACAGGCAGTTCACCACGCATCACGTAGTGGACACCCATGTGAGGGGGAAGGCCCTCTCGGTGGTGTACACGAACGAGCCGGTCTCAGTGGAGAGCTCCATCCAAACTATGGAGCAGTTGCTTGCCGAGGACAAGTACCAAGTGGTTGGCTTCGACCTCGAGTACACCATCGGTCGTGCCAGGCACGATCAGAAGGTTGCCATCGCCCAGTTGTGCGTGCGACATGACGTCCTCGTCTACCACTACCACCTGGCCACAAGGCCTTGCGAGCGTTTCTCCAGGTTTATCAACAGCTCCGACTACAGTTTCGCTACGGTGGACACCACCAACGATCTAAAAGCGCTCAAGGTTTCGGGCTTGAAATGCCAGAATCTTGTCAACATCCAGGACCACTACAAGGTCTGGGGCAGCGACAACAACAAACATAACTCCCTGGTTGACCTCGCCTCGGCCATCATCGACCCCTACTACATGAAGATGAAGGATGAGAGCAAGAAGGACAAGAACGCCTGGCACAGTGTCTGGCATGAGAGACTGGATGAACAACACGTCAAGTACGCGGCCAAGGACACGCACACAACCTACGAGAGGTACATGTGGATCGTTGACATGAGGGAGTGTCTTCTTTCTGCCCCAGACGAGGGATCGAGCCACAAAGCAGTGGCGGGAGCGTCACATGAAGTAGATGACTAGACGATCGTTTCTCCTAGTTTAGAATGCATACAATTGTTTATTGAGGTGTGTGCGAATGGTCTGTATAGTCACTTATGTAATTGGATGTTTATTTCAGTTATATATATATATATATGTGTGTGTGTGTGTGTGTGTGTGTGTGTGTGTGTGTGTGTTATTCTTCTATAGACAGAGCAAATCACACGGCTTATTAGCAGCAATCGTCTGTGTTATTATTGGTCTTCGCACACATTTCTGATTACGGACCTGTTTGCCGCGTATCACACACATCTTGTTCAGTTGAACCGTTTCTATTATGTTGCCTAATCACACACAGTTCATCCTAGTGAACTGTATGTCATATATCGCACACACCCTCATCTGGCTGCCCGTTTCTGTTGTTCTGCATCATCGCAAATAGTTCTTCTGGATTAACCGTTTGCCACGCATCGCACATGCAACTCCAATATGAACCGTGTTTGATGTCACCGCCATCGCAAACGTTTTGCATCTTTTTTGACGGTTTTATTACATCACCGTTTGTGATTGATGCATTGCACACAGTTTTGTCGAAGGGTCTCTGATTGGACTGTCGCGTTTGGACCATCCTGCAGTAGTGACTATATCTACCTATATGCGGTATTACTCTGCCGTTCCAAGTAAATTTGCATGTGCCACCTCTAAAAATTCAAATGAACATCTATTTTGTGTGCCCGTACCGCTCATGGAGCAACAGGGGGTGGTCAGTATCTTCCATGCTAAGCGGGTTATTCTCATGATCAGTGTTTATTCACTCGTCCTTGCACGAGAGGGGCTAGTAATCGGGATGCCCAGTCCCATGATTAAAATTGCAAATAATTAAACAAAACTCCCCCGGAAAGTTGTTGGTATGCAGGGCACCCAAGGATTCGGCTAGCCATGGCTTGTGTTTGTTGGTGGAGGGGGAGTAAACTTTACTTTTACCTCTTGGGAACCGCCGCTAATGTGTTTAACATGGAAGATATTAAAAACTCTTGGTCGTAACTTTGACAGGAAAGGTATACCTCCCAAAATTATATTTATCTCTGATTTAAGCTTAGAGCTCTAGCACCTCTGCAAATCCCTGCTTCCCTCTGCGAAGGGTCTATCTATTTACTTTTATGTTATTTTACTTTTATTGAGTCATCACCTTCTCAAACAACCACCAGTCCTGAGAGCACTGTTGTCATCCTCATGCATTGTGTATAGTTAATGTTGTGTGCATCATGACTGGATCTCTGCTGCCATGAATTACAATGTTTAGTCGCTGCTTGAACTTTGGAGGTGCTCTGCATTTATGTTTTGTGGTCTCAGAAAGGGCTAGCGAGATACCATGTTGTCATATTATATCATGATTGTTTTGATAAAGTGTTGGCATTTTAGATATTTTATTATTGCTTGCTAGTTGATTATGCCATTGATATGCGTGAATATAATTTCTAAGAGTTGTCGTTTGCATGGTTAGTCATGATCTTTGCTGAAAACATGGGTATTATTTAAGCATATATATGGACACAAGAACAAAAGAGTTCGTAAAAGTTTTTCTTTGTCACTTTAGTTTGTCAACTAAATTGCTTGAGGACAAGCAATGAGTTAAGCTTGGGGGAGTTGATACGTCTCCGTCGTATCTACTTTTCCAAACACTTTTGCTCTTGTTTTGGACTCTAATTTGCATGATTTGAATGAAACTAACCCGGACTGACGTTGTTTTCAGCAGAACTACCACGGTGTTGTTTTTGTGCAGAAATAAAAGTTCTCGGAATTGGACGAAACTTTTGGAGATTTATTTTGGAATAAAACAAAAATACTGGAGCAAAGACCCACTGGAGGGGGGGCTGCTGCCCACTAGGCACTAGGACATGCCACCCCCTCTGGCGCGCCCTGGTGGGTAGTGGGCCCCTCGAGGCACCGCTGGCCCTAATTCCAACTTTATAAATTCGGATTTCCCAAGAAAAAAAAGAGAGGAAGTTTCATCGCGTTTTACGATACGGAGTCGCCGCCACCTCCTGTTCTTCATCGGGAGGCCAGATATGGAGTCTGTTCGGGGCTCCGGAGAGGGGGGTCTTCCGTCTTCGTCATCATCAACCATCCTCCATCACCAATTTCATGATGCTCACTGCCGGGAGTGAGTAATTCCTTCGTAGGCTTGCTGGACGGTGATGGGTTGGATGAGATTCATCATGTAATCGAGTTAGTTTTCTTAGGGCTTGATTCCTAGTATCCCCACTATGTTATGAGATTGATGTTGCTATGACTTTGCTATGCTTAATACTTGTCACTAGGGCCCGAGTGCCATGATTTTAGATCTGAACCATTCATATTTTCACCAATATATTTGTGTTCTTGATCCTACCATGCAATTTATATGCACCTATTACGTGTTATTATCCGCATACCCCAAGGTGACAATAATTGGGATTCTTTCCGGTGATTACCGTAGTTTGAGGAGTTCATGTATTCACTATGTGTTAATGCTTTGTTCCGGTTCTCTATTAAAAGGAGGCCTTAATATCCCTTAGTTTCCTTATGGACCCCGCTGCCACGGGAGGGTAGGACAAAAGATGTTATGGAAGTTCTTTTCCATAAGCATGATGACTATATACGGAATACATGCCTACATTACATTGATGAATTGGAGCTGGTTCTGTGTCGCCCTAGGTTATGACTGTTATATGATGAATATTATCCAACGTTATCACCGGTCCAATGCCTATGAGCTTTTCACATATTGTTCTTGCTAAGTTACTATTACTATTACTACTGTTACAACTGCTACAAAACTACTGCTACTACTATTACTGTTACTACCATTGCTACTACTATCAAACTATCATACTACTGTGCTACTGATCACGCTACTGCAGATATTTAGTCTCCAGGTGTGGTTGAATTGACAACTCAACTGCTAATATTTACAAGTATTCTTTGGCTCCCCTTGTGTCTAATAAATAAATTTGGGTTGAATATTCTACCCTCAAAAACTGTTGTGATCCCCTATACTTGTGGGTTATCAAACCCATCTAGCTACTAGCTATGCACCCGTAGGTCTGTGGTAAACTACTCACACATCATCGGAGGGGCAGCAAGGTTGATGTAGAGGCCTTCCGTGATTGATTCCCCCTCCAGCAGAGTACCAAAAAAGGTCTCCAGATGGGATCTCCAACGAGCAAAAACTTGCGGCGGCGGAAAAAGTATTTGGGTGGTTCTTTGATGTACGAGGAATATTTGGGAATTTATAGAGCTAGAATTAGGTCAGGAGGTGACACGAGGGGCCCACAAGCCTGGGGGCAAGCCTGGCAGGCTTGTCGCTGCCTCGTGGCACTTGAGGTCTTCTCCCGAAGCTTCTACGGTCCCTTCTGGTCCAGAAAAAATCGTCAAAAAGTTTCGTAGAGTTTGGACTCTGCTTGGTACTGATTTTCTAAAAAGCCAAAAACAAGCAAAAAAGGCAACTGGCACTGGGCACTAGGTTAATAGGTTAGTCCCAAAAAATGATATATAATTGCATAATAAACATCCAAGATTGATACTATAATAGCATGGAACAATAAAAAATTATAGATACGTTGGAGACGTATCACTCTCATCCTACTAAGACTCAGCAGATCATGACTACCTTAAGCTTGAAACCCTGTAGGTTCAGTAAATCATAGACATGAACGAAACCCCTTTGTTCAATGACCGATAACAGAACCATGGACGTCCGTATCGATCCATATGATTACACGAATGGCACTCGAGTGAACCTTTGGTTATCATGTGATGTTCTCTTTGCTTCGCAATACTTTACAAAACCCGAGATGCGTTGGTATCCTCCCGGGTCATACACATGCTCACTATACCATTTATCTCGTTGCCGGTTTTATTCTTCTTTCTCGCTGAAATGTCCCGGCATCCCCATGACGTAGTCACCTGTGTCTGGCCAAATGATGATGAATGCGGTCACATTGAGAGGGCCCTAAGAATATCTCTCGATCGTCGGAGGAGAAAATCCCACTCTCGAGCTATCTAGTCCCTTGTCAAACTTTTCGATGAACCTGTAAGTTGTCGTTATGATCACCTAGTTACAGATGACGTTTGAGCATCCCCAAAGACCACCATATGGTAGGAAGTGACTACGATACTCTCATGGTCTGAGGAAGTAAAAACACATCTTAACACTCCATGTTATAATAATTGATTTCAGACGATACTATCTCAAAGTATAACAAACAAGTTTGGGTCGATTCAATATGATCGTTCTTCTAACGTCATACTCTAAATGTTGTTTTAGGACTATCATAACACTTAACAATATCCTAAGATCCGGAAAATATGATCATCAACAACACTTGAGCCAGTCTTAGAGGCAAGACTAGGAATCTATTCTTTACCGTTTATCATTCCATACGTGCATATGAGTTTTCCACTGAATCGCATATTCCAGAATCATAGCAGTTATAGCATGAAATATAAACTCTTAATTATTAACATGAAAATATAATAATACAATATTATTGCATCTAGGGCATATTTCCAATAGTCTCCCACTTGCACTAGTGACAATAATCTAGTTAGCATATTTTCTTTTACATCAATGTCTATCCAGTGTATGTCCATGATTTGCTTGTGGTATAGCCTTCATCCTATCAGATCTTGACAACTTTAGATCTTTGTGTATCATTTGCATATTTATGCACCTATCATGCTTTCACTAGAATTCATAATTTATGTGAAACGGGCTTAGTATATATTGAATTACTGGTAGGACCTTTGATTCCTTAGATTGAGCTATGGAACCACTATTGATAACAATGTTCCATTTGCACAATCATCTAGAAACCATACCAAGTTCATAAATGAACCTTTGATTCATCACCCTCCATTGTTGCTTCTAAAGCGACAATATTCTGAGCCTTCTGTTATAGAATTCACCACAATAACTTTCTTGGACCAATTTCAACTTACTGTGCCACCATAAATCATTTAACTAAAACCAAAAATCGCTTGGAGCACTGATGAATTTTTTTATCATGTACTACTTACAACAAGCCTGTATTTATGTAACTCCTTACAACAATCTCTTCATCTTTTCCGTATGCGAGAAACATGTCATTAATACTTAACGACATTTTTACTGTTGTCCCATGATCAACAGTTTGACCATTCTGGTAATTTTACTCACAACTAATTTGGAGTACTAGACATATCTGGTTATTTACATACCATGGAATTAACACAAGTGTGATTGAAATCATGTATTTCACTCATCAGTATTTCAAGATACCGATTCTTGCTAAGAACTCCTTCCATGTGACTCTGACAAGAAACTCTACTTGGCGTTTTTCATACTAAACTGCTTTAATACTTTGTCAATATGTATTTCGGCTAAGCCCGATTAGACACTACTATCTCCATAGATTATTATGTCTAATACAAGGACTATATTGCCTAAGTGCTTTACTGAAAAAACTAGTTTTAATAAATTCTTAATCCATGTCAAGAAATTTATATAATTTCCAATCAACATTGTGTCATGCACACATAGTGTTTAGAAATATTATCATGCTCCCAGTTACTTTCTTGAAAATACAAGCATCTTCGCTTTCCTCGATGAAATCAAATCAGTTGACCATTTCATCAGAACGAAGATTTCAACTCCACCATGCTTGCTTCAATCCATTATAAGATCTCTTGAAGTTTGCATACTTACTAGCATCCTCTGGATTGACAAAATTACCTTTGGACCATATAAAGTATACGACCTTGGTTCTATTTCCATCTCATGGTAATAAATTTGACATCCATCTATTGTATTTCATAATATAAATATTTAGTAATTGCTAGTTTAACCCGAACTGACTTTAAGTATTGCTATGATGAGACAATCTCGTCATAATCAACTCCTTGATCTTGTCATAAACTATTTGCAACAAGTCAAGCTTTATAAAACACTTTTATCTTTGTGAGTCTATAGATCCATTATTACAGTTTAGACTCTAAGTCTATCAAGTTCTAAACTTGAATGGTCAACTCCTTGATCTTGCCATAAATTATTTGTAACAAGTCAAGCTTTATAAAACACTTTTATCTTTGTCAGCCTATAGATCCATTATTATACTTTAGACTCTAAGTCTATCAAGTTCTAAACTTGAAATGGTGTGTATGGATACTATCTCATATTACTTTGACATATAGCCAATTTCCGGAGTCAGGGCCCATCAACGCTTCTCTGTGTATTATAGGTTCATTGTTTTATTTAACAATATTCGTCTGCACACCTTAAAGATTTGCACGAATTTTTCCAACCTATATAGTTCAGCTGCACGTTCGACCAAAGACTCTATATCTCATGTAGAGGCTTCCGTATCAGTCACGGTAAGAAATTTAAGAACCACTTCTAGTGTTTCTTTTCTTTGACCTGATCACGAAGATTCTGTAATCGCGTCGAGTTGCACTGTCCTCCCACTCACTCTTTTGCAGAAAACATTTTCTTCAAAATTTTCGCACTCTGTGGCAAAACACTTTGCCTCTGCGTAGTGATAGAGGAATACCCAACCATTTGGGATAACCTACAAATTAACATTTATCTCATAAGATGTCATTTCAACAGATTTGATGGCGCTCTTTTTAGTGTAAAAGCCACAGTCTCTAAAGCATCACAATAAAAGTATGTTGGCGAAATAATCAATGTCATCTTTGACCTCACCATGTCATATATAGCTTGATCATATCTACTCAAAACATTCTACTCTTAGTTATGTTCTAGGAAGTGCAAGCTATAAAACTCTTTTCATAGCTCATCATACATTCGCTAAATTTGTAACTAAAATTCTTTCTGCAATCCAATTGTAGAAATTTAATTTTCTTGTTATAATAAGATCTACTTCATTCTGAAAAACCTTTTGAAACATTTCAAAGGATCCGGATTTATGTCTCATAAATAAATATCTACTTGAGCCATCCTTGAAGCTAGATAAATCCACTACTTGTAATGACACTTATTGAACTACACACATCATTATGCATATTTCCAATTATTTTGTTGCTCGTTCTTCATGCCCTATGAACGGTATTTTAGTTTACTTCACTAATTGGATGAAAGTTGCAAGTATCATATGATTCATAATCAGATGACTTCAAAATCCATCACTATGGAATTTCTTCATGCCGATTTCTCCAATGTGACTAAATGCAGTGCCACACATATGTGGTATTCTTTTAGTCTTACAGCATTTAGCGCCAGTGTTATGGATGTTCAATTTTATCATCAAAATTCATAACATACATTCTATTCATAATAGGAGTATGGCCTTTTGTTCATAACATCGAACAACTATTGTTCTCTTGCAACTTTTATGCAATGGGCTAGAGTGTACAAAACTCTAAAATGAATTATAACAATAAACACAGAGGTAATATGCTAATGGGAAGTGTTGTAACTTGTACAAAGTTTCCAGCGGATATTGTAATCTCATTATTTATTGGTCATTTAGGCCGTTGTAGTTTCTTGCAACAATATGCAATCGAGTCAATATCCTTGTGATCAACTTTTAACCACAATTCCAAAAATTAATGATCAACAATTTGATCATAATTACCAAGAACTACACTTGACCAACTTCCTCTACATCTTATAACTTGTATGACATTCATACCTGAGTTGGACATTCCAGTCTCCTTTTCTTTCTTCCTTTTTACTTCTTATAGTTTTACTTCCAATATTTCTCCTACTCACAGAAGAAGCATCCAACTTTAAGAGTGGCGTGAGCCCTGAACTTCCCTAGGCATGTAAGTCTCATTACATCTTTTGGTTTTGTTCTTTCTCTTTAAGTTCTCACCATCAACTCATGACTGGTGTTGTTCCGGATCTTATGCATTTTAGTCTTAAACATAGTTGAACACTTCACTAGAACTTGCAAACAAAACACTTCTTTAGATATCACATATTTTTTAACTTTTGTTTATTTCTGATAACAATTTTTAGTTCCAAGAATATCACATAACTATCTCAAAAAAATTGAAGTTCAGGTTTCTAGGAAGCAAACAGACCATAATGTAATTCTAGCCTTTTGGATCGAAGGACGTGAGTCTCGTCATCCATAGCATCCGTAGGAGGGTAGTGTGACCATGCAATAGAAACAATCTTTCTCGGCACTCTAGAGGACAATCCCCTCTTTACGTTTACCAATCATAAAGATTCAACCAGATAAATAATAGTCAATCAACTTCAACATGAAATGTGGAACTGTGAGCCATAATTCTACAACTATAATGCAAACTACACATAGACATTTTTCATAATTAATTTGCACTAGTGATTAAACTTAATTAATTCATAATTGTGCTCCCACTCAAATGAATATCTCTCATAATTGATTTTAAGTGATTCAAGACCTTGATCTGATTCACAGCCATTGATGTGGTCATCACTGATGACGTGAACTTTAATCGGTAGGCAAACCTTTGCTGATCATATCTCAATACGATTCTTGTTCATCTTTCGATGCTTCGTGCTCCGAGCTCAGAACGATTCTGCCAGAACTTCAAGACAACCGAGTGCTATCTGCTCACATGGTCTGACCATCCACATGGCTTACACCTCACATCCCGTTTGTACTCATGTGGACATGACGCACTCCGAAACACCGCGTGTTATAAATGGTAGCAACACTGGGAAGAGCACCTTTTAACTTGATATTTACTGTGAGAGATCACCCTGATAATTGAATATTGCACAGTCAAAGGGTGCAGACAATAAAGGGATAAACATATCAGGCAATTCATAATAGCATGATGTGTTATAGCCCTGGGCACCAGGAACGTCTCCATGGTCCTCCGAGGTCTTCATGAAGTTTTCTCGGAAAGAGTTGTCGTGGCGATAATTTTGACAAAATACCGTCGTGGCACCGATCTTGTTCTCATGTGCCTGGTGAAGCTTTGGGTCCTCCGTGTAACGTCTAGGCTATCTCTACATCTATTAAATCAAGGTGGCAATCCCTTGGCTCCAGCCATCATGCCGTGACGGGCAGGCCACTAAACATTACAACATATAACCATCTCATACATAAACTCATTATCAAGACGAAGGCTATACCACATCATATGCAAACCTGCAAAACCAAGTTAGACGTCCTCTAATCGGTTTGGCAATTTTAATTACGAGGTTGCTAGGGTTTCCCGATAACACTAACTACCTACATGCACAATCAAGGCGATGATTCTTGTTGCTAGATTAACTTTCAGGGTGTGTGAAAGAAGAGACTTAATTAAAAATCTCGCCCCTACACTAAACTTCATCAAATACGCATGACCCCCTAGAAGATCGTTCATCTTCATCGCCCCCTTGTGTATGTGATGGTTCACTATTCTCGACTATGATGAAGCCCAAGGAATTGTTAGCAGATCATCAATAGCTTGAGCGGATCGATTGTCAGAACCTTGTAAAAGCAACATCATGTCTTCAATGAACTGAGCCGAAGCAACACTTGAGGGAAGCATAGCAAGAGCATCAAACCCTCACATCCACATGTGAACTAGGTTGAAACCTGCATCTACTCATAGAACCGCTCATGATGCCACTGTTTGAAAATGTAGTAGAAAGCAAACAAAAATCGCCCTATGATCACCCAGGAACAATATGAAGATGCATATAGGGTTTGGATCAACGATCGTTGCCGACTCCGGCATGCAACAAAAGTAGACGAGTCAGTGTAGATCGTACTTGGAGTCCCTCGAACCATTGATGACGATCCCATGAACCGCCCTCGAATGATCCCTCGAGCGAAAGACCAAAAGCACGGCTTCTCTACTTGGTTGCAAGCGTATGGTCTTCATGATCCGGCAACGCTTCAGCGTCCAGAGCTAATCGTCGCCGGATAATTAGAGGGAGGAGATTAGAACCACACTTGGCTTCTAATTATGAGGATTAGAGGAACTAGGTCTAGCTCTAATTAGTCAACTAGGACCAACTAGAACTAAGACTAGATGAACTAGAAGAGGCTCCAAAACTTGTATGTTCAAAGTGCCTTGGACCTCTAGTATATATAGGTTGAAGGGAGAGGGAGGGGCTCCACAAGGAGGCGAATGACTCCCCTCCTTGTACCAGCCAAAAGGGAGAAGGAGGAGTCCTTCCCCCACCCCAATTCGGCCTCCCTCAAGGGGGAAAGGGGCGCCTCCCCTACATGGGCCCTTGTGGCCCAATTCTCTCTCCACCGTTTGGCCTTTTAAGGCCTGTTGATATTAAATTAAATATAGAATCCCTCTAACAATTACTAGAGCATATTATATATAATTTAACATCTCTGAAAACATTTTCCACTTATATATTATTTATCGGTAATACCCGGTATTGCCCGATAAACTCCGGAACCCTTCCGGTGGCCCCGAGACGCTACTGGTTCCTCTCGAAACTATTCTGAATATTAATGAAACAATTCCACAAATAAATCCGATACTCTCTTCCTACTAAGACTCAACACATCATGATTACCTTAAGCTTGAGACCCTGTAGGTTCGGTAAATCATAGACATGAACGAAACCCCTTCGTTCAATGACCGGTAGCGGAACCGTGGACGTCCATATCGGTCCCTATGATTGCACGAATGACATTCGAGTGAACCTTGGGTTATCATGTGATGTTCCCTTTGCTTCATGATACTTTACAAAACCTGAAATGCATTGATATCCTCCTGAGTTATACACATGCTCACTATACCGTTGATCTCGTTGTCGGTTTTGTTTTTTTCTCGTTGATATGTTCTGGCATCCCTATGACATAGTCACCTGTGTCTGGCCAGACGATGATGAATGCCGTCACACCGAGAGGGACCTAAGAATATCTCTCCATCGTCGGAGGAGCAAATCTTATTCTTGAGCTATCTAGCCCCTTGTCAAACTTTCCGATGAACCTGTAAGTTGTCGTTATGATCACCTAGTTACAGATGATGTTTGAGCAACCCCAAAATCCACTGTACGGTAGGAAGTGACTATGATACTCTTATGGTTCAAGGAATTAAAAACACATGTTAACACTCCATGTTATAACAATTGATTTCAAACGATATTATCTCAAAGTATAACAAACAAGTTTGGGTCGATTCAATATGATCGTTCTTCTAACGTCATACTCTTAATGTTGTTTTAGGACTATCGTTACACTTAAAGATATCCTAATATTCGTAAAACATGATCACCAACAACACTTGAGCCAGTCTTAGAGGCAAGACCATGAATCTATTCTTTACCATTTATCATTCCACACGTGCATATGTGTTTTCCACTGAATCACATATTCCAGAATCATAGCAGTTATAACATGAAATATAAACTCTTAGTTATGAACACGGAAATATAATAATACAATATTATTGCCTCTAGGGCATATTTCAAACAGGCGAGTGCAGTGTTGTGCAAGATTAAGGACACCCACAGTATCAATGCGTTGCGGAGATAACTTAATCATCACCAGTCGCTTTACCTAGCCATTTTATCTTATGGTGATCCATGTTTTGAACCTTTTGTCTTTCTTTGCTTGATGTTGGCATGGAACTTAGAGCATATCCAACGGATGATGTAAAGGTTGTAGCTGTCGTGGATTTGTCACGGCAGATGTCCTCGTGAAAAGGACTTAGTCGTGAGGCCAACGCATCTAATTGGTAGCTTGAGAGGGGTTGAGCGGGACGAGAGACGCGAGATTTTACCCAGGTTCGGCCCCTCATGGTGGAGGTAAAAGCCTACATCCTGCTTGATTCATATTGATGATGATGACAACTCGGTTACAAGGGCGAGGTTTCGCTACCTCTATCTCGAGAGCATCTAGTTGATCTTGTCTAAGACTTGTCTATTGAGGCGTCTAGAAAAACTTGACCCTCTTGGGGCGCCCCGCCCCTTCTTATATAAGTTGAAGGGGCGGGTTACATGTAGAGTCCAAGTCGGATTAAGACTTAAACTATTCTAACTTCTCACCGTGGGCTTCTTAACGTCTTGGGCTTCTCTCTGTGGGCTTCTTAACGTCTTGGGCTTCTTAACCCCAGGCGACTCATCTTTGAGACTCATCTCCGGGACTCCATGCATCTGCCGGGTCACAATCTGTCTGCCGGGTTATAACTGTCTGCCGGGTCAGAGACTATCTGCCGGGTCAGAGACTGTCTGCCGGCTTACAACTATCTGCTGGGTCTCACCTGCCGGGTCTTACCAGTCGGGTCTCACCTGCTGGGTCTCACCAGCCGGGTTAGGATCTGAGATGACTTAACGTCAGGGCGACTTAAACCCAGAGATGACTTAAGCCTCAGGGCGGCTTATCCTTATGAGCCGGGTCTTGGTCGTGGGGAATATCCCCAACATTAGCCCCCAGTTTAGCTTTGAATTTATTCATGCTAAACTCTTAAAATAAGAATATGTAAAGGGACCGGCTCACTCAAAAAATACAAGTTGACCAGCTCCTGAAAATTCTGAATCTCTGTCATATCAATAAACTGACGTTGGCTCCTTGGAGAAAAATTAACCCTTATTATCTTCAACCGCCTTGGCTTGATAAAATTCATCTGATGTTGTGCCAACTTTCAATACTTCTGACTTTGATAAAAAATCCGTATGATGTTAAGTTACTTGAATAGCCCGGAGGAGATAACCTTTGCAAACTTCTTCATAAAAAATATGACACTTGGTTCACTCATAACTGAAAATTTGAAGGCATACCTTCCCCATATCCATATTACATGTAGCCCCCAAGTCTTAAGAGGGGAATGTAGTGATAGCTTTAAGACTTGCTTCAATATAAATATTGCAACCTTGGAGAAATCCGAGTTGTTCATCTGAGTCACCAGTCATAAACTGAATGTTCTACATATGTAGCCCCCAAGTACCGGGTTGTCTTGCTTGCAGCAACCTGGGACTTGTAATTGCTTTATGCTCATAAAAAACTTCAACCAGTGTAGCCCCCAAGGGCCGGGTCATTATGCAATAATGAGCAGGGACTTTTGTAGATCTGATCATATAGACTTGATGAGCAATGTGTAGCCCCCAAGGGCCGGCTCAGTAAGATAATACTGGGCTGGGACTTAGAAAAAAGATAGAAGGCCGGTTCATCTTCCTGAGATATCCAGGTCTGTTGATAATGTGATGCTTTGAAAAACAACTTGCATTAGCCCCCAAGTGCCATGATGCATGCTTGCAGCGACATGGGACTTGCATACTTGATGAAATCTTGACTTGAATAATGTAGCCCCCAAGTGCCGGGTCGTGAGCCTGCAGTGACTCGGGACTATTCCTTCCATTGCAGAATAAAATCATATCCACTGTCTGGATGATGTTGCTGAAAGCCTTGCATATCATTGTTGAACCATGCTCTTTGTTGTAAGCTGGTATTTTTGGATGAAGGAAAAATAGCCATTTCTCTGAAGCGGCTTTGAAAACCTTAATCATCCACTACTGGTTATGATAACCATAATGAAAATCCAGCCATGTTGGCTATTAAAGATTTGAATAATATAACCCGGTTTGAAAACCGGTTCCTGCAATATAAACCAATATATTCATGCATATATGATGCATGATATGATGATGCAATGTATGTGTATGATAATAGAGTATAAAAAATGTCAGCTTTCGAAGCTTGAGTCTTACTTTAATGAAACTAGCATGATAGCCACTGGTTTATCCTCGCTTTTTGTAAGCCGGTTCTCACATGACCCATTCGATGTTTTAACCTGGATAAGTTCAGGATCCATATGGATTGACTTATCGAGAGTACACGGGGTCGGAGTAGCATCTTGCAAACAGGCAGGTTTAACCAAGTTTTAATGAAGCTGGCTTAATAGCCTTGGTTTATCCGCGCTATCCGTAAGCCGGCCCTCACATGACAAACCGCCGTTTTAACCTTAACAAGTTCAGGGTCTTATTTAAAAGATTGACTATTAAGAGTACGGCGGGTCATTCAGGATTACCTGGTGGAGTAGCATCTTGCATACAGGCAGGATAACCCAGAATTCGGCGTTTTATGCCTGGTCAAGAGAGTATGAAAGCTAAACCCGTTGGGTTGGAAGCCCCCAAGTGACCTTATGAACAAATAATAAAGACTCGTATGCTTAGAACTGAAACGACAGAGGCCCTGAATTATCAGGGATGCCGGCTTTATTATATTGATCATAATAAGATAAGCCCATAAGGCAGGACGCCCATGTTTGAATCGCGCTTCATGGCAGCAAGTTCTCTTGGGTAACCTTTAATTTTTCCTGAAGACTCGAACTTGCGAGAGGGGTATTCTTCTTGAACCATACGTTGGACCGAATTCTGAGCCGGAATTTCTTTTGATAACCCGGAACTCTTCCATTGAGTAGGGGCTTTTTGATTGCCAGACCCCTTTTAAGCCGGAAATTCTTCTGACGGCCTTTAAATTTTCACCAATGAGGCAGTAACTCCCAAGACCGGGTTATTTTCCCTCCAATGACCCGGGATTCTTGAATCTGGCAAAATTTGCTAAGTCATATCATCGTAGCCCCCGAGTCTTAAAACGACTCGAGGAGTGGTCTTGAGATTCTCCATACTTGACCGTGATATAAACCGGCCGTGATGTTGACAGCTGAACGCTGGAATTTATGAAAGCCAGAGGCTTGTGGCGAGTTAATAATCTTCGCAATGCTTGGTGTATATCTCTGACATATGTCGTTCAACAAACTCTGTGATATGACGGTCACCTTTGCAGTAGATAATTGTCCTGCATTAAAGAGAGTGCAGGCCAGAGTAATTGCTCTTGGATAAATTAATATATAAACTGTTTTAAATACTCCCTCCGTTCGGAATTATTTGTCTCGGAAATGGATGTATCTAAAACTAAAATACGTCTAGATACATCCATTTCTGCGACAAGTAATTCCGAACGGAGTACATAGGAAGGATATCACTTGATTTTTTGTCAGGTAGCAGTACGACTGACGGGACTTATTCAGTCGTGATGTCGAAAGAAAATAGCGTCAGTCAGCGGATCGCCTCGGGGCTTAGAGCAGTATCCTCAACTTGGTGGATTGACCGGAATGACTGTAATGGGAATTTTCCATCCCTCTCGGTGCAACGCGGGCGAGTCAGAGATGCTAGCAGTAATTGGCATGTCTTCACTGAAGAACTTTGAGCTGACCACACTCATTTTTCCTTTTTTTTAATTGGCAATAAATGCCTAGGCCTCCCTTCATCCACCGGGTCAAACTCCCCTTTTTTTTACAAGCCGGCTCACACTCCAGCGGGCCCCTTTTCCTTCCCCGCGTGGGCAGAGGGCCACTGCAAGGTGTTTGAGTGGTCCGAGAACCGGCGTGCGGGAGGGTGCACGCTCGCAGGGCGGAGGAGGCCGGACGCGAGCAGCGGAGCCAGAGCGGGGTGGCACTGGCGCGGTAGCGCAGGCCGGAGCGGAGGCACGCAGGCACGGCCTCGTGCAGGGGCGAGCCGGACCGGGTCACCGGCAGCCGAAGGCAGGCAGGCCGCGGGGGAAGACGGAGCCGGTAGGGGCACGCGTGGCAGAGCGGGCCGGCGAGGGGCGGAGCAGCCAGCGCGGCGGAGGAACGCGCGGCCGGGCGCGGTGAGCCTGTGCGGGGAGGAGGCGAGGCGAGACGCAACCGCGGCAGCGCGGGGCGCGGAGCCGACGCGTGGTGAAGGCCAGGCAGCGCGGGACGCAGCCGCGACAAGGCGGGGCGCGGAGCCGGCCGCGGGGGAAGGCAAGGCGGCTCATGGCATGGTGGTGGCGCAACGCCAGCAAAGTGAGGTGGCGACGGGCGGTTTGGAGGCAACGGCAGAGGCAGCCGGTGTTTGCTCGGAGCGAGTTGGAGCAGAGGCAGAACGAGGCAACCGCCATGGAGGCGATTCGGGGCTAGATTAGCAGAGGAAAACGCAGCAGAAACGGCCGGCGGCTCAGCAGCGGGCGGCTTGGCACACCTGCCAGGGGAGCAGCAGCGGTGGTAGAGGCCGGAGACGAGCCATGGCGACCGGGGAACCATGGCGGCTGGCGCGGCGATGCAGTGACTCGAAGATGGCAGCTTTGCCGGTCGGCCCCGGCCGCTAGCGACGGCTTGAAGTAGGCGGAGGGGAAACCACCTGACGAGGGCGACTCACAAGCATAAGCGAGCAGCGACGGCGGCTCACAGATGGCCAAGGCAGAGGCCGCGACTTTGACGAGGAAGAGAATGCGGCTTGAGGATGGTGGTGCAATGGCCACAACTGTTTTCGGCAGAAGCGGCGTGATGCGGGGCGAGGCCGGCTCACAGGCATCGGGGGCGGCTTAGCGCTGACCAGCGGCGGCTTGGAGGTGCCTCGGCGACTTAGAGGTGAGGTGTAGCGAGGTCGGTGGTGGTTCGCAGGCGGTGGCGACTTGGTGCTCGAAGGAGGGCGGCTCAAAGCGGCGCGGTCGCGACAGCGGAGAGGCATCGGCAGCCCAGAGGCGAGGTGAGTCATGGCGGCTCACAGACGCGGTGGAAATCAGCGACGCTCCAGCAGCTAAGCGTGGCGCAGAGGCGGCAGCTCTACGTTGACCCCCGTAGAGGAGGCGGCCGGCGGCTGACACGCGGCGGCTTAAAACAGGCAAAGGCGATGGCGGCTTAACCTGCGGCTGTTCGGGACGGCGGCTTGAAGTCAGGCACGGCGGCTCAGCGCGCCGTGATAGCTCAACAGAGCCCAGTAGAGGAGAGCACGACGGCGACTCTGCGGTGATGGCGACCTTGATGCATCGAGCGGATTTTGATGGTGGCATCTCTGGTCACTTCAGATTTAGACGGTTGTATGCGGAGCAGCTACTTGGCAGGCGGCGACGGCGACTCTCCGGCGGCGGCTCAATGCGGGACAGTGGCACAAGGCGGGGCGGCCCAGACGCGGCGATGGCGGCTCAGGGCCGGCCACAGCGGAGCAGGCAGCTCAAGGCCGGAGCGATACGCGGCCTCGACGGCTCGCAGCAGACGCAGGCGGCTCAACGCCGGAGCGAGACGCGGCGACGGCGGCTCGTAGCAGACGCGAGCGACTCAAGGCCGGAGCGATACGCGGCCTTGGCGGCTCGCAGCAGACGCAGGCGGCTCAAAACTGGAGCAAGACGCGGCGGGCGGCTCGCAGCTGAAGATGAGGCGAGGCCCGGCAGAAACGGTAGGCGAGGCGGCAAAGGGGCGCTGGGCGGAGGCGATGACCGACGGCGTTGACTCTGAGGCAGAGGTGGAATCCGTCCTGGTGCTTGTGGCGTCTTGCCGAGGCGGAAGTAGCGGCTTGAGACTCCGCAAGGGAGGCGGCTCAGAGCAGGCGGCGTGCAGCCATGGAGGTCGGCGACTCTGGTGACGGCGCAACGAGACCGGAGACATATACTCCCTCTATAAACAAATACAAGAGCGTTTAGATCACTAAGTAATGATCTAAATGCTCTTATATTTCTTTACGGAAGGAGTAGCTAATATCTGAAGAACTTTGGCGAAAGCAATTTAAGCCGCCGTCATGATCTTCTTTCTTCCTCTTCTTTTTTGCTGTTGGACCCACATGTATCTTATCCATAAATGGCTGTAGACCAGACATGGAGAAGGCAACGATATGTTGATCCCACTGAACGGATCCAGAGCAGGTAATCTGACCACTTAGCCAGCAGCTTAAATTTTTTTGTGTCATCCACCGATTGATTCATAGCACAAGTATTTGGATGCTTCCTCACCGAACGGAATACTAATCGGACTAGCACTTGTTGACAGCGATGGATTGACTTCTAGTAGACTTTGGTCATCACGCCCGAAAGTGACAGCGGTTGACTTCTGTTTCCCCCTGTGATTTGGTCCTCTCGTAAAAAACAGCTGACGTGGATGTGAAGCATAGCAGGAATCGGATCTGGTTGTTAAATCCCAACATCTGACGTCTCCTGCAGTACGTCTGCCGCGTCGAAAGACTTATATCGATCTCGGCGACTTATGGTGGCGCACAAGCGCAACCCTAACTTCTCTTGGACTTTAAATCTCACAGCACTTAAATCTGGACTGATGAACTTTGAAGTGGATGCAAATCATTTCAAATCGTCTCTTCTTCATCCGGAAAATTGCGTGCTTCTCGATCCCTAAAAGAGATCCCTCCAATAACTCAACACCACCGTGCGCGGGACGCCCTGCGGTGGGCGTCAACTGTCGTGGATTTGTCACGGCAGATGTCCTCGTGAAAAGGACTTAGTCGTGAGGCCAACGCATCTAATTGGTAGCTTGAGAGGGGTTGAGCGGGACGAGAGACGCGAGATTTTACCCAGGTTCGGCCCCTTACGGTGGAGGTAAAAGCCTACATCCTGTTTGATTCATATTGATGATGATGACGATCTCGGTTACAAGGGCGAGGTTTCGCTACCTCTATCTCGAGAGCATCTACTTTGATCTTGCCTAAGACTTGTCTATTGAGGCGTCTAGAAAAACCTGACTCTCTTGGGGCGCCCCGCCCCTCCTTATATAAGTTGAAGGGGCGGGTTACATGTAGAGTCCAAATCGGATTAAGACTTAAACTATTCTAACTTCTCACCGTAGGCTTCTTAACGTCTTGGGCTTCTCTCTGTGGGCTTCTTAACGTCTTGGGCTTCTTAACCCCAGGCGACTCATCTTTGAGACTCATCTCCGGGACTCCATGCATCTGCCAGGTCACAATCTGTCTGCCGGGTTATAACTGTCTGCCGGGTCAGAGACTATCTGCCGGGTCAGAGACTGTCTGCCGGCTTACAACTGTCTGCCGGGTCAGAGACTGTCTGCTGGGTCTCACCTGCCGGGTCTCACCTGTCGGGTCTCATCAGCCGGGTTAGGATCTGAGATGACTTAACGTCAGGGCGACTTAAACCCAGTGATGACTTAAGCCTCAGGGCGGCTTATCCTTATGAGCCGGGTCTTGGTCGTGGGGAATATCCCCAACAGTAGCCTAAAATGGTTTTAGGGTAGGACAGAGAAGGTTTTTGGACACCAGGAAAAGTTTTTACTCTAACATATGCCCTAAAACTACTTCCCTAAAATTTGGAAAGCAATTGAAACACAAGAACCGGTTGTGCAAAGGAAGGGATGCGGATCTGACGGTCATGAGGTGTCGAGCTCGATTTGGCCTGAGAAGGTCGCTAGAGGCCAAGGAGGCGTCAAGGGCATGGAAGGGGTTGGAGGGGAGCCGGGGGATGTGGACAAATCCGTCGGCAACACGCCGAACGAGCGCCGTGAGCTCGGCAAGGAGCAGCAGCTACTAATCGACCACGGTGGGCGGCGATGGTGTTGTGGCAACCATATCAGGCGGCGACAGGGCGTGAAATGGCTGAAATTTGGCGGCGGCGGCCCGAGATTCGGCGGCGATTGTGGGTGTCGCAACGGACGTCTCGAGCGGCAGGGTGGCGGCGGGGCTGAGGGTGGCTGACGGAGTAGCAGCGGCGGCGAGAACCGGCCGAAATCCGCGTGGGATGGCGATGGTTAGCGGTGGGAAGTTTCATCACAGCAATTGGGTTTCCACTACAGAGTCTTTTGGTTTTAGGGTAGTCGCTAAAGGTGCTGTAAATTTGCAACACTTGTAGCAAAATTTTAGGGCAGTTGCAATTTTGTTTAGACACCATATAGAGATAGTTTGTTTGCTGAAGCTGTTTTTTTTTTTTGTGTGTGCCCAAAGTGTCTGAAGTGACAGTATTTTGGGCACGATGACTCGTTTTGAGCATTTGGTCGAGATGCCCTTATGTCACTTTGCTCGATCTGGATCTAAGACTGTTATATGTTATGCCACTTTCTTGTTCTCGGGCTTTATTAATGTAAAGCCGGACTTCTTGCGACTTCTATAGTAGAGCACTTTACCACAAAGCTCAATTGAGTTTCAAAATAATCAATAGGTGTGTTTGTAATTAAATGGAAAAAGATTAACATTAGATGGTGATCTAAAATGGCAACATAATTTACAATCCAGAAGATCATAAGTATTCTGTTGCAGGCCTCAAATAAAACTATTTTTTCTATGAAAATTTTCTTGTCTTGGACGTACTACTCTCCCTTCTACACATGAAAAAGTTTACGATTTATTTCAACCTTTTTTTTAGAATCACGATTTATTTCAACTTGTAAGCTCTCCTTTTCCACATCCAAAAGGTAAAGAACCGAGGAGTGTTGTGCCCTGCCAACTAAGATGTCACAATAAAAAAACTAAGATGCGAAAAATATCCAACCAAGATTTAAGAATATTGAGTAGATCTCTCTAATTTGCACCAAAATTCCAAGTCTGGATTCGGCAGTGGAACCCGACCTTCTGTTTGGTCGTATGGAAAAGAAAGTACAAATTCGATCCAAAAAAAAGGAAAAAGATAGGCAACTCTCACAGGAGTCGAACAGGGTAGAAGCATTTTTCTTTTGCCCGAACTTGCCTTTTCAAGCTTACCAAGTTCAATCAACAGCCAACACTGATGCGCCAAAGAGTTCCTGGCCGTTCGCGCATGGCAAAAACTGAACATCTGGACTAGTAGATCACTAGAAAATGTGCAGCAAACAGTCATTTAACTTTTTACAGAGTGTGCATGACATAATCCTAGACTGAAACTAGCAAACGCCCAGAGAAATGGCCCTAAAGCAAAACAGATACAAAAGAGGTGGAAGGATTCTCCATCTCATCAGGGAAGTGGACTAGCGATTACTGGCGTGACAGGCTCGTGCCCATGCACCCGGATGCGGTAAATGCACGTCAGCGCGGAGCTCCCATGGTTTGAAGTGAAGTCCAGCCTAACCATGTTGACGACACCGACATCTGGGGCAGTTATATCGAATGTCTGGATATTGTTCTTGGCTAGGTCGTAAGTGAACTCAGTCAAAGCGTACATCTCTGCAGCATGGTTTGGAGGGGTCTCGGTATGTGTTCCTTGGTACCATCCGGATAGCCGGCAGTCCTTTGGAGCAGTGGACATGTCATACGCCACATCCTGCATGCCATACAACATTGTAAGTATAATAGCTTTGAACAGAGTGAAAATATTCCAAGACCAAATTACGTATTTAACCTAGGGCAGTGAATTGAACACGTAATAAGTAAGAAATATTTCATCAGTAAAACTCTCAAATGGAACTTGAATATGAATAAATTGTGTGCAAACATGAAAATAAATGACTAGTTTGATATTCACAGCTGTGCAATTTGGTAACCGAGTGCACAGACTTGCAGACTGTAGAGGACATATGGGAGTCAGATGAAACAGCTAAGATATAAATATATTGACAAAGGTTTCAAAACCAACTATTTTAATTTTCTTTGTGGTTGAAATAGATACTCAATATGTGTGCTCAAACAAATGTATCGAATTTGCAAAAAGAACTTGATATATGGTGCTAATTTCCACCATTTTAATTACAGTTTTCTTATTCTTTATGTTAAGATAACCAGTATCCCAACACCATCAATTTATCAGCAGGAACTTTGGATTAAGCATGACCATAAAAAGAAAGAAACGGCAAACCCTTTTTTACAGTATAATGTGTCTTGCAAGAATATTGTCCCTAATATATATAAAAAAAGACCAGGGTCAGAAAAAAAAAACCAATAAGATCTTTTGGAACAGACAAATAAATCATGAGACCACAAGTCAAAATGAACAGGGCCAAAATGGAAGCGTATTGCAAGGATAAGCATACTAATGCCAGAGTCTATGGTTGCCCACTTTGCTTCAAGGATGACTAACCTGACATATTTTTCCCCAAAATAATTAATGATAGTAAACACTGTTAACTATCAAGAATAACCAGGTTTGAAACAATATAAGCCATTTACTATTACATTTCCAATAAGCATCAAAAGGCCATAACCTGATACAAGTATGTGCTAAATCAGTACTCCCTCAGTCTGGGTTTACAAGGCCTGTTAACTTCAAGTCAAACCATTTTAAACCTGACCGATTTTATAGAAAATAATAGCAGCGTCTACACTACCCAATCAATATCACTAGATCTATGATGAACTATGTTTTCATAAATTTATTTATTGCATACTGTATATATTGATTTTTTTGGATCAACTTAAGTTTGACTAAGAAAAAACAAGGACTTGTAAACCCAGACAGAAAGAATATCACATTTAGCTTCTATTCTTTTAGGCAGGTTGCCTATAGCGGGAAATGACACAGCAATTAAGTTATTTGTTACAAGGATGAGAACAAAATGAGACAACACTACACAACAAAGTTGAGCCTCCAGCCAACAATAAAAATAACAGTAAAAAAATACTTGAATTTTACTTTAGAAGTTCAAATTTAACAGGAACAAAAGAAAACAGCGGTATCACTGGCTTCAACTAAGATCAATCATATGCCAAATTCTGAAATGGTGAAGTATAGTTCACTGGCTCAGAATTGTGATGAGTTTGCGGGAATATATTAGTATAGTTATTTAATAAAACTAGATGATAGCCCGCACATTGCTGCAGGAATCGGTTGCAATATATTCCAATGCGATTTGGTGGTACATATTATATATTGTATTTGATTATGTATAGTCGAAAAGTATTTATTGAATACAAGTAGCATAATACTCCCTCCGTTCCTTTATGTAAGGTGTATTATTTTCGGCACGGTGACCAAGGCACATAATTATAGACAAGTTAGGACGAAATTACCCTTGACAAATTTGTTAGTTAGTGGCAAGTAAATCAGTTAGTCCAGGAAAGTAAGAGATACATACAATCGATAGAGAGATACTTTCCTTCTTCTGCTACAAGGAGAGATACAGACAATCAAGAGAGAGATACTTTCCCTTTTTCTGGAGGACTAACAAGGGAATTATGTGGAATTAGAAGAAATGAACCTTACATTTTGGAATTTTATCAAAAAACAAATACACCTTATATAAAGGAACGGAGGGAGTATAATGGAAAACTTTTTCCCATAAATGTTGAGGTGGCATGTGTTGTGAGGTGGGATGTGTGCATGTTGAGATAAATACAAGTATGGGGATCAAATAATAATGAAAACTTTTTCCCATGCATGTGGAGTGGGCCTTTGATGAGATGGCATGTGTGCATGTTGAGATAAATATATGTAATGGAGATCAACTATTTAGGTATATATAGGATGTGGTATTAAACAAAAGCTTAATGTTTGAGAAACAAATCAGAAAGTGCTGCATCAGAATGTTCTGTGTCAAAAAAACAACATTCACATAGTTTTTAAGAAGAACAGTTATTCAGAGAAAATAGAGTGTACTGATAGTACTTGTGACTAGACATAAAGGCTTAAGAATGCTAACAACAAAACAGATGTAGTTAGTAATTCGTATAAAATGATCTAGAATTGACCTCTCAACATACCATGATAGTACCCAAATGCTACAAGGGAATATGCATCAAAACGTTAAGCAAAATCACTCAGCTGCCACACAAAAAATTATACTTTAAGCCCCTTAAGGATCTGTGCCAGACGACAAACATGAACAATTTGCATTCACAAACAGCCGACTAACCATACTCCCTACATTTTGGTCAAACTATCTATTTCATGAATGAGCTTGAAATATATTAGGGCACCGAATAACTGAATGAATAGTGAACAGACAATACTATAGTAAATGGGTGTCACGAAATATTACCTTGGACACATGCTCCAGTGTGATTGCCTCAGGGATTATCCCCTTCCTCAGTTGGATCTCCACAAACCCACTACTCCCCTTCAAGGGAAAGCACTGCCCGGGCTCCCCAAAGCTCGGCTGAAGTATCTTCTGTGACAGGTCACCATTGTCTCCACCACCAAATGGTAATGCAGAAAGAAGACCACCACGTTTCCCAGCATCATATGCCTCCGAGTAGCGGACAACTCTTCCCCCAGCAGACCCCACGGCATAGTCCACCCTGCCAACCCCATCGGCGGCATGCTTCTCTATTTCCCTCATGACGATCTCCCTGGCCAACGCGCGGACCTGATCCAGATCGACCTCAGTGCCAGAGTTCGAGCCTAGGCTCTCCTTGAACTCATCCAGGACTGCTTCAAACTGGTCCTTCCTGAGGAACTCCATCCGCCTGAGCCCGCCCAGCGCGTCGTTCAGCTCGTCGGTCCTGGCGTCCAGCAGGTTGAGCTGTCCCTCGAGGGCAAGCCTCTTCTCCTCCAGCAGCGCCGCGAGCTCGCCCCGAGCGGCCCCAACCTCCCCGTCGATCTTGCGGTCCACGGCCTCGAGCTGCACCTTCAGCGCCCCGAAGGCGCGGGCGAGGGAGGCTTCGACGCCGTTGACACGGGCAGTGTAACCCGCGAGCGCAGCGTCGTCGGGCGGCGCGAGAGAGGCTGGGTGCGCCCAGCGCCAGGCCTGGTCGCCCAGGTAGAGGAGCACGGCTAGGAGGGCTGCGTTCTTGGCGGCGACGCTAAGCGCGGTCTGCCACCTCGGCCGACCGGAGGACGACAGCCCCCTCTTCCGCCGCGCCTGGGACAGGGGCGCGGCGGCGGTGGCGGCGGCGGCAGCGGTGCGCGACGTCGGGGTGGAGGGGTGCGGACGCTGGTCGAGGAGGAGGACCGGCCGCTTGCGCACCGGGGCAGTGGCGGCGGGGGGCCGGGATGCGACGGGGCTGGGGTCTAGGGCTACCGGGGTGACGGGGCTGGCCACCGCAGCGGCGGAGATGGACGGGGACGCCATGGGTGGGGGGAATCTGGTTCAAGGGAGAGGCGGTTGGGTGGAGTCGACTTTGGGGGGAAATCGGTGGGGAATTCGGGGGAAATTGAATAGGGTGGGGATCGAATCGAATGGAGAAGAGAGGGAAAGCAACAGCGTGGCAGGCACGCATACGCTGCTCAGGAAGAAAAGGCAGGCCAGGAACAATACTTTCACATATCCACACGCCTACGACGTCGGCTCGAATCAATTTCGATGGTTTTTTTTTTAGACCCCCTTGACTTAATACAGCTGTAGCATCTGAACTCACGCACTAACGCATCCCACACACACACCACGAGTGCGCAAGTTAGACTTAACCAGACTTATATTAAGCGACTGAGCCCGCGAGTCTGGTGACACTCCAGGGATAATCCCTGTGGTGGTGGGCACATCATAATATCTCTTACAGAACCGCGAGGGGGATGGCTACTATTATTACTGGGAGAGGCTGGTTTACAGGGCTCAGCCAACTGTTTAAATAGGACAGCCCCCTATAGCCCTCCACAAATTGGCTACAGTACATGCACTGTTCATGTGAACAGTGCCGCACAGGTGAGACACCAGGAAATCACCCAAGCTGGGAGTCGATCCCTGGCGGGCAGCGTGCACGACGGCAGCGCTAGCCACCCGAGCTAGGCTCGGTCCTCGATGGTTTTTTTTTTAACACAGTACAGACGCAAGCGCTCATATACACGTGCATACACTCACCCCTATGAACGCACACACGCACACCCTACCCCTATGAGCACCTCCGAAAGACTGAGCCGGCATCCATCTTGAAATTTACGAAGTCACCGTAGGCACCTCGTCGTCGACGGGAACGTCTCCTCCCACTGAATGCACATCGCCGGAAATCCTGAAATAAATTCAGGAATAAATGCGAGCACCAGGATTTGAACCCTGGTGGGATGGGGATACCACAGTCCCCCTAACCATCCAACCACAGGTTGGTTCGCAATTTCGATGGTTTTGTGAGGAACTGTCCGTGAATTTGTAAGGAAGCATAGAAGAGACCGTGGGATGACTTCTAATAAAGCTCGTTTCATTAACTTTCAACAAAAAAACTCGTTTACACAGAAAAAAATATGTGTGTGTTTTCTATACCAAAAAAAAGATGCCGGTGCTGATTTGTAAGATTGAATATCATATTGTATGTATTTTTCTTTCTAATGACTCGTTTACACAGCGTTTCAAAGAAAAAACATACAGTGACCAGATGTCTTAGAAAGAATATCGACCACACATTTGCGCAAACTTAGAGTGTGACGTGTTGCGGGCCGTTCAATAACATAACGGGTTGCCTGCCTCGGCGTAAAATGTTGTTTTGTGAGGGACTAGACCATAAAGGCGCGTGTTGCCGCGCCCGTGTACCTTAGCAAAGGAAGATACTTATACTTGGTAATGCCATGATGGTTTATATATCTTTTGTAAGATGTGATGATTTAAATACCTACCAGTCAAATGAATTTATAGTGTAACATGAATACACTCATACACACATTGTCAAATTGATTGGTCTAGTGGGGAGCATAGAATTAATGGACAACAAAGCTTAGATAGGCGAGTGCACATGCTAAGTGCAAAGCAGCATGGGTTAGCAAGACACCTAAGAATAAAAAAAGTCTAGCATCTGTGTCGACATTGAAAAATCCAAAAGTTTAGTATATGTGATAGCATCAAATCCATCCTGTCTAACACAATGGAGAGATCAATGTATGTAATATTATTAATATCAAAATGGAAATGGAATATAACTGCAATGACTAACGGTTTTGTTCGTTTCATTTATCTTAAATGCTTTGAGATTGTTTGTTATAAACTCATAAAGCCCGTAAACATTCCTTGACAGCTTATATTTAGTTCTTGTATCTTTATTAAGGGTATAACATCTTAAGCTTCAAGTTAAAATCGGCAAGCATAAATGGTAATGCTTAGGTAGATGATATTAGTCTAGACGTACATGTAAGAAACATGATCCTTACTCTATGACCTATGTGGACACCCTCGAAGGCTAGATGGAAATATATTGGCCTGAGAATTTAGAGAACCGGTCAAACCATGCCTTGATGATGTGGAATTTCCATGACCGATGCGCCTGAATCTTGGGCGATCAGAGACCAATTGCATGGGGAAGTCCCATGAATAAATCGCTTTCCTGCAATATGATATAAATCATAGAATTAGATGAGTTGTAAGGATTTTAAATGACATAATTTGAACCACCATTTTGCAGCAAATCTCCTGCCCCTTCTTACGTGCTAGTGTTCAGAATGGAACACAGCGCTTCAGTGATATGAAAGAACATCCAGCAAACAGTAGCGCACCAACAAGGTAGGGGAGTCGGGAAGTATTGTTGCACTCCTGTCCTGGGTGACGATGGAAGTAGGATGTCAACGTCGGCGGACGGGTTGCCGTCAAATGGGAGGACACGCCCAAAGATGTGTCGCCACCGCTGGGCCTACGGTTGGTGGCTGTCAAAACGGACCATTGACAGTCCACGCTATGAGCTCTCCAGCGCTGCCGCCATGGTAGAAAACATCAATATATTTAGAGAGATCGAGGCAAACGGGGAGTATGGACCTCCACAACCAGCAACAATTACGGAATGGGGCAGCCGAGTGCCATCGCCATGAATCTGCCGCCGGTGGTCTGAGGTCGCAATAGGGATTTTTTTTAGACAAACAGGGATTTTTTTTTTGGGAGACAAACAGGGATGGAATTACAACTCTGGAGCGAGGTTTATATTGGGCCGTTCAATATATTGGTCAGGTGCCACGGCCCAGTGCACGAGAGACCTCCCAGGACGGTTTGCGGAGCAGTGGCCCTGGTTACATTTGCAGGCTGTTTCGCACGGTGGGTTTTGTGTCGAGTGAGGCACAAGTGGGCGCTGCGGACGACCTGATTTGGTGCGTTTGTTCATGGATCTGACGGTTGACAGCATTGAATCGCTGTGAGTCGCTGTTAGTGCGCGTAGGTAGCTGTGTTATACTGTTTAGTAATGTGGGTTGGTGTGGAGATTGTTGCATGGCACCGGGCGCTATGCGCCACGTTGTACGCCAAACAAACTTTGCGACAATTTCAATCACGTAGAATTCCATTTAAGCATAGCCTTGAAATTGTACTTTTGCACAAAAAAGGAACCACATGGGATAGGATATTTAGAAAGAGAGGGGGACAAAGGTGAAAAAGAATCTCTTGTCTTTTTCTTATGGTCGTTACGCTATCGTTTTTTAGTAGCAATGCATGAGTTTTGGTTGATTCTCCAATTATTCATGGTGTGTTTGGACTATTAATTTCTTGCTAGCTACTGGTACTCGTGGGGGGTGCTCGTCGCGTGGCGTGAGGACATTGCCTTCAAGACATTCTCTCTCAACATCAGGGGTGAATGATCGCCCTGTCGCCTCTGGGTCGTGGCGGTTTGGCAATTATCTATGGGATGTCCCCAGACGATGATCGGTTGTTGTTCTTCCAGGAACTTCATGCTTTTATGCGTGATGCACCCTATATCATGGGCTTTAATCGAGGATTTCAACCTCATCTGCCAAGTTGCTAACAAGAACAATCAGAACTTCGATCGACTCTGGATGAGTCGGTTTCGGCGCTTCCTTGATGACTTGGAGTTGCGTGAGCTTGATCTCCATCGATGGCGCTACACCTGGAGTAACGAGCGGTGGCAGCCCATGTTGTGCGGCTCGATGGTTCCACTTTGGTGATTGGGATGAGCTATTCCCCAATGCATGCTTCGAGTTGGGGCCACCCTTACCTCCGTTCAACGCCCGTTCTTGATGCACTCCAACAACCTCCCCATGTGCTGCTTTCGGTTTAGATCCGAAGCCTTCTGGACAAATTTTGATGGTTAACCCCCGGATGGTTTCCCCGGCATGGACTGCTCTGGTGCCAGGCGACCTCTACACGCTCAGCCCGCTGCACCTCTTGTTAAAGCGTACTGCTAGGGATTTCCAATCCTCCAGCGACCGGCGCATCGAGGAGCATGTGTCATCAGCTCATCACCGCCAAGGAGATGATCTTCTGCCTCGACGTTGCCGTGGGTTCATGTCTCCTCTCGGACGGGGAGAACACTCAGCTCAAGATGAAGGCCCTCGATCTAGCCTCCCTCAAGCGCACCATCGTGCGGAAGTGCTCGAGGGTGCTTTGGCTCCAGGAGTGTGAGGCAAACATGTGGTACTTCCACTCTCATGCGCGTCACTAGTAGCGCGCCAATCATGTGGTTGTGCTCGCTCCAGTTGTGTGTCGGTCGACTGTGATGCCAAGGATGCATTGTTGTTTGATTTCTACAAATCCATATACTCATTCATGGACAGTGGTATATCCGATAAAAAACCTCGAGACCAATAACATACGCTGAATTAATGGAACATTCTTGAGCATATATAAAAATACTTGGCATCAAATGACTCCCTGTGATGCCATACATGACAATCCATCATACATTACAGGAAGCAGGGGTGAGAATATAATTAACTGGTCATGAAGAATGAGATTCTTCGAGGAGTGAAAGCGCAAGAATTGACTTTATTAGCTTTGTATGGTGTCGAAGTCGGTGCAATCTTTTTGTATAAAATCGACTCAAAATTACTTATAGTGGATATGAAGGGGGGTGAGTCAATTGTTGAGAAGTTTGTGAATGCCTGTTGCGACGATTACATCTTTAAACTCTATTTTCTTCCGGTTATGGCAACCTCTAAGGAAGAGAAGGGATAGGGGTGATGGAGAGTATAGTGTTGTGCAAGATTAAGGAGATCCACCATATCAACACGCCAAGAAGAAAAAAAAATGATGATCCAAAATGGCAATAAGTGGCAACATAATTTATAATCCAGATCATAAGTATTTTTGTGCAAGCAGTAAATAAAACTATTTTTCTATGCAAATTTTCTTCTCTATGACATACTACTCTCCCATCTACACGTGAGAATTTTTATGATTTATTTCGACTTGTAAGCTCTCCTTTTCCAAACAGTAAACAATCTCGTTCCGGGCCTAAAGCAAGAACCAAAGAGTACTGTAACTAATCAAGTTGTTGCCCTGCCAACTAACATATCACAAAAAAATCGCAAGAAAAAAACTAATATAACAAAAAAAAAGAATGTCACGAAAAATCCAACCAAAATTTAAGAATATTGAGACCGACCTCTCTAATTTGCACCAAAATTCTAAGTCTGGCTTCGGCAGTGGAACCCGACATACTGTTCATACTCGTTAAACTAACGGGTGCGGGATCTGGATCTGATACCCGTTAACGGCGTGGCGTACTGTTGATACACCATGTGTCACCTTCCTATTGGCCGATGGAGCCACGGGTCGACTCTATGTTGGAACTGTTTGAAATATGCCCTAGAGGCTATAATAAAATGGTTATTATCATATTTCCCGTTCATGATAAATGTTTATTATTCATGCTAGACACTACAGGAATCAGGCACTTTGCCGTCTGCCACGGCGGACGGCAAAGGCATGTCTGGCGGACGGCAAAGTTCTTTGCCGTCAGCCAGCAGACGGCCCCACGTTCGGCTGAATGAACTATGGCAGAGGGCTGCTTTGCCGTCTGCTTTAATAAAGCGGACGGCAAAGAAGTTTGCCGTCAGCCATCCTAAGCAAGCAGACGGCAAAGGACCTGGACAGCAGAGGGATAGGGTTAGGTCCGTTAGGTGGCTAACGGTGTGCTATGCCGTCTGTTGGCAGACGGCAAAGACGCAAAGGTCTTTACCGTCTGCCAGCAGACGGCAAAGTGTCCAAATAGGCCAGCCCAGGTGCCCCCCAGGTAGCTGCCACGTGGCAGCTTTGCCGTCTGCTGGCAAAGTGCCTGTATTGCCCCTGTTAATTCTATTTTTTTCTTCTTAAATTCAATCAATTTCACAGATATATATATATATATATTCATTTCAAAATACTTTCAACAAGCATACATATCCCTGCCATATGGATATGATCATCCAACACATATATATACCAAATCAAAAGTCCATATCCAACATATATATAGCCAACATATCCAACAATTAAGCAAAAACTCCATATACAATGGTTTCATCCATACATACATATATAGGTAGCAAGTTTCACATTGTTCATCCTACAAAATCAAAACAAAAAGGAAGGACAAGGAGAAGAGTAGACTCCATCAATGCAAGCTTCCGTGATCTGAAGCAAATCTGCAAAATGGGAAAGAAGAAAGTTAGAAGAAGACTAGAAGAAAGTTAGAAGAAGACTAGAAGAAGAAGAAGAAGAAGAAGAAAAAGAAGAAGAAGAAGAAGAAGAGGAGGAAGAAGACTAGAAGAAGAAGAAGAAAAAGAAGAAGAAAAAGAAGAAGAAGAAGAAGAAGAAGAATTTTTCTTCTCTTTCTTTTTCTCCTCTTCTTTTTCTTCTTCTTCTAACTAAGGTAACCTAGGTAATTATGCCATTTTCGAGCTAACTAAGCATATTAAGTCATTTTGGAGGAAAAAATGCTAAGTGTAGGTCATTTTAGAGCTAACCTAGGTAAATAGGTCATTTTGGAGCTAAGTAAGGTTATTATGTCATTTTCGAGGAAAATAAGCTAAGTATATGACAGTTTGGAGCTAAACCAAGGTTATTATGCCATTTTTGACCTAAGTAAGCTAATTATGTCATAAATGAACTAGCTAAGCTAAGTATATGTCATTATTGAGCTATCCTAGGTAGTTATGCCATTTTTTAGCTAACTAAGCATATTAAGTCATTTTGGAGGAAAAAAATGCTAAGTATAGGTCATTTTATAGCTATCCTAGGTAAAATAGGTCATTTTGGAGCTAAGTAAGGTTATTATGTCATTTTTGAGGAAAATGAGCTAAGTATATGACAGTTTGGAGCTAAATAGGTCATTTCTTAAGCTAAGTATGCATTTGTTAAGCAAAACACTTGGGAAAACTTACCGTCATCACGGAGGTGAAGGACCGGTCGCGCTAGTGGCAGACGGAGAAGGATCGGTCGATGCTTGTCGGGAGGCACGCTGCACCAAAGATCATTTGCAATGTCTCGTTAGCATGATGCAACTCAAATGTGAATACTAGTAACTAATGACCATTCAAATGAAACTCACAGTGGTTGCCGGAGCAATCTGGGGCATCGGCGGAGGGGTCTGACCGTTGGTCTGGCACACGGACTGCACATTTGGTTTTCATGAGTCAGTCATATTAGTTAGTAATGAAACAAACATTACGTGCATGATTTGGATAATATGCAGGAGAAACTTACCACGAGGAACTCGTATAGGGCCCGGTGAGATGCGTCGTTCTGGTTCCTCTCCTCCTCCAACAGCCTAGCCGCCCTCTCCTCCAGGTCCCTCTCCCTCTCTGCCGCCTACCTGTTTGCCTCCACTAGAAGCGCCTGGGTGTTCACTCTCTCTTTCTCAAGAACAGCCTGCAACACCACTCCTCGTTAGCATTGTAATCATCGACGGCCGCACCCACAATGTAATGGAGGAAAGGTATCTGAAAGGATCGAGAAGAAGGGTCTAGAGGGGGGGTGATTAGACCCTCAACAAGCAAAAGTAGCAGTTTTTAAGTTCTTCAAGTTGAGGTGGAGTTTTAGCACAAGTTTAAGCATTCACAATACATTTCAAGCAAGCATGGCAAGAGTATATGAGCAGCGAAAAGTAAAGCATGCAATTTGCAAGAAAGTAAAGGGATAGGAGTGGAGTGTGCAAACGCAATTGGAGACACGGAGATTTTTGGCGTGGTTCCGATAGGTGGTGCTATCGTACATCCACGTTGATGGAGACTTCAACCCACAAAGGGTAATGGTTGTGCGAGTCCGCGGACGGCTCCACCCACGAAGGGTCCACGAAGAAGCAACCTTGTCTATCCCACCATGGCCATCGCCCACGAAGGACATGCCTCACTCGGGTAGATCTTCACGAAGTAGGCGATCTCCTTGCCCTTACAAACTCCTTGGTTCAACTCCACAATCTTGACGGAGGCTCCCAAGTGACACCTAACCAATCTAGGAGACACCACTCTCCAAAAGGTAATAGATGGTGTGTTGATGATGAACTCCTTGCTCTTGTGCTTCAAATGATAGTCTCCTCAACACTCAACTCTCTCTCACATATTTGGCTATGGTGGAAAGGTGATTTGAGTGGAAAGCAGCTTGGGGAAGGCTAGAGATCAAGATTCTTGTGGTTGGGTTGGAATGTCTTGGTCTCAACACATGAGTATGTGGTTCTCTCTCAGAAAATGAGTAGTGGAAGTGTAGGCACGTTCTGATGGCTCTCTCACTGATGGAGAGGAGGGTGGAGGGGTATATATAGCCTCCACACAAAATCTAACCGTTACACACAAATGGGCCAACTCGGTCAGACCGAATAGGTAAACTCGGTGAGACCGATCCAGTCAAAAATGTGAACGTTAGGCTTTTCGGTGGGACCGATATAATCAACTCGGTGGGACCGATGTGCTAGGGTTAGGGTAAAACCTCATCTCGGTTTGACCGATTGCACAAACTCGGTGTGACTGATTTTAGTAATAAGCAAACATAAAGTTGGTCAAGCAAACTCGGTGGGGCCGACTGCATATTTCGGTGAGACCGAAATAGTTGCAATAGGCAACAGAGAGTTTGCAAGCCCGTCTCGGTGAGACCGAGATCCCATCGGTGAGACCGAACTGATTAGGGTTTCTGGCAGTGGCTATGTCAAGGAAACTCGGTGGCACCGGATGAATCAAATCGGTGGGGCCGAGTTTGACTTTAGGTTTAGGACATATTTGGATTTGAGAAAGTGGCTGAGGGATTTGGAGCATATCACTAAGCACTTTGAGCAAGTAGACCATTAAGCAACACCTCATCCCCTTTTAATAGTATTGGCTTTTCCTATGGACTCAATGTGATCTTGGATCACTAAAATAGAAATGAAGAGTCTTGAGCCTTTGCCAATCTTCTGTCCTTAGCATCTTGAAGGGGTTCCACATCCTCTTGTCCATGCCACGCCTTTGCTGAACTATCTGAAATATACTAGATGAAAATATTAGTCCAACAAGAGATATGTTGACATTAATTACCAAAATCACCCAGGGAGCACTTGTGCTTTTACAAGGAGCACTTGTGCTTTCAATCTCCCCCTTTTTGGTAATTGATGACAACATACATCAAAGCTTTAGATAAAGATAAGAAAGGTAACAAGTAAATCTTTGGAAGGACATGTAACATGCATAAACTCCCTACATGTATGCAATCATGTGAAGATAGAATATAAGAACATGTGAGTGCATAAACATGTCAGAGCAAGCAATGAGTTACATGTATCTTGGCTATATGCATCAGAGCAAAAGATGTAGATACAGAGAGTATACCTTCATGTTCATGAGTCCTTCTTGCAAACAATATGTACATCAGCAAGAGATCATCATGCAAATGAGTGTGATGCATATACTTACCTTGTGGTCTTGAGCTAGCTTTGGAAGAGATGACTCTGAGAAAACAGGGTTAGATAACACAGAAGCACCACTAAACAGAGCAAACTCAGAAGAACACAAGAGTGCCAAGACTGGGATGACATGTAGTGAGTGAGTACTTAGTACTCTATTTGGGTATAGACATGTCCCCAAAGATTAAAGATATGCAATGAATTCCAAAGATTTTATTCCCTTAGATATGAACGCCCTCTCCCCCTGAATCTGATATTGGATAATGGGAGAAGGTAGGGTAAGAGAAAATCAGAGCAAGAAAAATCAGAGCAAAAATAAACATACATTAACATGTCTTTCCCCTCTTAAAGACATGTGAATTCTCTCCTCTATTGTTAATAAGCATCTGGAGATGTGCTTTTATCTCCCATGTGATAAGCTTTGATGTGCTCTCTCTCCCCCTTTGACATCAATTTCCAAGAAGGGTCTTCTGGAGCATGAGTCAAATAGGTTTGGTCCTTGAAACACATTACAAAGCAGCATGTAGTTTAAGATGCAAGTAGAGGATAAGAATCATCGAGTGGAGCTGGAGAAGAACTAACATTGTAAAGGCAAAATGTTTTCTTAGTAGTGAAATCGGTAATGCCGATTCATTTTCATCGGTGACACCGAGTTAGCTGTGTCATAGATGATGCATATCGGTCAGACCGGGTTTGTCCTTGTCGGTTGTACCGATGAACAAACTACAATGTAAATTGCAGTTCGGTCTAGCCGATAGGAAGAAATCGGTAAGGCCGAGTTTAATACGGAGGAAAAAATTTGTCATCTCAACTCACTTGGCAAATAAGATCTCACAAGGATTTGCAAGGAATTAACTGAAAAATTTGCAATGAATTAGATGCAGGGTATGCAGAGAATAACAAACTAAAAGAGTTGAAATCTAGATGAAGTTTTTTTTTTAAAGGGGAACAAGCAAGCAAGAGACAAATGCAAGAACACAAAGAAACACTAGAGAACTTCATCTAGAGTTGGTTGGCGACAGAGTCACCTATGTTAGAGTATATTGACTTAGGAGTCAAGTGATAACACTTGATCATAGGTCATACTCATCGTTTAAGCTCAAAATGGGGTTACCATTTATCGTTTAAGCATTTTGATGTTTTCTCATCTTGTTGAGATGCTTTGACCCATGACTTGGGGTAAAGCTCTTCTAAGATGGAATAACATACCTTGGGTGGTGGTTTTGACCTTGATCATGTAGTTGAACTTGTGTAGGATGCTCAAGATTGATGTAGTTCATCAAGAGTTGGGAGCACCACTTGTAGTTTGAGTTCATCTACCTACATGGGTTAGTTTTGCAAGGAAGAGCACTTGTGTATCCAAAATGACAATCATGAAGCTTGATATATTGAAATTGTTAAAGGATATGTTGAAAGGATTCATGCTTCCTTGTCTTCAACCACCATATTGTAGAGACTTGGTGATGTAGAGATTGCTCAAGATGAGAGTGAGTTGCAATCTCATAGATTTGGACTCATCCAAGTACCTACAAGGGTTAGATAGCATGCAAGGGTACAAGTATAGATTCAAGACATATGATCATCATCATAAGAGAAATATCAAGGATTTGTCATAGGCTCATGCCTTGCATGTATCCAAATGGAGTTTCTACTCCAAGTTTGAGGCATCAACGATGTTCAATTCACCTCTCAAATGGCAAAATACTTTCTCATCAAGCGGTTTGGTGAATATATCCGCCAATTGCTTATCGGTACGAACATGCTTAAGATCGATGTCTCTTTTAGCAACATGATCTCGAATGAAATGATGACGAACTTCAATATGCTTAGTTCAAGAATGTTGCACGGGATTGTGAGCAATCTTAATGGCACTTTCATTATCACAAAGCAATGGAACATGTTTCACATATATCCCATAATCTTTAAGAGTTTGGGTCATCCAAAGTAATTGAGCACAACATGAACCGGCGGCAATGTATTCCGCTTCGGCGGTGGATAACGATACCGAGTTTTGTTTCTTGGAGGACCAAGACACAAGAGATCTACCAAGAAATTGACAAGTACCCGAAGTGGACTTTCTATCAACCTTGTCACTGGCATAGTCCGAATCGGAGTAGCTAACAAGATCAAAAGAAGACCTCTTAGGATACCAAATGCCAAAGTTTGGTGTATGAATTAAGTATCTCACTATCCTTTTCACAGCCTTAAGATGACATTCCTTAGGGGCCGCTTGATATCGTGCACACATGCACACACTTAGCATAATATCGGGACGGGAGGCACATAGATATAACAATGAACCAATCATAGAGCGATAAACCTTTTGGTCAACCAGTTTGCCATCCTTTGTCAAGTCAAGATGTCCACTAGTAGGCATGGGTGTTTTCATACCTTTGCTTTCTTGCATGTTAAACTTCTTGAATAAGTCCTTGGTATACTTTGTTTGGGAAACAAAGGTACCCTCCTTAGTTTGCTTGATTTGCAAACCAAGGAAGAACTTGAGTTCACTCATCATAGACATCTCAAACTTCTCCGACATTAGCCTTCCAAACTTTTCACTAAAAAGAGGGTTAGTTGAACCAAATATGATATCATCCACATAAATTTGGCATACAAATAATTCACCATTAACCCTTTTAGTAAAAAGTGTGGAATCAATCTTCCCAATCTCAAAGCCTTTTTCAATGAGAAACTTTGTCAAGCATTTATACCATGCTCTAGGATCTTGTTTAAGACCATAAAGAGCTTTGTGAAGTTTGTAAACATGATTAGGTTTCTTAGGATTAACAAAGTCGGGAGGTTGTTTAACATAAACTTCCTCCTCAATTTCTCCATTTAGAAAGGCACTTTTAATGTCCATTTGATATAATGTAATATCATGATGATTGGCATAAGCAAGTAAGATGCGAATGGACTCAAGTTTAGCAACGGGGGCATATGTCTCACCATAGTCCATACCTTCGACTTGTGTATACCCTTGGGCGACGAGACGGGCCTTGTTGCGTACAACTTGTCCATCTTCATCTTGCTTATTCCGAAACACCCATTTGGTTCCAATGACATTGTGCTTTTCATCGGGCTTTTCAACAAGCGTCCATACTTGATTCCTCTCGAAATTGTGTAGCTCTTCATGCATAGCGTTCACCCAATCCGGATCATCAAGAGCTTCTTCAACCTTCATAGGTTCAATGTTAGAGAGGAAAGAATAATGTTCACAAAAGTTAGCTAAGCGAGACTTAGATCGAGTAATTCTCCTGGTTTGAATGTCATCGAAGATTTGTTCAACGGGATGATCTCTTGAAACTCTTGCTGTAACTCGCGAGAGCTTTTGTTTGGGTCGGGGTGGAACATCCTCTTCATCATCTTGTTCTTCCTCTTGTCTTTCTTCATTGTTGTTGGCGTTGATGTTCTCTTGTGGAGGTGGCGAAGGAGGTCGATGAGGTTCATCTTGTTGTACATCCTCGTTTCCTTCATCTTGTCGTGTTCCACTTGTGGATGCCTCCAAGTCAACTTGTGGTTCACCTTGTCGTGAAGTTGAGGCTTCCACTTGAACGGACGAGGTACTCTCCTTCACCTCCGTTGGGCGAATCTTGCCAATAGACAAGCCTTGTATTGCTTCCGAAGGGTCTTTGTCACCTACATCAATTGGCAATTGCTCTACTTGCGAGCCGTTAGATTCATCAAACTTCACATCCACCGTCTCTTCAACCTTTCGGGTGAAATTGTTGTAGACACGGTAAGTGTGAGAGTTTGAGCCATAACCGAGTAGGAAACCTTCATGAGATTTAGGAGCAAATTTTGAACGACGATGCTTATCAAGAATATAGCACTTTGAGCCAAATACTCGAAAGTATCCAACTTGGGGTTTGTTACCGGTGAGAAGCTCGTATGTCGTCTTGCCGAGTAGCTTGTGAAGTTATAGACGATTTGTTGCATGACAAGCTGTCTCAACCGCTTCTGCCCAAAAGTGTTTTGGCGTCTTGTATTCATCAAGCTCGTTCTCGCCATCTCAATGAGTGTCCGGTTCTTCCTCTCAACAACTCTATTTTGTTGAGGTGTGTACGTAGCCGAGAACTCATGTGAAATCCCTTCTTCGTCAAGAAAGGTATCCACATTTGCATTCTTGAACTTCGTTCCGTTGTCGCTACGAACCTTCTTGATCTTCACTTCAAATTGATTTTGGGCCTTCCTAGCGAAGTTTTTGAAGATCTTTTGGACCTGCGATTTATCATCAAGAAAGAACACCCACGTAAATCGTGAAAAATCGTCAACAATGACCAAACCAAACGAGTTACCACCGAGACTCTTGTAGGCATTGGGACCAAAAAGATCCATATGAAGTAGCTCAAGCGGTCTTCTCGTGGTCATAATGTTCTTCACGGGATGACTTCCTCCAACTTGTTTTCCTGCTTAACAAGCACTGCAAAGTCTATCCTTGTCAAATACAACATCTTTAACACCAAGGATATGATCACCTTTGATAAGCTTGTCAAGATTTCGCATGCCCACGTGGCCTAACCTTCTATGCCACAACCAACCTTTAGAAGATTTAGCAATTAAGCAAGTTCTAGGTTGAGCCTTTTTAGTGAAATCAACAATGTATAGATCACCTCTACGTATATCGGTAAAGACCATATTATGATTATCTCTTCGAAACACTTGGCAATCTACTTCAGTGAATAGAACATCGAGACCGAAATCGGCTAGTCTAGATACGGAAAGTAGATTGTAGCCAAGAGATTCAACGAGCATAACATTTTGGATAGAGCTATCATGTGAGATGGCCACCTTACCAAGGCCAACCACTTTACCCTTTGAGTTATCACCAAAAGTGACATACTTTCGAGGGCTGTCGTTTTCAGCAATCTCACGAAACATATCCTTGTCTCCGGTCATCTGATCGGTACATCCACTATCAAGAACCCATTCCTTTCATCCGGCCGTGTAGCCGCGAAGGTTAGCCATAAGACCAAAGTGTCTCATAGATTCATCAAGATCATAGTCACTATCATCATCCTCGTCATAATATCCATGTTCAACATCATCATCATAAGAATGATCATTACCTAGAGAAGGCAATTCATTAGATTTATGACCATGACAATGTTCATATTTATGAATTCTAATAAATTGAGAGATGATGTCACTAATGATTCCAACATCTCCTTTGGCACTCATGAGATCACGAAGCTCAAATAGACAATCACCAAACTTAGGATCACTAGAATTCATCTTATTTAAAGCAATGGACTTTTGAAGAATCTCATCTAGATTTTTCAAGGAATAGTTTGGAAAGCGTTTCTCGAGATATCTCCATATAGTATAAGCACATTCAAGTGTAGGCAAGCACGCAATCAAGTTTCTAGGCAATCCTCTAATGATAAGATTAACAGTTCTAAGATTGCGGATCATGTCAAGAGACTCATCGGGGGTAGGATGCAAAGGATCAATAGGAGGCGCACAAGGGGTAGTAATGTACTTGTTCAAGTGATATTCATTGAAAATCTCAAGCATCTCATTTTTCCAAGCATGATAGAACTCTCCATCAAGTATAGGTACTCTACGTCTAATACTCCCAATCGTAGACTCGTCCATCTTCCTCCAATGGCGATTAAACCAAAGCAATGTAGACCAATGCTCTGATACCAATTTAAAGGATCGAGAAGAGGGGTCTAGAGGGGGGTGATTAGACCCTCAACAAGCAAAAGTAGCAGTTTTTAAGTTCTTCAAGTTGAGGTGGAGTTTTAGCACAAGTTTAAGCATTCATAATACATTTCAAGCAAGCATGGCAAGAGTATATGAGCAGCGGAAAGTAAAGCATGTAATTTGCAAGAAAGTAAAGGGATAGGATTGGAGTGTGCAAACACAATTGGAGACACGGAGATTTTTGGCGTGGTTCCGATAGGTGGTGCTATCGTACATCCACGTTGATGGAGACTTCAACCCACAAAGGGTAACAGTTGCGCGAGTCCACGGAGGGCTCCACCACGAAGGGTCCACGAAGAAGCAACCTTGTCTATCCCACCATGGCCATCGCCCACGAAGGACTTGCCTCACTCGGGTAGATCTTCATGAAGTAGGCGATCTCCTTGCCCTTACAAACTCCTTGGTTCAACTCCACAATCTTCACGGAGGCTCCCAAGTGACACCTAACCAATCTAGGAGACACCACTCTCCAAAAGGTAATAGATGGTGTGTTGATGATGAACTCCATGCTCTTGTGCTTCAAATGATAGTCTCCCCAACACTCAACTCTCTCTCACAGATTTGGCTATGGTGGAAAGATGATTTGAGTGGAAAGCAGCTTGGGGAAGGCTAGAGATCAAGATTCTTGTGGTTGGATTGGAATGTCTTGGTCTCAACACATGAGTAGGTGGTTCTCTCTCAGAAAATGAGTAGTGGAAGTGTAGGCACGTTCTGATGGCTCTCTCACTGATGGAGAGGAGGGTGGAGGGGTATATATAGCCTCCACACAAAATCTAACCGTTACACACAAATGAGCCAACTCGGTCAGACCGAATAGGTAAACTCGGTGAGACCGATCCAGTCAAAAATGTGAACGTTAGGCTTTTCGGTGGGACCGATATAATCAACTCGGTGGGACCGATGTGCTAGGGTTAGGGTAAAACCTCATCTCGGTTTGACCGATTACACAAACTCGGTGTGACCGATTTTAGTAATAAGCAAACAGAAAGTTGGTCAAGCAAACTCGGTGGGGCCGACTGCATATTTCGGTGAGACCGAAATAGTTGCAATAGGCAACAGAGAGTTTGCAAGCCCGTCTCGGTGAGACCGAGATCCCATCAGTGAGACCGAATTGATTAGGGTTTCTGGCAGTGGCTATGTCAAGGAAACTCGGTGGCGTCGGATGAATCAAATCGGTGGGGCCGAGTTTGACTTTAGGTTTAGGACATATTTGGATTTGAGAAAGTGGCTGAGGGATTTGGAGCATATCACTAAGCACTTTGAGCAAGTAGACCATTAAGCAACACCTCATCCCCTTTTAATAGTATTGGCTTTTCCTATGGACTCAATGTGATCTTGGATCACTGAAATAGAAATGAAGAGTCTTGAAACTTTGCCAATCTTCTGTCCTTAGCATCTTGAAGGGGTTCCACATCCTCTTGTCCATGACATGCCTTTGCTGAACTATCTGAAATATACTAGATGAAAATATTAGTCCAACAGGAGATATGTTGACATTAATTACCAAAATCACCCAGGAAGCACTTGTGCTTTCAGTATCTGAGTCCGTATAACTAACCTCGATGGCGAGCTCCATTGGCCGTGGACGAGGCCTTATCTCAGGATCGGAGCTCGTCTGGCGCTTCTTGATCTCCGGGAGAGTGCTAGGATAACATATCAGTCCATCCCCGATGGCTATCGAGCCATGGGACCTCCCACCACCAGATATCATCACCAGCTCTAGATCAAAAGGACGCTGGCTCGGGTTAAAGTCCTGCCCTTTCCTCGCCTTCCCCTCGTCTCTGTACCTCACGAGCTTGTGGTGGGTGGAGATGTTGGTGAAGCTCTCTGGATGACCGAGGTCAGACTCAGAGAATGCCTTGGCCTTCTTGTACGGGGCAGTATGGGCCATGGCATAGAGGTCGAACACCCCTGGCACCTCCTTCTTGTTGTATTGCCCCTAAAAGAGAGGAACAAAATATTAGTTAAGGGCTCAAGCTAGCATGAAGAATGAAATTGCATGAATCATGAAGCAAACCACATACCCGTTTATCCCCGTACTCATATAGGTTGGAGCTCCCTTGATGGTGTGGCACACCAACCATTTTGGCACGCTTATCCTTGGCCTTGTTGTGGACGGCTAGCCATTGGGGAGAGCACCACTCATCCACCAACGCCTCCCAACAGTCCATCCTATCCGCACACCATCTCGGGGGCACCTAAGTTAGTCAAGAGAAAATTCAGCGCTACGCCTACTAATCAAATCAAGGAAACTAAGTACAAGGCCTTAAGAATAGGTAATTACCTTCATGTACTTCTCCTTACTCAGAAACTTGCCACGACACTTCGTCTTGGACCTCTTAATACCAGTCGAGGCGTAGTAGTCTCGAACAACCTGCACCCAAGCCTCGTGCCGTAAGTTCTGAAGTAGGCGCTTGCACTCGGCTTTGATAACCATAGCCGCGGCCTCCTCCTCTCCCTCAAGACACCTGTAGAAGGTCTGCAATCAAACAAGACAACACTGATTAGTACAATCACTAGGTATTGTTGATTTTTAATTCTGTAAAGGAGAAATTACCCAAAACGTCTGGATCACAATGTCGGCCACCGTGTGGCACAAGACACCATCGACCCTCTCCTCCGGCGGGGCCGGGGCAGCCAAGTACAGCTCCCAGCTCAGTCCTAGCTGTCGAACCTGACCCTCACCGGGCAACGTGACCCACCCCGGGAAGTTCTGCCGGCAAAGCACACCAAGGACGAAGTTGGGCTTGTGGACACCAGGGCCGTGTTTCCAACCCCTGCAGTATGACAAGGCCAACGCATTAGATATTAATTTGAAGAAACGTGAAGGCAAAAGGTTAAAAAAGAGTAAATGCACTTACTTCTCCCCATTAGGCACAATCAACCACCTCTGCTCGCGGGCCGCCGGCACGGGCGGGAGCTTTGTACCACCACGCTGGTAGACGTTGCCCCCCTCAACCAGCCCGCCCTCGCTATAGCTATCATCAGAAAAGCTGTCCTCGCCACCATCAGCATGGCCACTCGCCTCCGGAGTCTCGTGGGATGAAGACTCTGGGACCGGAGTCTCGTGGGGCAAAGGCTCGGCGACCCGAGGCTCGTCGGCCTGAGGCTCATGGACCAGAGTCCGAGACGGGTCCACGTCAGACGGGTCCACCTCAGACGGAGCAGTCCTGTGGTCGGGTGAATCAGCTGGGGGGTGGCGGCGAGGAAGGCATAGCAGCCTTCCTACCTATCCCGCCACCACGTCCACCTCTAGCACCCCTCTTCTTCCCCCGACCTCTCCTGGCCGAAGAAGAAGCACCCGCCGGTGGTGTCTGCCCACTGTCTAGCAGCGCTCTCCGGAGGTGCTGGGGTGGAATGGAAGCACCCCTCTGAGCACGCGCCGAGGAAGGAGCCTCGGAGCGCTCTGGACCCGCGCCCACCATCTGTCAACACCTGCAATGACAAAGAGTAAACAAATTAGTACAACATAAAAAAATTGAATACCTCACATGAATAATAATATGTATATAATTTAAGTGTATCATCATCATGAACATAATAAAAAATTGAATACCTAATAACATGAACTAATTAATAATATATATGTACATAATAATAATTGAATACCTGACATTACTAATATTAATCTTCATCGTCTATATATGCTCCGGGATCAATAAATGCATCATCATCATCACTATCAGTAATGACGTGCTCATCATCATCATCATCAATAAATGCATCAACATGTGGAAGGCCTCCTTTACGTAATCGGTCAAGCATTGACAGGTCATCCGCAGCAGTAACCTCTTCTTGTTTCGGCTCAGGGGTGAAGTCGGATTCACTGTCGCTGTCTACTTCAATGTTCTGGGGTGAAGTAGAGCGGTTCTTGAAACATTTTTGGAAAGACGTGTTTCTTGGAAGAATTCTCCTTCATATGTGTGTGGGTTAATGTGAGGTTCATAATCCTCTTCATTGGGGGGAGGTGGTCTAACACGTGGCGGCACTTCATAAACGACATCCCAACCATTGAGATTTGGATCACTTTGATAGGCCCACGGTAGATAGAAAACTTGGGTTGCCTGTTGAGCCATAATATAGACATCGGGAACATCCAAATGGGTGCTTTGTTTGATTTCGACTAGCCCTATATGTTCATGAGTCCTTCTAGTCTCCTTCGGCTGGAACCAATAACATTTGAAGACTACGACGTTTGGTGGGTTTGCACCATAGAATAGAATTTCATAAATTGCTTCAACTCTTCCATAATACTCGGTATCTCCTTCGCCGATAGCAGAGACACAACAATTTGTAGACTTTCGGTCGGCCATAGATAGCTCTTTGCCATAGGTACGAAAGCGATACCCGTTGATGTCGTATTTGTCAAATGAACGGACCTTAAAGTCAAAACCATTAGCGACTTGTCTTAGTTCGGCGTCCATAAACTCTGAATTAGCCTACAAGTTTAATACGAAAGGATTGTTGCATTAGCCGCAAATTAGACGAAGAAATGAAATGGTCTAATGGAAATTACCGTTTGTTTGAGCCAAGAGATGAAACCGGGATAGCCGCCTCCATGCTTTGCCAGAAGCTCATACTCTTCGACGGAATCCTTTTGGATCACCGCTCCATACGAGAATTTGGCGACGTATCGACTGTATCAAATATCCGGGAATAAGAGCAGTTCAAAGGAATTAGAAGTTGCGAAACAGTTTACCGAGAACTTACTCGATGTACGGCCGCACTTCTGTTAGGTTGTTGAAGATATACAAAGAAATGGTCCACCATTCTTCGACATCCAACGATAAGGAATTAGAAGCACCGGCTAGTGCGAGCTTCCCTTTGAATAGGCTGAGGTTGCATCCACCCTTTTTAGGGTCACCAGCATTGTACCGAGGCTTCGGATTATGCAAATGACGATTTTTGGCTTCGTAGTGTGCTGTCATGAAGTTTGCCGCCTCCTCAGTAATGAATGCCTCGGCCATCGATGCTTCAATTCTACTTTTATTTTTACATTTTGCTCGAAGCGTCTTCTGCATCCTCTCAGTTGCGTAGCACCAATGATTTTGCACGGGCCCCCCCAATCGTGCCTCGGTCGGGAGATGCAAAATCAAATGCTGCATTGGATTAAAGAAGCCTGGTGGAAAGATCTTCTCTAACTTGCAGATCAACTCCGGCGCCAACTCTTCCATTTCATCTAGCACGCCAGGCGATAGTTCTTTCGCATAAAGAACACGGAAGAAATAGCTCAGCTCTGCCAGTACTAGCCATTCATCCTCAGGGATAAAGCCACGCAACATCACCGGCATTACCCTCTCAAGACATATGTGCCAATCATGACTCTTGAGACCAAATATTTTCAATTTTTCAAGACTGGCTCCCCTCTTTAGATTCGCTGCATACCCATCGGGGAACATCAACTGCATTTTCACCCACAATATAATTTCCCTCATAGCTGGCCTTCCAAGATTGAACCATGCCTTTGGCTTCGTCCAGTTTTGCTTTCCTTTCAGTTGTCGCATGTTTTGTAACGGTCTATCACATAGAGCCTCCTAATCGACTCTAGCCTTAGGATTATCCTTTGACTTCCCCTCTATGCCGAACAATGTACCAAAAAGGGCCTCGGCGATATTCTTTTTAGTGTGCATCACGTCGATGTTGTGTGGGCAAAGGAGGTCTTTGAAGTAAGGCAGATCCCACAAGCATGTCTTGTGGGTCCAGGCGTGTTCCGAATTATACCCCTTGAAATACCCTGGACGCTCTGGATCTGGCTTGAGAGCATTTAACTGATCCAGGGTCTGTTGGCCTGTCAACACAGGTGGTGCAAAGTTTTTGACAACTCTACCTTTGATGAAGTTCTTCTTGTCTTTTCTGAACTTATGGCTAGGATCCAGGAACTGTCTATGCAAGTCAAAGCAAGAATACTTCCGACCCGCATGCAGCCAACGAAACTGAAGAGCTGCCTTGCATGTGGGGCACGGGAACCTTCCATGCACACACTAGCCAACGAATAGCGCATACGCCAGCAAGTCATGCATCGAGTACATGTACCAGACACGCATTATGAAGTTTTGTTTGGTAGCTACGTCATATGTCTTGAACCCATTATCCCAAGCTTCTTGCAATTCATCCTTAAGCAGCTGCATGTACACATTCATATTCTTCCCCGGATAGTTGGGCCCTGGAATTATCAACGTCAGAAAAATGTTCTTTCTTTGCATAATCTGTCCGGGGGGGCGATTGAGTGGAATGACAAATACAGGCCAACAACTGTATTGGGTTGCCGTCAGACCAAACACATTGAACCCATCCGTGCTGATGGTGACTCGAGGATGCCTTGGATCTGCCGCTTTTTTGTGATGTAATGCATCGAAGTGCTTCCACGCATAACCATCTGATGTGTGTACCAACATCTGATTCCCATCTGCATCTAGTTCGGTTCTTTTGCCCATTTTGTGCCATGTCATCTGTCTGGCCGTCTCTTCGACCATGAAAAGACATAGAAGTCTTGGTACGATTGGCATATACCGAAGAACATTAACTGGGATTTTTGTCTGACTCTTCTCACCCATACCATTGTCTACCACAACATACCTGGAAGACTTGCAAATGGGACAATAGTTCAAGTCTACATACTCAAGCCTAAATAAGGCACATCCATTCTCACAGGCATCTATCTTCTCATAGGGCATCTTAAGTACATGGAGGATTTTGTCCGACTGTTACAGGTTTGCAGGCATTACATGGCCTTTGGGTAGAAAGCGTCCAAATACTGTCATCATCGCATCGTAGCATTCTCTGCCCAAGTTGAATTGAGCCTTCAGAGCCATTACTTGTGCGATGGCATCCAGCTGACAAAGCTTAGTGTGCTCATGGAGAGGACATTTTGAAGACTCCAACATATCATTGAAGGCCTTTGCAGATTCTTCCATCTCATCGTCTGAATCCCGAGCATCATCAAAGTCTTCCACCATGTCTTCGATCCCGGTACCATGCTCGTCGGTGCAATGATGAACCACCTCGGCTCTGGCACATTGGGCAGACTCACCATGAAATGTCTAGACCATATAAGCAGGCGTAAAACCCCACTTCTGCAGGTGTTTACTCATTTCAAGCTCGTTCCTCTTATGATAGTTGTCGCACCGGACACAGGGGCACCAGGTTTTTCTCTGGCCATTTGCAAATGCAGCTCTCACAAACCCCTTGGTTTTTGTTAACCATTCATCGGTCATGTCTTCCTGACTAGTGTGACCGGTGTACATCCACGCACGATCACTCATCTTGCCTAGCTACTGGACACACAAGAAATATATACATAATTCAGCAAACCATATTCATCAGTTAATGGAGTTTGTCAGTTTTATTACGTCCATGCAACCTAGACGCTAATAGGTAAAGATAGGTCCTAATCCCACCCGAGTATGTGTAGATTGGGTTCGTTTTCCCATGCTCTGCTTCGGATCCGACGCAAAATTTTGGTAGCACCTCCCCGCTGTTCTCCTGATACATGTCTCGGCAATAAGCAGAGAGGATGTGTACCCGGAGAACAACAGGGATTCACTGACAAAATTCGGCATCGGATCCGGAGCAGAGCATATGGGAAAACGAACCCAATCTACACATACTCGGGTTGTCCATGGATAACGTTGGACAATTCGAAAGAATCACGGTTATAAATATGCAAATGCATGCATATTTATAGATGTAACCCTTTCGAACGGGAGAAACATAGTGGTCATGCATACTGATGATTGAAGACACCTATAGCTAGCAAGTTTCATCGGCACAAAGACCGGAACAGAGCAAATGAAGGGGGGAGGAGGAGATGTCATTTGTGCTCACCCACGAACGCAGGGGCGGAGCTCGTCGAACACACGGGGAGGTCGTCGAACACCAGACCCTCACAGCGACGAAATGCTACCTCTTGAGCATGCGTTGGTTTTCCCTTGAAGAGGAAAGGGTGATGCAACAAAGTAGCGTAAGTATTTCCCTCAGTTTTTGAGAACCAAGGTATCAATCTAGTAGGAGACAACGCACAAGTCACCTAGTACCTGCACAAACAATCAAGAACCTTGCAACCAACGCGATAAAGGGGTTGTCAATCCCTTCACGGTCACTCGCAAAAGTGAGATCTAATAAAGATAGTAAAGTAAATATTTTTGGTATTTTTGTTGTATAGATTGGAAAGTAAAGATTGCAAAATAGTAAACGAGATGCGATGTAAATAAAAGAGATGCAATATAATAGAAAAGAGACCCGGGGGCCATAGGTTTCACTAGTGGCTTCTCTCAAGATAGCATGTATTACAGTGGGTGAACAAATTACTGCCGAGCAATTCATAGAAAAGCGCATAGTTATGAAGATATCTAAGGCAATGATCATGAATATAGGCATCACGTCCGTGTCAAGTAGACTGAAACGATTCTGCATCTACTACTATTACTCCACACATCGACCGCTATCCAGTATGCATCTAGAGTATTAAGTTCATAAGAACGGAGTAACGCATTAAGCAAGATGACATGATGTAGAGGGATAAACTCAAGCAATATGATATAAACCCCATCTTTTTATCCTCGATGGCAACAATACAATACGTGCCTTGCTGCCCCTACTGTCACTGGGAAAGGACACCGCAAGATTGAACCCAAAGCTAAGCACTTCTCCCATTGCAAGAAAGATCAATCTAGTAGGCCAAACTAAACCGATAATTCGAAGAGACTTGCAAAGATATCAAATCATGCATATAAGAATTCAGAGAAGAACCAAATAATATTCATAGATAATCTTGTTCATAAATCCACAATTCATCGGATCTCGGCAAACACACCGCAAAAGAGTATTACATCGAATAGATCTCCAAGAACATCGAGGAGAACTTTGTATTGAGAATCAAAGAGAGAGAAGAAGCCATCTAGCTAATAACTATGGACCCGAAGGTCTGTGGTAAACTACTCACGCTTCATCGGAGAGGCAATGGTGTTGATGTAGAAGCCCTCCGTGATCGATTCCCCCTCCGGCAGATCGCCGGAGAAGGCCCCAAGATGGGATCTCACGGGTACAGAAGGTTGCGGCGGTGGAAAAGTGGTTTCGTGGCTCTCCCTGATGTTTCTAGGGTATAAGAGTATATATAGGTGAAAGAAGTACGTCGGTGGAGCTACGAGGGGCCCACGAGGGTGGGGGGCGTGCCTACCCCCCTGGGCGCGCCCTCCTGCCTCGTGGCCTCCTCGAGGAGTTCCAAACTTCAACTCTAAGTCTTCTGGATTGCTTTCGGTCCAAGAAAGATCATCGTGAAGGTTTCATTCCGTTTGGACTCCGTTTGGTATTCCTTTTCTGCGAAACTCTAAAATAGGCAAAAAAAAAACAGAAACTGGCACTGGGCCTCCGGTTAATAGGTTAGTCCCAAAAATAATATAAAAGAGCATATTAAAGCCCATTAAACATCCAAAACAGATAATATAATAGCATGGAACAATCAAAAATTATAGATACGTTGGAGACATATCAAGCATCCCCAAGCTTAATTCCTGCTCGTCCTCGAGTAGGTAAATGATAAAAACAGAATTTTTGATGTGGAATGCTACCTAACATAATTATCAATGTAATTTTCTTTATTGTGGCATGAATGTTCAGATCCGAAAGATTCAAGACAAAAGTTTAATATTGACATAAAAATAATAATACTTCAAGCATACTATCAAAGCAATCATGTCTTCTCAAAATAACATGGCCAAAGCATGCTATCCCTACAAAATCATATAGTCTGGCTATGCTCTATCTTCATCACACAAAATATTTAAATCATGCACAACCCCGATGACAAGCCAAGCAATTGTTTCATACTTTTGATGTTCTCAAACTTTTTCAATCTTCACGCAATACATGAGCGTGAGCCATGGACATAGCACTATAGGTTGAATAGAATGGTGGTTGTGGAGAAGACAAAAAGGAGAAGATAGTCTCACATCAACTAGGCGTATCAACGGGCTATGGAGATGCCCATCAATAGATATCAATGTGAGTGAGTAGGGATTGCCATGCAACGGATGCACTAGAGCTATAAGTGTATGAAAGCTCAACAAAAGAAACTAAGTGGGTGTGCATCCAAGTTGCTTGCTCAAGAAGACCTAGGGCATTTTGAGGAAGCCCATCATTGGAATATACAAGCCAAGTTCTATAATGAAAAATTCCCACTAGTATATGAAAGTGACAACATAGGAGACTCTCTATCATGAAGATCATGGTGCTACTTTGAAGCACAAGTGTGGAAAAAGGATAGTAGCATTGTCCCTTCTCTCTTTTTCTCTCATTTTTTTATTTGGGCCTTTCTCTTTTTATGGCCTCTTATTTTATTTTATTTTTTATTTTTCGTCCGGAGTCTCATCCTGACTTGTGGGGGAATCATAGTCTCCATCATCCTTTCCTCACATGGGACAATGCTCTAATAATGAAGATCATCACACTTTTATTTACTTACAACTCAAGAATTACAACTCAATACTTAGAACAAAAATATGACTCTATGTGAATGCCTCCGGCGGTGTACCGGGATGTGCAATGATTCAAGAGTGACATGTACGAAAAAATTATGAACGGTGGCTTTGCCACAAATACGATGTCAACTACATGATCATGCAAAGCAATATGACAATGATGGAGCGCGTCATAATAAATGGAACGGTGGAAAGTTGCATGGCAATATATCTCGGAATGGCTATGGAAATGCCATAATAGGTAGGTATGGTGGCTGTTTTGAGGAAGGTATATGGTGGGTGTATGGTATCGGCGAAAGTTGCGCGGTACTAGAGAGGCTAGCAATGGTGGAAGGGTGAAAGTGCGTATAATCCATGGACTCAACATTAGTCATAAAGAACTCATATACTTATTGAAAAAATCTATTAGTTATCGAAACGAAGTACTACACACATGCTCCTAGGGGGATAGATTGGTAGGAAAAGACCATCGCTCGTCCCCGACCGCCACTCATAAGGAAGACAATCAATAAATAAATCATGCTCCGACTTCATCACATAACGGTTCACCATACGTGCATGCTACGAGAATCACAAACTTTAACACAAGTATTTCTCAAATTCACAACTACTCTACTAGCATGACTCTAATATCACCATCTTCATATCTCAAAACTATCATCAAGCATCAAACTTCTCATAGTATTCAACGCACTTTATATGAAAGTTTTTATTATACCCATCTTGGATGCCCATCATATTAGGACTAGTTTTATAGCCAAAGCAAATTACCATGCTGTTCTAAAAGACTCTCAAAATAATATAAGTGAAGCATGAGAGATCAAGAATCTCTATAAAATAAAACCACCACCGTGCTCTAAAAAGATATAAGTGAAGCACTAGAGCAAAATTATCTAGCTCAAAAGATATAAGTGAAGCACATAGAGTATTCTAATAAATTCCGATTCATGCGTGTCTCTCCCAAAAGGTGTGTACAACAAGGATGATTGTGTTAAACTAAAAAGCAAAGACTCAAATCATACAAGACGCTCCAAGCAAAACACATATCATGTGGTGAATAAAAATATAGCCTCAAGTAAAGTTACCGATAGACGAAGACGAAAGAGGGGATGCCTTCCGGGGCATCCCCAAGCTTAGGCTTTTGGTTGTCCTTGAATTTTACCTTGGGCATCCCCAATCTTAGGCTCTTGCCACTCCTTATTCCAAAATCCATCAAATCTTTACCCAAAAACTTGAAAACTTCACAACACAAAACTTCAACAGAAAATCTCATGAGCTCCGTTAGTATAAGAAAATAAACCACCACTTTAAGGTACTGTAATGAACTCATTATTTATTTATATTGGTGTTAAACCTACTGTATTCCAACTTCTCTATGGTTCATACCCCCCGATACTACTCATAGATTCATCAAAATAAGCAAACAACACACGAAAAACAGAATCTGTCAAAAACAGAACAGTCTATAGCAATCTGTATCTTTTGAATACTTCTGTAACTCCAAAAATTCTGAAATAAATTGGTGGACGTGAGGAATTTTTCTATTAATCATATTCAAAAATAATCAACCTAAAATCACTCTCCAGTAAAAAATGACAGCTAATCTCGTGAGCGTAAAAGTTTCTGTTTTTTACAGCAAGATCGCAAAGACTTCACCCAAGTCTTCCCAAAGGTTCTACTTGGCACAAACACTAATTAAAACATAAAACCACATCTAAACAAAAGCTATATGAATTATTTATTACTAAACAGGATCAAAAATAAAAGAACAAAAATAAAATTGGGTTGCCTCCCAACAAGCGCTATCGTTTAACGCCCCTAGCTAGGCATTGATAATTTTAATGATGCTCACATGAAAGATAGCAATTGAAACACAAAGAGAGCATCATAAAACATGTGAAAAATAAGTTTAAGTCTAACATGCTTCCTATGCATAGGTATTTTATAAGCAAACAAATTATCAAGACAAGCAAAAACCACCATATGCAAGGAAGAAGAAAGAAACAATAGCAATCTCAACATAACGAGAGGTAATTTTGTAACATGAAAATTTCTACAACCATATTTTCCTCTCTCATAATAATTACATGTAGGATCATACTCAAATTCAACAATATAGCTATCACATAACATATTCTCTAGATGATCCACATGCATGCAAAGTTGACACTCTTCCAAAATAGTGGGATTATCATTAAATAAAGTCATGACCTCTCCCAGCCCACTTTTACCAAAAAATTCATAAGATTGATCATACTCCAAAGTACTGGGATCATTATTACCTAGATTTGACACTCTTCCAAACCCACTTTCAATATTATTGCAAACATATTCATCATGAGGCTTAAATAAATTTTCAAGATTATAACAAGAATCACCCCAATCATGATCATTGCAACAAATAGTAGACATAGCAAAACTAGCATCCCCAAGCTTAGGATTTTGCATATTATTAGCACAATTGACATCAATAGGATTTAAAGTAAAATCATTGCAATCATGCTTTTTATTCAAAGATCCATCGTGAATCACTTCATAAAGCACTTCATCACATTTTTCAAATTCACGAATTTCGAGCAAAACCTCATAAAGATAATCTAGTGCACTCAACTCACTAGCAATAGGTTCATCATAATTGGATCTCTTAAAAAGATTAGCAAGTGTATGAGGATCCATATCAATAGATTTTTAGCAAGCAAAGATGCAAGCACATAGAAGGCACATGGGGACACAAGCAAACATAAGATCGAACGAAAGAAGGGCGAATAAAAGGCAAAGGTTTTTTGAAAATCGTTTTAGAAGTGGGGGAGAGGAAAACAAGAGGCGAATGGCGAATAATGTAATGCAAGGGAGAAGAGTTTATGATGGGTACTTGGTATGTCTTGACTTGGCGTAGATCTCCCCGGCAACGGCGCCAGAAATCCTTCTTGCTACCTCTTGAGCATGCGTTGGTTTTCCCTTGAAGAGGAAAGGGTGATGCAGCAAAGTAGCGTAAGTATTTCCCTCAGTTTTTGAGAACCAAGGTATCAATCCAGTAGGAGACAATGCACAAGTCACCTAGTACCTGCACAAACAATCAAGAACCTTGCAACCAACGTGATAAAGGGGTTGTCAATCCCTTCACGGTCACTCGCAAAAGTGAGATCTAATAAAGATAGTAAAGTAAATATTTTTGGTATTTTTGTTGTATAGATTGGAAAGTAAAGATTGCAAAATAGTAAATGAGATGCGATGTAAATAAAAGAGATGCAATATAATAGAAAAGAGACCCGGGGGCCATAGGTTTCACTAGTGGCTTCTCTCAAGATAGCATGTATTACGGTGGGTGAACAAATTACTGCCGAGCAATTCATAGAAAAGCGCATAGTTATGAAGATATCTAAGGCAATGATCATGAATATAGGCATCACGTCTGTGTCAAGTAGACCGAAACGATTCTACATCTACTACTATTACTCCACACATCAACCGCTTTCCAGCATGCATCTAGAGTATTAAGTTCATAAGAACGGAGTAACGCATTAAGCAAGATGACATGATGTAGAGGGATAAACTCAAGCAATATGATATAAACCCCATCTTTTTATCCTCGATGGCAACAATACAATACGTGCCTTGCTGCCCCTACTGTCACTGGGAAAGGACACCGCAAGATTGAACCCAAAGCTAAGCACTTCTCCCATTGCAAGAAAGATCAATCTAGTAGGCCAAAATAAACCGATAATTCGAAGAGACTTGCAAAGATATCAAATCATGCATATAAGAATTCAGAGAAGAACCAAATAATATTCATAGATAATCTTGTTCATAAATCCACAATTCATCGGATCTCAGCAAACACACCGCAAAAGAGTATTACATCGAATAGATCTCCAAGAACATCGAGGAGAACTTTGTATTGAGAATCAAAGAGAGAGAAGAAGCCATCTAGCTAATAACTATGGACCCGAAGGTCTATAGTAAACTACTCACGCTTCATCGGAGAGGCAACGGTGTTGATGTAGAAGCCCTCCATGATCGATTCCCCCTCCGGCAGATCACCGGAGAAGGCCCCAAGATGGGATCTCACGGGTACAGAAGGTTGCGGCGGTGGAAAAGTGGTTTCGTGGCTCTCCATGATGCTTCTAGGGTATAAGAGTATATATAGGCGAAAGAAGTACGTCGGTGGAGCTACAAGGGGCCCACAAGGGTGGGGGGCGTGCCTACCCCCCTGGGCGCGCTCTCCTGCCTCGTGGCCTCCTCGAGGAGTTCCAAACTTCAACTCTAAGTCTTCTTTCCTAACAACTGCACATTAAAAGAGCATATTAAAGCCCATTAAACATCCAAAACAGATAATATAAAAGAGCATATTAAAGCCCATTAAACATCCAAAACAGATAATATAATAGCATGGAACAATCAAAAATTATAGATACGTTGGAGACGTGTCACGAAACAACTGCACATTTTAAATCCACCAGATCAACACAAATATGATGTTTTTTATAACAAAATCGAAAAATATATGACCTAACTCATAATTCACAAATATATGACCCCGTCGGCCTCTGGAAGGCCAAAGAGCACCTTTTCGGTCAACAGGATGACGAAGAGGTGTCGGGTGTCGGGGGTGTCGTGTCTGGGTGTCGTGGTTGGGTGTCGGGGTGTCGGGGTGTCGGGGTGTCGGGGTGTCGTGTCGGGGTCGGGGTGTCGGGGTGTCGTGTCGGTGTCAGGGTGCCGTGTCGTGGTCGGGGTGTCATTTTCTTCTTCTTCCGCTTCTTCTTCTTTTACGCGAGGAGGAGGAGGAGCGGAAGGCGAAGAAGAAGCGGAGGCGGGAGGGGGCAGGAGGCAGGAGGGGCGGGGGACGAGAGGAGGAGAAGAGGGAAGGGCGGATGGAGGAGGAGGAGGAGGGAGGGAAGGAGGAGGAGGAAGGGAGGAAGAAGAAGAAGAAGAAGAGGAGGAGGGGGGAGGAGGAAGGAGGGGAAAGGGGGACGGGAGGAGGGCGAGGAGGAGGCGGAGTGGAGGAGGAGGGCAGAGGAGAGCGGGGGGCGGAGGTAGTGGCTCTGGCGGCGGGGAGGCAGGAGGCGGAGGGGCGGAGGGAGGGGCGGGCGGCGGAGGCGGGGCGGAGGAGGGGGGCGAGGAGGCGGCGGAGGCGCGGCGGGGCGCGAGCGAGAAGCGCGCCGCCGCCGCGGCAGGCAGCAGGTAGACGGAGGAGTCGCGGGCGGCGGCGTAGCGGTCGGCTGCTTCTCTTCAGGCATGGTCGTCGTCGGCTGATGATTGGCCTTATGCGATTGGCTGTCCTTCTGCGCGTCTTTCTCTTCTTTTCTTCTTCTTCTCACTTCATCTTTTTTTACTCCTTTAATTATGCTAATTAACTAAAACCTAGCACTAATCTAATCTAATAATCTAGCACTAAACCTACCACTAACATATCTAATTAATCTAGCACTAAACCTACCACTAAAATATCTAATCTAATCTAACAAGTAACAGCAAAAAAATAAGAAAAAACAGAAAAGGGGGACTGACAGGAGAGGGAGGAAGAGGGGATGAGGAGAGGCAACGGAGTCCGATACGGGAAGGGGAGATGGGGGCGAAGCCACCAGGGATCTGGGAGGGGAGGGCGCGGGGGGGCAAGGGAGTGGAGGAGACGAGACGGCCAGGAGGCGGGCGGGAGACGGGGCGGAGGGGGTGTGGCGCGGAGGGAGGGGGGCAGTGGCGGGTGGTGGGGCGGCGGCGCGCATGCGGTGGTCGTCGGGGAGGAGAGGGAGAGAAACAGAGAGAGAGGGGGCGGGTTGGGGTGCGGCCGTTAGTTAAGTTAAACGTTTGCCGTCTGCCCCGCCTTTGCCGTCTGCTAGCAGACGGCAAAGAAGGGGGCCATTAGGTTTTGCTATAAGCAGCTCGTTAGTGGGGCCAACCTCCCTCTTTGCCGTCCGCTAGCTGACGGCAAAGCTTCTTTGCTGTCCGCTAGCAGACGGCAAAGAAGTGGCTGATGGCAAATATGATCTTTGCCATCAGCCAGTTCTTTGCCGTCTGTTTTTTGGAAGCTGACGGCAAAGACCTCCTTTGCCGTCCGCTAGCAGACGGCAAAGAAGTGGCTGATGGCAAATCCTCTTATTCGAGTAGTGAGAATTGTAGTGATCAGAAACTTAAATACATGTGTGAATACATAAACTATACCGTGTCCCTAGTAAGCCTCTACTAGACTAGCTCGTTGATCAAAGATGGTTAAGGTTTCCTAACCATGGACATGAGTTATCATTTGATAACGGGGTCACATTATTAGGAGAATGATGTGATGGACAAGACCCAACCGTAAGCTTAGCATCATATCAATTAGTTATTCGCTATAGCTTTCTTCATGTTAAGTATCAGTTCCTTAGACCATGAGATCATGCCACTCCCAGATACTGGAGGAATACTTTGTGTGCTATCAAACATCACTTTGTAACTGGGTGATCATAAAGGTGCTCTACAGGTATTTCTGAAGGTGTTTGTTGGGTTGCATGGATCGAGACTGGGATTTGTCGCTCCGTGTGACGGAGAGATATCTCTGGGCCCTCTTGGTAATACAACAGCACAAGAAGCTTGCAAGCATATGACTCATGAGTTTAGTCACGGGATCTTATATTATGAAATGAGTAAAGAGACTTGCCGGCAACGAGATTGAACTAGGTATGGAGATATGGACGATCGAATCTCGGGCAAGTAACATATCGCCAGACAAGTTTAACTAAACCAAATTGCCATGCTATAGTAAACCCATGCTAATGGTGTCATGTCATCAAGTTTAACTAAACCAAATTGCCACTTGATAAAAATCAAAGCCATTTTCAAATTTAGAATAAAGTCAAATAAATCATTTCTTCAACCAGTAAAACTAAAATGTTCATTGTATTACAAATAATCGATGAGTACTTGTCATGGTGAAACCAACATTTATTAAAATGGTTAAGAGCCCTAAAACATTTAAAATAGATGCCAAAACAATAATTTAATTGCTTTTAAAATTATAAAAATCACAAACTATTTTATTTAAATACCAAACCATTTTATGGCAGTGGCTAAATTTGCATTGTAATTTATGGGCCAAAGTCTCTCATTTTACAAAATTTATTTCCAGTATAAATAAATGCAAAACAAAGAATAAACAGAAAACAGAATTGGAAAAAGAAAAAGGAAAGAAAAGGCCAGGTGGTACTGTGCACTTGGGCCGGCGTCATCCACAGTGCGGCCCAGCCCACCTCGGGCGTTTTCCCCTATCTCTGGTCACAGAACAGAGACGTGGAGCGCATCCCCGCCACCATGGCCGCCAATGGTGGCGTGGCAGCCATCCCGCGGCGAATAAGCCCCCCGAGCCCCTGGACACAAACCCTAGGCCATCCCCCCTCCCTCACTCGTCCCATTCGCCTTCTTCATGCCCGAGACGCCATGGCCGCGTCGCCATCGATCCCGCGCCGACCTTGCTCCCCGCCGGGCAGCTCCATGTCTGGGAGCTCCACCGACATCGACTACGTCACCTACAAGGACGTCCTCGAGCAGTGCTGCCCCGCCTTGATGGCTCGTGTCCGCGTCAGTATTTCCCCGAAGAGGAAGGGATGATGCAGCACAACTACGGTAGGTATTTCCCTCAGTTATGAAACCAAGGTTATCGAACTAGTAGGAGAACCAAGCAACACTATGTAAACGGTACCTGCACACAAAGAACAAATACTTGCAACCCGACGCGTAAGAGGGGTTGTCAATCCCTCTCGGGTAAAAGATAGATCTGTTTGTATGATTTTGGATAAATAGATCTCGCGATAAAACAAAATAAAATAAATAAGAAAAAAGTGCAGCAAGGTATTTTTGGGTTTTTAGAATAATAGATCTGAAAACAAAAGCAAATAAAAATAGATCTCAAAGCAAATATGATAAAGAATAGACCCGGGGGCCGTAGATTTCACTAGTGGCTTCTCTCGAGAAAAATAGTATACGACGGGTAAACAAATTACTGTTGGGCAATTGATAGAACTTCAAATAATTATGACGATATCCAGGCAATGATCATTATATAGGCATCACGTCCAAGATTAGTAGACCGACTCCTGCCTGCATCTACTACTATTACTCCACACATCGACCGCTATCCAACATGCATCTAGTGTATTAAGTTCATGGAGAAACGGAGTAATGCAATAAGAACGATGGCATGATGTAGACAAGTTCTATTCATGTAGGAATATACCCCATCTTGTTATCCTTAATAGCAACGATACATACGTGTCTTGCTGCCCCTTCTGTCACTGGGAAAGAACACCACACGATCGAACCCATCACAAAGCACCTCTTCCCATGGCAAGAAAAATTGATCTAGTTGGCCTAACTAAACCAAAGATTCGAAGAAGAAATATGAGGCTATAAGTAATCATGCATATAAGAGAGCAAAGAAACTCAAATAACTTTCATGGATAAAAAGATCTGATCATAAACTCAAAGTTCATCGGATCCCAACAAACACACCGCAAAAAGAGTTACATCAAATAGATCTCCAAGAGACCATTGTATTGAGAATCAAAAGAGAGAGAGGAAGCCATCTAGCTACTAACTACGGACCCATAGGTCTACAATGAACTACTCATGCATCATCGGAGAGGCACCAATGAGGATGATGAACCCCTTCGTGATGGTGTCTAGATTTGATCTGGTGGTTCTAGAACTTGCGGCGGCTGGAATTGTGTTTCGTCGACTCCCCTAGTGTTTTTGGATTTTCAGGGTATTTATAGAGCAAAGAGGCAGTGCGGGACGCGGCCGAGGTGGGCACAACCCACCAGGGCGCGCCTGGGCCCCTAGGCGCGCCCAGGTGGGTTGTGCTCCCCTCTGAGCCCCCCTATGGTACTTCTTTGGCCCAACAGGTGTCTTCTGGTCCAGAAAAATTCTCCAAAAAGTTTTGCTGCGTTTGGACTCCGTTTGGTACTGATATTCTGCGAAGTAAAAAACAAGCAAAAAACAGCAACTGGCACTGGGCACTATGTTAATAGGTTAGTCCCAAAAAATGATATAAAGTTGCTATAAAATGATTGTAAAACATCCAAGAATGATAATATAACAACATGGAACAAGCAAAAATTATAGATACGTTGGAGACGTATCAACAAGCTTAATTCCTACTCGTCCTCAAGTAGGTAAATGATAAAAACAGATTTTTTGATGTGGAATGATGCCTAACATGTTCGTCAGATATTCTTTTCTTTTGTAGCATGGACATTTGGACTTTTATATGATTCAAAGCAATAGTCTAGTTTTGACATGAAGATTTCAATACTCAAGCATATCAACAAGCAACCATGTCTTTCAAAATATCAACACTAAAGCTAGTTATCCCTAGCCCATCATGCTCAATCATTGATCCATTCATGAAACACACTCGCATATTAGCTACATCCAATGCTCAAGTATGATCATAGTGCCCCTTAGTTGGTGCTTTATAAGAGAAGATGGAGACTCAAATAAAAATAAAAATTGCATAAAATAAATAGATAGGCCCTTCGCAGAGGGAAGTAGGGATTTGTAGAGGTGCCAGAGCTCAAAGCAAAAAAAATAGAGATAAAACATTTTGGGTGGCATGCTTTTCCTGTCAACGAAAATGATCGAGTAGTTCCCAATACTTTCCATGCTAGATATATCATAGGCGGTTCCCAAACAGAAAAGAAAGTTTATTCCTTTTTCAACCATACTTTCACATTCCACAGCTAGCCGTATCCACGGGTGCCGTCCATACCAACACTTTCCAAGGAATTTATTAATTGACAACATAAAGTAAATTCATTTTTCATTTCGGGACTGGGCATCCCTAATACCTTTGCCGTACTCTCGTGCAATGACAAGTGAATAAACACTCATCTTGAGAATAACACATCTAGCATGGAAAAATATCAGCCACCCCCTACCGCTTCATGAGCGGTACGAGCACACAAAATGGAAATTTATTTTGAAAATTAGAGATGGCACATACAAATTTGCTTAGAACGACACGTGAGGGAGTTATGGACTAAGGGGTCCTCGGGGCATCAGCCCATTGAATATGGGCTGGACTGGTGAAGCCGTACAGCGACAGGAGGTCTATGAAGCCGTGGTGTGCCCTCCAAGTCAAGGATAGGCAGGATCTCTTTACCCCTTATTGTAATCTATCTCCGATAACCCTAACCCTACCGGTGTCTATATAAACCAAGGGTTTTAGTCTTTAGGGCGAGAGCTATATTCATCACCTCATCACCTTAGGGTTTAGCTCATGCTGATCTCGTGGTAGATCTACTCTGTAACCATACCATACATCCAATACAATCAAGCAGGACGTAGGGTATTACCTCTTCGAGAGGGCCCGAACCTGGGTAAACACCGTGTTCATCGTCCCTTGTTCCCCATCGATTCTAGATCCATAGCTCGGGACCCCCTACCCTGAGGTCTGCCGGTTTTGACACAGACATTGGTGCTTTCATTGAGAGTTCCACTGTTGGATCGCCGAAAGGATTGATGGCTCAACCTGTCGTTAGAGACCACACCCGTGCAGAGGGCTTCCCCGCCCCGGAATGTTTCTTCGTGTTCGGCGGCGTATTATTACGCGCTGATCACACTGGTCGCCTCGACCAGATTCAAGGCTTCGCCCCCATGGAGGGACCCGCCGGCTCGGGGGCATCAACCCCGGGGCCACTAGACCCAAAATAATCAGATGTCTCCCAGGGCCCGGCCTTGAAGCCTGACTCTGATAGACCGTCCACAAGATCCCCCGCTGAATCTCTGGAGTGTTCGGCACCCCCGTGTGCCCAGCCAGCAGACCACCTTGCAAGTCTATTCCGCGCAATGGGAATCTCCGTTACCAGGCCCACGGCCTATGATCAGATCAGGCTTAAACCCGGCGACCGAGAAATCAACACCCCTCCGGTCACGCACCTCGTCGCCACCGTCGAAGAGGCCCAGGAGGGGCCACAGCCTTATAAGCTAAAAATAGTGTACACTCGAGTCTCTAGCTCAGAGTCAAGCACCAGCCCAGAAATACGTCCGGACTTGAGCCCTAAAGCAGGATCCAGCCTCGAGCCGATCCAGCCGCACATCAGTCCGGATCCGAACCCTACGCGATCAAAACCGGATGCAACTCAACCTCATATTGAGGATAGTCCGGGTCCGCCATAGGTGGGAATCCCAAAAAATTTCCCACCCACCCACCATGCGAAATACTCCCCGGATTCGGGAAATCCGGACATATGGGACCTCATGAATGTCAAATAGCTGCCAAATGAGACAGTCCATCATTATTGGGCTAGATTTCTCCTTGTAAAAAACAGGATGGCGTCTTGCTGCGACAAAGAGGTAATCAAAGCTTTCCAGTTCACCTGCAAGGACGAGGGCCTTTTGAATGCACTCGCTCGTCGCCGAGTTCAAACCTTCACCAAACTATCAGACATGGTATGCAAGTATTGCGCCATGGAAAACACATGGAGGGCACAACAGATGAACATGGGGTCACCGCCCGTCGCGTAGCATGAAAAGTCTCGTGTTAAACGAGCATACACACATCAGTCGCCGGAACGCGAGCCCGACGAAAAGAAAACCAGACCTAGATCGGTGCTGGACGAGTTGCTGGATAAACCGTGCCCAATACACTCAGTCTTGCTAGATGCAAACCCAACCCACAGACTTCGAGCCTGTTGGGTGGTAAGACAAGTGGCCAAATATGGCGAGCCAATCTTGGGCCTTACGCCTCCAAATAAGCAGTCCACGGCTTCACCACAGGACCACAATGTCCTTACGGTATACGAGACATTCGCCTCAAACAATAAAAGGAAAAAGGCTCTTCGAGAGCTCAACCAGATATATCAGGTGACGGCCGCACAGCCATGGGCAGCCGCGCCTATTACCTTCGACGAGAAGGACGAACCAAGTCCCTGTAGCAATCACGCACCGACCACACTGGTCCTCGACCCCATTGTCGATGGTTTTCGGCTGACTAAAGTGCTGATGGATGGAGGTAGCGGCCTCAACCTCATCTACAAGGATACTCTCGACAAGATGCAGTTCAACAGATCCCGCATCGAACGTAGCCACACCACATTCCGAGGTATAATACCCGGTAGGGAGGCACACTGCTCGGGACGCATAACCCTGGACATTGTGTTCGGCACACCCGATAACTACAGATCCGAACCCTTTCTATTTCACATTGTGCCCTTCCACAGCGAATACCACGCCCTCCTAGGGTGTGAGGCATTCTCAAGATTTCAGGCCATACCACATTACGGGTATATGAAACTCAAAATGCCAGGGCCCAACGGGGTAATCTCACTTAAAAGTGAACCAAGCAAAGCCTTGCGAGCCAAAAACAAGACGGCATCCCTCGCCCTAGAGGCACTATCCGAAGCCCTCATGGCCGAAGAGTTGACAGCACTACGCACTACAGTCGACAGGGATGATGTGGTTCCCAGTAAAAGACAAAAATCCACATCATTCAAGCCAGCAGATGAAATAGTAAAATTTCAAGTGCACCCAACAGATCCCAATAAAATGGCATCCATAGGAGCACAGCTAGACCCCGCAGTCGACGAGGCGCTAAGAACATTCCTGCGTGAAAACTGGGAAATATTCACCTGGCACCCCTCAGACATGATAGGAATCCCACGCAGGCTGGCAGAGCACAGCCTAAACATCTTAAAAGGCTTCAAGCCGATGAAACAGACTCTACGCTGATTTTTCGAACCCAAACGGCAAGCCATGGGCGAAGAGCTCGCAAAACTACTGGAGGCCGGATTCATCCGCGAGATCAAGCACCCCGAGTGGTTAACAAATCTAGTTATGGTACCCAAGAAGGATAAGTCCTGGCGGCTCTGTGTCGATTTTAAAGACCTTAACAAGGCCTGCCCTAAGGACCCTTCCCCCCTGCCAAGAATAGACCAGATCATCGATGCCACCGCCAGACACGACTCGCTATGCTTCCTTGATGCGTACTTCGGATACCACCAGATCAAGATGAAGGAGTCCGACCAGGCGGCAACCGCATTCATCACCCCTTACGGGCCTTTCTGCTTCAACACCATGCCGTTCGGGATGAAAAACGTAGGAGCCACATACCAACGCATGATTCAGGCATGCCTCGAAAACCAAATCGGCAGAACGGTCGAGGCGTACATGGACGATGTGGTTGTCAAAACCAAAAACATCGACCAGCTGATAGACGACCTCCGCCAAACCTGCGACAACTTGCGAGCCTATGATATACGACTCAACCCAGAAAAATGCATCTTTGGGGTCCCTGCCGGAAAGTTACTCGGATTCATCGTCTCCCATAGAGGAATCGAGGCCAACCCGGCCAAAATTAGTGCGCTATCCCAGCTCGCAATACCAACAGAGCTCAAGCACATCCAAAAGTTGGCCAAATGCGTGGCAGCTTTGAACCGCTTCATGTCTCGCCTCGGAGAAAAGGCGCTCCCACTCTACAGACTGCTTAAAGAGACCAAGAACTTCCAATGGACAGATGAAGCAACTGCGGCACTTGAGGAGATTAAAACACTTCTCGCCGGCAACCCTATCCTGGCCGCACCTAGCGTCGGCGAGCCCATGCTACTATACATTTCAGCCACCAATCAGGTGGTTAGCGCGGTGCTCGTCGTGGAGCAGGAGTCTGAGGGCCACAAGTTCCAAGTCCAGAAGCCGGTCTATTATGTGTTCGAGGCAGTTACGCCATGCAAATCACGATACCCCCACTATCAAAAGATAGCCTATACGGTTTTTATGGCGTCCCGAAAGCTACGACACTACTTTCAAGAATGTTCGGTCACAGTGGCGTCAGAGGTCCCCTTGAATGATATAATCAACAACAGGGACGCCACGGGCCGCATCGCCAAATGGGCCATCGAGCTCCTTCCCTTCGAGATAACATACAAACCACGCCGAGCTATTAAATCTCAGGTAGTGGCCGATTTTATAGCCGAACTACCCCGAGAGTACAATACATATTCGCACCGGACGACGTATTTCGATGGCTCAAAAATGTTAGCCAGACTAGGGGCTGGGGTCATCCTAATCTCCCCTACAGGCGACACTGTTCGGTATGTCCTACAAATCATGTACATGGACTCCAACAATGCAGCCGATTACGAAGCACTACTACATGGTCTTCGTCTGGCCACGTCAATGGGAGTGCAGCGCCTCAAAGTAAGGGGAGATTCAAACCTAGCGATCTCTCAAGTCAACGGCGAATTCGACGCCAAGGACCCCAAGATGGCGGCATACAGAAACGCGGTTCTCCGGATATCGGCCCGATTCGAGGGCCTAGAATTCCACCATGTCTCTAGGGACAGCAACCAAGCCGCAGACGTCCTCGCCCGCATGGGCACCAAGTGTGACCCGATTCCCAAAAACACTTTCCTCGAGCGGCTCTTCAAGCCCTCCATAGTATGGCAGGACGGTGACACCGGCGCACTAATCAATGAGCCCGCTCACAATGCTTCCCCGGAAAAGGAGCCCGACGACAATATCATCGGCGGCTCCGCACTCGAGGAAACACCTTCCGCCCACGAAATCATGGCCGTAATTGCCCCCTGGACAGAACCTCTACTCGCCTACCTCAATCGACAACAGCTCTTGGAGGACCAGACGGAGGCACGACGTATAGTCCGGCGCTCTAAAGCATACAAAGTCCATGAGGGCGAGCTTTACAAAAAAAGCACCATAGGAATCTTGCAAAGGTGCATCTCTGAAGAAGAGCGGCATCAACTCCTGGTAGAAATACACGCGAGCATGGGCAGCCACCACGCGGCAGCTCGGGCCTTCGTCAGCAAGGCTTTCCGAGCAGGATTCTTTTGGCCTACCGCCCGTGAGGATGCCCGGGCTTTCGTCCAACATTGCGTTGGATGTCAGCTGTTCGCAAATCAAAGTCACATGCCCCCCACAGCTCTTTGGACGATACTGATAACATGGCCTTTCGCGGTCTGGGGTCTCGACATGGTCGGGCCACTCAAAGGGGGCACAAAGAAAAAGAAGTACCTATTGGTCATGGTCGACAAATTCACCAAGTGGATTGAGGCAAGGCCTGTCACTTCGGCAGAATCCGGACCGGTCGTCGACTTCTTATCTGACGTCGTACACCATTATGGTGTCCCCCATAGCATAATTACCGATAACGGTACCAACTTCACCGCCCAGGAAGTCAAAGACTGGTGCGGCAAAATGGGCATTAAGCTCGATTATGCTTCGGTGTACCACCCACAGACCAATGGATAGGTCGAACGGGCCAATGGGCTCATTATGAGCGGCATCAAGCCTCGCCTGGTCCGATCACTTGAACAATCAGATTGCCATTGGGTCGAGGAACTCGATTCCATATTATGGGGGATGTGCACTGCTCCTAACCGATCAACCGGATACACACCATTTTTTATGGTGTACGGTGCAGAAGCCGTTCTCCCATGCGACCTCATCCATGACGCGCCTAGAGTGTGCATGTACGAAGAAAAAGAAGCTGAGTTGGATCGGCAGGATGACTTGGATGCTCTTGAAGGAGAACAGGATATAGCTCGGGCTCGATCCGCACTTTATCAGCAGCAGGCACGGCGCTACCAAAACTGTGAAGTCTGGGCGAAGACATACAACATGGGCGACCTCGTCCTCCGGCTCCCCGAAAAGCAGAAGCATAAGCTCCCGCCCAAATGGGAGGGCCCGTACATCATTGACGAAGTACTTGCAGGAGGAGCATATCGCCTTCGCCGCCCGTCCGACGATCGCCTCGAGCCAAACCCGTGGAACGCAGCCCGGCTGCGGTGCTTTTTACGCCTAAGTTAGACATCGTCATACATCCTCACCTCTCTTTGTTCTTTCTTTTTATTTTTTGACATGGCAGGCGTTCGGCTAAACCGAACCATACCAAGCCAATACCGTATACGTCGTTGAATGCAACACCCAGCTTTGTATGGGGGCTCCCTTAGAGAAGCCTAATAATATAATCAATATAAATCGCATTCGTTTCGATTGCAGCCTTCTCATATCTTTCAAGCCAAAATATGCACTTATTTGACTCAAGATCTTTGCCAAGCTGGGTTGCCTGGCTCCTGTGTTTACCTCTACGTTCCCGATTGTTCGGCTAGGGAGTAAAGGGAGCACCTCTGCGATTGTTATGACCGGGTCAACCGGGACCATACCTCAGACGGGTGAAGCCGAAAGCTAGTGTTCTTATAGAATACAATAAGTCGGCCTAAGGGAAGTGAATATAGCCTCGCGCTTATCACCAGGGTTTTTTCGCAGCCATTGGTTTCCATTGATCTTACGTATCCGGACTATAATTTTCCCCGAAGAAAGGAACCCTTGGAGGAACTATTTTCATCGGAAGATGTTTATTACGTCAAACAGTAATATAACATAACTCTCCGCACATGTTTCGTCCATTCAAGCCAGATGGCCGGATTGCCTGGTTCCTGAAGTGTCGCCTTGTTTCCCAAGGCACGTAGTACGAAACACTTCCCGATCACTGGTCGGGGAGGTAGAAGCCGATGGACGGTTAAGACAACATTCTTTAAAAATAACAATAAGAACGCGGATTGAGCTCGGTCCATGTAAAGTACATAGATACATAGAATTGACAAACTACTCTTGATCGACATTGTCTATCAATTGCTCTAAAGCACAATCGTTCTAAAAAATAGCAAGCAACTGGCATCACATCATCATACACCAAGCTTAGAGGTATCTCTCAGCCGTCAGGGCCCACTGGACCAACTCGGGCCATATGCTCCGGGTCTAGCTTGGTGAAACGGGTCTTTACCATAGCCCATGCCTCGCGCGCTCCTTCTCGGCAAGACGAGATCTTCCATAATTCAAACTTTCGCCGAGCTCCCTTAAAGCGACTGGCTAGTTCGGCCATGTTCTCTGACGGCCATAACGCCTTCGCCATGCTCTTCATGGTTTTCCGGGCCCTCTCATAAGTCTTTGATAGCTCCTTTAAAAGGTTCCCGTCATAGGTGCTGACTTCTTCCTCGGGCCGCCCAGTCAGGAGACCTAAAAAGCAGGCGTTGCATTTCGTCATTAAAACGCCAATGGTACTTGCGAGTGGAATGGTAAGATCAGTGCTTACCAAATATGCCACCTTTCAGCTTCTGGTTTTCCTCCAAGGCTTGTGCCAGCTTAGTTTTCAAACTCTTAATTTCCTCGGCTTTCCGCCAATTCTCTGCCTTGAGCTCATTTTTCTCCTTATGACTTTGCGTCAGCACTCATTTACCAGCCTCCAGCTCCTTCCGCAACCCGCTTACGGCTTCCATGACTATATGGAGAAAAAGGTGTTAATGCATAGAATACACCGTATACCTTTCTACGTGTTGTGAAATAGTTTTTTCTACTTACCGAACAATTCGCTGCTGGCTTTTCGAGACGCCTCCAGTTTGGCCTTGGTTTCGACCAACTGTGTTCGGCTCACCTCAAGGTCCTCGGACAGCTTTTTGCTCTGCTCTCTTGCGGCCTACAAAAATCATATCATTAGAAATCCTTAACTCAGCCGTCCCGCCCAAATTAAGCCTTGGGGGCTAGTTGGTTAGGGAACATGATGTGCTTTCAAGCTATTTTAGTTACATACCTGCACTCTGGCGGCAAAAAGACCAGCGATCCCTTCAAGACCTGTCCGGGCCGCTCCAAGGTATGCATCCACCAAATTAAAGGCACTAAATTCCTGGTCGGCAAAGGTAGTATGACGTAAAGTTTCCCTCCGGCGGCGATGATTCATTATGCTCTCGACTTCGGAGTTGGTGACCAAAACATCATCGGAATCCGCCGGAGATGCGCCGGCTGTCGCGTGTTCGGAGGAAGCTCCGGCTTGTGCCAAAGACTTAGGACCGGAGCTGTGATTCGGCGCACCCGGGGAATCTTTGGACTGATGCAGGAGCATACTTCTTCTGCAAAATTAAGAAAGCTTTAATAAAAGGGTGTTAAAAGCAGTGCTCGCTGTAGTTCCGAAATACGTCACCTCTGGGCTGAGGAGGCAGGTGTTTCCGCTTCGGTGGAGGCCTTCTGCTTCGATCTCCCATTAGGGGCCGAAGCTGGCACGGTCCACACTCCTCCCAAGATGGTTTGACGCGTAGTGTGGCGACCCTTGGGAGCAGAAGTCAGCACGTGGGGAATAGCGCGAGATGAGTGCCCTGTTCGGGAGAGGGTCTTCTTTTCACTTACTGTGGAAGAGGGAAGAGCCCCGGGGTGATCGGCTATCAGAGCGACCTTGGTGCCGTCAAGGCTCTCCTGAGAAAACACCCCGTCTTCAAAATCAATCGACGTCTCTGGGTCGTCATGATACCCCGGATCATTGTCACGGGAATGATCCTTCGGTTGAGGAGGAGGGCAATTAATGGACGCAAATCGATGCCTCCATCCCTGTTCAAATACAACCAGTCAGAGTTTGGGTGTAATCCGTGAGCTCAAGACAGTGGATTATGGCTTACCCAGTCCGCCAAATTGTATCCGGAGTAACCTTCCCGGATACTCATTTGAGCAAAATCTGCCTCCTCTCCCTTGAAGAGATCGGCCAATATTTTGGCCAGAGCTGCCTTATTGTCTGGCCCTTGTCGCTAGTAGCGGGTTACGTCGTTAGTCCTGTTATAGCACCATAAAGGATGACTCCTTTGCTGGAGGGGTTGCACGCATCGGGTAATAGCGACGGCCATCACTTTGATCATGGTCAGCTTATTGCTAGTTAGTAGCCTGACCTTGGCCGCCAACGAACGCACCTCTTCGCTGTCCTGTTGGGAAGGGCTTTTGGGCCGCCAGTTGAACTGCTTTATAGGTGGGTCGTTTGAGTATTCGGGCAACCCTTGCCGAATTGGATCGGTGAGGGGAACGTCTTCAATATAAAACCACTCCGAGGTCCATCCTTCGGGATCTTTTCGTGTGGTTCCAATTGGGTACCCTGTCCCAGCTATCCACCATACTTCGGCGCCGCCCACCTCGAATATGGATCCTCCCCGGAGGCGAGGGACGAGACAGAAATACTTCCTCCACAAGTCGAAGTGGGCCTCACAACTCAAAAATATCCCGCAAAGAGCTACAAAGCCAGAGATGTGCAATATGGACCCCGAGCTGAGGTGGTGGAGCTGGATCCCATAGAACTCCAACAAACCCCGTAAAAAGGGATGGATGGGAAAGCCCAAACATCTTAGGAGGAAGGGCACGAGACATACCCTCTCCTCCTTACTCGGAGCGGGGGAGTTCTCGGCGAGGGCGCAGCCATCGACGGAGATGAGACTGATGACCCACAAGTATAGGGGATATATCGTAGTCCTTTCGATAAGTAAGAGTGTCGAACCCAATGAGGAGCAGAAGGAAATGACAAGCAGTTTTCAGCAAGGTATTCTCTGCAAGCACTGAAATTATTGGTAACAGATAGTTGTGTGATAAGATAATTCGTAACGGGTAACAAGTAACAAAAGTAACTAAGGTGTAGCAAGGTGGCCCAATCCTTTTTGTAGCAAAGGACAAGCCTGGACAAACTCTTATATAAAGCAAGTGCTCCCGAGGACACATGGGAATTACTGTCAAGCTAGTTTTCATCATGCTCATATGATTCACGGTCATTACTTTGATAATTTGTTATGTGGGTGGACCGGTGCTTGGGTGCTGTCCTTCCTTGGACAAGCCTCCCACTTATGATTAACCCCTCTCGCAAGCATCCGCAGCTACGAAAGAAGAATTAAGATAAATCTAACCATAGCATGAAACATATGGATCCAAATCAGCCCCTTACGAAGCAACACATAAACTAGGGTTTAAGCTTCTGTCACTCTAGCAACCCATCATCTACTTATTACTTCCCAATGCCTTCCCCTAGGCCCAAATCATGGTGAAGTGTCATGTAGTCGACGTTCACATAACACCACTAGAGGAAAGACAACATACATCTCATCAAAATATCAAACGAATACCAAATCCACATGATTACTTATAACAAGACTTCTCCCATGTCCTCAGGAACAAACGTAACTACTCACAAAGCATATTCATGTTCATAATCAGAGGGGTATTGAATAGCATTAAGGATCTGAACATATGATCTTCCATCGAATAAACCAACTAGCATCAACTACAAGGAGTAATCAACACTACTAGCAACCCACAGGTACCAATCTGAAGTTTTGAGACAAAGATCGGATACAAGAGATGAACTAGGGTTTGAGAGGAGATGGTGCTGGTGAAGATGTTGATGGAGATTGACCCCCTCTCGATGAGAGGATCGTTGGTGATGACGATGGCTTCGATTTCCCCCTCTCGGAGGGAAGTTTCTCCGGCAGAACAGCTCCACCGGAGCCCTAGATTAATTCTGCCCAGGTTCCGCCTCGAGACGGCAGCGCTTCATCTAGAAAGCTTCCTTCTGATTTTTTTCAAGTCAAAACACATCATATAGCAGAAGATGGGCATCAGGGGCCTGCCAAGTGGCCCACAAGGCAGTGAGGCGCGCCCCCCACCCTTGTGGATGGCTGGTGGCCCCCCTTTGGTGCTTTCTTCGCCCAATATTTTTTATATATTCCAAAATAATTCTCTGTGAAGTTTCAGGACTTTTGGAGTTGTGTAGAATAGGTCTCTCGGATTTGCTCCTTTTCCAGTCTAGAATTCCAGCTGCCGGCATTCTCCCTCTTCATGTAAACCTTGTAAAATAAGAGAGAAAAGGCATAAATATTGTGATATAATGTGTAACAACAACCCATAATGCAATAAATATTGATATAAAAGCATGATGCAAAATTGACGTATCAACTCCCCCAAGATTAGACCTCGCTTGTCCTCAAGCGAAAGCTGAAATCAAAAAATATGTCCACATGTTTAGAGATAGAGGTGTCGATAAAATAAAATATGGACATGAGGGCATCATGATCATCTTTAGAATAGCAACAAATATTGTCATATAATTTCTTATGCTAAATTAACAATTCATTCACAAGGTAAAGTATGAATCAGAAATTTTATTGAAAACTACAAACTATAATCTCAGTCATTGAAGCAATTGCAATTTATCATAACATCAGAAAGAGTCAATTCAAGAGCTTTTCAGCAAGTCCACATACTCAACTATCATTTAATCTTTCACAATTGCTAACACTCACGCGATACTTATGGGTTCGAAGCCTCAATCAGACACAAAGAAAGATAGGGGCTTATAGTTTCACCTCCTAACCTTTTACCTCAAGGGTAATGTCAACAATAATACTTTATGATAACCTACATCCGAGTGGATATATATATCTGGATCTTTCTCCAACACATAGTGCTTGCCAAAAGAAAAAGCGTAAAAAGGAAAGGTGAAGATCACCATGACTCTTGTATAAGGGTAGAAGATAAAAGTAAAAGATAGGCCCTTCGCAGAGGGAAGCAGAGGTTGTCATGCGCTTTTATTGTTGGATGCACAAAATCTTAATGCAAAAGAACGTCACTTTATATTGCCGCTTGTGATAAAGAACTTTATTATGCAGTCCGTCGCTTTTATTTCTTCCATATCACAAGTTCGTATAAAGCTTATTTTCTTCACACTAATAGATCATACATATTTAGAGAGCAATTTTTATTGCTTGCACCGATGACAACTTACTTGAAGGATCTTACTAATTCCATAGGTAGGTATGGTGGACTCTCATGGCAAAACTGGTTGAAGGGATGTTTGGATCCACAAGTAGTATCTCTACTTGGTGCAAAGGATTTGGCTAGCATAAGAGGGAAAAGCAAGCTTAACATGTTGGAGGATCTAAGACACTATAACTTCTATTCGGATATAAGAAAACATAACCTATTATGTTGTCTTCCTTGTCCAACATCAACTTTTTAGCATGTCATATTTTAATGAGTGCTCACAATTACAAAAGATGTCCAAGATAGTATATTTATATGTGAAACCTCTCTTTCTTTATTACTTCCTATTAATTGCAACAATGACCAAAACTATGTTTGTCAACTCTCAACAACTTTTATTCATCATACTCTTTATATGTGAAGTCATCACTCTCCATAAGATCATTATATGATCTTTTTATTTCTTTTTATTTATTTATTTTATTTATCAAGATCATATCAAGAAAGCAAAGCCCTCAACTCAAAACTACTCTTTATTATATAACTCACGGACTCGATTACATAGATAGATCTCAAAACAAAACTCAAAGCTAGATCATACTAAAACTTTATTCTACTAGATCAAAATATAACCAAAAGGATCGAACTAAGAAAATGGTAAAAGTAAAGATGTGATGGTGATACGATACCGGGGCACCTCTCCCAAGCTTGGCAGATGCCAAGGGGAGTGCCCATACCCATGTATTTAGATCTCTTTCTTTGGAGGTGGTGATGATGGAGTTGTTGATGACGAAATTTCATTCTTTTTCCTCAACTTACGCTTGAGGGTTAGATTTCCCCCCCTCAGGTCAGAGATCTCTTGTTCCAATGTTAATATCTTTTTGCATAATTCTTGCTTGTTCTCCTGCAAAAGACGGAAAGGGATAAACTCGATCTTAGGTTTCTTTGTCTTATCAGGGAGACTTGACTTTTTGAACTCCACGTGCATGTCCCCAGGTTGGGGTAATGGAGCTTCATCTTCATCTGAGCTTGTCTCCTCCTTTCCCTTTGGATCATAATCTTCTTCTTCTTCTTCTGTGGTCCAGCCATAATGCTCCACATCCCCATAAACCTTTGGGTTTGTGATATAATCAGCTACATAACTCTCGCCCTCTGAATCTTGAGACGACATATTTTTAGATCTGCCAGGCAAAACAGCACAAAACAAAAACAGAGGGTTTTGCCGTGATACAATGGTCAAAACCTTCGGGAGATTATATAATGAATTTTTACTGACAAAAAGAAGTATTGTGCAAGAAAACGGAGTTCGGAGGGCACACGAGGTGGCGGCAAGGGTGGGGGGCGCGCCCAGGGGGGTAGGGCGTGCCTCCCTACCTTGTCGCTTCCTCGTGCACTTCTCGGACTACTTTTAATTTTCCTAATTTTTTAAATATTCCAAAACAGAGAAAATTTGTCATTAGAACAGTTTTTGGAGTTGGTTTACTTACCGTACCACATACCTATTCCTTTTCGGAGTCTGAAACATTCTGGAAAGTATCCCTTATGTACTCCTCCGGTGTTACGGTATTGATAATATTCGTCTCGACATTTATGGGAGTACCTGAAATATATTGTTTGATTCTTTGACCGTTTACCACCTTCGGGTTGGTGCCTTCGGCATTGTTGATCTTAATGGCACTGGAACGATAGACCTCCTCGATAATCTAAGGACCTTCCCATTTAGAGAGAAGCTTTCCTGCAAAAAATCTTAAACGAGAGTTGTATAGCAAAACATGATCACCTACATTAAACTCACGCTTTTGTATCCTTTTGTCATGCCATCTTTTAACTTTTTCTTTAAACAACTTGGCATTCACATAAGCCTGGGTTCTCCATTCATCAAGTGAGCTAATGTCAAATAAACACTTCTCACCGGCAAGTTTGAAATCATAGTTGAGCTCTTTAATAGCCCAATACGCTTTATGTTCTAGTTCTAGAGGTAAGTGACATGCTTTTCCATAAACCATTTTATACGGAGACATACCCATAGGGTTTTTATAAGCAGTTCTATAAGCCCATAATGCATCATCAAGTTTCTTAGACCAATTCTTTCTAGATCTATTAACAGTCTTTTGCAAAATTAATTTAATCTCTCTATTGCTCAATTCTACTTGACCGCTAGATTGAGGGTGATAAGGAGATGCAATTCTATGGTTGACATCATATTTAGCAAGCATTTTACGAAAAGCACCATCAATAAAATGTGAACCACCATCAGTCATTAAATATCTAGGGACTCCAAACCTCGGAAAAATAACTTCTTTAAGCATCTTAATAGAAGTGTTATGATCAGCACTACTAGTTGGAATAGCTTCTACCCACTTAGTAACGTAATCAACAACAACTAAAATATGTGTATACCCATTAGAGGAAGGAAAAGGTCCCATATAATCAAAGCCCCAAACATCAAATGGTTCAATAACAAGTGAATAATTCATAGGCATTTCCTGACGTCTACGAATATTGCCAATTCTCTGGCATTCATCGCAAGACAAGACAAACTTACGGGCATCCTTGAAGAGAGTAGGCCAATAAAAACCAGATTGCAATACCTTGTGTGCAGTTCTATCTCCAGCATGGTGTCCTCCGTAAGCTTCGGAGTGGCACTTGCGTAGGATCTGTTCCTGTTCATGCTCAGGTACACAATGTCTAATAACACCATCTACTCCTTCTTTATAAAGGTGTGGGTCATCCCAAAAGTAATGCCTTAAATCATAGAAAAACTTTTTCTTTTGCTGGTATGTGAAACTAGGTGCTATAAATTTAGCAACAATGTAATTAGCATAATCAGCATACCATGGAGTATTACGAGAAGCGTTTATGACAGCTAATTGATCATCAGGAAAGCTATCATCAATAGGTAGTGGGTCATCAAGAACATTTTCTAACCTAGACAAGTTGTCTGCAACGGGGTTCTCAGCTCCCTTTCTATCAATAATATGCAAATCAAATTCTTGCAGTAAGAGAACCCATCTAATAAGTCTAGGTTTAGCATCTTTCTTTTCCATAAGGTATTTAATAGCAGCATGATCAATGTGAACAGCTACTTTGGAATCAACAATATAAGATCTGAACTTATCACAAGCAAAAACAACTGCTAAAAATTCTTTTTCAGTAGTAGCATAATTTCTCTGGGCACTCTCTAGAGTTTTACTAGCATAATGAATAACATTAAATTTTTATCAACTCTTTGTCCTAGAACAACACCAATAGCATAATCACTAGCATCACACATAATTTCAAAGGGTAGATTCCAATCAGGTGGTTGAACAATAGGTGCAGAAATCAAGGCTTTCTTAAGTATTTCAAATGCTTCTACACAATCATCATCAAAAACAAAAGGAACATCTTTTTGCAAGAGATTAGTGAGAGGCCTAGAAATTTTAGAGAAGTCTTTAATAAACCTCCTATAGAAATCATGGCCAAGGAAACTTCTTATACCTTTGATATCTTTAGGACACGGCATCTTTTCAATAGCATCTACTTTAGCTTTATCAACTTCAACACCTCTTTCAGAAATTTTATGCCCCACGACAATACCTTCATTAACCATAAAGTGGCACTTCTCCCAATTCAAGACGAGATTAGTTTCTTCACATCTCTGCAAAATTCGATCAAGGTTGCTTAAGCAATCATCAAAAGAAGTTCCATAAACGGAGAAATCATCCATGAAAACCTCAACAATCTTTTCACAAAAGTCAGAGAATATAGCAGGCATACATCTTTAAAAGGTAGCAGGTGCATTGCATAAACCAAAAGGCATACGTCTATAAGCAAAGGTACCGAAAGGGCAAGTAAAAGTGGTCTTTTCTTGGTCCTCTTTTGACACAAGTATTTGAGAGAAACCATAATAACCATCTAGAAAGCAAAAATGTGTATGTTTGGACAATCTTTCTAGCATTTGATCAATAAAAGGTAGAGGGTAATGATCTTTTCTAGTAGCTTTGTTTAATTTGTGAAAATCAATTACCATTCTATAAACTGTAACAATTCTCTATGGAATCAATTCATTCTTATCATTAGGAACAACAGTAATACCTCCCTTCTTAGGGACACAATGAACATGACTTACCCATCTACTATCAGCAATAGGATAAATTATACCTACCTCCAGAAGCTTTAGTATTTCATTTCTTACCACTTCCTTCATCTTAGGATTTAACCGTCGTTGGTGATCAACAACAGGTTTAGCATCAGGCTCCATATTAATTTTGTGCTGACATAGAGTGGGACTAATGCCCTTAAGATCATCAAGAGTATATCCAATAGCAGCATGGTGCTTCCTCAGAGTTTTCAATAATTTCTTTTCTTCATGCTCTGAAAGGTTAGCACTAATAATAACAGGATATATCTTCTTTTCATCAAGATAAGCATATTTCAAAGTATCAGGTAATTGTTTAAGCTCAAACACAGGATCACCCTTGGGTGGAGGAGGATCTCCAGGGATTTCAATAGGCAAATTGTGTTTCAAAATAGGCATTTGGTTAAAGAATATTTCATCTAACTCCTTTCTTTCATTCATAAACATATCATTTTCATGATCTAGCAAATATTGTTCTAAAGGATCGGTAGGAGGCACGGCAATAGAAGCAAGACCAATAATTTCATCCTTACTAGGCAATTCCTTATCATGGGGTTGTCTACAAAATTTAGAGAAATTAAAATCATGAGACACATTCCCAAAGATTACAGTAACAATTTCTTTCTCACAGTCTATCCTAGCATTAACAGTATTCAAGAAAGGTCTACCAAATATAATGGGACAAAAATCATCTTGTGGGGAACTAAGAACAAGAAAATCAGTAGGGTATTTTATTTTCCCACACAAGACTTCAACATCTCTAACAATCCCAATTGGTGATATAGTATCTCTATTGGCAAGTTTAATAGTAACATCAATATCTTCTATCACAGCAGGTGCAATATCATTCAAAATTTCTCGATATAAGGTATAAGGAATTGCACTCACACTAGCACCCAAATCACATAAACCATGATAACAATGATCTCCTATTTTAACAGAAACAACAGGCATGCCAACGACGGGTCTATGTTTATCTTTAATATCAGGTTTAGCAATTCTAGCAGCTTGACCACAGAAATAAATAACATGCTCATCAATATTATCGACCAAGAGATCTTTAACCATAGCAATACTAGGTTCAACTTTAATTTTGTAACATCCCAAAATTCTAAATTTTGGAATGTTATATATTAAATAAATAGTTTTGATTGTTTGTTTGATTGTGGTGTGGTTGCTTGTGTGAAATTTAGTGAAATTTGGAACTTTTTGAAAGTTGAATGAGAGGAAATGAAATGACTTTCCCAAACTTTCACCTCGCATTTATGATCTCCATGAATTAAAATTCATTTCATCACAAAACCCTAGAGTGAAGATGATATGACTTCTTCCATTTAAATAAATGAAAAGGGTTTTGAAAAGATTTGAATTCCATTTGGAAATATTCCAAATTCGGAAACTTTATGCAACTCAATGAGCTTCATGAGAGAAGATAAAATGACTTATTCAAATGCTAAGAAAGAGAGTTGGAAGTTTCAAAGAATCAAATTGAAAGTCCCTTTGAAGTTAATTTGAAAACCCACTTTCAATTTGGAGTTATTTGGTTTTTATTCAAATTACTTTTCTCCAAAAATAAAATATATAGAAAATAGGGTAAAATGATTCCCTATAGTAGAAAAATGGAGAGAAATGAGTTTGAAATCATTTTGGTATTTTAAAATATTTTTATTTGGTATTTAAATGAACCAGTAGTACAGTTTGTTTTATTTAATTTTTTGTGAAATTTATTTGCCGCTGAAAATATGTTCATCTTTTAGGAAATCTTTTTCTAAAATTTTTGATACATAATATGCCTATGTAAATTTTGTTTTTATTTTCGTTATTAAGTTTTGCTTTTGTGTTTCTATTTAAAAAAAACTGCGCGTGCTATGGCCCACATGCGCAGCATAGTAGCATCTGGCGCTCCATTGTTTTTTTTCTCCTAAATGGGCCAGGCCCAGCCAGCCTTTTCCTTTCTAGATTTTTTTTCCTTTGGAAAAAAACTGCAGCACGTACGCGCGCGGCCGGCCGATGGCCTTTAGGCCCGTGCGAGGCGCTTAGCTTTTCTCCTATGTTTCGTTTATTTTCGTCTACTTTTAGTCCCACATTGCTTAGCTAAAGACCTCTAAGCCTCCTTTCCACCTATAAATATAGAACCATAGAACCCCAAAAATCATCCACTGCGGGTTAAATCAATATTTTGGTTTGACTAGCTTCACAAAAGAAAAATATATTTCTTCTCTCCGGCGGGACTTCTGGAAGTTGTCTCCTCTCTCCGAAGTCGTCTTTTTTCTACCTTATAAAGGTATCTTTCTTCGTATTTTTTTTATACTCCCGTAGCTTATTATTTCTAGACTAGTACGGTAGAATAATTAGATTACCAATTAGTCTCTGTATTTATACATTAGACCTAGAATTCTTTTAGCCGTAACTATTTTTCTTCTGTAAAACAGCTTGGCCCTGATTTTTCAAATAGCCATAACTTTTTACTCGTTCATCCAAATTAGATGAAACCAACGCCTACATTTTTGTCTTGATTCCACCTATCTAGTGAATCTATCAAATAAACTTTTTGCAACTTTCAAATTTTGAAATTTGTTCAGATTCATACTCAAATTTCTTTCGATCATATCTTTTTATCCGTACCTCCATTTCCAATGAACCCAACTGCATCGGATTCGTATTGAAGTAATATTTTTGTTCGCACAATTAGTGTCATCTTTCCAACATATAATTTTGATCTTAGCCAGTTATTCTACTAGTCCACCAAAGAGTTGTTACACAACATTCTAAGCAGATTCAATGCTATGTTGAATTACTTGATCCGTTATTTTCAATCTAGTAATTCTTTTTCCTACATTTTCATATTGCCTTCCTACATCCAGTAGCATCATTAGTTTCAACTTTTGATCTTTTCAAATTTGAACGATTCAAATTTGAACTCGAAGCTTCACTTGATCATATCTTGTAAACTGTAGCATTTTTTTCAATTGATTCCTTTTTCAAATTGAATCCCTAGGCATAATCTAACATCTTGAGCCATCACCACACTTTTTCACCGAAATTAGGATCTGATCTTGCAAGATAATTTGATTTGGTTCTGTTGGAGTTTTTGCAATCTTCCTTTACATTTTTTTGGGTCTTTGAGTGATTACTTATGTGTGGATAAAATTGCTTACTTATGATAGATTGATCGGAGTGTGACGAGTAGAACTATCTAGAATTATGAGTGCGAAGAATCTTCATCAACAGTACAAGGCAAGTTCACACTTTGATCATACTTTTCAATACCTAGTTTTTTTACTATGCATTAGTTTCACCCTCAAAGATTGCATGAGTAGGATTGGGAACATGTGGCCTTGCTATGTAGTCGATGAGGTAGGTTATGCTCATAATTGCTTAGCCATGCTCGTAGACGGGGATTGGTATGTGAGATTCATGAAAGTTGCGAGAGTAATAACAACTAAGGGAAACTTAAGGTGGCAACTTTAACACACAACTTGGTGGATTGTTTGGGGCACCTGGAGAAACCAGTGCTTGCCCAAGGGAATCCCGGAGTACCCGTGTGATTACCCTAGGTCCGCCACCCAGGCTCAAAGGGATCATAAGATTATTCATGCTAGAAACTTCCGTGTGCAGCCACAAGCCATTATGGGCTCTGGCATAGTTGAGTATGTTGTGTGACCTCTTTCAGCGGTAGGCTAGCAGATGTAGGGGAAAGTAGGTGGTACTGTCTACCCAGAGTAAAGAGTTAACGCTTCGGAAAGACTGTGTCTCGGTCATCCGTTTCTCAAACCCGTGTAGTGCGAGAAATCCAACGGAGGAGATCGAGTCTTGTGGGGAAAAGTGCGCAAACCTCTGCAGAGTGTACAAACTAATCATGATTAACCGTGTCCCCAGTTATGGACATCTTGAGTATCTGGTATTTGAATTATTTGTTGATCTCATCACTCTATTTAATTAATGTATTGGGTTATTAATAATTTGGGAATTTTTTTTGGGATTGAGTTGGAGGAACCTTCTCAATAATGGCATAAACTTGGTAGTGAATAAAACATTTATTCCTTTGTTGTAGGGAAAAATTAGCTTTATGCAAAATTAAACTTAGAGCCTCCACCAGCCAAATATGCATGTAGTGATAGATATTGTTCATCATTATTCTGTGGTGTGAATTTGCCAGTACATTCAACGTACTGACCTACACGGCTGCAACGTCTCATGTTGCAGGAATTATTCGACGAGTAAGTGATACGTTAGGGTTGCGATGACTACACTCAACTTTGCCATTGGTGTTGTTGGGACTCCACAACTTTGTTGTTACTTCCGCTATATTATTTGAGGTAATAGTATTTACGTTATTTTATACATGTGATTTATCTCTGTTATAAATCCTCGAGTACTGTGTGTGTCATCATACCGATCCAGGGATGACACTTAAGCACAGAGACTTCGATCCATCCGGTTCGGGTCACTACAAGATGGTATCAGAGCACGTGTTGACTGTAGGACGAGACCCCTAGAAACTGGCAAGCCCTTAGGAGATGATTTCTCTAAAACTTTATTTTCAAGAGGATTCTTTAACTCTCATCTTTTCTATTCTTTACCAAATATTTCCTCTCACCTAGAACTGTTAGACTATACTCTTTCCCCATTTATACCACATGAAGATCCGACTGATGAGACCACTCCGAGAAAGACAAGATATCAGACAACTGAGACCACTTAAGAATAAAGAGGATTTTACCGTGTATCAGAATAATTGAAACTACAACGGTTGAAGACTCCAAAGACTCGAAGAATTTGAAGGCTCTCAAGAATTCCCAGATTGATATGACTTAGGACGGCTCTGATAGGATCCACTTAAGTTATTCCCGTGCTCTTCTAAAACTTTTCGCTGAAAAACCCCTGGTTTCAAAATTTTAGATGAAGAGTTTTCACCCTGAACCAAAGACTACACTACGAAGACTTTCCCTGTGGTCCAGCCCTTACGGAACTTGTCCGACCATTGAAGCTGCCGATACCTGAGAATAAAGGTGTGTCAGAGGAAGGCCGGAACATGAAGCGTTAAAACTCAATTTTTTTGGTCGTCAAGAAAACCCCAAGACAGGAGATATCAACTATGGAATGATAACTCATGGCAGAGACATGGGCATAAACACGACTATCCATGATGCTATCGCCCGCTTGTGCTATCGTCATTGTGCTGAGTTAAGCATGCATTCCTTCGGAAGGATTGGATGGCAGAAGGCTGATGGAGCACCTATCGCCTTGACGAACAAGCAAAAGATGAAGTTTTCACCTCAGCTGGTGTATCACCAGGATCTGGAGTATTACATCAAGAATCTTCAGATGGACCTTCTGGAAGCCTTATTCGACAAGGAAGCATTTAATGAAGAACTCAAGACCGAGAAGCTGAAAGTAGCCAACCTGGAGGAGCAAAATCTTGAGATACCGAAGATTTATCAGGAACTGAAGGACAGTAGTACCATGGTTCATGCCAAGGACGTCGAAATCCAGAAGCTTTGAATGCAACTCCAGGATATTCAAGGACGTCACAAGAGACTTCGCATCAACAGAGATGATCTGGCAGAAGAACTTGAGAAGATCCAGCACGATCAGAAGAGGCCAGTGGAGACATGAACCAGGAGATGAAGAAGCTAGATTAGCTATAGCCCACCATGAGTGAATAAAGATAAACGTTTTTGTGATTAGAGTATCTGACCATACCAACTCATGTGGGTGGCAGTACTATAGGATTGATTGAACTGAATGAATGTGTGGAGTTATTCCATATTTTAGGTGTTGTGTCTTTTGTTGGTATGGGTACCTTTCCCCCTCTCTCTCCAATCTTACCTCGTCCTTACCCAAAACCCTTTGACCCACTAGAAGGTATATGGAGATGACCTCATATTTTCTGGATCGATGGGTCAACTGGAGACGGACCAATGGATTCAGAACATGGAAGATCACATGAAGAATAATGCTATAGCCGGAAAGGATAGGGTCCAACATGCTCTTCAATACTTTGTAAAAGGTGCTGCTACTTGGTGGAGGATGTACCAAGCCATCAATGGATGGCAAGGAGCAACCACTTGGGAAGAATTTAAGTTGACTCTGCTAAGGTCTCGTATTGTGTCCCAAAAATTGAAGCCTTATGGAAATGATATGAAGAAACCTTGTGCATGCAAGCTTTGTGGAGAAATAGGACACAACCATAAAGAACACAAGGATGAATGCCCTCATTGTGAAGAAAGACACCCAGCTGAAGAATGCCCAACTAGGCAGATTACTTGTTTTTGTGTGAAGGGATTACCCACTACCCTGCTCAGTGTCACATTTACCCCATGGTACAATGAATTATCCAGCAGAAGAAAGAAGCAATGAAAGAAGCCCTCGTGGAAATTTTAGAAGAACCTGTGATGAAGGAAGATGTTGAGGGCACACACGAAGAAGACTCAATTAAACTTTGCACCAAGTCATGCTATTCATGTGGAGAAGAAGGACACATCTCCCAGTATTGTCCGAAGGAGTATCTAGTAGAATTCCTGACAGTGGAAGTAGATTATGACCCATAGGAAATAGAAGTCCTGATTGGTACAGAAAAGTCCAGGAAGAGAAACAGAATGTATCCCAAGAACAACCCAATTTCTACAAAGAAAGACCTGAGTCATATCACATGTTACAGGTGCAAGGATTTAGGTCATTACGCTTATAAATGTCCGGAGAAGAAGCTAAAAAAATCAAAGGAGCCTACGTAATCACAAAGAAACCCCGAGACATGTCGGAAGTCAATTTTTTTCGCTGCAAAGAAGCGGGACATTTTGCTAGGGAATGTTCAGATCAGATGAAAGCTGGAGCTGAGTAGTTGAGATTTCGATATGGATAATAAGAGTAGTAGAAAGCAATTTTATTTTCAAAAGTCGATGAGTTGAATTATGTAATGGGTGCTCAGAGATTGTAATAAATTCATGAAATCAATAAAGTTCATGTGTCATGATTTCATACGTTGAACTTTATGAGTTGTTACTCTATGAAGAAAGATTTTGACCATTTTCGAGGATATGAGAAATATGGTATATGGAAGAATTTGTGCATTTCAAGGGTGGTAGTACCTTGTGAGGACACTTGACCCCTGGAAAGGGTAATGATATTCCACGGAATGGACTTTGGACAAAATAAGTATGAGTTTTATCTCGATATGTGGGATACCCCAAGAATATGAAGGGATGAAGTACTATTGGATATAAAGGAGGTATAATGTTGGTAATATGGAACAATTGTAACCCCAGGATGAGTTAAAGCTATAAATGTGTTGAAGTGCGCCCATAGCCCAGATGCCCATGAATTAATGAGGATCAAGTACTCCCTGGAAGAAGAAATTTTGGAAGAAGTTGTGATTTGATCAGCAGACGTTTCTTAGGAGGATACGAAAACCCGAGAGTTGTGAAGAACGATAGATGTTTTGTTCAGCTTGCAGAAGCAATGGATATATCCGAACTCAGTTCGTCGACAAGAGAAATTCTGCAATGCTTGTGAGGATGACCGAGTGTTAGAATGCGAGATTCACTAAACCATATACAAGGTAATGATTTGGGTGCGGAATGGATTGATCACCATGCCGACTTACTCTTATTATTCACCTCTGCTATATGGGATGGTAAATCTGAGTGACTTATCCATAGTAGAGAGATGACGATATCAAAAACCTTGTTTGAACCTTAGAATGGTATAACAATTTTTTCCCTTGTACAAGGCAGCTGTTGCCAACCGTAGGTCATACGGTGAGAATGAAGCCCAGACCCGTTTTCTGCAGGGACCCAGTCAAATTATTTGATGACCACCATGAGATATCGATAGTTGTTTAGTATTGGCGCCAGACCTGTCAGCTAAGAAGAACCAGTCTCGGAAGAACCTTACCAAGATGAAAGGACACGAGAATTGAGAAAAAAGGTTATGCCACTATCGGAAGAGCCCAGAGAAGGAATTATCCTGAAGATCTGAGAAGATCGACACTGCCAACAATAAGGATGGAGTACCTGAGTTTTGATGGAACCATAACCATGCTTCTAAGGGTGGTAGCACCCTAGACCTTCGTGACAATCGATGGATTTTTGAGGAGACTCCGAACCTAACCTATTTCTTGCTAGCCTCTTCGAATCTCGAGGACGAGATTCATTTTAAGTGTGGTAGGTTTGTAACATCCCAAAATTCTAAATTTTGGAATGTTATATATTAAATAAATAGTTTTGATTGTTTGTTTGATTGTGGTGTGGTTGCTTGTGTGAAATTGAGTGAAATTTGAAACTTTTTGAAAGTTGAATGAGAGGGAATGAAATGACTTTCCCAAACTTTCACCTTGCATTTATGATCTCCATGAATTAAAATTCATTTCATCACAAAACCCTAGAGTGAAGATGATATGACTTCTTCCATTTAAATAAATGAAAAGGGTTTTGAAAAGATTTGAATTCCATTTGGAAATATTCCAAATTCGAAAACTTTATGCAACTCAATGAGTTTCATGAGAGAAGATAAAATGACTTATTCAAATGCTAAGAAAGAGAGTTGGAAGTTTCAAAGAACCAAATTGAAAGTCCCTTTGAAGTTATTTTGAAAACCCACTTTCAATTTGGAGTTATTTGGTTTTTATTCAAATTATTTTTCTCCAAAAATAAAATATATGGAAAATAGGGTAAAATGATTCCCTACAGTAAAAAAATGGAGAGAAATGAGTTTGAAATCATTTTGGTATTTTAAAATATTTTTATTTGGTATTTAAATGAACCAGTAGTACTGTTTGCTTTATTTAATTTTTTGTGAAATTTATTTGCCGCTGAAAATATGTTCAACTTTTAGGAAATCATTTTCTGAAAATTTTGATATATAATATGCCTATGTAAATTTTGTTTTTATTTTCGTTATTAAGTTTTGCTTTTGTGTTTCTATTTAAAAAAAAAACTGCGCGTGCTATGGCCCACATGCGCAGCATAGTAGCATCTGGCGCTTCATTGTTTTTTTCCCTCCTAAATGGGCCAGGCCCAGCCAACCTTTTCCTTTCCAGATTTTTTTCCTTTGGAAAAAAAAACTGCAGCACGTACGCGCGCGGCCGGCCGATGGCCTTTAGGCCCGTGCGAGGCGCTTAGCTTTTCTCCTCTGTTTCGGTTATTTTCGTCTACTTTTAGTCCCACATTGCTTAGCTAAAGATCTCTAAGCCTCTTTTCCACCTATAAATATAGAACCATAGAACCCCAAAAATCATCCACTGCGGGTTAAATCAATATTTTGGTTTGACTAGCTTCACAAAAGAAAAATATATTTCTTCTCTCCGGCGGGACTTCTGAAAGTTGTCTCCTCTCTCCGAAGTCATATTTTTTCTACCTTATAAAGGTATCTTTCTTCGTATTTTTTATACTCCCGTAGCTTATTATTTCTAGACTAGTACGGTAGAATAATTAGATTACCAATTAGTCTCTGTATTTATACATTAGACCTAGAATTCTTTTAGCCGTAACTATTTTTCTTCCGTAAAACAACTTGGCCCTGATTTTTCAAATAGCCATAACTTTTTACTCGTTCATCCAAATTAGACGAAACCAACGCTTACATTTTCGTCTTGATTCCACCTATCTAGTGAATCTATCAAATAAACTTTTTGCAACTTTCAAATTTTGAAATTTGTTCAGATTCATACTCAAATTTCTTTCGATCATATATTTTTATCCGTACCTCCGTTTCCGATGAACCCAACTGCATCGGATTCGTATTGAAGTAATCTTTCCGTTCGCATAATTAGTGTCATCTTTCCAACATATAATTTTGATCTTAGCCAGTTATTCTACTAGTCCACCAAAGAGTTGTTACACAACATTCTAAGCAGATTCAATGCTATGTTGAATTACTTGATCCGTTATTTTCAATCTAGTAATTCTTTTTCCTACATTTTCATATTGACTTCCTACATCAAGTAGCATCATTAGTTTCAACTTTTGATCTTTTCAAAGTTGAACGATTCAAATTTGAAATCGAAGCTTCACTTGATCATATCTTGTAAACTGTAACTTTTTTTTTTTCAATTGATTCCTTTTTCAAATTGAATCCCTAGGCATAATCTAACATCTTGAGCCATCACCATACTTTTTCACTGAAATTAGGATCTGATCTTGCAAGATAATTTGATTTGGTTCTGTTGGAGTTTTTGCAATCTTCCTTTACATTTTTTTGGGGTCTTTGAGTGATTGCTTATGTGTGGATAAAATTGCTTACTTACGATAGATTGATCGGAGTGTGACGAGTAGAACTATCTGGAATTATGAGTGCGAAGAATCTTCATCAACAGTACAAGGCAAGTTCACACTTTGATCATACTTTTCAATACCCAGTTTTTTTACTATGCATTAGTTTCACCCTCAAAGATTGCATGAGTAGGATTGGGAACATGTGGCCTTGCTATGTAGTCGATGAGGTAGGAACCTATTACCTTTGATCACCCCGGGAATCTACGTTATGCTCATAATTGCTTAGCCATGCTCGTAGACGGGGATTGGTATGTGAGATTCATGAAAGTTGTAAGAGTAATAACAACTAAGGGAAACTTAAGGTGGCAACTTTAACACACAACTGGGTGGATTGTTTGGGGCACCTGGAGAAACCAGTGCTTGCCCAAGGGTATCTCGGAGTACCCGTGTGATTACCCTAGGTCCGCCACCCAGGCTCAAAGGGATCATAAGATTATTCATGCTAGAAACTTCCGTGTGCAGCCACAAGCCATTATGGGCTCTGGCATAGTTGAGTATGTTGTGTGACCTCTTTCAGTGGTAGGCTAGCAGATGTAGGGGAAAGTAGGTGGTACTGTCTACCCAGAGTAAAGAGTTAAAGCTTCGGAAAGTCTGTGTCTCGGTCATCCGTTTCTCAAACCCGTGTAGTGCGAGAAATCCAACGGAGGAGATCGAGTCTTGTGGGGAAAAGTGCGCAAACCTCTGCAGAGTGTACAAACTAATCATGATTAGCCGTGTCCCCGGTTATGGACATCTTGAGTATCTGGTATTTGAATTATTTGTTGATCTCATCACTCTATTTAATTAATGTATTGGGTTATTAATAATTTGGGAATTTTTTTTTTGGATTGAGTTGGAGGAACCTTCTCAATAATGGCATAAACTTGGTAGTGAATAAAACATTTATTCCTTTGTTGTAGGGAAAAATTAGCTTTATGCAAAATTAAACTTAGAGCCTCCACCAGCCAAATATGCATGTAGTGATAGATATTGTTCATCATTATTCTATGGTGTGAATTTGCCAGTACATTCAACGTACTGACCTACACGGCTGCAACGTCTCATGTTGCAGGAATTATTCGACGAGTAAGTGATATGTTAGGGTTGCGATGCCTACACTCAACTTTGCCGTTGGTGTTGTTGGGACTCCACAACTTTGTTGTTACTTCTGCTATATTATTTGAGGTAACAGTATTTACATTATTTTATACATGTGATTTACCTCTGTTATAAATCCTCGAGTATTGTGTGTGTCAGCATACCGATCCAGGGATGACACTTAAGCACAGAGACTTCAATCCATCCGGGTCGGGTCACTACAAGATGGTATCAGAGCACGTGTTGACTGTAGGAGGTGACCCCTAGAAACTGGCAAGCCCTTAGGAGATGATTTCTCTAAAACGTTATTTTCAAGAGGATTCTTTAACTCTCATCTTTTCTATTCTTTACCAAATATTTCCTCTGACCTAGAACTGTTAGACTATACTCTTTCCCCCTTTATACCACACGAAGATCCGACTGATGAGACCACTCCGAGAAAGACAAGATATCGGACAACTGAGACCACTTCAGAATAAAGAGGATTTTACCGTGTATTAGAATAATTGAAACTACAACAGTTGAAGACTCCGAAGACTCGAAGAATTTGAAGGCTCTCAAGAATTCCCAGATTGATATGACTTAGGACGGCTCTGATAGGATCCACTTAAGTTATTCCCGTGCTCTTCTAAAACTTTTCGCTGAAAAACCCCTGGTTTCAAAATTTTAGATGAAGAGTTTTCACCCTGAACCAAAGACTACACTACGAAGACTTTCCCTGTGGTCCAGCCCTTACGGAACTTGTCCGACCGTTGAAGCTGCCGATACCTGAGAATAAAGGTGTGTCAGAGGAAGGCCGGAACTTGGAGCGTTAAAACTCAATTTTTTTGGTCGTCAAGAAAACCCCAAGACAGGAGATATCAACTATGGAATGATAGCTCATGGCAGAGACATGGGCATAAAAACGGCTATCCATGATGCTATCGCCCACTTGTGCTATCGTCACCGTGCTGAGTTAAGCATGCATTCCTTCGGAAGGATTGGATGGCAGAAGGCTGATGGAGCACCTATCGCCTTGACGAACGAGCAAAAGATGAAGTTTTCACCTCAGCTGGTGTATCACCAGGATCTGGAGTATTACATCAAGAATCTTCAGATGGACCTTCTGGAAGCCTTATTCGACAAGGAAGCATTTAATGAAGAACTCAGGACCCAGAAGCTGAAAGTAGCCAACCTGGAGGAGCAAAATCTTGAGATACCGAAGATTCATCAGGAACTGAAGGACAGTAGTACCATGGTTCATGCCAAGGACGTTGAAATCCAGAAGCTTCGAACGCAACTCCAGGATATTCAAGGATGTCACAAGAGACTTCGCATCAACAGAGATGATCTGGCAGAAGAACTTGAGAAGATCCAGCACGATCGGAAGAAGCCAGTGGAGACATGAACCAGGACATGAAGAAGCTAGATTAGCTATAGCCCACCATGAGTGAATAAAGATAAACGTTTTTGCGATTAGAGTATCTGACCATACCTACTCATGTGGGTGGTAGTACTATAGGATTGATTGAACTGAATGAATGTGTGGAGTTATTCCATACTTTAGGTGTTGTGTCTTTTGTTGGTATGGGTACCTTTCCCCCTCTCTCTCCAATCTTATCTCGTCCTTACCCAAAACCCTTTGACCCACTAGAAGGTATATGGAGATGACCTCATATTTTCTGGATCGATGAGTCAACTGGAGACGGACCAATGGATTTAGAACATGGAAGATCACATGAAGAATAATGCTATAGCCGGAAAGGATAGGGTCCAACATGCTCTTCAATACTTTGTAAACGGTGCTGCTACTTGGTGGAGGATGTACCAAGCCATCAATGGATGGCAAGGAGCAACCACTTGGGAAGAATTTAAGTTGACTCTGCTAAGGTCTCGTCTTGTGTCCCAAAAATTGAAGCCTTATGGAAATGATATGAAGAAACCTTGTGCATGCAAGCTTTGTGGAGAAATAGGACACAACCATAAAGAACACAAGGATGAATGCCCTCATTGTGAAGAAAGACACCCAGCTGAAGAATGCCCAACTAGGGGGATTACTTGTTTCTTGTGTGAAGGGATTACCCACTACCCTGCTCAGTGTCACATTTACCCCATGGTACAACAAACAATCCAGCAGAAGAAAGAAGCAATGAAAGAAGCCCTCGTGGAAATTTTAGAAGAACCTGTGATGAAGGAAGATGTTGAGGGCACACACGAAGAAGACTCAATTAAACTTTGCACCAAGTCATGCTATTCATGTGGAGAAGAAGGACACATCTCCCAGTATTGTCCGAAGGAGTATCTAGTAGAATTCCTGACAGTGGAAGTAGATTATGACCCACAGGAAATAGAAGTCCTGATTGGTACGGAAAAGTCCAGGAAGAGAAATAGAATGTATCCCAAGAACAACCCAATTTCTACAAAGAAGGACCTGAGTCATATCACATGTTACAGGTGCAAGGATTTATGTCATTACGCTTATAAATGTCCGGAGAAGAAGCTAAGAAAATCCAAGGAGCCTACGTAATCACAAAGAAACCCCGAGACATGTCGGAAGTCAATTTTTTTTACTGCAAAGAAGCGGAACATTTTGCTAGGGAATGTTCAGATCAGATGAAAGCGGGAGCTGAGTAGGTTAGATTTCGATATGGATAATAAGAGTAGTAGAAAGCAATTTTATTTTCAAAAGTCGATGAGTTGAATTATGTAATGGGTGCTCAGAGATTGTAATAAATTCATGAAATCAATAAAGTTCATGTGTCATGATTTCATATGTTGAATTTTATGATTTGTTACTCTATGAAGAAAGATTTTGACCATTTTCGAGGATATGAGAAATATGGTATATGGAAGAATTTGTGCATTTCAAGGGTGGTAGTACCTTGTGAGGACACTTGACCCCTGGAAAGGGTAATGATATTCCACGGAATGGACTTTGGACAAAATAAGTATGAGTTTTATCTCGATATGTGGGATACCCCAAGAATATGAAGGGATGAAGTACTATTGGATATAAAGGAGGTATAATGTTGGTAATATGGAACAATTGTAACCCCATGATGAGTTAAAGCTATAAATGTGTTGAAGTGCACCCATAGCCCAGATGCCCATGAATTAATGAGGATCAAGTACTCCCTGGAAGAAGAAATTTCGAAAGAAGTTGTGATTTGATCAGCAGACGTTTCTTAGGAGGATACGAAAACCCGAGAGTTGTGAAGAACGATAGATGTTTTGTTCAGCTTGCAGAAGCAATGGATATATCCGAACTCAGTTCGTCGACAAGAGAAATTCTGCAATGCTTGTGAGGATGACCGAGTGTTAGAATGCGAGATTCACTAAACCATATACAAGGTAATGATTTGGGTGCGGAATGGATTGATCACCATGCCGACTTACTCTTATTATTCGCCTCTGCTATATGGGATGGTAAATCTGAGTGACTTATCCATAGTAGAGAGATGACGATATCAAAAACCTTGTTTGAACCTTAGAATGGTATAACAATTTTTTCCCTTGTACAAGGCAGCTGTTGCCAACCGTAGGTCATACGGTGAGAATGAAGCCCAGACCCGTTTTCTGCAGGGACCCAGTCAAATTATTTGATGACCACCATGAGATATCGATAGTTGTTTAGTATTGGCGCCAGACCTGTCAGCTAAGAAGAACCAGTCTCGGAAGAACCTTACCAAGATGAAAGGACACGAGAATTGAGAAAAAAGGTTATGCCACTATCGGAAGAGCCCAGAGAAGGAATTATCCTGAAGATCTGAGAAGATCGACACTGCCAACAATAAGGATGGAGTACCTGAGTTTTGATGGAACCATAACCATGCTTCTAAGGGTGGTAGCACCCTAGACCTTCGTGACAATCGATGGATTTTTGAGGAGACTCCGAACCTAACCTATTTCTTGCTAGCCTCTTCGAATCTCGAGGACGAGATTCATTTTAAGTGTGGTAGGTTTGTAACATCCCAAAATTCTAAATTTTGGAATGTTATATATTAAATAAATAGTTTTGATTGTTTGTTTGATTGTGGTGTGGTTGCTTGTGTGAAATTGAGTGAAATTTGAAACTTTTTGAAAGTTGAATGAGAGGGAATGAAATGACTTTCCCAAACTTTCACCTTGCATTTATGATCTCCATGAATTAAAATTCATTTCATCACAAAACCCTAGAGTGAAGATGATATGACTTCTTCCATTTAAATAAATGAAAAGGGTTTTGAAAAGATTTGAATTCCATTTGGAAATATTCCAAATTCGAAAACTTTATGCAACTCAATGAGTTTCATGAGAGAAGATAAAATGACTTATTCAAATGCTAAGAAAGAGAGTTGGAAGTTTCAAAGAACCAAATTGAAAGTCCCTTTGAAGTTATTTTGAAAACCCACTTTCAATTTGGAGTTATTTGGTTTTTATTCAAATTATTTTTCTCCAAAAATAAAATATATGGAAAATAGGGTAAAATGATTCCCTACAGTAAAAAAATGGAGAGAAATGAGTTTGAAATCATTTTGGTATTTTAAAATATTTTTATTTGGTATTTAAATGAACCAGTAGTACTGTTTGCTTTATTTAATTTTTTGTGAAATTTATTTGCCGCTGAAAATATGTTCAACTTTTAGGAAATCATTTTCTGAAAATTTTGATATATAATATGCCTATGTAAATTTTGTTTTTATTTTCGTTATTAAGTTTTGCTTTTGTGTTTCTATTTAAAAAAAAAACTGCGCGTGCTATGGCCCACATGCGCAGCATAGTAGCATCTGGCGCTTCATTGTTTTTTTCCCTCCTAAATGGGCCAGGCCCAGCCAACCTTTTCCTTTCCAGATTTTTTTCCTTTGGAAAAAAAAACTGCAGCACGTACGCGCGCGGCCGGCCGATGGCCTTTAGGCCCGTGCGAGGCGCTTAGCTTTTCTCCTCTGTTTCGGTTATTTTCGTCTACTTTTAGTCCCACATTGCTTAGCTAAAGATCTCTAAGCCTCTTTTCCACCTATAAATATAGAACCATAGAACCCCAAAAATCATCCACTGCGGGTTAAATCAATATTTTGGTTTGACTAGCTTCACAAAAGAAAAATATATTTCTTCTCTCCGGCGGGACTTCTGAAAGTTGTCTCCTCTCTCCGAAGTCATATTTTTTCTACCTTATAAAGGTATCTTTCTTCGTATTTTTTATACTCCCGTAGCTTATTATTTCTAGACTAGTACGGTAGAATAATTAGATTACCAATTAGTCTCTGTATTTATACATTAGACCTAGAATTCTTTTAGCCGTAACTATTTTTCTTCCGTAAAACAACTTGGCCCTGATTTTTCAAATAGCCATAACTTTTTACTCGTTCATCCAAATTAGGCGAAACCAACGCTTACATTTTCGTCTTGATTCCACCTATCTAGTGAATCTATCAAATAAACTTTTTGCAACTTTCAAATTTTGAAATTTGTTCAGATTCATACTCAAATTTCTTTCGATCATATATTTTTATCCGTACCTCCGTTTCCGATGAACCCAACTGCATCGGATTCGTATTGAAGTAATCTTTCCGTTCGCACAATTAGTGTCATCTTTCCAACATATAATTTTGATCTTAGCCAGTTATTCTACTAGTCCACCAAAGAGTTGTTACACAACATTCTAAGCAGATTCAATGCTATGTTGAATTACTTGATCCGTTATTTTCAATCTAGTAATTCTTTTTCCTACATTTTCATATTGACTTCCTACATCAAGTAGCATCATTAGTTTCAACTTTTGATCTTTTCAAAGTTGAACGATTCAAATTTGAAATCGAAGCTTCACTTGATCATATCTTGTAAACTGTAACGTATTTTTTTTCAATTGATTCCTTTTTCAAATTGAATCCCTAGGCATAATCTAACATCTTGAGCCATCACCATACTTTTTCACTGAAATTAGGATCTGATCTTGCAAGATAATTTGATTTGGTTCTGTTGGAGTTTTTGCAATCTTCCTTTACATTTTTTTGGGGTCTTTGAGTGATTGCTTATGTGTGGATAAAATTGCTTACTTACGATAGATTGATCGGAGTGTGACGAGTAGAACTATCTGGAATTATGAGTGCGAAGAATCTTCATCAACAGTACAAGGCAAGTTCACACTTTGATCATACTTTTCAATACCCAGTTTTTTTACTATGCATTAGTTTCACCCTCAAAGATTGCATGAGTAGGATTGGGAACATGTGGCCTTGCTATGTAGTCGATGAGGTAGGAACCTATTACCTTTGATCACCCCGGGAATCTACGTTATGCTCATAATTGCTTAGCCATGCTCGTAGACGGGGATTGGTATGTGAGATTCATGAAAGTTGTAAGAGTAATAACAACTAAGGGAAACTTAAGGTGGCAACTTTAACACACAACTGGGTGGATTGTTTGGGGCACCTGGAGAAACCAGTGCTTGCCCAAGGGTATCTCGGAGTACCCGTGTGATTACCCTAGGTCCGCCACCCAGGCTCAAAGGGATCATAAGATTATTCATGCTAGAAACTTCCGTGTGCAGCCACAAGCCATTATGGGCTCTGGCATAGTTGAGTATGTTGTGTGACCTCTTTCAGTGGTAGGCTAGCAGATGTAGGGGAAAGTAGGTGGTACTGTCTACCCAGAGTAAAGAGTTAAAGCTTCGGAAAGTCTGTGTCTCGGTCATCCGTTTCTCAAACCCGTGTAGTGCGAGAAATCCAACGGAGGAGATCGAGTCTTGTGGGGAAAAGTGCGCAAACCTCTGCAGAGTGTACAAACTAATCATGATTAGCCGTGTCCCCGGTTATGGACATCTTGAGTATCTGGTATTTGAATTATTTGTTGATCTCATCACTCTATTTAATTAATGTATTGGGTTATTAATAATTTGGGAATTTTTTTTGGGATTGAGTTGGAGGAACCTTCTCAATAATGGCATAAACTTGGTAGTGAATAAAACATTTATTCCTTTGTTGTAGGGAAAAATTAGCTTTATGCAAAATTAAACTTAGAGCCTCCACCAGCCAAATATGCATGTAGTGATAGATATTGTTCATCATTATTCTGTGGTGTGAATTTGCCAGTACATTCAACGTACTGACCTACACGGCTGCAACGTCTCATGTTGCAGGAATTATTCGACGAGTAAGTGATACGTTAGGATTGCGATGACTACACTCAACTTTGCCGTTGGTGTTGTTGGGACTCCACAACTTTGTTGTTACTTCTGCTATATTATTTGAGGTAATAGTATTTACGTTATTTTATACATGTGATTTACCTCTGTTATGAATCCTCGAGTACTGTGTGTGTCAGCATACCGATCCAGGGATGACACTTAAGCACAGAGACTTCGATCCATCCGGGTCGGGTCGCTACAAATTTCTTCAGGGGGTGTAGGTGTTCTAATATTACTCTTACGAACCACAGTTGAAGCTTTAGCATGATCCTTTATTCTAATAGGAAGAGGTGGTATCTCAATATAAGCAGTAGGAACAATAGGATCAACATTATAAGTAATAGTTTCTTCTTCAACTTTAATAGGTTCTACTACTTTTACTTCAATGGGAGGATGATATTTAAACCACTTATCCTTAGGGAGATCAACATGAGTAGCAAATGATTCACAAAAGGAAGCTACTATCTCAGAGTCAAGTCCATATTTAGTGCTAAAATCACGAAAAGCATCGGTATCCATAAAAGATTTAACATAATCAAACTTAAGGTTTATACCTGACTCCTTACCTTCGTCGATTTCCCAATCTTCAGAGTTGCTTTTAATTCTTTCCAATAAATCCAATTTGAATTCAATAGTCTTCTTCATAAAAGAACCAGTACAAGAAGTATCGAGCATGGATTGATCATTACGAGAAAGCCGAGCATAAAAATTCTGAATAATAATTTCCCTTGAGAGCTCATGATTGGGGCATGAATATAACATTGAATTAATCCTCCCCCAAGCTTGAGCGATACTTTCTCCTTCACGAGGCCAAAAATTATAAATATAATTCCGATCACGATGAACTAGATGCATAGGATAAAACTTCTGATGAAATTCCAATTTCAATCGGTTGTAGTTCCATGATCCAATATCATCACATAGCCTATACCATGTCAATGCCTTTCCCTTCAAAGATAAAGGGAAGACCTTCTTCTTGACATCATCCTCGGGTAAACCTGCAAGCTTAAATAATCCACAAACTTCATCCACATAGATTAGGTGCATATCGGGATGTAATGTTCCATCTCCTGCATAAGGATTAGCTAATAGTTTCTCTATCATACCCGAAGGAATTTCATAATAAATATTTTCAGTAGGTGCAGTAGGTTGAGGAGCAACTCTTTGCTCTTCCGGTCGAGGTGAAGATACCCTGAGCAAGCCCCTCAAAGGATTATTTTCCATAGTGACAAGTGACAGTAAATTTCAGCACGTAATATAAATGTTTCCTTACCAAATTCCACTTACCAAAGGCGCTTCACTCCTCGGCAATGGCACCAGAAAAGAGTCTTGATGACCCACAAGTATAGGGGATCTATCGTAGTCCTTTCGATAAGTAAGAGTGTCGAACCCAACGAGGAGAAGAAGGAAATGACAAGTGGTTTTCAGCAAGGTATTCTCTGCAAGCACTGAAATTATTGGTAACAGATAGTTGTGTGATAAGATAATTCGTAACGGGTAACAAGTAACAAAATTAACTAAGGTGTAGCAAGGTGGCCCAATCCTTTTTGTAGCAAAGGACAAGCCTGGGCAAACTCTTATATAAAGCAAGCGCTCCCGAGGACACATGGGAATTACTGTCAAGCTAGTTTTCATCATGCTCATATGATTCACGTTCGTTACTTTGATAATTTGTTATGTGGGTGGAGCGGTGCTTGGGTGCTGTCCTTCCTTGGACAAGCCTCCCACTTATGATTAACCCCTCTCGCAAGCATCCGCAACTATGAAAGAAGAATTAAGATAAATCTAACCATAGCATGAAACATATGGATCCAAATCAGCCACTTACGAAGCAACGCATAAACTAGGGTTTAAGCTTCTGTCACTCTAGCAACCCATCATCTACTTATTACTTCCCAATGCCTTCCCCTAGGCCCAAATCATGGTGAAGTGTCATGTAGTCGACGTTCACATAACACCACTAGAGGAAAGACAACATACATCTCATCAAAATATCGAACAAATACCAAATTCACATGATTACTTATAACAAGACTTCTCCCATGTCCTCAGGAACAAACGTAACTACTCACAAAGCATATTCATGTTCATAATCAGAGGGGTATTGAATAGCATTAAGGATATGAACATATGATCTTCCACCGAATAAACCAACTAGCATCAACTACAAGGAGTAATCCACACTACTAGCAACCCACAGGTACCAATCTGAGGTTTTGAGTCGGATACAAGAGATGAACTAGGGTTTGAGAGGAGATGGTGCTGGTGAAGATGTTGATAGAGATTGACCCCCTCTCGATGAGAGGATCATTGGTGATGATGATGGCTTCGATTTCCCCCTCCCGGAGGGAAGTTTCTCCGGCAGAACAGCTTCGCCGGAGCCCTAGATTAATTCTTCCCAGGTTCCGCCTCGAGACGGCGGCGCTTCGTCCTGAAAGATTCCTTATGATTTTTTTCAGGTCAAAACACATCATATAGCAGAAGATGGGCATCGGGGGCCTGCCAGGTGGCCCACAAGGCAGGGAGGCGCGCCCAGGGGGTAGGGCGCGCCCCCACCCTTGTGGATGGCTGGTGGCCTCCCTCTGGTGCTTTCTTCGCCCAATATTTTTTATATATTCCAAAATAATTCTCCGTGAAGTTTCAGGACTTTTGGAGTTGTGCAAAATATGTCTCTTAGATTTGCTCCTTTTCCAGTCCAGAATTCCAGCTGCCGGCATTCTCCCTCTTCATGTAAACCTTGTAAAATAAGAGAGAAAAGGCATAAATATTGTGATATAATGTGTAACAACAACCCATAATGCAATAAATATTGATATAAAAGCATGATGCAAGATGGACGTATCAGAGACCGGCGCGGACGGGAACCAAATCTGTCAGAGGGAGGAAGCACTGCGTCTGCAAGCGCCTCAGCTGAAGGTGTGAAACTGAACTACTCGACCAATCGCCTGGGAGTGGGCCGTGCGGGCGCGAGGATGAACCTGGGAGGTCGGCCATGGTGCTGGGGAATTTCTTCAATGTTGTTCCTTGTGAAAGGGGGGAGGTAAACTGTCCCCCGCGCCTTTGGATCTATAAATAGGCGTTTCACCTTGAAGCTGGAAGGACGGGCTCATGGAAAAGATGGCATTGGGCCGCACGCCTTTTGGAAAGGTGCACGAAGCCCTTGCCCCGAGGAATGGCATTAAACTCTAATGGTCCCACCTCAATCTCGAGATATCTTCGGATCCCAGAATCTTGAAACTGTCCGGGCCCGAGCACGTATTAGTTCGGGTTCCGGATCGTGTTCGACGAGATTGATACGGCTCCAAACTGAATAAAGGAATGGAAGAACTCGTCTCGCAAGCCGATGATATGAAGATTCCAGAGGACAATCCCCGGCATCGGAGGCTAGTTCGGGGGCTTCTGAGGGAGTTATGGACTAAGGGGTCCTCGGGGCATCGACCCATTGAATATGGGCCGGACTGGTGAAGTCGTACAGCGACAGGAGGTCTATGAAGCCGTGGTGTGCCCTCCAAGTCAAGGATAGGCAGGATCTCTTTACCCCTTATTGTAATCTATCTCCGGTAACCCTAACCCTACCGGTGTCTATATAAACCAAGGGTTGTAGTCTTTAGGGCAAGAGCTATATTCATCACCTCATCACCTTAGGGTTTAGCTCATACTGATCTCGAGGTAGATCTACTCTGTAACCATACCATACATCCAATACAATCAAGCAGGACGTAGGGTATTACCTCTTCGAGAGGGCCCGAACCTGGGTAAACACCGTGTTCATCGTCCCTTGTTCCCCATCGATTCTAGATCCACAGCTCGGGACCCCCTACCCCGAGGTCTGCTGGTTTTGACACCGACAGCACGGGAATATCACATATAGGTAGGTATGGTGGACTCATATGGCAAAACTGGGTTTAAGGATTTTGGATGCACAAGTAGTATTCCTACTTAGTACAAGTGAAGGCTAGCAAAAAGATTGAGAAGCATCCAACCAAGAAACAAAAAATCACATAAGCGAGCATTAAGCATAACTAACACCGAATAATGCACCACAAGTAGGATGTAATTTCATTGCATAACTATTGACTTTCGTGCTTGCATAGGGAATCACAAACCTTAACACCAATATTCTTACTAAAGCACAATTACTCAACAACATGAATCACATATCACTATCATCATATCTCAAAACTATTACAAAGAATCAAGTTTATTTTGTCCAATGATCTTCATGAAAGTTTTTATTATATCCCTCTTGAATATCTATCACTTTGGGACTAGTTTCATATATTGCAATTTCTTTTGGCAATCTCAAACAAATTTAAGTGAAGAACATGAGCTTAAAAATTTTCATCTCTCAAAATAATATAAGTGAAGCATGAGATAATTTCTTCAAAAATTTACTAACTCTCAAACAAATCTAAGTGAAGCATGAGAGCATTTCTTCAAAAATATTAAAGCACACCGTGCTCAAAAAGATATAAGTGAAGCACTAGAGCAATTCCATAGCTCAATTTTTTTTAAGTGAAGCATATAGAGCAATTCTAACGAATCATAGCATAATTTGGCTCTCTCAAATAGGTGTGTCCAGCAAGGATACTTGTGACAAACTAAAAAGCAAAACAAGCAAAGACTCATATAATACAAGACTCTCCAAGCAAATCTCATGATATGTGACGAATAAAAATATAGCTCCAAGTAAAATACCGATGGTAGTTAGAAGAAAGAGGGGATGCCACTCGGGGCATCCCCAAGCTTAGTTGCTTGTTTCTTCTTGAATATTTCCTTGGGGTGCCATGGGGCATCCCCAAGCTTAGGCTCTTCTTACTCCTTATTCCTTCATCCATCGTGATCTCACCCAAAACTTGAAAACTTCAATCACACAAAACTCAACAAAACCTTCGTGAAATCCGTTAGTATAAAAAAACCAATCTTTACTTTAAGTACTATAGAAAACCCATTCAAATTTTGTTATTGCATTATATCTACTGTATTATAACTTTTCCATGGCTTATGCCCCCCGATACAATCCATAGAATCATCAAAATAAGCAGACAATGCAAAGAAAACAGAATCTGTCAAAAACAGAACAGTCTGTAAAGACTCGAATTTTACTAAAATTTCTGTAACTCCGAAATTTCTGAAAAATTAGTACAAAATAGGAAATTTATATATCAATATTTTGTTAAAAATTCAGAATTTTTTGTCTCATATGTGAATTTATACAATTATTTTACTGGATGCAAAAGTTTCTGTTTTTCAACAGGATCAAATCAACTATTACCAAAGCTATCCCAAAGGCTTTACTTGGCACAAACACTAATTAAAACATAAAAAACACAATCATAACATAGGCATAATTGTTCAAACACTCAAGAACAGAAAGAAAAAGCCAAAAATAAATTTTATTCATTGGGTTGCCTCCCAACAAGCGCTATCATTTTATGCCCCTAGCTAGGCATAAAGCATAGATTCAAGTATTGTCATCTTTAGTTCTAGATCCATAGGATGCCCTCATGATTGATTCATATGGTGGCTTAATTCTTGTTCTAGGAAAGTGTTCCATACCCTTTCTTAGTGGAAATTGAAATTTAATATTGCCTTCTTTCATATCAATCACGGCACCAATAGTGCGTAAAAACGGTCTACCAAGTATAATTGGACAAGATGGATTGCAATCAATATCAAGAACAATAAAATCTATGGGCACATAATTCCTATTTGCAAGAATAAGAACATTATTAATTCTTCCCAAAGGTTTTTTAATAGTAGAATCCGCCAAGTGTAAATTTAAAGAACACTCTTCAATATTGGTAAGACCAAGCACATCACATAAAGATTTCGGAATTGTGGAAACACTAGCACCCAAGTCACATAAAGCAAAACATTCATAATTTTTTATCTTGACTTTAATGGTGGGTTCCCATTCATCATGTAATTTTCTAGGAATTGAGATCTCTAATTCCAACTTTTCTTCAAAAGCTTTCATCATAGCATCAACAATATGTTTAGTAAAAGCTTTATTTTGTTCATAAGCATGGGGTGAATTTATCATGGATTGCAATAAAGAAATACAATCAATCAAAGAGCAACTATCATAATTAAAGTCTTTGTAATCCAAAAGAGTGGGCACATCACTAGTTAAAGTTTTGACCTCTCCAAACCCACTTTTATCAAATTTTTCATCAAGATTTTCACCCTCCGAATTATCGGGACGCCTTCTAGCTAAAGTTGACTCTTCTTCAGTCCCGTTATCATCAATTTTAACTTTACTAAACAAGGAATCAATAGAAGAAACACCAATCACTTTAAGATCTTCATCATTTTTATGAAAGCAATCACTAGAAAACACTCTTTCTAAAAATTCTCTTTTAGCTCTAAGCATAGCGGTTCTTTTCTTACTTTCATCCATAGAAACATATAAAGCTTTAATTGATTCCTCAACCTTAGGCACAAAAAATTTCAACTTGAGATTTTCTACATCATGAGAAATTCTATTAATGCTTCTAGACATATCATCAATCTTATTCAACTTTTCTTCTATCATAGTATTGAAAACCTTTTGAGCATTGATAAATTATTTAATATTACTCTCAAGATCAGAGGGGTTCCTATTATTATTGTAAGAAGAATTTCCATAGGAATTACCATAATTATTAGAGGAATTTCCAGGAAAAGGCCTAGGATTAAAATTGCCACTATAAGCATTGTTATTAAAATTGTTTCACGAGACAAAATTCACACCTACGGGGTCACTATTTTGCTCAATCAAAGTAGACAAAGGCACATCATTAAGATCAATAGGAGCACTTTTATTAGCAACCAATTTCATAAGAGCATCAACTTTTTTACTCAAAGTACTAATTTCTTCAACCGAATTAACTTTTTTACTAGTAGGATCTCTTTCGGTATGCCATTGTGAATAATTTGCCATAATATTATCAAGCAATTTAGTAGCTTCACCCAAAGTAATTTCCATAAAAGTACCACCCGTGGTGGAATCTAAAAGATTTCTAGAAACAAAATTCAATCCCGCATAAATTTTTTGTATGATCATCCAAAGATTTAAACCATGAGTAGGACAATTTCTTAGCATCAATTTCATTCTTTCCCAAGATTGCGCAACATGTTCATGCTCAAGTTGCTTAAAATTCATGATTTGGGTTCTAAGGGAAATAATTTTTGCGGGCGGAAAATACTTAGTAATGAAAGCATCTTTGCACTTATCCCAAGAATTGATACTATTGCGAGGCAAAAAAGAAAACCAAAATTTTGCATGATCTCGCAAAGAAAACGGAAATAATTTCAACTTCACAATATCATTGTCCACATCTTTTTTCTTTTGCATATCGCATAATTCTACGAATGTGTTAAGATGGGACACGGCATCCTCATTAGGAGTACCGGAAAACTGATCTTTCATAACAAGATTCAACAAAGCGGCATTAATATCACAACAGTTCGCACTAGTGGCGGGATGTGCAATCGGAGTGCTAATAAAATCATTGTTGTTGGTATTGGAAAAATCACACAACTTGGTGTTTTCTTGAGTCACCGTGACTACGCAAACAAGATTGCACACAAAAACAGGTCTGACGAGAAAAACGGCGAACGGAAAAAGGGGGCGAATAAAACGGCAAATTTTTGTGAAGTGGGGGAGATGAAAATGAGAGGCAAATGGAAAATAATGTAAATTGTAAGGAGATGAGATTTGTGATTAGGAACCTGATAGATATTGATGATGTCTCCCCAGCAACGACGCCAGAAATCCTTTCTTGATGGCTCGTGTCCGCGTCAGTATTTCCCCGAAGAGGAAGGGATGCTGCAGCACAGCTACGGTAGGTAGTTCCCTCAGTTATGAAACCAAGGTTATCGAACCAGTAGGAGAACCAAGCAACCACTATGTAAACGGTACCTGCACACAAAGAACAAATACTTGCAACCCAACGCGTAAGAGGGGTTGTCAATCCCTCTCGGGTAAAAGATAGATCGGTTTGTATGATTTTGGATAAATAGATCTCGAGATAAAACAAAATAAAACAAATAAAGAAAAAGTGCAGCAGGTATTTTTGGGTTTTAGAATAATAGATCTGAAAACAAAAGCAAATAAAAATAGATCTCAAAGCAAATATGATAAAGAATAGACCCGGGGGCCGTAGATTTCACTAGTGGCTTCTCTCGAGAAAAATAGCATACGGCGGGTAAACAAATTACTGTTGGGCAATTGATAGAACGTCAAATAATTATGACGATATCCAGGCAATGATCATTATATAGGCATCATGTCCAAGATTAGTAGACCGACTCCTGACTGCATGTACTATTATTACTCCACACATCGACCGCAATCCAGCATGCATCTAGTGTATTAAGTTCATGGAGAAACAAAGTAATGCAATAATAACGATGACATGATGTAGACAAGATCTATTCATGTAGGAATAGACCCCATCTTGTTATCCTTAATAGCAATGATACATACGTGTCTTGCTGCCCCTTCTGTCATTGGGAAAGAACATTGCACGATCGAACCCATCACAAAGCACCTCTTCCCATGGCAAGAAAAATCGATCTAGTTGGCCTAACTAAACCAAAGATTCGAAGAAGAAATACGAGGCTATAAGTAATCATGCATATAAGAGATCAAAGAAACTCAAATAACTTTCATGGATAAATAGATCTGATCATAAACTCAAAGTTCATCGGATCCCAACAAACACACCGCAAAAAGAGTTACATCAAATAGATCTCCAAGAGACCATTGTATTGAGAATCAAAAGAGACAGAGGAAGCCATCTAGCTACTAACTACGGACCCGTAGGTCTACAATGAACTACTCACGCATCATCGGAGAGGCACCAATGAGGATGATGAACCCCTCCGTGATGGTGTCTAGATTGGATCTGGTGGTTCTGGAACTTGCGGCGACTGGAATTGTGTTTCGTTGACTCCCCTAGGGTTTTTGGATTTTCGGGGGTATTTATAGAGCAAAGAGGCGGTGCGGGAGGCGACCGAGGTGGGCACAATCCACCAGGGCGCGCCTGTGCCCCCAGGCGCGCCCAGGTGGGTTGTGCTCCCCTCGGAGCCCCCCTCTGGTACTTCTTTGGCCCAACAGGCGTCTTCTGGTCCAAAAAAATTCTCCAAAAAGTTTTGCTGCGTTTGGACTCCGTTTGGTACTGATATTCTATGAAGTAAAAAACAAGCAAAAAACAACAACTGGCAGTGGGCACTATGTCAATAGGTTAGTCCCAAAAAATGATATAAAGTTGCTATAAAATGATTGTAAAACATCCAAGAATGATAATATAACAGCATGGAACAAGCAAAAAATATAGATATGTTGGAGACGTATCATGCCTCGCCGCCATCGGCCATCTTCTTCCGCCTCGGCTGCCACCGCTTCCACCGCTCGATCTGCCGCCCAGGTCCATCTCCGGTCATTCCGAGCTCGCTGTCGACCGCGCTGTGAGCTCTCGTTCCCTCTTGACCTCCTCCCGCTCTTTGCCGTTCCCCGTAGCCTTGAATTGGTCGGGCACAACCATTGGGTGCCACGGGATGTCGTCGCTGGCGTCACCCCGATGGTCTTTTGGTCACGCCCATACCACCACTCGACATGCCATGCTGCGGGTGCTCGACTTAGACCAACCGCGCCTCACTCCGCACCATTTGCCCGTGCCCCACACTTCAGCCGCCATGGCTAGAGCTCGGCCGTCCTGCCTTGCGCCTTGGCCGTGCCCTGTTCATGCGTCGCGCCAGCCAGCGCTGCTGCTGCTCCTTGACGCTGCTGCCGCAACTACTGCTGCTCGCTGTCACCCACCACTGCTGCTCCTCTTGCGCTGCCGCTGCTCTACTGTCGCTGCGTGCTACGGCTATCGCCGCCACTGCTCCCCGCTTCCACTCTCCGCTGCTGCTCCTGACCGCCCTTTAGCCACGCCCCGTGCGCCCGACCGCGCGCTGCCCGCACGCCCTTGTCGTGTCCGGGTGAGCGCCCCTGCTCCCTGCCCGGTCACTGCTGACGCCCCATGTGCGCAGCCATAGCCGACGCACACACGCACGGGTGCGTGCCTAGCCAGCTGGCTCTCTGCCGCTGGGGCCGGCCCCTTTTTGTTTTAGTTAGGCCTAACCCCCATTAGTGTTAACCCCCTATTATTCTAACCCCCCTACTAATTTAGTCAATGACTACTGCCCCTCCCCCTCGATAATTAATCTAGCTATTGAAATAAATTAAAAACTAGAACAATGTGTCAATGACAGACGGGCCCCACTGCCCTTTTTGACCAGTCAACCCAGTCAAAGTTGATTGTTGACCCTGCTAACTCAGCACCCCCTCTGGACCCCACTATCAACTGCATGTGCATGTTGCTCGGTACACTTCTGTGTACCCATAGCAATTTAGCTATTTAATAATTACGAATTAAATTAATTTATAAAATCCAGAAAATGTTTAAAATTTTGAAAAATCATATAAAATAATTTATAAGTCAGATGAAAATATTTTATATATGAAAGTTGCTCAGAAAAATATAAAGAATCTGAATATGCTATCTGTTCATTTGTCACATGCCTTTAAGATGATGAACATGGATCCTTCCCCTCTGATTCATCTGTCCGAAAAATGCCAAACGTCGGGAAAACATCCCCAGATGTTTTCCCTCTTTGTCCCTATCATGTAGCATTGCGTTAGGTCACCCCTAGCACTGCATATTGACTTGTCATGCATCGTGATGCATCTGTTTGCTTTATATTTATTGTTTCTTCCCCCTCTTCTCTCTGGTAGACCCCGAGATTGACGCTGCTCCTGAGATCGACTACACTCCTGATGACCAGTCCTTTTCACCAGAGCAACCAGGCAAGCAAAACCCCCTTGATCATTCCTATATCGCCCATTCCTTCTCTCTCATGCTTGCATTAGATTTTGCTACTGTTATTCATTTGTACCTATTCTATGCATAGCCTGATTTTGTAACCTGCTATTGTTACCTACCTGCTTATCCTATATGCTTAGTATAGGTTGGTTAGTGATCCACCAGTGACCCCTCACCTTGTCCCTGTTGCCCCCGCTTTATGATCGATGACTCGATCAACATGATCGACGTCCGGAGCCCGACACATTAGCTCACCCCCCCTAGTTGTACAACTCTGTAGAGCTACTATCGAGTACTGAGGGTTGATGTTTGCTTGAACTACGTCGGTATTTCCCCAAAGAGGAAGGGATGATGTAGCACAGCAACGGTAGGTATTTCCCTCAGTGATGAGACCAAGGTTATCGAACCAGTAGGAGAACCAAGCAACACTACGTAAACAACACATGCACACAAAGACAAATACTTGCAACCCGACGTGTTAAAGGGGTTGTCAATCCCTTTCGAGTAACGGCGCCAGAAATTGGCACGTGGCCGGAGATAAATTGTAGTAGATTGGATAAATAGTTCGCGAATAAAATAAAGTGCAGCAAAATATTTTTGGGTTTTTAGAAAAATAGATCTGAAAATAAAAGTGGCAAATAAATAAAAAGGAAAATAGCAAAATAGATCTGAAAATATATGATGAGAAAATAGACCTGGGGGCCGTAGATTTCACTAGTGGCTTCTCTTGAGAAAAATACCATACGGTGGGTAAACAAATTACTGTTGGGCAATTGATAGAACTTCAAATAATTATGACGATATCCAGGCAATGATCATTATATAGGCATCACGTCCAAGATTAGTAGACCGACTCCTGCCTGCATCTACTACTATTACTCCACACATCGACCGCTATCCAACATGCATCTAGTGTATTAAGTTCATGGAGAAACGGAGTAATGCAATAAGAACGATGACATGATGTAGACAAGTTCTATTCATGTAGGAATATACCCCATCTTGTTATCCTTAATAGCAACGATACATACGTATCTTGCTGCCCCTTCTGTCACTGGGAAAGAACACCATACGATCGAACCCATCACAAAGCACCTCCTCCCATGGCAAGAAAAAATGATCTAGTTGGCCTAACTAAACCAAAGATTCGAAGAAGAAATACGAGGCTATAAGTAATCATGCATATAAGAGAGCAAAGAAACTCAAATAACTTTCATGGATAAATAGATCTGATCATAAACTCAAAGTTCATCGGATCCCAACAAACACACCGCAAAAAGAGTTACATCAAATAGATCTCCAAGAGACCATTGTATTGAGAATCAAAAGAGAGAGAGGAAGCCATCTAGCTACTAACTACGGACCCATAGGTCTACAATGAACTACTCATGCATCATCGGAGAGGCACCAATGAGGATGATGAACCCCTCCGTGATGGTGTCTAGATTGGATCTGTGGTTTCTGGAACTTGCGGCGGCTGGAATTGATTTTCGTCGACTCCCCTAGGGTTTCTGGAATATTGGGGTATTTATAGAGCAAAGAGGCGGTGCGGGAGGTGGTCGAGGTGGGCACAACCCACCTGGGCACGCCTGGGCCCCCAGGCGCACCCTGGTGGGTTGTGCTCCCCTCGGAGCTCCCCTCAGGTACTTTCTTGGCCCAACTTGTGTCTTCTTGTCCAGAAAAAATCACCAAAAAGTTTCGCTGCGTTTGGACTCCGTTTGGTATTGATTTCCTGCGAAGTAAAAAACAAGCAAAAAACAGCAACTGGCACTGGGCACTATGTCAATAGGTTAGTCCCAAAAAATGATGTAAAGTTGCTATAAAATGATTGTAAAATATCCAAGAATAATAATATAACAGCATGGAACAATAAAAAATTATAGATATGTTGGAGATGTATCAGCATCCCCAAGCTTAATTCTTGCTCGTCCTCGAGTAGGTAAATGATAAAAACAGATTTTTTGATGTGGAATGCTGCCTAACATGTTCATCACATATTCTTTTCTTTGTAGCATGGACATTTGGACTTTTATATGATTCAAAGCAATAGTCTAGTTTTGACATGAAGATTTCAATACTCAAGCATATCAACCAGCAACCATGTCTTTCAAAATATCAACACTAAAGCAATTTATCCCTAGCCCATTATGCTCAATCATTGATCCATTCATGAAACACACTCGCATATTAGCTACACCCAATGCTCAAGTACGATCATAGTGCCCCTTAGTTGGTGCTTTATAAGAGAAGATGGAGACTCAAAATAAAAATTGCATAAAGTAAAAGAAAGGTCCTTCGCAGAGGGAAGTAGGGATTTGTAGAGGTGCCAGAGCTCAAAGCGAAAAAAGTAGAGATAAAACATTTTGGGTGGCATGATTTTCCTGTCAACGAAAATGATCGAGTAGTTCCCAATACTTTCCATGCTAGATATATCATAGGCGGTTCCCAAACAAAAAATAAAGTTTATTCCTTTTTCCACCATACTTTCACTTTCCATGGCTAGCCATATCCACGGGTGCCCTCCATACCAACACTTTCCAAGGAATTTATTATTTGACAACATAAAGTAAATTCATTTTTCATTTCGGGACTGGGCATCCCTAATACCTTTGCCGTACTCTCGTGCAATGACAAGTGAATAAACACTCATCTTGAGAATAACACATCTAGCATGGAAATATATCAGCCACCCCCTACCATTTCATGAGCGGTACGAGCACACAAAAGAGAAATTTATTTTGAAATTAGAGATGGCACATACAAATTTGCTTAGAACGGTACGAAAATACCGCATATAGGTAGGTATAGTGGACTCATATGGCAAAACTGGTTTAAGGATTTTGGATGCACAAGTAGTGATCATACTTAGTGCAAATGAAGGCTAGCAAAAGATTGAGAAGCATCCAACCAAGAAACGAAAAATCTCATAAGCGAGCATTAAGCATAACTAACACCTAATGCACCACAAGTAGGATGTAATTTCATTGCATAACTATTGACTTTCATGCTTGCATAGGGAATCACAAACCTTAACACCAATATTCTTACTAAAGCATAATTACTCATCAACATGACTCACATATTATATCAACATATCGCAAAACTATTACAAGGAATCAAGTTTATTTTGTCCAATGATCTTCATGAAAGTTTTTGTTATATCCCTCTTGAATATCTATCACTTTGGGACTAATTTAATGTGTTTCTTTTGATAGCTCAAACAAATCTAAGTGAAGAACATGAGCATAAAATTTTTCTTCTCTCAAAATAATTTAAGTGAACCATGAGAGAATTTCTAATTTTTTTACTAACTCTCAAATAAATCTAAGTGAAGCATGAGAGCATTTATTCAAAAATACTAAAGCACACCGTGCTCAAAAAGATATAAGTGAAGCACTAGAGCAATTCCATAGCTCATAAAGATTTAAGTGAAGCATAGAGAGCAATTCTAACAAGTCATAGCATAGTTTTGGCTCTCTCAAATAGGTGTGTCCAGCAAGGATTCATGACTAAAAATAAAAAGCAAAACAAGCAAAGACTCATATCATACAAGACGCTCCAAGCAAAACTCATGATATGTGACGAATAAAAATATAGCTCCAAGTAAAATACCGATGGTCGTTAGAAGAAAGAGGGGATGCCACTCGGGCATCCCCAAGCTTAGTTGCTTGCTTATCTTTGGATAATGGCTTGGGGTGCCATGGGGCATCCCCAAGCTTAGGCTCTTCTTACTCCTTATTCCTTCATCCATCGTAATCTCACCCAAAACTTGAAAACTTCAATCACACAAAACTCAACAGAACCTTCGTGAGATTCGTTAGTATAAGAAAACTAATCTTTACTTTAAGTACTGTAGAAAACCGATTCAAATTTTGTTATTGCATTATATCTACTGTATTCTAACTTTACCATGGCTCATACCCTCCAATAAAAACCATAGATTCATGAAAATAAGCATACAATGCAAAGAAAACAGAATCTGTCAAAAACAGAACAGTCTGTAAATATGTGAATTGTTCTCGTACTTCTGTAACTCCTAAAATTCTGAACAATTAGAAAAACAGAGGAAATTTGTATATCAACCTTGTGTAAAAACTTCAGAATTTTTCATTTCTTATGTGAATTTCAAAATTGTTTTACTGGACGCAAAAGTCTCTGTTTTCGAACAAGATCAAAACAACTATCACCAAAGCTATCCTAAAGGCTTTACTTGGCACAAACACTAATTAAAACACAAACATAACAGTAGCATAATTGTGCAAACACCCAAGAATAGAAAGAAAAATACAAAAATAAATTTTATTCATTGGGTTGCCTCCCAACAAGCGCTATCGTTTTACGCCCTTAGCTAGGCTTAATGCAAAGATCTAAGTATTATCATCTTTGTTTCTAGATCCATAAGATGCCCTCATGATTGATTCATATGGTGGCTTAATTCTTGTTCTAGGGAAGTGTTCCATACCCTTTCTCAAAGGAAATTGGAATTTGATGTTCCCTTCTTTCATATCAATCACGACACCTATAGTGCGCAAAAACGGTCTACCAAGAATAATTGGAAAAGACGGATTGCAATCAATATCAAGAACAATAAAATCTATGGGCACATAATTCCTATTTGCAAGAATAAGAACATCATTAATTCTTCCCATAGGCTTTTTAATAGTAGAATCTGCCAAGTGCAAATTTAAAGAACATTCTTCAATATCGGTAAGACCAAGCACATCACATAAAGATTTCGGAGTTGTAGAAACACTAGCACCTAAATCACATAAAGCAAAACACTCATAATTTTTAATCTTGACTTTGATAGTAGTTTCCCATTCATCATGTAATTTTCTAGGAATTGAAACCTCTAATTCCAACTTTTCTTCCAAAGCTTTCATCATAGCATCAACAATATGTTTAGTAAAAGCTTTATTTTATTCATAGGCATGGGGTGAATTTATCATGGATTGCAACAAAGAAATACAATCAATCAAAGAGCAATTATCATAATTGAAGTCTTTGTAATCCAAAAGAGTGGGCACATCACTAGTTAAAGTTTTGACCTCTCCAAACCCACTTTTAGCAATTTTCTCAACAAGATTTTCACTCTCCAAATTATCGGGACGCCTTCTAGCTGAAGTTGACTCTTATTCAGTCCCTTTTTCATCAATTTTAATTTTACTAAATAAGGAATCAATAGAAGAAACACCAATCACTTTAAGATCTTCATCATTTTTGTGAAAGCAATCACTGGAAAACACTTTTTCTAAAAATTCTCTTCTAGCTCTAAGCATAGCGGTTCTTTTCTTACTTTCATCCATAGAAACATATAAAGCTTTAATTGATTCTTCAACCTTAGGCACAAAAAATTTCATCTTGAGATTTTCTACATCATGAGAAATTCTATCAACGCTTCTAGACAAATCATCAATCTTACTCAATTTTTCTTCCATCGTAGTGTTAAAATTCTTTTGAGCATTGATAAATTCTTTAATATCTAAAAATCAGAGGTGTTCCTATTATTATTATAAGAAGGATTACCATAGGAATTACCATAAATATTAGAGGAATTACTAGGAAAAGGCCTAGGATTAAAATTACCTCTATAAGCATTGTTATTGAAATTATTTCGAGAGATAAAATTCACATCTACGGCATCGCTATTTTTCTCATTCAAAGTAGACAAAGGCACATCATTAAAATCAATAGGAGCACTTTTATTAGCAACCAATTTCATAAGAGTATCAACTTTTTCACTCAAAGAAGAAATTTCTTCAACCGAATTAACCTTTTTACTAGTAGGAGCTCTTTCGGTATGCCATTGTGAATGATTTGCCATAATATTGTCTAGCAATTTAGTAGCTTCACCCAAAGTAATTTCCATAAAAGTACCACCCGTGGCGGAATCTAAAATATTTCTAGAAACAAAATTCAATCCCGCATAAAAAATTTGTATGATCATCCAAAGATTTAAACCATGAGTGGGACAATTTCTTAGCATCAATTTCATTCTTTCCCAAGATTGCGCAACATGTTCATGCTCAAGTTGCTTAAAATTCATGATTTGCATCCTAAGGGAAATAATTTTTGCGGGCGGAAAATACTTAGTAATAAAAGCATCTTTGCACTTATCCCAAGAATTGATACTATTGCGAGGCAAAGAAGAAAACCAAATTTTTGCATGATCTCGCAAAGAAAACGGGAATAATTTCAACTTCCCAATATCATTGTCCACATCTTTTTTCTTTTGCATATCGCATAATTCCACGAATATGTTAAGATGGGACACGGCATCCTCACTAGGAGTAGCGAAAAATTGATCTTTCATAACAAGATTCAACAAAGCGGCATTAATATCACAAGACTCCGCACTAGTGGCGGGAGGAGCAATCGGAAGTGCTAATAAAATCATTGTTGTTGGTATTGGAGAAATCATACAACTTGGTGTTCTCTTGAGTCATCATGACTACGCAACAAGATTGCACTCAAAAACAGATCTGACGAGCAAACGGCGAACGAAAAAGAGGGTGAATAAAACGGCAAATTTTTGTGAAGTGGGGGAGAGGAAAACAAGAGGCAAATGGCAAATAATGTAAATTGCAAGGAGATGAGATTTGTGATTAGGAACCTAGTAGATGTTGATGATGTCTCCTCGGCAACGACGCCAGAAATTCCTTTTGATGTTTGCTTGAACTACGTCGGTATTTCCCCAAAGAGGAAGGGATGATGCAGCACAGCAACGCTAGGTATTTCCCTCAGTGATGAGACCAAGGTTATCGAACCAGTAGGAGAACCTAGCAACACTACGTAAACAACACCTGCACACAAAGAACAAATACTTGCAACCTGACGTGTTAAAGGGGTTGTCAATCCCTTTCGGGTAACGGCGCCAGAAATTGGCACGTGGCCAGAGATAAATTGTAGTAGATTGGATAAATAGATCGCGAATAAAATAAAGTGCAGCAATTTTTTTTGGGTTTTTAGAAATATAGATCTGAAAATAAAAGTGGCAAATAAATAAAAAGGCAAATAGCAAAATAGATCCGAAAATATATGATGAGAAAATAGACCCAGGGGCCGTAGATTTCACTAGTGGCTTCTCTCGAGAAAAATACCATACGGTGGGTAAACAAATTACTGTTGGGCAATTGATAGAACTTCAAATAATTATGACGATATCTAGGCAATGATCATTATATAGGCATCACGTCCAAGATTAGTAGACCGACTCCTGCCTGCATCTACTACTATTACTCCACACATCGACCGCTATCCAGCATGCATCTGGTGTATTAAGTTCATGGAGAAATGGAGTAATGCAATAAGAATAATGACATGATGTAGACAAGATCTATTTATGTAGAAATAGACCCCATCTTGTTATCCTTAATAGCAACGATACATACGTGTCGGTTCCCCTTCTGTCACTGGGATCAAGCACCGTAAGATCGAACCCATCACAAAGCACCTCTTCCCATGGCAAGAAAAATCGATCTAGTTGGCCTAACTAAACCAAAGATTCGAAGAAGAAATACGAGGCTATAAGTAATCATGCATATAAGAGATCAAAAGACTCAAATAACTTTCATGGATAAAAACATAGATCTGATCATAAACTCAAAGTTTATCGGATCCCAACAAACACATCGCAAAAAGAGTTACATCAAATAGATCTCCAAGAGACCATTGTATTGAGAATCAAAAGAGAGAGAGAGGAAGCCATCTAGCTACTAACTACGGACACATAGGTCTACAATGAACTACTCACGCATCATCGGAGAGGCACCAATGAGGATGATGAACCCCTCCGTGATGGTGTCTAGATTGGTTCTGTGGTTTCTAGAACTTGCGGTGGCTGGAATTGATTTTCGTCAACTCCCCTAGGGTTTCTGGAATATTGGGGTATTTATAGAGCAAAGAGGCTATGTGGGAGGTGGCCGAGGTGGGCACAACCCACCTGGGCACGCCTGGGCCCCCGAGCGCACCCTGGTGGGTTGTGCTCCCCTCGGAGCCCCCCTCAGGTACTTTCTTGGCCCAACTTGTGTCCTATGGTGCAGAAAAAATCACCAAAAAGTTTCGCTGCATTTGGACTCCGTTTGGTATTGATTTCCTGTGAAGTAAAAAACAAGCAAAAAACAGCAACTGGCACTGGGCACTATGTCAATAGGTTAGTCCCAAAAAATGGTATAAAGTTGCTATAAGATGATTGTAAAACATCCAAGAATGATAATATAACAGCATGGAACAATCAAAAATTATAGATACGTTGGAGACGTATCAAGGGTGATACCTCATATAGCACTTCTGATGAGATCTCTATAGTGTAGTTAATCGGCCGTGCTCTACGGAGCGTGATTCCTCCTTCACCACTCCCGATAACGACTCTGTCATGCAACACCTCAAGTGTGAACCCTCGAGGGTGATTCCTCCAAGTTCACCTTGACGGTTACATCAAGTGGAATAATCCATCGAGGGTGATTCCTCGGATTCCCCCTTGGTGTTATGGACACACGGTTACTTTGACTTTACCCCCAGAGCCTTGTTAAAGACGGGTCGGCCCCGAGGGGTACCCGTGAGATTTACCGTTTATGTGGGACTGGAGGGACAGGCGGTACCACCCCGGTCGAGGTGGACCTGAGTTCCCGACAGTCTCTTGTGAGTCGGGTTGACCGTGAGGGTACCCGCGAGTGACGTGGAGTCGGTTTGACCTGGAGGGTACCCGCGAGATAACTATGTGGCACGGCCGGGCATTCTTAGCCCTTGCCGTAAATCCGTGAGACGGGGCGATGGGACCACAGATCGTGGGTCATTGATCGTCTCCGCGTGCTCCCAAGACACTAACGGGTTTGGATATGTTATCCGAGTAGGCCTCTGGCCTTTTCGCACTGACCACCACGCGGGAATAAGTATGGGCACTCTGCATCGTACGTTTCTTCCGAAAGCTCTCAGACGTCAGCGACGGAGTGGCACGCGCCCAGGTGGTCCGCGTAAGCACCTGCCTTGTATAAGGAGGTAGCCAAGACTAATCCTGGCCGTCCTCGCAACATGCAGGAGTGCAAAGGGTGATGGGCCCAAGATTCCTGCGCACTTAGGGTGTAGACCGACGTGTTGGCATCTCTGTTGAGCCTAGGTAGGACTACGGCGTGTCAATTAGCTGAGGCCGGGTATGATCTGATGGTGTGCCCGGCCGAAGTTAATCGAGCGTGTTGGGTAAGTTTGTGCACCCATAGAGAGAAGTTAATCTATTTGAATAGTCATGTCCACGGTAACGGACGCTCGGAGTTGTATCCCGATCTATACAACTAGAACTTGATACTGGAGATGGTAAATGGATATGATGGCTCCGAGATTACTTTCTCGCAGGGAGTCGAGAAAGGATCTCTGGGCGTGGATGCTACAACATAATTATTACTTATGTTATTATACTCTACTCTCTTCTGTTGCTGCAAGATGCTAGTCTTCGATAGGCTAGGCTTTCCCTTCTCTTCTGGCATTTCTGCAGTTTAGTCCAAAGATATAGCCCCATTCCTTTGATACCGATGCATACTTAGTATAGATCTGATGTAAGTCTTGCGAGTTCTTTGGATGAGTACTCATGGTTGCTTTGCTACCTCTTTTCCCCCATACCCGATTGCTGTGATCAGATGACGGATCCCAGGGGCCAGATGCCACCACCGACGACTACTACTCCCCCGTCGGAAACCGCCGACAACCAAGAGTAGATAGGAGGCTCCCAGGCAGGAGGCCTTGCCTTTTCGATCCATGTTGTTGTTTGTGCTAGCCCTCTTAAGGCAGACTTGTTTACCTTATGTCTGTACTCAGATATTGTTGCTTCCACTAACTCTTGTGTATTTGAGCCCTCGAGGCCCCTGGCTTGTAATATAAAGCTTGTATTATTTTATTTGTGTCTAGAGTTGTGTTGTGATATCTTCCTGTGAGTCTCTGATCTTGATCGTGCGCATTTGCGTGTATGATTAGTGCATGATTAAGTCAGGGGCGTCACAAGTTGGTATCAGAGCCGACTGCCTGTAGGAACCCCCTTTCCAACTCCTTGGTCGAAGTTGAGTCTAGTCTTTGAAAAACTTTTGCTAACATTGTTGAGTGGCTTACGGGCCCACATCACAAATGGGTGGTATTATGATCTTTTATTCCTCGCCCTTACTCTGGGATTCTGATCTCTCTTCTATTCAGGTTAAAGATTTTATTAACTCTAACTCTAGGTTCTCATAACTACTTCCTCCCAGAGAGCCCCTTCATTCCAGTTGATCACCTGCTTCACCAGAAGACTTCGAAGATACTCTCTGATGTTCTCCCGAGAACATGTGCTCATCGCTTTTGCAATTCCCTTCCACCGTCAACCCCTATGGATAACTACATACACCTGTCGTTCATACTTCCATTCCCAATTGCTCTTGTTATTACAAGATACATTGAATTATTGTCTGACTTTTAAGAATCCCCTGTGCCACTGCCTTGCAGTTCCTTGCCGCATGAATACCCCTATGAATAATTCTTCACACTTATCGAGGAATTGTTCATTACTAGTTGTTCATATGATTCACAAGATACATTGAAATACTATCCGATCTTCCTGTAATCCTCTGCTAACTATTGCTCTGCAAATACTTGCATGCTTGCATTATGGTTGCGTTCCAGATGTCTAGCAATATTCATTAGTATCCTTTGTCATCGTCATTTTGAGCCTTTGATTTCATATGTTTGTGAATGGTCGCAATCATTAGTCGAAACTAGAATTCATCCTTTCAGCTCAGACGTCACTCCGGATATGAGCTGGTTCTCGGCAAATCAAACCTTGATTGATTGTTGAACTCTATTCAAATTACTTGTCTTTTGATCAGAGCCTCTGCTTCTGATAACCCGATTTGGAAATCATAATTCCTTATATTTAAGCTTTGAAATTATCCCAATATTTCTATAATCCAATACCCTTGCATTATTTCTTCTTCTGGTTGAACATCGATACTCACATCAGATTCTTTGCGGTCCGCCAGACCCATTGCTGGATTATTATCCGACAGTGTCCTTCACATTCAATAACATTGTGAGTCTTTCCTCGGTTACATAATGCCTTTGGTAAGTTGTATCCTCTACTTTGTCTACCATGCTCTTCTTTTGAGCTTGTGTTATCTAATCCAGAAGTTTGTGGTATATGTTCCTAAGATGCCCCGATGGGTTGAACCAATGCCTTCCCTAATCCGTGTGAACCCGGAAACTTCTATGGGTCATACCCTTCTGGTATTTCACCAGGTAAACTTTCAGACTCAAAACATTTTAACGGAGCAGTGAATGAAAGGTTATGCATTGAAGAATTGGGAGTCGACCTTGAAATTTGTGTTCATGCCCATGGACACGATGTAGATCTTATCATGGAAGCTTCTCGTAAAAATAATTACCCCCTTGTTATAAGTTCATCTTGTATCTGTGGTTTGATCTTTTACAAATGTGGTTCCGACCGTATTGTTCTCCTTTGATTCCATTTCTCAGACAAGTTAAAGCACTCGTCTTCTGCAGATAAATACACCACTTCAACCACTATCTTGCTCTACCATCGAGTAATACCCTCTGGTATCTCGAGAATATCATGGAACTACATAACTTGTCATGAGTTCTTCATCAACTAATATTTCTCGCCGATTCCACTTTTCCACGGGTTCTGAGTTGTTAGACACTCAAGGACACTGATAACTGAATCGAGTCCACGCTGCGATTCAACAACTCTTAGTAATCTTCATTACTTACGAGTTTGTACTCGATCACGTCATTCCTAGTCGATTGACTACATCATCATCGTCATGCTAAAGCTTGGCCGTGCTACCTATGTCCTTCGTCCCCCGAAACACAAGTCCAATAGTACACTAAGCTTACGTCGAGCTCTCAACATCATGTTGGTTGTCTTGAAAGGAAATTTCGATTCCGAGCTTGCAATCTTATCTGTGGTTCCGATAACCTTTTGCTTCACCATTCCTTTTGCTTGATGTCATCGATGATCCATTACATCTTCATGAAACCTCTCGACAAATGTGTCATGATCATCATCAACATTCTGCGCTCTTCCAGGATATCAATAGAACTCATTTTGAGAAAAACCATCCTTGCCCCTCGATGATTTGTGTTACCATCAACAACATTCTTGCCTTTCTCTCCAACACAAACTTGTTCATGTTATGGAGCTCTTTGCTATCCAGCTTATGATATGATTCTACCTTGGAGTATTACCATCTTTTATGTCAAGGATGTTGTGGGAATTGCTCCACATCTTAAGAATTCTTGATGTAGTAATACTTCTCGCCATCTCCGTTCATTCCTGGTCCCCGTGTTGTTTCTAACCGGAATACCAACAATTGAACTATGATGTGTGAATTCAAAATTTCTAGCAACCATATTGCTTTGAAGTGAAGGGTCGATAGTTTCATTCTAAGTCTTTTTGGTTATTGAATCACCATTCTAACATTGATCGTGCCACTTAGTCCATATTTCCAGGTGCATTTTTGATCAATGTTTAATTATGGATGTTCTCCTCGAACATACTTCGTTATATCATTTGATCTGACAAATGCTATTGCCTTGATCACATAATTGTGGAAATCCATGTTTATGGAACTCTTGATAAATTGTTGTTGAGCCCATCGGCCACCTCCTCATCTTTTCCATGATGAGATTGCATGAGTTGTTCTAGAAGTTCCTGATGGATCCTTTGTGTATCCAAAGTCTGACTTTTACCTGATGACCATGTCAATGCTACCCCGAAGCATGTCTGCAGTACTCCGATCATCAACAAGAACATTGGAAGTGCAATGCTAAATATTTCTTGATCAATTATCCAAACACCGTTGTATGGGTAAAACATCATGAATTCCTTGCCCCTTTGTCTAAATGGTTTCATACTTGGAGTCCTATCATATATAACATGCTCTGCTTTTCCTTGGGAAGGATATACTCTTGATACTTGGTTATAAACACATTTTCCTTTCCTTACTGTACAACTCTGTCAGTAAGACCCTGTTACTACTGTGGATGACATTCCGGTAACCCCCGATGGATGAGAACTTTGCCTATTGGTCCGCCTCGTTTCAACGAGCAGGGAAATGGTTCTCTTTATCCCTCGCCCTTTGTACCAACATTCTTACCAACATAACTGACATGCTATCCTCTGACCTGCCGTGCTATCATAACCGTACAAGATGTCAGTGCCCTTCCTACTTTTAACGCATATGGTTGGCCCATAACCCACAGTTCCACAAGATCGAAATCTAACTCTCCTGTACACCCCTGTTTCCAAAGTTATTCCTCAAGCTTGGCTTCATATGTAGATCACAAACCACCTCCCTAGAGATGATCTACTCTAGTATCAAACGCAATATTTATTTTTGTTGCTCTAAACCCCTTTTCACCTTATGATTAGGCATCGAACGATTGCCTACCCGCTCGAAACTTCTCATGGTACCTTCTTACTTTGCTCTCAATATTTTCTTAAGTTTCAATTCGAGAGTTACTTTCCGCCACCTTCCCTAATGTTATCTACTAGATAAGCAACCTTGTATAGGTCTGTTCTTCCGAAGTTACCCCTTATCCTTTTCGTAAGTACGATGGAGTTCCCGAAGAAAGGATGACAACTTCGTCACGACGCACAGAAGCAGAGGAATGGAGGAATAAACATCATGGAGCAAACTCTTTGAAAGAGCAACCAAAGGTGAGAAGATCCGTTAGAATTTCGTAACCAGAATTTCCCCCCTTACTCCACCTCTTAAATCTGAGGATGAGATTTCTTGTAGTGGAGGAGATTTGTAACACCCCTGATGTCGTGCTACAGTAAACCCATGCTAATGGTGCCCTGTCATCAAGTTTAACTAAACCAAATTCCACTTGATAAAAATCAAAGCCATTTTCAAATTTAGAATAAAGTCAAATAAATCATTTCTTCAACAAGTAAAACTAAAATGTTCATTGTATTACAAATAATCGATGAGTATTTGTGATGGTGAAACCAACATTTATTAAAATGGTTAAGAGCCCTAGAACATTTAAAACATATGCCAAAAAAATAATTTAATTGCTTTTAAAATTATAAAAATTACAAACTATTTTATTTAAATACCAAACCAATTTATGGCAGTGGCTAAATTTGCATTGTAATTTATGGGCTAAAGTCTCTCATTTTACAAAACCTATTTCCTGTATAAATAAATGCAAAACAAAGAATAAACAGAAAACATAATTGGAAAAAGAAAAAGGAAAGGCCAGGTGGTACTGTGCACTTGGGCCGGCGTCATCCACAGTGCGGCCCAGCCCACCCTGGGCGTTTTCCCCTACCTCTGTTCGTAGAACAGAGGCGTGGCGCGCATCCCCGCCACCATGGCCGCCGATGGTGGTCTGGCGGCCATCCCGCGGTCCACCGTGGCGAATAAGCCCCCCGAGCCCCTGGACACAAACCCTAGGCCATCCCCCCTTCCTCACTCGCCCCCTTCGCTTTCTTCATGCCCGAGACGCCATGGCCGCGTCGCCATCGATCCCGGGCCCACCTTGCTCCCCGCCGGCCAACTCCATGTCCGGGAGCTCCACCGGCATCGACTACGTCGCCTACAAGGACGTCCTCTAGTAGTGCTGCCCCGCCTCGCCGCCATCGGCCATCTTCTTCTCCCTCGACCGCCACAGCTTCCACCGCTCGATCCGCCTCCCTGGTCCACCTCCGGCCATTCCGAGCTCGCCGTCGACAACGTTGTGAGCTCCCGTTCCCTCTTGACCTCCTCCCACTCTTTGTCGTGCCCCGTAGGCTTGAATTGGTCGGGCACCACCGTCGGGCGCCACGGGATGTCGTTGCCGGCGTCACCCCGATGGTCTTTTGGTCACGCCATAACACTACTCGACATGCCATGCTGCGGGTGCTTGATTTAGACCAACCGCGCCTCACTCCGCGCCATTTGCCCGTGCCCCACACTTCAGCCGCCATGGCCAGAGCTCAGTCATCCTGCCTTGCGCCTTGGTCGCGCCATGTTCATGCGCCGCGCCGCGCCAGCGCTGACGCTGCTCCTCGACGCTGCTGCTGTGCTGCCGCAACTACTGTTGCTCGCTGCCGCCCACCACTGTGATATGTCTCCATCGTATCTACTTTTCCAAACTCTTTTGCCCTTATTTTGGACTCTAATTTGCATGATTTGAATGGAACTAACCCGGACTGATGCTGTTTTTAGCAGAATTGCCATGGTGTTATTTTTGTGCAGAAATCAAAGTTCTCGGATTGACCTAAAAATTTATGGAGAATATTTCTGGAATAGATAAAAAATACTGGCGGAAAATATACCAGAGGGGAACCACCCAGGGGCCACAAGCCCAGGGGTGCGCCTACCTGGCTTGTGGGCCCCCTGAACCATCTACAACCCTAGCTCCAACTCCATATATACCTATTCATGGAGAAAAAAATCAGAGAGAAGGATTCATCGCGTTTTACGATACAGAGCTGCTGCCACCTCCTATTCTTCATTGGGAGGGTTGATCTGGAGTCCGTTCGGGGCTCCGGAGGGTGGAATCCATCGCCATCATCATCAACAACCTTCCTTCATCACCAATTTCATGATGCTTACCGCCGGGAGTGAGTAATTCCATCGTAGGCTTGCTGGACGGTGATGGGTTGTTTGAGATTTATCATGTAATCGAGTTAGTTTTGTTAGGGCTTGATGCCTAGTATCCACTATGTTCTTAGGTTGATGTTGCTATGACTTTGCTATGCTTAATGCTTGTCACTAGGGCCCGAGTGCCATGATTTCAGATCTAAACCTATTATGTTTTCATGAATATATTTGTGTTCTTGATCCTATCTTGCAAGTTGTAGACACCTATTACGAGTTATGATCCGCATACCCCAAGGTGACAATATTTGAGATTCTTTCCGGTGATTACCGTAGTTTGAGGAGTTCATGTATTCACTAAGTGCTAATGCTTTGTTCCGGTTCTCTATTAAATGGAGGCCTTAATATCCCTTAGTTTCCTTATGGACCCCACTGCCATGGGAGGGTAGGACAAAAGATGTCATGCAAGTTCTTTTCCATAAGCACGTATGACTATATATGGAACACATGCCTACATTACATTGATGAATTGGAGCTAGTTCTGTGTCACCCTAGGTTATAACTGCTACATGATGAATATTATCCAACACAATTATCCATCGCTGATTGAAAGCCTATGAGCTTTTCACATATTGATCTTTGCTAAGTTACTTTGTCGTTGCTGCTTTTACAATCACTACGAAACTGCTACTATTACTATTACCACCGTTACCATTACTTCCATACTACTTTGCTACTAAATACTTTGCTATAGATATTAAGTCTTTCAGGTGTGGTTGAATTGACAACTCAACTGCTAATACTCATGAATATTCTTTGGCTCCCCTTGTGTCGAATCAATAAATTTGGGTTGAATACTCTACCCTAAAAAACTGTTATGATCCCCTATACTTGTGGGTTATCAAGACCTTTTTATGGCGCTGTTGCCGGGGAGCATAGCTCTATTTGCTGAGTCACTTGGGATTTATATCTGTTGATCACTATGAAGAATCTGAAAGATACCAGAACCAAGATCGTTCCCTCTAGAACGAGGGGAGGTAAGGATCTGTCATCACACTCTGCACTTGATTCACCATCTATTTTGAGTAAGCTTGCAACACCTACACCTGCTATTAATCCTGATATGTCGCAAGTAATTGATGATGCTACTTCTGCTATGAATGATGCTTATGATGATACTAGTACTTTGCTTGATAATACTGTGCCACTGGGTGAATTTCTTGATGAACAACTTGCTAGAGCTAAAAATATTGAGAATGCTGAAACTGATGATATTTCTGAAACTGATGAAATTATTGAAACCGAAAACTTTGAAACACCCATTAGACCTAGCACTCCTAGATATGAATTGCCTGTTATACCTGAGGGTTATGGATGGAGAGGTAGCTAGGGACTTTCTTGCTTGTAAGGATAGAGAAGATCTTAAGAAATTACTAGTCAAGTTGAAAGAAAAATCTTTGAATGCTAGAATGCAATATGATCCTAAGTTTGCTACTTCACCTATCTTTGTTACTGATAAGGATTATGAATTCTCTGTTGATCCTGAGTTAATTACTTTGGTTGACTCTGATCCTTTCCATGGTTATGAATCTGAAACTGTTGTGGCACCTCTTACTAAATTAAATGACATAGCCACCCTATTTGCTCATGAGGAAAAAATTTGTTATTACTATATTCTTAAGTTGTTTCTTTTCTCATTAAAGGGTAGGGATGAAAATGGAGTGGAAACTTTTCACTTTTCCGGAGGAAAAATGAAAACATAGAGGAAATATGAATACGAAAACGGAAATTTGCAAAACGAAAGTGGAAATGAATTTTTTTATGCGGGAACAGAAACAAAAGTGGAACAGTGTTTTCTGGAGGATCACGTGTGGAAATGAAACTTTCCGTCTCCGTGAATATGGAATTTCCGTTCTAACTATAGACCTATGGCTACTTTGTAGTCGAACCACCAAACAACACATAATAACACATTGAGTAAAATGGATCATTTGAGGCCCAACTTCTACTACCATACATGTACTCAGCTTGACCCTATACACAATTGCCCAGTACTACTACAATACTTCGCTAAGTTGCTAACATAATTATATTATTTTGTAGCCCTGTTAACAATTCATTAAATTTGTTTGTTTTTGTGTGTATTTCCTTATGATTCAAGGGATTTTTAAGTTCCAGTCAATGCCCACTTCTGTTTCCGTGTCTGCTTTGTATTCGCTCCGTGTCCGTTTCCGATAGTATCTGTTTCGTATTCATTTTTGGGGTTTTTGTATTCGTTTCTGCCTCTACAAAAGCATATGAAAACAAATGTGGTAGCACTTAGTTCTGTCCGTTTCCGCTCCGTTTTCATCCCTGTTAAAGGGTGATGCTAAGATATGGTTTAATTCTCTTGCTCCTGGTTGTGTGCATAGTCCCCAGGATATGATATATTACTTCTCTGAAAAATATTTTCCTGCTCATAAGAGACAAGCTGCTTTACAGAAAATATTTAACTTTGTGCAAATTGAAGAAGAGAGTCTCCCACAAGGTTGGGGGAGGCTTCTCCAATTACTTAATGCTTTGCCTGATCATCCTCTCAAGAAAAATGAAATACTTGATATCTTTTATAACGGACTAACCCATGCTTCTAGGGACCACCTAGATAGTTGTGCTGGTTGTGTTTTTAGGGAATGAACTGTTGAACAAGCTGAATTACTATTGAATAATATATTGAGTAATGATAATGATTGGACTCTTCCCGAGCTACTTCCTAAGCCAACTCCGAAGAAGAGAGGTATTCTATTTCTCAGTCCTGAAGATATGCAAGAGGCAAAGAAATCTATGAAAGAAAAAGGTATTAAAGCTGAAGATGTTAAGAATTTACCACCTATTGAAGAAATACATGGTCTTAATACCCCGACACAGGTAGTAGAGGTAAATTATATCTATAGATTTGATGAAGGTGATATTCCTTACACTAAACCTGCTAGTCAATGCTTGGATGAATTTGATAACTTTATTGTTAAACAAGAAAACTTCAATGCATATGTTAGTAGACAATTGAAATGTAATGCTTATATCACTACTGCAGGATGCTGCTAACGCGACACGACGATCAGAGACCCTTTGACGAAATTATGTGTGATGCATTAATCGCAAACGGTGATGTAAAAAACCCGTCAAAAAAGATGCAAAATGTTTGTGATAGCAGAGCCATCAAACACGGTTCCAATTTTAGTTGCGTGTGTGATGCAGGGCATACGGTTCAGTTCAATTAACTGTTTGCGATGAGGAAGAAGAATAGAAACGGGCAGCCAGATGAAGGCGTGTGCGATATACGGCATACAGTTCACTCGGATTAACTATTTGTGATGAGGTGGAACAACAGAAACGGGCAGCTAGATAAAGGTGTGTGCGATTGAGGGCATATGCTTCAGAAGGATTAACCGTTTGTGATTAGGCAACAGAACAGAAACGGTCAGCCAGATCAAAGTGTCTGCGATTGACGGCATACACTTCACACGGATGAACTGTTTGCGATTAGCCACAACAAACAGAAACAGTTAGACAAATCAACGTGTGAGCGCTAGACGGGCACACACTTTAATTAAAAGAAGCGTGCGTGATGGTAATAACGAGTGCGCACAGTTGTTGGAACAAGACGTGTGCTGACATTGCCTATTGTGGTGCACCCTATGGTGCAAACGCCATGTACGCGGCCGAGAAAGCGTGCCCACATTACGCCGTCTGGGAATGGTGCCGCACTTAGAAATTATAGAACCGTCAATAAATTTTGAGCCTGCGTCCCATCACATTCCAAATTACTACCACGCTATATTTAATTGCAAACTTGTTCACACCGATCAAAACCTAAACGGTTTCCCACTTAGGAGCTTATTAGTACTTGGTTATAAATACTACTACTCCAAGATGACTGCACATTCCTCCTCAACTCCTCATCCACAAAAACAAACAAGTCATTCATCATCGTTCCCTTGTGTCTGCCATGGCCAGCGTGAGTTCTGGGTCGAGAGATTACCACCAGGGAGAGGCGAGCATGGAAGCGGAAGCACGAGAGATGTCCCGCCTCACCGTGAAAGCAGCCAACATGTCCCGCCGCGTGGCCGTAGCAGCGTAGAGGTCCCGCCGCGCTGCCGAAGCAGCACGGAGGTCCCGCCGCGCCGTCGATGCAGCAGACTGGTCCGGCCGCACCGCGGAAGCAGCAGAGATGTCCCGCCGCGCCACGAATGCAGCAGAGATGTCCCCCCGCGCCGTGGCGGCCTGGGAAAATGTCTCGCGGGCAGGCGAGGACTCTTACAGGCGCATGAAGGCAATCGTCTATAGGCAGATGGATCAGATCTCCGGCTGGGCGAGGTTGGAGGACAACATGAAAGCCTCATTTGAACAGGCTACCGGCATCATCCGGCAACTAAGTGAGGGCAATGCGAAGCTCCGAGCCGAGTGCGACCTGCTGAGGGCGAAGATCGTCGGAAGTGCGGAGCAGCAGGAGGAGACCACTGCCTTGTTGAAGAGGACCGGCGTCATCGTCAAGAAACTTATGGACGAGAATGACATGCTCCGCATCAAGCGCCAAAGGCTGGTGGAGGAATCCGTGGATGCTCTGAAGCAGCGTCTTGAGGACACGAAAGAGCTCATCGCCGCTCGCCGCAGAGACTAGTTCCCGCGGCCTGCAGCAACGCATCAAGAAAGTAGAGATCTGCGAGCCAGATAGTTGTCTTCCTTCTTCTTTTGCCCTTGTGTATTTTGGGCGTTGCCGCATGTGGCTTTTTTAGTTATCTTCCTAAATATGTAAGACAATTATTATCCACTGTCATCATCCTTATATTCATCAGTCTTGCTATAAGTCACAGTCGATGCTATATAGGTCTGTCGGATCTTACATCAAGATACATGCAAAACTTTCTTTTTAGATTTTCTTTTTTCTTTCTTAAATCTCAGTCGAGTGAGACATAGCCATGCAATGAAACAGGGGCTCGGGCGCCATTAATGGAGACATTGGGAGGGAGGTGGGTGGTGGATAGAGGTCAAAGGGCTCTCCTCCCAATGAGCATGCGCATGGGTCTGATCGCACGCCTCCCGTACTCAAATAGCTACCCCGCATGGCACCTCCACGTAATTGGTAAGTAGAACGCCCACGGTTTCAATAATACTTGTGTTTCTGATTTGTAACGTGACAACACTTGTTCCAAAATGACTTTGTTGATTGCTAATGTGTGCGCCTTCGCAAATCAGACAGAAAACTTACCACAACATGTTGGTGCCATGTCATAACACCATGCCAAGTTTCATGATTTTCAGGTGAGTTTTGGATTTATGGGAATTTTAAAACCAAGTTTCTCGATGTTTCCAGCCGAGCCAAGATGCCCAGATGTTTGAATTCCATTCCCACTTCTTCCACGGGACCTAGAAGTTCGCCCAAGTACACATAAATGATTTTCCAACTAACTTTTGCGCACTGGAGCATGCGCTTGTACTTCAAATTTTAATTATGTGCATTAAATGCCTGGAAAATCAATTAATGTATAAAAAGGCCAAATGAACCTGGAATAATTTCAAAATTTAGCACGAAACTCCTATTTGGTCTAAGCTGCCTGTGTAAAAAAATCAAGGCGGGAGAAGGCAGTGTTATGTCGTTTCGCACACAGAGGTGACACGTTCCCTCGCGGAACCATGAGCCTTCTTGAGAGAAGCTCAGGTTTGCAAGAAGCTTATACCAAAGCTTGTCCCAATTCGGCCAAAAAAATTACCACAGCATGTTGGTGCCATGTCATGACACCATGCCAAGTTTCATGATTTTCAGGCGTGTTTTGGATTTACAGGAATTAAAAAACCAAGTTTCTCAATATTTCCAGCCGAGGCACGACGCCCTGATGTTTGAATTCCATTCCCATTTCTTGCATGGGACCTACAAATTCACCCAAGGACACACATGTGATTTTTCAACCAACTTTGGTGCACTGGAGCATGTGCTTGTAGTTCAAATTTGAATTATGCACATTAAATGCCCAAATTCAATTAATGTATAAAAAAGGCCAAACAAACCCGGAATGATTCCAAAATTTAGCACAATACTTCTATTTGGTCTAATCTGCCTGTGTAAAAAAATTAAGGCGGGAGAAGGCAGTGTATGTCGTTTCGCACACGGAGGTGACATGTTCCCTCTCGGAACCACGAGCCTTCTTGAGAGAAGCTCCGGTTTGCAAGAAGCTTATACCAAAGCTTGTCCCAATTCGGCCAAAAAATTTACCATAGCATGTTGGTGCCATGTCATGACACCATGCCAAGTTTCATGATTTTCAGGCATGTTTTGGATTTACATGAATTAAAAAACCAAGTTTCTCAATCTTTCCGGCCGAGCCACGACGCCCAGATGTTTGAATTTCATTCCCATTTCTTGCATGGGACCTAGAAATTCACCCAAGGACACACATGTGAATTTTCAACCAACTTTGGTGCACTGTAGCATGTGCTTGTAGTTCAATTTTGAATTATGCACATTAAATGACTAGAAATTCAATTAATGTATAAAAAAGTCCAAACGAACCCGAAATAATTCCAAATTTTAACACGGCACTCATATAGTTCTATGTTGCCTCTATAAAAAATCAAGGGGGGGAGGCAGCGTATATCGTTTCGCACACAAAGGTGACACGTCCCCCCTCGGGAACCACGAGTCTTCTCGAGAGAAGCTCCGGTTTGCAAGAAGCTTATACCAAAACTTGTCCAAATGCGGCCAATTTTTTTACCACAGCATGTTGGTGCCATGAAATGACACCATGCCAAGTTTCATGATTTTCAGGCGAGTTTTGAATTTCCAGGAATTTAAAAACCAAGTTTCTCAATGTTCCTGGCCGAGCCACGACGCCCAGATGTTTGAACTTCATTCCCATTTCTTGCATGGGACCTATAAATTCACCCAAAGACACACATGTGATTTTTCAACAAACTTTGGTGCACTGGAGCATGTGCTTCTAGTTCAAATTTGAATTATGCACATTAAATGCCTAGAAACTCAATTAATGCATAAAAATGCCAAATGAACCCGAAATAATTCCAAATTTAAACACGACACTCATGTAGTTGCATGTTCACTGTACATAAATGTTCTAGCAATTCAAACACCATCCTTTCCCTCCGTAACACCATTTTGTCTTCCAAAACATATTGAAAAAATCAGGTATACCACAAACAGTTTACTAGAAAGAATTGTGTGGGATGCGATATAAAATATCTTGGCGCACCGTCTTGTCTGGCTTACGCAGGAAGCTTCGTCGTCTACAGTCCACCACCCACGCTTGAACCACACTTGCGCGCCACTTTCTCGCGGCACTGAGCAAAAATTTTCTGCCACCACGAAAATATCTATCTCCCTGCCCCCTCCCTCCCACCAAAAGCCACATTTCCACTGTTCCTCCTTGTTTTCCAAGTTCAAACCTTCACTGCTGCTTACTGGCAGCTCAGCCTCCTCGCCGGCGACCCTTCTTCTTGCAGCGCCGCCTCCTCGTGGGCTACCCTTCTTCTTGCAGCGCCGCCTCCTCACCGGCGACCCTTCTTCCTGCAGCGCCGCCTCCTCGCCGGCGACCCTTCTTCTTGCTGTGCGGCCTCCTCGCCGCCGACCCTTCTTCTTGTTGCGCGGCCTCATCGATATGGTCAGGTAATCCACACCCCACCCACACCATCCTCCTCCTTCCCCGTCCCACATGCCCCGACCGACGGTGCGACACCTTCCACCAAAATCACTGTCCCCGTCCTCCAATTAAGCGCCGCCCATAGCCATTTTGCACGCGGTATAACATGGAGCTCAGTAGCATCTGGCAGCGGAGAAGCAAATCGCGGCCGCACGTGCGCACGAGGTCGCTATGGCTGCCATGCGTGCCGACCACCAGATCTTGGAGGAGCACCTCGTCTTCGAGGCCACCGTCGACACCGCCATGCGGTTGTCTACTTTAAAATACAGTTCATGCTGTTTTCTTGAGGCCACCGCCAATGCCTTCTAGTGATTTGTCCTCTGTAATGTTAATATGCAATCTGATGTTCAGTTAACAGTTTGGTCCTCTGAAATGTAATGTTCAGTTAATAGTTTGGTCCTCTGAAATGTAATGTTCAGTTAACAGTTTGGTCCAACAATTGCTACATTTCGTAGTACTGTTCTCAAGCATTCTTTGTTTTGTTAACTGTCTTATCTTCTAGTACATGTTTCTATTCTGCAATGTCATCCTCAGTTAACTGTTTTGGTTCATTTGGTCTGCTGTCCATTTAACTGTTTGGTTCAATTCTGCAATTTGATTTTCATTTGCTGCGGGTACAATTTTGTATTGTTATGCATCTGAGAAATAAGTCGAACTTGGCTGTACTCAATACATATTCTACTGATAGTATGGCAACTCTCAGTTAACCTGATCAAGATCTTCCTTATGTGTGTTGCAGGGAAACAATGGGAGACACTGCGGTTTACCATCGAGGTTTGCTCATGCATGGTCCTTTCGCTAATAGCACATTATTGTGCATTTGCAGGAATCATTCTAATATTTAGGTTTCTTACAATTTGGTCTTGCACATGTAGGTCCTGCTGCCAGAGGCTTAGACCCACTGTTCGACCCATTTTGCATATGGGGAAATGAGATGTCCATGAATATCAGTCATGCGGTTGTCTACTTTCAAATACAGTTCATGCTGTTTTCTTGAGGCCACCGCCAATGCCTTCTAGTGATTTGTCCTCTGTAATGTTAATATGCAATCTGATGTTCAGTTAACAGTTTGGTCCTCTGAAATGTAATGTTCAGTTAATAGTTTGGTCCTCTGAAATGTAATGTTCAGTTAACAGTTTGGTCCAACAATTGCTGCATTTCGTAGTACTGTTCTCAAGCATTCTTTGTTTTGTTAACTGTCTTATCTTCTAGTACATGTTTCTATTCTGCAATGTCATCCTCAGTTAACTGTTTTGGTTCATTTGGTCTGCTGTCCATTTAACTGTTTGGTTCAATTCTGCAATTTGATTTTCATTTGCTGCGGGTACAATTTTGTATTGTTATGCATCTGAGAAATAAGTCGAACTTGGCTGTACTCAATACATATTCTACTGATAGTATGGCAACTCTCAGTTAACCTGATCAAGATCTTCCTTATGTGTGTTGCAGGGAAACAATGGGAGACACTGCGGTTTACCATCGAGGTTTGCTCATGCATGGTCCTTTCGCTAATAGCACATTATTGTGCATTTGCAGGAATCATTCTAATATTTAGGTTTCTTACAATTTGGTCTTGCACATGTAGGTCCTGCTGCCAGAGGCTTAGACCCACTGTTCGACCCATTTTGCATATGGGGAAATGAGATGTCCATGAATATCAGTCAAGTCAAGAAACTCAGAAAGATTGTTAGGATGAAGAAACTTGCGATGAATAGCAGCAAGATCTTTGTTTGCACAATGAAGAAGACATCAGTCAACTATAGGATGGTACTAACTCTTTTACCTTGTTTTTACCCCTTGCGCCATTTCAAAATTTATAACAGCGATTTATGCATATCTTTGTTTTCAGTACTTTTCAAATCACTTTACCGATGATTACCTCTCAAACCACCTGCATGGTCAAGAGGTGAGGAAGGTATTCATTCAACACCCACAGTACAATATTGAAGTCTTCCTGAAGAGGACGAAGGTTGGGCGGGCAGTTATCCATAGCCACTGGCCTAAAGTTGCAAGGACATTCAACATCACTGAAGGCTCAATATTTGCCTTCCGCTTCTGCAGTTTCCCAGATGAGATTCATCTGTCTATTTACCGTGTATGATGCTACTTTCCAAAGGTTTTCGATGTTGCATGTGAAACTTGGTGCTGTTGTGTAATGGCGTAACTGAGTGCCGAAGCTATCTGATGTAATTCGATTATGAAATCCTGGTTGCCGTTATACGGATATGAAATATCTGGTGTGTTTTATAAGAAATATCAATTTGATTACTACATGGATTATCAATAATAGGCTAATTACCCTGCTTATTGGGGTTTTCTATTACAGACGGTTACTCAGACAGCACCGTGGGCGATGAACTCAAACAACCCACACGGTTTCTAGAAAGTAGGCGTGTTCGATCAACTAACAATCACACACGGCTTCTGGCAGAGAACTGTTTGCGTTAGGCCACCTTGCACAAATGTTTCCACACAAAAAACTGTGTGTGATATACATACGAACGGAAATGTTTTTCTAGGATTCACCGTGTGGGATGTACATACGAACGGAAATGATTGGGTTTCGATGCCTCGCCAGATCGCACACGAGCTCATTTTGCCCCAGCCTGTGTGCCAGGAGGGCCTATCCCCGATGGTTTCTGGGTCGTGTGGGAAGGACCCCCTATCGCCCACACACACTTGGCAACGGTTCCAAACACCGTCGCGGAAAGGGGTTAAAAACCGTTTGTATAGCAGGTCTCTGCACCAGTGTATGATTGAATGCTTGGGTGACTATATGGTTAGAACTGTTAATGACCTCAAGGTTGTTAGTAAACATGCTTCCATGATAAAAACTCAAGTAGAACAAGTTCTCAAGGCACATAATGATTTGCTTAATGAGATGAACAAAAGAAAGAATGATCATGCTGTTAGAGTTATGACTGGAGGTGGTAAAATGACTCAGGAACCCTTGTATCCTGAAGGTCACCCTAAGAGAATTGAGCAAGATTCTCAGAGAATTAATACTGATGCACCTAGTCCTTCTAGTAATAAAAATAAAAAGAATGATGATAGGACTTTGCATGCTTCTACTGAACCTACTATAGACACACCTGAAAATCCAAATGATATTTCTATTTATGATGCTGAAACACAATCTGGTGATGAACATGAACCTAATAATAATGATAATGATGATGTTCAACCTAGTAATGATAATGATGTGGAGATAAAACCTGTTGTTGATCTTGATAACCAACAACCTAAGAATAAAAGATATGATAAGAGAGACTTCATTGATAGAAAACATGGTAAAGAAAGAGGTCCATGGGTACAAAAACCTATGCCCTTTCCTCCTAAAGCTTCAAAGAATAAGGATGATGAAGAACTTGAGCACTTTGTCGAAATGCTTAGACCTGTCTTTTTGCGCATGTGTTTGACTGATATTCTGGAAATGTCTCCTTATGCTAAGTATATGAAAGATATTGTTACTAATAAAAGAAAGATGCCGGAAGCTGAAATTTCCACCATGCTTGCTAATTATACATTTAAAGGTGGAATACCAAAGAAACTAGGAGATCCAGGAAAACCAACTATACCTCGCTGCATTAAAAGAAACTATGTTAAAACTGCCTTATGTGATCTAGGAGCCGGTGTTAGTGTTATGCCTTTCTCTTTATATCGTAGACTTGAATTGAATAAGTTGACAGCCACTAAAATCTCTTTGCAAATGGCTAATAAATCAACTGCTATACCCATCGGTATTTTTGAGGATGTGCCTGTCGTAGTTGCAAATGTTACTATCTTAACGGACTTTGTTATTCTTGATATACCCGAGGACGACAGTATGTCGATCATCCTTGGTAGACCCTTTTTGAATACTGCAGGGGCTGTTATTGATTGCAATAAAGGCAATGTCACTTTTCATGTTAATGGTAATGAGCATACGGTACACTTTCCGAAGAAACAACCTCAAGTGAATAGTATCAATTCTATTGGAAAAATTTCAACAATTACTATTGGAGGTTTTGAATTCCCTATTCCTACTGTCAAAAAGAAATATGATATTCTTATTATTGGGGACATGCATATCCCAGTTGAGGTAACCTAGTGCTATACGAAGATTCTCTGGTTTCATGTCATTCGGAAGAAGTTTGTTAATAGGACTTGATCAACCTTGTTAATGGATTCCTTTTGACGGGCATGAGATGGATGAATTTAGTAAACACAACTTTCTGTACCCACTTTTTACTTTCTGTTATTTAGAGTTAATAAAGTAGAAATGCTATTATTTTACTGTTTTCTGAATTATCCGTGCAATAAAAAAATGACCAAAAAATAAAAGTTCTCCAAATGCCCTAAAAATTTAGTATGATTTTTTATGCAATATTTGAAAAAAATTGGCACTGAACACACCCCAGGGGGTGCACCTGTGGGCCACAAGCCCACAGGGCGCGCCCACCCCCCATGGGCGCGCCTAGGTGGCTTGTGGGGCCCATGTAGGCCCCCTCACTTATTCCAGCCACTCATCCAGTTCGTCTTCCTCCAGAAAAAATTACACCATTGCTCAAACCCGTGTTCTTGTTCATCTTGCTGCGATTTCTGATCTCCTTGCTCAGAGCTCCATTTTCGAAATTGTTTTGGGGATTGTTCATCGGTGTGTGACTCCTCCAATGGTCCAATTAGTTTTTGTTCTAGTGCTTTATATATTGCAATTTTTTGCTGCTGTGGTGACCTTGTTTTTTAGCTTGCATGTCAAATTTATATGGTCCAAAGTAGTTTTATTGCATGATATAGCCTCTAGACACTTGTAGGAGTAGTTGCTATCAATTTTGTTGAGTTTTGTTCACTTTTATTTTGAGTCACTAAAAATTTCAGAAATTTTCAGAGCAAAAAGAGAACCATGAGGAGGTGGTTAAGGGGCTCATCTAGTCGAGATTCGGAGGAAACTCCGAAGAAAAAGCCCAAGTATAACCTTCCATGAGGAGGCGGGAATTTATGAGGATTTCTATTATTTGGCAGACAAGGCCGGCATCATTCCCTTCCTCCAAGATAAGTGCGACCAATACCTCCTACTCACTAATACCTTTGTGCAGAATTTTTGCTTTTATCCTAAGAAGGAACCGCCCATGGTAGAGTTTCATTTGTATGATGTGCCTAAGGAAATGACACTATATGATTTTTCCAATGCTTGCAAATTACCTTATGAGGGCCGTATCGTTGAGCCACATCCTAGAGACGTGGAGGACTTTCTTCTTAAAACTACTGTGGGGGAAGAGAGAGGAGTGTCAGAAGCTAGAGTTGCTAGTTTACATTTTTCCCATTTTACGTTATTATGCATTATTTGCCGGGAGATGTTTGATAGGTCGTGGGGAGAGTGGAGGCCTTAGTGCACCTGACCTTGCTATTTTGCACCATGCTTTATTTGCTGATAGAACTTTTAGTTTGGGTGTCATGGTTGCTCGGCGGTTACACACAAACTGTTTGAAGGGTAGTATTTTCGGAGGTGTTTATGCCTCCCGCCTTGCTAAACATTTTGAGATTCCTATTAGGCATGATGAGAAGGAGGAGATGCTGCTACCCACTAAATATTTAGACTATGCTAGTATGGTAGCACACGATTTTATTGATAATGATGAGGATAAGCGACTCCTCTACAACTTAGTATTCACCCAGGGCACCCGTGAGATTATTACTTTGCCTGCACCTTCTTTGTTCGATATTTATTCAGGCAGGTACATTATTATGCCCGAGGACATCTACAGATTTTGGGGTCTCTCGCAACCCCCAGTGCCTGAGCCAGCACCAACACTTGAGCCATATCAGGAGCCTGTTTATCAATGGGAGCCACAGGAGCTCGCCAACCAGTGACACCCTCAGGACCCTCTGCAATATCTAGGAGAGGGTTATTTTGAGCCGTGGCCCTAGACCAACTTAGGCCAAAAGCCTAAACTTGGGGGAGTACGTATCTCTCACCGACATTATATTCATGTTCACACATTCATTCCACTTGTCGGTGTACATCCTTTTTCATTGTATAATCCATGTTAGTTTATTTTTCTTGCTTTCTTCTTGTGTGTTTGAAAAACTTTGCTAAATCAAAAAAATATTTCTCGTTTCTTTTTCGTTTTTCTTTCTAGTTTAATTAGCTGAAGTATTAAAAGAAAACCCAAAAATATTTGTCGTTCTTCTTTTACTTGTTGGGAGCTTTCCCATGTAAATAGTTTTTCTTGTTTTCATTTTTCTTTTGTTTTGCTTTCTTGAGAAAAACAAAAACTCCAAAAATATTTCAGTGTGTTTCTTTGAAATTCTTTTCTTTTCTTTGGGTCGAAAGGAGAAGATCACGATGAAAATGTTGAGTGGCTCTCATATGCATTGTTGTTGATCTAACAAAGAGCCCATATTACCTTGTCTTCCCCTTTGAATAAATGTTTGCAGATTCCAGCTTAGTCCAATGCACGTGCACTCTTATTATTATTCACATTGTTTGGTTATGCAAGTGAAAGGCAATAATGATGATATTAGATGAAATGATTGAGATGGAGAAAAGCTGGTATGAACTCGACCTATTTTGTTTTTGTAAATATGATTAGCTCATCGTTCCTGATTCAGCCTATTATGAATGAAACATGTTTGCAATGACAATTAGAGATTATTGTTACTCATGCCATGCTTAATTAGCTAGGAGTGGATAATGGTTTATCTTGTGTGCCAACATGCATTTAAAATGGTTATGATGTAGTATGATAGGATGGTATTGTAGGATCGGAAGTATGTCTAGAGGGGGGGATTAGACTACTTGACCAAATAAAAAATCTAACCTTTCCCAATTTTATGTCTTGGCAGATTTTAGCAACTTAACACAAGTCAAGCAATCAACCTACACATGCAATTCTAAGAGTATAGCAGCGGAATGTAAATCATTGCATATGAAGGTAAAGGGGAGGAGTTTGGAGGGAGTAAACGCAATGTAGACACGGAGATTTTTGGCGTGGTTCCGATAGGTGGTGCTATCGTACATCCACGTTGATGGAGACTTCAACCCATGAAGGGTAACGGTTGCGCGAGTCCACGGAGGGCTCCACCCATGAAGGGTCCATGAAGAAGCAACCTTGTCTATCCCACCATGGCCATCGCCCACGAAGGACTTGCCTCACTTGGGTAGATCTTCACGAAGTAGGCGATCTCCTTGCCCTTACAAACTCCTTGGTTCAACTCCACAATCTTGATGGAGGCTCCCAAGTGACACCTAACCAATCTAGGAGACACCACTCTCCAAAAGGTAATAGATGGTGTGTTGATGATGAACTCCTTGCTCTTGTGCTTCAAATGATAGTCTCCCCAACACTCAACTCTCTCTCACAGATTTGGATATGGTGGAAAGATGATTTGAGTGGAAAGCAACTTGGGGAAGGCTAGAGATCAAGATTCTTGTGGTTGGATTGGAATGTCTTGGTCTCAACACATGAGTAGGTGGTTCTCTCTTAGAAAATAAGTAGTGGAAGTGTAGGCCCGTTCTGATGGCTCTCTCTCTAATGGAGAAGGGGGTGGAGGGGTATTTATAGCCTCCACACAAAATCTAACTGTTACACACAATTTACCAAACTCAGTGAGACCGAATAGTGAAACTCGGTGAGACCGACCTGGTTCAAAATGTGAACGTTAGGCTTTTCGGTGGGACCGACAATACCAACTCGGTGAGACTGATGCACTAGGGTTAGGGCGAAACCTCATCTCAGTGAGACCAATCACATGAACTCGGTGAGACCGATTTCAGTAATAAGCAAACAGAGACTTGGTCAGGCAAACTCGGTGGGACCGATCCCTCATTTCGGTGAGACCGAAACGTTACGAAAAGGAAACAGAGAGTTTGCATTGCCAACTCGGTGGGACCAATCGCTGATCTCGGTTAGACCAAAACGTTACGAAGGGAAACAGAGAGTTTGCAATCCCATCTTGGTGAGACCGAGATCCCTATCGGTGAGACCGAATTGATTAGGGTTTCTGGCAATGGCTATGTCAAGTGAACTCGGTGGCGCCGGATAGATCAAATCGGTGGGGCCGAGTTTGACTTTAGGTTTAGGACATATGTGGAAATGAGAAAGTGGTTGAGGGCTTTTGGAGCATATCACTAAGCATTTTGAGCAAGCAAGCCATTAAGCAACACCTCATCCCCTTTTAATAGTATTGGCTTTTCCTATGGACTCAATGTGATCTTGGATCACTAAAATGAAAATGTAGAGTCTTGAGCTTTTGCCAATATGTGTCCTTAGCATTTTGAGGGGTCCACATCTCTAGTCCATGCCATACCAATCATTGAACTTTCTGAAACATTAATCTTGAGTGGATATTAGTTCAATGAGCTATATGTTGTTATGAATTACCAAAACCAGCCGAGGATTAGTTGCACTTTCAATCTCCCCCTTTTTGGTAATTGATGACAACATATAGATCAAAGCTTCGACAAATGATAATATAAATGAAGTACATCGTCGCTTTGAGAAGTATGTGATAAGCAAGAGCTCCCCCTAAATTTGTGCATTATTTAAAATTTGCTTTTGAATGCAAATGCACAATCGATTAGGATCATGGGTTACTCTTCTAAGTCACATACATCTTGGTGGAGCGCTCAAAATGATAGAATATGAAATATGCAGTCATTACCAAGACAAGATATGAATGATCATATATGAGAGATAGAATATCATCATTCAAGCATGAACATTAAAGTTTGATATGATCAAGCACATGATCATATAAGTATCTCACACACACATAAGTAGAGTATCAACCAAACGAGCAAGCAAATAAAGTAGCAAGAGAGGCAAAAGAAGCAAAACACTCTCTCTCTCGAAGCCTATGATCTACACACTTTCTCCCCCTTTGGCAACAAGTTACCAAAAAGCTTGAAAATGCATAGTGCTATGCGGCTCTCTAAGCACGATCTCCGGGAGCTCCGGAGTGCGAAGGTGGCGTGGAGAGGAGTCCTGCAATGAATGCATCCGAAGAGGTTGTAGGAGCTGGTGGAGTAGCAACTGGAGGGACAACAGAGGCTGTAGCTGCTGGTGCTGATGTAGTTGCCCTTGTGCCACTGGCTGGCATAGCTGCAGACCTTTGTGCCCTAGGCACTCTCTAAAAGGCTTCATTGGTAGCTCTCCCTCTTCTCTCTTCAGCTTCATCCTGGAGTTGCTCAACTGTAGTCTGGATCTCTGTGACCTTCAAGTCTAGCTCATAAAACTTTGTCTCGATGATCCTCTCAAGACTCTCTTGATTTTTAGTCAGGGTTGTTAATCCTTTCTCAATTCTGATAGAGGCCTCAAGTAGATAGCTCAGCTGATCCTGCTTGGTCTTGAGGAGAGCAGTTGAAGCATCTGGAACTTGTGAAGATTGTGCTGCCTTCTCTGCTTTAGCTTTTTCCCTCTTCTCCTGAGCCTCTACTGAAGTAGGATGTGTAGCATCCATGACAACTTCATTGTCTTCAAATTCAGGCAACAGGGGAAGGTGCTCCTTGTCCAAGAGATATGTGCCTTTGCCCATCTTGGAGTTGATGAGCATCTGAATGTGTGGAGCATATCCACATGATCTCTTTTGATCAGCAGCAGTCCTCTTGATTGTCTCTACAATCAATGTCATCACTTTGAACTTCTCTGGTATGTCAAACATGTGTAGCAAATTGATGGAATGTCCTCTTATCATCCTGTCATCTCCAGACTTGGGCAACAATGTGTGCCTGAGGATAGTGTTGATTGTGGGCAGTCCAGACAGCAGATAGTACACAGAGCCAAATTTGTGAGTATCCAGGGTAGCATCAGGAATCTCCTTGTACATGTGTGCCATGGAGTTGTGTCCTTTCCTTGGCTTGGCTTACACATCTGTGTCATCCTCATGCTCTTCAGGGGCATTGATAAGCTTGGCCCACTCAGCAACTGTACACTGGTACCTAGTACCCTCAGTCATCCAAACAATTTTACCATTTGGGTAAAAATGTGCTGTGGAGTAGAACTGCATCACCATCTCATCATTCCACTTGGTGAGTTTCTGGCCGACAAATTTGTCAACTCCAGTCAGTCTGAAGCTGTCATGAACTCCTGGGAAGTGATCTGCATTGTTGTCAATGTAAGTCCACTCAACCCATCTCATATCACTGACTATGGGCTTCTTGTCCAGGAGCACAGTCTCATAGAAATCTTGCTGTTCCTTTGTGTGGAACCTGTAGTCTACAGCAATCCTCCTTCTGGTGGCATATGGGTCTGTCTGCCTCCATAGCCTGAGACCTGCATCCTTCCTTTGCTTCATGTTCTCAGCCATAGGATGTGTATCATCATGATCTGGGATCTTGGGCTTCAATTTTCTAAGCACTTGGGCTTCTTCTTCTTCTTCCACTTCAGGCACTGGGGCCTTGTTCTTCTCAGCAGCTGGTATGTTCCTAGTTGATCTCTTGGGTGCTGCAGGCTTAGAAGCTTGAGCAGCAGTAGCAGCAGCCTTGGGGGCAGTCTTGGGCTTTGATGGAGCAGCCCCTGACTTGATGGCATCCCCCATCGACTTCTGTGCGTTGGGAACTGGTGCAGCATCCTCTTCATCCTCATCTGAATCCCTGACCATAGATGGTCTGCCAATTACTCTGGCCATGGTCTTCTTGACCCTTTCCTTCCTCTTCTTGCCTTCACCAGCCTCCTTTGGTTCAAGAGTGAACTCCTGTGTTGAGGCTCTGGCTTTGGACATTGGGATCCTTCTGGCTGGTTCCTTCTTCTTCATACCTGGCTTGGTTGAAGTTGCTGTGCCAAACTCTTTCTTGACAACCTTTTTCCTTGAAGTGACTTCCTCATCAGCCACAAAATCTTCATCTTCTGAATCTGAATTCCTTTTCCTCCTCTGCCTAGTAGCAGCCTTAGGCAGGTTGCTAGGAGTACTTCTGCTTCCATCATCATAGCTGTCAGAGGGACTAGTGCCCTCACTTAAGTTAACCTGTTCCTCAGACCTGTTTTGGCTGTCACTGTTGTCTGACATAGCTGAAAGCTGAAAGCTGACCCTGTGAATAGATATAGTTGAGACAGAGTGGATGAGCATCACAAAGTGCAGAGATTTTGCAAAACAAATGAGTCAAAAACTTAGTTTTAGTTTTCTACAGAAGTCATTTCGGAGCTACCGATTTGTTAAACTCGGTGACACCGAAGCAATATTAGAGTCTAAACTAGTGAAATCGGTCAGACCGAGACACAGTTCGGTGACTCCGAGATTGCTAGGGTTTCACTGAGAATCGAACTAGGTCACACCGATTTGTAAGTTTCGGTCAGACCAAAAATCACAAGTGCAATGGCCTGGGCCAAATCGGTGAGACTGATTTCTACAACTCGGTCGGTCTGAGATGAATTCGGCGGAAACCTAACCCTAAGTTTTCGAATCAAAACTAATCTAAAGGAGTTTTTGATTGGATAGAAGTATCACAAACGTAGTAAGATTCATGGCATTGTCGCAAGTGCAGGAATCAGAGGTAAAGATTGCACAAAGGGGTCAAGTTCATACCCTAACTCGGTGGTGAACTCACTACGGTGACAACGGCAGCGAAGATTCCATTGACGGCGGCGGAGACCAGCGGCAGGAGGTCACTGGCGACGAAGGAGACGATCTGGAGACCTCGAGTCGGCAGAGCTGGACAGGCGCGGGCGAAGAGTTTTGGAGAAATTTCCAAAATTTCGACCCGTGGGTATATATATCCAGACCCTGTCGGTGTGACCGAGTTGAGCAACTCGGTGGCACCGAGATGCAGAATCGCAAGCTGTTACTGCAACTCGGTGAGACCGAACTGTTCAAATCGGTTGCACCGAGATTGAAACCTAGATCAACTCAATGAACTCGGTATGACCGAAAGGAATGAATCGGTCAGACCGAAATACATCGAGAGGTTTTGGAAGTTTAAGTCTATGACGAATCGGTGGCTCCGAGTGCTCCTCACCCATAGGGTTCGAATCTGACTTGATCAAACTTTGTGATGTAGCAAAAATAGAGTTTGAGACGAGAAAAGCATAGATAGCTAGAGGGAGTACTTAGGCATTCTTGTCCATCCATTTGGCAAAAGAAAAAACCAAACAAGCAAAGCAACAAATGGATGTCCTTGAATGAAGAAAATTATGCATCCAGCGTGCTCACACAATAAGATGGCAAAAGAATTATGTGGCAAAGCATGCACAAACACTCTAGCATCTATCAAGCAATTGGCGATGACTAGGTCATCTATATATGAGTATATTGTCTTAGGAGTCAAATGAGAACATTTGATCATAGGTCATACTCATTGTTTAAGCACAAGTGGGGTTACCACTTTTACATAAAGCGTTGTTGTGTTCACACCATTAGAGTTGCTTTAGCTCAATTCTTAGAGTAAAGCTCCCCCTAGATGTGATATCCCCTTTTCAGAGGGATGAACTAACCTTGGGTTTCGTCGATGATGACTTCATGTAGATGTTGAAGATGTGGATGCTCAATGTTGATGTAGATTATTTGGAGCAATCCATTTGAGTGAGTTGTACTTTCAATACCTACATGGGTTAGTCCCACAAGGAACAAACAAGGATATCCATAGACATAGATCGAAGTACACACAAGATGATGTCCATGAAAGCATTAGGTTACCTTGTCCCTTGACTTACCAACAAGAGGGTTTGTGACTCCTTGAACTAGTGCAAGATGTGGAAGTTGATTGCACTTGTCCTTGCCAATATGAATATGAGTGAAGTATGTTGGCGGAGTCACCCTCATGAGCTCTCTAGTTCTTCTTCTTCGGGACCCACATCATCTTGATGGGAATCCTTGGGGTTGTAGATGTACTTGATGAAGTAGAACTTGACGTAGTCTTGGGAACCCACTTAACCAAGGCCTTTGGAGCTTCTTCAAATGCATCAATCTCCTCTTGAAGCTTGTCCTTGCCTTTTAGCTTGTGGTCTTGTGGTGGAAGATCATCTTGAGCTTGTGTCCCCTGGAAGGAAGTAGGATCATACTTCTCTTGTTGAGGAACAAACTTCGTATTGGGGTATTGATCTTCTTCCCACTCAACTCCATTGGCATTGAACTTTCGTTCAAAACCAACACCTTGATTCTTCCAGTGCCTCCCTTGCTTGCGTACAATTTCCTCAAATTGCTTACTTCCGGCAAGGCTCTTGTAAACACCTTTCTCTATAATTCCCTTCAATAAGCTATTTTCTTGCTCAAGTGTAACTTGGCTAAGAGAATCATTAGTGGAATCAAGAGAACTACTAGAAGCAACAATATTGGATTTAGCATGATTATTGTTACTACTAGAAGAAGAATCTTTCTTACTCTTGTTGCTAGATTTTACTTGTGGCATGTAAGTAGACAAGAGTAAACGCTTGGCAATGTAAGAAGAACTTTTCTTTCGAAGATCATCATTGGTAGCTTTTAAGAACCCATGTTCTTGCTTTAGGTTGAGCTTCTCGAAGCGTAGCTTCTAATGAGTTTTTAAAAGTTCTCGATGATCTTCTAAAGTAGTTTCATGAGCTAACTTAAGAGTGTTTAGTTCTTTAGTTAGACGCTCAATCTCCTTCTTATCATTTTCATTCGTTTCATCTTGATTAGCATGATTAATAGTAGTTTCATCATAGTTTTCATCACTAGCATTGTCAACAAGTAACTCATCATCACCTAGCAAATCATCTTCATCACTATTGAAATCAATATACTCGGGGTGTGATACCTTGGGGCCTTTAGCCATGAAGCATCTTCCAATTCCTTCATTTGGTGAGTCAAATATGTCATAGGAGTTGGTTGACACAAGTGCAAGACCGGCAACACCTTCATCTTGAGTATATTCGGAGTCGGAGTGATAACTTCTCTCGGAGTGGTGATCGGAGCCAGAACCGGATACCCATTCACCAACATGTGCTTGATGTCTTCGTTTTGTATAGCTCCTTGATGACTTGTCCTTCCTTTCCGAATCCTTGCTTCTGCGAGAGGTTCTTCGTTCATAACGGTCATCCCTACTCCTTCTCTCTCTTGGAGGTGATTCTTCTCTTCTACTTCTTCTTTTAGGTGAGTCTTCTTTTCTTTTGTATGGGGCCGTACACTCATTGGAGTAGTGTCCGAGTCTTCCACAATTGTAGCAATTACATTCACGACTAGAAGATCTTTTGTCATGGTAGGATCTTGATTTGGAACTTCTCTCTTTGCTTCTACTCTTGTAGAATTTGTTGAAGTCCTTCACCATTAAGCTCAATTCCTCATTGAAGACTTGTTTTTCACTTGATGTGGCAGGAGCATCACATGAAGCTTTATAAGCACCACTATACTTGTTGTGAAGCTCTTCTTTGTCCTTGAGTGACATCTCATGAGCAACAATTCTTCCAATGACTTCTGTTGGCTTGTGGTCTTTGTAATTGGGCATCATTTGGATCAATGTGCACACGGTATCGTAGTTTCCATCCAAGGCTCTTAGGATCTTTTTGATGATGAATCTGTCAGTCATCTCTTCACTTCCTAAGCCGGCAATCTCATTTGTGATGATAGCAAGCCTAGAGTACATTTCAGCGACACCTTCACCATCCTTCATTTTGAACTTGTCAAGCTGACTTTGAAGCACATCCAACTTGGATTCCTTGACGGACTCGATACCTTCGTGCATATCAATCAAAGTATCCCAAATTTCCTTTGCATTCTCAAGACGGCTGATTTTGTTGAATTCTTCAGGGCACAATCCATTGAAGAGGATATCGCAAGCTTGAGCGTTATATTGCAGCATTTTCAACTCTTCCGTAGTTGCTTCGCGATTTGGTTCTCTCCCATCAAAGAATTCACCTTGCAAACCAATACACACAATAGCCCAAACGACGGGGTTATGTCCAAGAATATGCATTTTCATCTTATGCTTCCAACTAGCAAAATTAGTACCATCAAAGTAAGGACCTCTACGGTGGTAATTTCCCTCACTAGACGCCATACTCTCATAGGTTGTGAAACCAAGGCTATGATCACCAAAGCTATGGAAATCAAGGCAAATGGAGACCAAAGCTTTGATACCACTTGTAGGATCGAAAGTATGTCTAGAGGGGGGGATTAGACTACTTGACCAAATAAAAAATCTAGCCTTTCCCAATTTTATGTCTTGGTAGATTTTAGCAACTTAACACAAGTCAAGCAATCAACCTACACATGCAATTCTAAGAGTATAGCAGCGGAATGTAAATCATTGCATATGAAGGTAAAGGGGAGGAGTTTGGCGGGAGCAAACGCAATGTAGACACGGAGATTTTTGGCGTGGTTCCGATAGGTGGTGCTATCGTACGTCCACGTTGTTGGAGACTTCAACCCACGAAGGGTAACGGTTGCGCGAGTCCACGGAGGGCTCCACCCACGAAGGGTCCACAAAGAAGCAACCTTGTCTATCCCACCATGGCCATCGCCCACGAAGGACTTGCCTCACTTGGGTAGATCTTCACGAAGTAGGCGATCTCCTTGCCCTTACAAACTCCTTGGTTCAACTCCACAATCTTGACGGAGGCTCCCAAGTGACACCTAACCAATCTAGGAGACACCACTCTCCAAAAGGTAATAGATGGTGTGTTGATGATGAACTCCTTGCTCTTGTGCTTCAAATGATAGTCTCCCCAACACTCAACTCTCTCTCATAGATTTGGATATGGTGGAAAGATGATTTGAGTGGAAAGCAACTTGGGGAAGGCTAGAGATCAAGATTCTTGTGGTTGGATTGGAATGTCTTGGTCTCAACACATGAGTAGGTGGTTCTCTCTCAGAAAATGAGTAGTGGAAGTGTAGGCACCTTCTGATGGCTCTCTCTCTAATGGAGAAGGGGGTGGAGGGGTATTTATAGCCTCCACACAAAATCTAACCGTTACACACAATTTACCAAACTCGGTGAGACCAAATAGTGAAACTCGGTGAGACCGACCTGGTTCAAAATGTGAACGTTAGGCTTTTCGGTGGGACCGACAATACCAAGTCGGTGAGACCGATGCGCTAGGGTTAGGGCGAAACCTCATCTCGGTGAGACCGATCACATGAACTCAGTGAGACCGATTCCAGTAATAAGCAAACAGAGACTTGGTTAGGCAAACTCGGTGGGACCGATCGCTCATTTCGGTGAGACCGAAACGTTATGAAAAGGAAACAGAGAGTTTGCATTGCCAACTTGGTGGGACCGATCGCTCATCTCGGTTAGACCAAAACGTTACGAAGGGAAACAGAGAGTTTGCAATCCCATCTCGGTGAGACCGAGATCCCTATCGGTGAGATCGAATTGATTAGGGTTTCTGGCAATGGCTATGTCAAGTGAACTCGGTGGCGCCGGATAGATCAAATCGGTGGGGCCAAGTTTGACTTTAGGTTTAGGACATATGTGGAAATGAGAAAGTGGTTGAGGGCTTTTGGAGCATATCACTAAGCATTTTGAGCAAGCAAGCCATTAAGCAACACCTCATCCCCTTTTAATAGTATTGGCTTTTCCTATGGACTCAATGTGATCTTGGATCACTAAAATGAAAATGTAGAGTCTTGAGCTTTTGCCAATATGTGTCCTTAGCATTTTGAGGGGTCCACATCTCTAGTCCATTCCATACCAATCATTGAACTTTCTGAAACATTAATCTTGAGTGGATATTAGTTCAATGAGCTATATGTTGTTATGAATTACCAAAACCACCCGGGGATTAGTTGCACTTTCAGGTATCCTCTTCTGAATGATTCAAGTGGCTTGACTTGGCACATGTTTACGCATGTAGTTGAATCAAAATCAACATAGCCTCCACAATATTTATGTTCATGGTGATTTATATCCTACTCATGCTTGCATTCAATGTTGATTAACCTCAATGCATGTTTATGACCGTGGTCGCTCTCTAGTTGGTCGCTCCTCAATCTTTTTGCTAGCCTTCACTTGTACTAGGCGAGAATACTGCTTGTGCATCCACTTCCTTAAACCCAAAGTTGTTCCATATGAGTCCACCATACCTACCTATATACGGTATTTACCTGCCGTTCCAAGTAAATTTGCATGTGCCAAACTCTAAACCTTCAAATAATAATCCGTTTGTATGCCTGAATCGCTCATGTAGCGACTGGGGCTGTGAGTATCTTCCATGCTAGGTGGGTTATTCTCACAATGAGTGTTTATTCACTTGTCATTCACGAGAAAGTGGCTGGTAATTGGGATGCCCGGTTCCATGATCAAAATCAAAATCCAAAATATAACAATGAAACAAAACTCTCCCAGGACTGTTGTTGGTATGGACGGTACCCATGGATTCGGCTAGCTGTGGAGTGTGCTTGTTGGTGGAGGGGGAGTAAAACTTTACCATTCTGTTTTGGAACCGCCTATAATGTGTCTAGCATGGAAGATAGTGAGATCTCTTGGTTGTTATGTTGACAATGAAAGCATACCGCTCAAAATTATATTCATCTCTGTTTTAAAAGCTTCGACCTCTAGCACCTCTGGGAATCCCTGCTTCCCTCTACGAAGGGCCTATCTATTTACTTTTATTGTTGAGTCATCATCCTCTAATTAAAGCACTAGCTGGAGAGCACCACTATCATTTACATGCCTTGTTTTTATTCGATATTGTGTATGGCTGTGACTGGATCTCTTTTGCCATGAATTACAATGTCAAGTCAATCCTTGATCTTCAGGGGTGCTCTACATTTATGTTTTGCGGTCTCAGAAAGGGCTAGCGAGATACCATTTTGTCATATTATATCATGATTGTTTTGAAAAACTGTTTTCATCCAAGATATCTTATTATTGCTCGCTAGTTGATTGTGTCATTGATATGAGTAAATGTGGGACCTAAATGTTATTGTGAATATGGTTAGTTCATAATGTTTGCTGAAAACCTGAACATTGGTTAGACATATTTGCAACAACAAGATCAAACAGAGTTTGTAAAAGTTTTTCTTTGTCACTTTCAGTTTGTCAACTGAATTGCTTGAGGACAAGCAATGGGTTAAGCTTGGGGGAGTTGATACGTCTCCATTGTATCTACTTTTCCAAAATCTTTTGCCCTTGTTTTGGACTCTAATTTGCATGATTTGAATGGAACTAACCCGGACTGACGCTGTTTTCAGTAGAATTGCCATGGTGTTATTTTTGTGCAGAAATCAAAGTTCTCGGATTGACCTGAAAATTTACGGAGAATTTTTATGGAATATATAAAAATTACTGGCGGAAAAAGATACCAGAGGGGGCCCACCCAGGGGCCACAAGCCCAGGGGGCGCGCATACCCCCCTAGGGCGCACCTACCTGGCTTGTGGGGCCCCTGGACCGTCTACAACCCTAACTCCAACTCCATATATACCTATTCACGAAGAAAAAAAATCAGAGAGAAGGATTCATCGCGTTTTACGATACGGAGCCGCCGCCACCTCCTATTCTTCATCGGGAGGGCTGATCTGGAGTCCGTTCGGGGCTCCGGAGGGTGGAATCCATCGCCATCGTCATCATCAACCTTCCTCCATCACCAATTTCATGATGCTCACCGCCGGGAGTGAGTAATTCCATCGTAGGCTTGCTGGACAGTGATGGTTTGGATGAGATTTATCATGTAATCGAGTTAGTTTTGTTAGGGCTTGATGCTTAGTATCCACTATGTTCTGAGATTGATGTTGCTATGACTTTACTATGCTTAATGCTTGTCACTAGGGCCCGAGTGCCATGATTTCAGATCTGAACCTATTATGTTTTCATGAATATATTTGTGTTCTTGATCCTATCTTGCAAGTTGTAGACACCTATTACGAGTTATGATCCGCATACCCCAAGGTGACAATATTTGGGATTCTTTTCGGTGATTACCATAGTTTGAGGAGTTCATGTATTCACTAACTGCTAATGCTTTGTTCCGGTTCTCTATTAAAAGGAGGCCTTAATATCCTTTAGTTTCCTTATGGACCCCGCTGCCACGGGAGGGTAGGACAAAAAATGTCATGCAAGTTCTTTTCCATAAGCACGTATGACTATATACGGAACACATGCCTACAGTACATTGATGAATTGGAGCTAGTTCTGTGTCACCCTAGGTTATAACTACTACATGATGAATATTATCCGACACAATTATCCATCGCTGATCCAATGCCTACGAGCTTTTAACATATTGATCTTTGCTAAGTTACTTTGTCGTTGCTGCTGTTACAATCACTACAAAACTGCTACTGTTACTATTACCACTGTTACCATTACTTCCATACTACTTTGCTACTAAATACTTTGCTGCAGATATTAAGTCTTTCAGGTGTGGTTGAATTGACAACTCAACTGCTAATTCTCGTGAATATTCTTTGGCTCCCCTTGTGTCGAATCAATAAATTTGGGTTGAATACTCTACCCTCAAAAACTGTTGCAATCCCCTATACTTGTGGGTTATCACACTGCTGCTCCTCTTGCACCGCTGCTGCGTGCTACGGCTACCGCCGCCTCTGCTCCCTGCTTCCACTCTCCGCTGCTGCTCCCGACCGCCCTTTAGCCACACCCGTGCGCGCCCGCCCATGCACCCTCGCTGCGTCTGGCTGAGCGCCCCTGCTCCCTGCCCGGTCGCTACTGCCGCCCTGTGTGCGCAGCCATGGCTGACACACACAGGCACGGGTGCGTGCCCAGCCGGCTGGCTCTCTACCGCTGGGGCCGGCCCCTTTTGTTTTAATTGGGGCTAACCCCCCTACTAATTTAGTCAATGACTACTGCCCTCCCCCCTCCGCTAATTAATCTTGCTATTGAAATAAAATAAAAACTAGCATAATGTGTCAATGACAGACGGGCCCCATTGCCCTTTTTGACCAGTTAACCTAGTCAAAGTTGACTATTGACCCTGCTGACTCAGCACCCCCTCTGGATCCCACTGTCAGCTGCATGTGCATGTTGCCGGGTACACTTCTGTGTACCCATAGTAATTTAGCAATTTAATAATTTCGAATTAAATAAATTCAGAAAATCTAGAAAATGTTTAAAACTTTGAAAAATCATATAAAATAATCTATAAGTCAGGCGAAAATATTTTATATATGAAAGTTGCTCAGAAAAATATAACGAATCTAAATATGCTATCCGTTCATCTGTCACATGCCTCTAACATGTTGAACATGGATCCTTCCCCTCTGATTCATCTGTCCGAAAAATGCCAAACGCCGGGAAAACATCCCCAGATGTTTTCCCTCTTCGTCCGTATCATGTAGCATTGCGTTAGGTCACCCCTAGCACTGCATATTGACATGTCATGCATCGTGATGCATCTGTTTGCTTTATATTTATTGTTTCTTCCCCCTCTTGTCTCCGGTAGACCCCGAGACTGACGCTGCTCCCGAGATCGACTACACTCCTAACGACCAGTACTTTTCACTAGAGCAACCAGGCAAGCAAAACCCCCTTGATCATTCCTATATCGCCCATTCCTTCTCTCTCATGCCTGCATTAGATTTTGCTACTGTTATTCGTTTGTACATATTCGGATGCATAGCCTGATTTTGTAACATGCTATTGTTACCTACCTGCTTATCCTATATGCTTAGGATAGGTTGGTTAGTGATCCACCAGTGACCCCTCACCTTGTCCCTGTTACCCCTGCTTTATGATCGATGACTTGATCAACGTGATCGACGTCCAAAGCCTGACACATCACCTCACACCCTCCTAGTTGTATGACTCTGCAGAGCTACTATCGAGTACCGAGGGTGATACCTTGTATATCACTTCTGATGAGATCTCTGTAGTGTAGTTAATCGGTGGTGGTCTACAGAGGGTGATTCCTCCTTCACCACTCCCGATAATGACTCTGTCATGCAACACCTCAAGTGTGAACCCTCGAGGGTGATTCCTCCAAGTTCACCTTGACGATTACATCAACTGGAATCCATCGAGGGTCATTCCTTGGATCCCCTTTGGTGTTATGGACACACGGTTACTCTGACTTTACCCCAGAACCATGTTAAAGACCGGTCGGCCCTGAGGGGTACCCGCGAGAGTTACTGTTTCTATGGGACTGGAGGGACAGGCTGTACCACCCTGGTAGAAGTGGACTGGAGGGACAGGCTGTACCATCCTAGTCTATACAACAAGAACTGGATACTCGAGATGGTAAATTGATATGATGGCTCCGGGATTACTTTCTTGTAGGGAGTTGAGAAAGGATCTCTCGGAGTGGATGCTACAACATACTTATTACTTATGTTATGATACTCTTCTGTTGCTGCAAGATGCTGCAAGATGCTAGTGTTCGATAGGCTAGGCTTTCCCTTCTCTTCTGGCATTTCTACAGTTCAGTCCAAAGATATAGCCCCATTCCTTTGATACTGATGCATACTTAGTATAGATTTGATGTAAGTCTTGCGAGTAATTTGGATGAGTACTCATGGTTGCTTTGCTACCTCTTTTCCCTCATACCCGATTGTTGCGATCAGATGACGGATCCCATGGGCCAGATGCCACCACCGACGACTACTACTACCCCGTCGGAGCCTACTACTACATGGAGACCGCCGACGACCAGGAGTAGATAGGAGGCTCCCAGACAGGAGGCCTTGCATTTTTTATCCATGTTATTTATTGTGCTAGCCCTCTTAAGGCAGACTTGTTTACCTTATGTATGTACTCAGATATTGTTGCTTCCGCTAACTCTTGTGTATTCGAGCCCGCGAGGCCCCTGGCTTATAATATAAAGCTTGTATTATTTTATTTGTGTCTAGAGTTGTGTTGTGATATCTTCCCGTGACTCTCTGATCTTGATCGTGCGCATTTGCGTGTATGATTAGTGCACGATTAAGTTGGGGGCGTCACATTACTCCTCCTCCATGTTCCGTGAGTGATTGGCGAAGCCCTACCGGAATTCCGCTGCCACCACCACCACGACGTCATGTTGGTTCAGATCTCATCTACCTCATCTCCCTCACTTGCTGGATCAATAAGGAGAGGACCCCGCCGAGCTATACGTGTGCTAAACTCGGAGGTGCTGTCTGTTCGGCACTAGATCGGATTGGATCATGATTGGATCATGACGAGTACGACTACATCAACCGTGTTATGACGATAATGCTTTTGGTCTACAAGGGTATGTAGCACACTCACCTCTCGTTGCTATGCATCTCCTAGATTATATCTTGTGTGATTCGTAGGAAAGTTTTTGATTTTCATGCAACGTTCCCCGTCAGTGGTATCAGAGCTAGGTCTATGTGTAGATGTATATGCACGAGTAGAACAGAAAGAAGTTGTGGGCATTGATGTTCAGATTGCTTACCTCCATTTTCTCATTTGGATTCAGCGGTATTGTGGGATGAAGCAGCTCGGACCAAACTTACATGTCCTCGCACATGAGACTGGTTCCACCGACTAACATGCAACTTGTATTGCATAAGGTGGCTGGTGGGTGTCTGTCTCTCCTACTTTAGTTGAATCTGATTTGACAAAGGCAGTCCTTGTAGAAGGTTAAAAGGGAACTTGATTATCACTGTTGTGGCTTTGCGTAGGTAAGAACGGTTCTTGCTAGTTGCCCATAGCAGCCACATAAAATTTGCAACAACAAAGTAGAGGACATCTAACTTGGTTTTGCAGGGCATGTTGTGATGTGGTCTGGCCAAAACATGATGTGATATATGTTGATGTATCAGATGATCATGTTTTGTAATAGGTTCACGACTTGCATGTCAATGAGTACGGCAACCGGCAGGAGCCATAGGGTTGTCTTTAATTTATTTTATGACCTGCGTGTCAAGTAATAATGCCATGTAATTGCTTTACTTTATCGCTATGCGTTAGCAATAGTTGTAGAAGCAATAGTTGGCGAGACAACCACGTGATGACACGATGATGGAGATCATGGTGTCATGCCGGCGGTGATGGAAATCATGTCGGTGCTTTGGAGGTGGAGATTGAAAGCACAAGATGATAATGGCCATATCATGTCACATATTTTTTGATTGCATGTGATGTCTATCTTGTTATGCATCTTATTTTGCTTAGGATGTGACGCCCCCGATTCAATCATGCACTAATCATACACGCAAACATGCATGATCAAGATCGGAGACTCACGGGAAGATATCACAACACAACTCTATGACACAAAGGATAAACATAAATCTTTATATTACAAGCCAGGGCCACGAGGACCCGAATACATAAGTCATCAAAGCAAATATTATCTGAGTACAGACATAGTTAGACAAGTTTTGCCTTAAGAAGGCTAAGCAAAACAATGAAACTAGATCGAAAGGCGAGGCCTCCTGCCTGGGACCTCCGAACTACTCCTGGTCGTCAGTCTCCACCTAGTAGGCTCCACTGGGGGACCTCCATCTGTGGCAGCATCATCTGCTGCAGCAACCGGGTCAAAAGAAAAGGGGTAGCAAAGCAACCATGAGTACTCATCCAAAGTACTCGCAAGACTTACATCAGATCTATTCTACATATGCATCGGTATGAAATGAATGGGGTAGTATATGTGGACTAAACTGTAGAATGCTGAAATAAGGGGGAGAAGCTCATCCTATCGAAGACTACGTCTTCTGGTAGCCACCATCTTGAAGCAGTAGAAGAGAGTAGCTTGAATAGTAACATGTGTCAACGTATAGCAACAATCCTACCCGGAGATCCTCTCCTCGCCTCCCTGTGAGAGAGCGATCACCGGGTTGTATCTGTCACTTATCTAGGTGTATTTTATCAAGTACCCCATTTTAGTTGTAAGAGGTCGGAATACAACTCCAAGTCGTCCTGTTACCGTGGACACGGCTATTCAAATAGATCACTTCCCTGCAGGGGTGCACCACATTACCTGATACACTTAATCATCTCTGCCCGGACACACTTTCCTGGGTAATGCTCGGCCTCGAAAGATCAGCACGTCATAGTCCTACCTAGGCTCTCCAGAGAGGTCAGCACTCCGGTCTACATCCTAAGTGCTCAGGGGTCTTGGGCCCATCGCCCTTTGCACTCCTGCACGTTGCATGGACGGCCGGGCCCAGTCCTGGCTACCTCTTTATACAAAGCAAGTGCTTACGCGGACCACCCAGACGCGTGCCACTCATCTGTGATGTCTGAAAAGCTTTCGGGAGAAATCGTATGATGCCGAGTGCCCATAACTCATCCCGCATGGCGGTTAGTGGGAAAAGGCCAGCGGCCAACTCAGATCAAATACCCAATCTCGCTAAGCGTGTTATGATGAAGTAACTGCGGACACCGACCAGGGACCAGGCCCACCTCTCTCATAGGTGGTCTCAACCTGCCCTGTCGCTCCGCCACAAAGAATCACTTAGGGGGTCGTCGGGAGAAATGTCCTTTCAGCCCCCAGTCCATGAATCACTCGGGGGTACTCTCCGACCCGACCCGACTTTAATCATATCATGTATAGTATGTGTGTATATATATATATATATATATATATATATATATATATATATATATATATATATATATATATATATATATATATATATCCGTGATCATGGCCCGAAGGGATCATGGCCCGATAGTATAGCATGGCAGACGGACAAGAATGTAGGGCCACTGATGGAATACTAGCATACCTACACAAAGCATATAGGATAACAGGTAAAAGTATCAACAACAGTATCAAGGATAGGCTATGCAACAGTATAGGATCAAACGATAAGGCAGCAATAGTAACACTAGTCTAATGCAAGCAATAGAGGGAAAGAATAGGCGTATCGGAATGATCAAGGGGGTTTTGCTTGCTTGGAAGCTCTGCGGACAAGGAGGGGTCGTCGATGTCGTAGCCGTACTGGGTGTCACCGGCAGTCTCGGGGTCTACCGAAAGAATAGGGAAGAGGGGGAAACAGATTAATAATGGAGCAGACAAATGCAGCACAAAGCATGTCATGGCAGTATGTGATGATGAAATGCTCTAATGCAACCCTAGGCATTTTAAAAGAAGAGGGAAAACATCTGGAAATGTTTTCCCAGCTCTAAGTGTTTTTTGATATTTTGATCCAGGGGGAAAACATTGATGTTCGCTATGTTAGAGGGGTGTGGCAGGCATGTGGATAGCATAAACATATTCGTTATATTTTTCTGAGCAACTTTCATATATAAATTATTTTATTCCGAGTTATGGTTTAATTTATATGACTTTTCGAAGTTTTAGTTGATTTTCTGAATTTCTAGAATTAATTTAATTCGAAAATATATTAAATGCAAATTGCTAAGGGTACCAAATAGTGTACTCAGCCAGTGGTACTATGAGGCTGACAGTGGGCCCAGTCAATTGCCTAGTCAGCAGTTGATTGGTCAATGTTGACTGGTCAAAGGGCCTAGTGGGACCCATATGTCATAGGAACATATTTTAACAAAGTTCTATTAGTTTAGTTAATTAAAAAGGGGGGTTCCACTAGTCCTACAATGTTAGTGACAGGGTTAGGACTTAACTAATTGGGCAGGGGTTAGTGCTAATCTAACACAGGGCCGGCCCACGTGCAGTGGCACACCGGCCACACACACACATGCTGCACACACACGACCGCTCGGCCATGGCCAGCAGTAGCAGCAGCGGGCGGTGGCTGGCAGCGGCGCGTGGCGAGCAGCGGCTGTCTGCGGTGGCCCGGCCGGGCGGAAGCGCGTCCACCCGCAGGTGGCCGCAACCGGGGGCGACGCGGCGCACGCGGGGGAACGAGGCGAGCGACGGGCGTATGGGGGGGAACGGGGCGTGCGACGGGCGTACGCGGGCCGCGGGCAGCTGCAGCAGTGGCGGCGCAGAGCACGAGTAGAAGCAAGGCGGAGCGCAGGGTGGCAGCGGCACGGGAGGGCGTGGCCTGGGCATGGCGAGCGGGCAGCGGCGCATAGGCGGGCCCGGGCGCCAGCGAGCGCGAGGCCAGGACGACCAGGGCCAGGGATGCGTGGCGGGGAGCTGAGCGGCTGCGAGCAGGGGAGCTCGGGGTGCGGCCGGCGCGGGCGGTGGAGGTGGCCTACGGCGACGGGAAGAGGGGGAACGGGCAGAGGCTTACCCCAGGGAGGCCGTGGAAGCGCATCGGAGAGGACCAGAGGGGCGGTGGTCGCGGCGTCGACGAGGCACGACGATGGCAGTGCTCACGTGGCACGGGCAGAGGAGGGGAGCGGCTTGGGGAAGGGGGGAACTGGCACTAGGGTTTCGGGGGGAGGGGCGCCGGAGCTTATAGGCCAAGGGGGGCGGCAGATGCCCACCACGGCGACAGCCGAGGCCGTGGCGGCGTGGATGGGCCAAGTGCCCAGTAGATTAGGTCTCTTTTTTCATTTTTCATTTTTCTGTTTTTCCTTTTCTATTTCTTTTTCTTTTCTGTTTTACAAATAGTTGGACCACCAAATGAATTTTGTTATAAATGAAACTTGGCACATAATTCATGCACAATATCATGGTGTTGCACAAAAAGTTTGGAGTCAATTGAAGCAATTCAAATTTACATTTGAATTTAAATATATTTATTTAATCCCGCTGATCCACTGAAATATTCCTAGGGGCAAATTAAAAATCCATTTAATGTTGGTTCCTACATGTTAACTACTTGGTGAATATTTGCAACCCATCGAACATTTTTATCTGACAGTTTGAAGAAATAGGAATTTGACTTGTTATTTGAAATTTGAATTTGACTCTGGTTTTCATCAAGTGGCAAAATGGCTTAATAAAACATGATGACGTGGCACATTAGGGTGAGGTTACTGTAGCTTGATTATCGGGGTGTTACAAATCTCCTCCACTAAAAGAAAATCTCGTCCCGAGATTTAAGAGGTCGAGTAAGGGAAAAAGATTCTATTACGAAATTCTAACGAGTCTTCTCCGTCTTGGTTGCTCTTCTCGAAGATGTAGATCCATAGCATTGATGTCTTCATTTTCTCGGCATCAGTGCATCGTGACACGGTTGTCATCCTTCCTTCAAAATCTTTATTGTACTTACGAAGGGGGTAAGGGGTAACTCAACAACGATGGAATTCTACAAGGGTTAATCATCTCGGGTTATCTCATGAATGAAACCCATAGGTATCTCTCGAGTTTTGGGACACAGGAACCACAACGAGAGTGACTTAGGAAGATGCGAATAGCTTCAATCACTACAAAAAAACACTTCTGTGATGATACGTGTTTGTCACAGTAGGTCACGTTTTCTGTCATGCATGTACATCCATGATGATTTGATGACACAATCAAGATAGTCATACCTGTGCTGTCATAGAAGTGTTCCATGACAATACCAAAATTATCATCATGGAGTGTCCACTTCCCTGATGATAAATCACGCGTCATGGAAGTGTTTTCGTCAAGGGTAACTGACACGTGGCATCCACCGTAACGGGTCGCCGTTAAGCTATCGGGTTCTAGTTTGGATCCGATAACCCGTTAACAACCCGGACCAATGGGGATTTTCCACGTGTAAAATTCTCATTCGCCGGAGGATCCACGTGTTAGCTCAGTGTTTGGATAGATGTCATCCAGCGAATGGACGGGACGCGCCTATGATACGTCGACATGTGGCTCAGCCCAACAGTGGCCCATTCAGGTCAAAAGGCCGGCTTGTTTGACATGGTCAAAAGGTAGCGGCCCGGCCCACGGAAAGCCTATTAACGACCTATTCGCATATAGCCCATTTACAGCCCGCTAACTCATGGCCCGTTATGGCCTATCTAAATTAGGCCGAGTAGCATCATCTGGGCCATCCAATATGATTCTAGCCCGTTATAACTTCCGGCCCATGTATGGCCCATGACGTCTTTCGGCCCATATGAGGCCCTTTGTAACTCTTGGCCCATTAATGGCCCATGGTGAAACTGGCCCATAATGAATAGTATATCGCTTTATACCCATTAACGACCCATTATTCCATTGGGCCATTTCCAGCCTGTGTTATCTTCTGGCCTTCTAAGGGCCCATTTATTCTTGGGCTCATTTGCAACATTCGATTACTTACGGTCCGTTACTGGCCTATCCCGCTCGTGGGCCAAATTTAGCTCGTGGTTAAAGTCGGCCCATTTGTGGCCCATTAATCCGTTGGGCCATTTTCATAGCGTCATCAAATATGGCCCATTAACAACCCGTTATGCCTGTCGATAGAATTAAGCCCGTTATACTCATCGGCCTATTAACGACCCGTTATGGTCGGCCCATAAATAGACGATTCCCACTCTAGCCCATTTACGGCCCATATTGTGGTCCGTTATTGGTCCATGAATAGTATGGCCCATGTTTGGACAATAGATCATATGGCCCGTAGAAGGCCCATTGATTCTACGACTCGTAGAAGGCCCGTAGGAGGCCCATTGATTCTACGGCTCGTAGAAGGCCCGTAGGAGGCCCATGGTCACTACAACAGATAGCATGACCATGGTTACAATGGTCCGTATGTTGCCCATGGTTATTGTGGCCTAGTTTTTTTAAAATAGGTTATTGCGGCCACTAGGAAACCGAGAAAAAAGAACTGCAGAACTACAAGCAAACAAATAAATAAGACTATAAGAAAATAAATAAGCAAGCAACTAAGGCTAGATTATTACGACGATTACACAGATTACATCCACTGGGTATCAAAGTTCACCACTAGTGCAAATATAGGGAACAAAGTAGCATATTACCTACACTGGTTGTCAAAGTTGGCGACCAGTGCAAATAAACGCCATAGCAAAACAAGTCCAGAACTGAAACCACTTCAGAAGAGCTCAAGAAATAATATCCTGGGTACCCACCATGATGGCAAGAAGCTTAGCAAGCTTACTAGCTTTCTCTTGTTTGGCGCTTAAATCCTCCAGCGCTTGCTGTTGCACCAGAAAGTATGCATCTGAATTCTGCAGGGACTTCCTCAGTCCTTTGGCTTCGTGTCACAGCACATCTGATCGATGTCTTTCAAGTTGTAGTTGAGACTCAAGAAGCCGAACTAATTTAGGCAGTGAGTTCGAAGAGCTTGTGCAAGCAGTAGTGGCCAGTAACTCGAACACTACATCAAGACATGACTTTGGGGTTGTCTCACTGTCTTCAAGATAGTTTTTATCAGCTTTCTTGGAGACCAACAGGGATGTCTCACTATCTTGAACCTTATCTGCATTACTTCCTTTACCATTGCATAATGGGGTACTCTTCTCCAATATTTTGTCCGCATTCTAAAAGAGAAACAAGCAGACACATCACAGGTTTACCATGTTGTATATGAAACTCATTTTGGTAAACCAGTTCAGTAGTAAAGTGGACAGGATAACAGCATGAAACAAACATATATCTATGTACTATGGTAACTGTATGGTCTATATCATTCTAGTTTATGTTGCCAAATCAAGATAGAGACAGTTCAAATCATATCTGTTTAAGACAAAGCAGCATAGATAGAATATAAGTGTGGGAAACTACACAACACTAAGAACACTTGTAATGTGCATGACATGAGAACATAACTTTTTATTCAATTGAAATTGAAATCAACATAGAACAAGTTACAACAGCAAACCAGTTAAAGAAACAGGTTTAAAACATACCTATTGCGCCATTGGAGTTTCAATTGCATCCTTCAAATTTGAAATTCGTTGGTATGAGTAAATACAGTGATGCAAGAGCAAAGGAGTATGAACAATAGCTATGGAACCTGACTTGAGAACAATTCTTCTTCTGCTTTAAGCGTTGAGTTGGGCACTACAGTTGCCTTACTAACTGCTCGTGTTTGAGTGCTCTATGGTGGAGACGGTGTTGTGTCAACTAAAACTGGGTTACTATCTGCTGGGGTTGGGGTTAGAAGGGGTGTAGCTGGTTCTTTGTCCAACTAGGTAGGGGTACAATCTGTGTGAGTCTGGGTTATGTGTGGTGGGGCTGGTTCTTGGGCAAGTACAACCGTGGTTCTATCTGCATCGACGGGTAGCACTATCTTTTCTGAAGACCATGTTTTTACTCCCATAGATACTGCCATCACCCCCTCCAATTCAAATGGCTAATAAACAAGAAAAGTAATTGAAAGTACAGACATTGTATGATAGACAAGTGCAATGGATAGTAGGGAATAAAATAGGGCATGAAATAATTCACATTTATGTTGTCTAACCAAACAGGATAGCATGACACAATTTCACATTATGATGGCTAACTAAACAGGATAGCACGACACAATTTCACATATATGATGGCTAACTAAACAGGATAGAATGACATAATTCAAAATATGATGACTATGTAAACAAGATGACATGATATAACTATACGATGTGTCTATTAAAGTGGTTGGCATTCAATAATTCACATACATGCCGTCGATGGAAACATGATGGCATAATATAATTCACGGATAGAATGACATAATTAAAATATGATGACTATGTAAACACGATGAGATGATATAAATATATTATGTCTTTAGAAAACGGGTTGGCATGCCATAATTTAGATACATGCTGTCTATGTAGACATCATGGCATGATATAATTCAAATATATGATTTATATACTAAGCAAGTAAGTAGATGGCAATCGCATATATGATGTCTAAACTAAGCAGATGGCATTCAATATTGTGTATATGATGTAGAAACTAAGCATTGCAAGACAACATATGCATGATATGAGTAAAATAACCCTGCCAAGTTTGAGCATACACCTCAGGGGAAAATAGGACTGGTCATCTGTCTCTGAATCCTCCTCTGAGGAGCTATCTATAACAAGCAAGATATCTGCTTCAGCAGGTAGCATTGTCTGCTCTGAAGACCTTGTTTTCACTCCAGATTTTTGCATCACCGATTCAAATGGCTGATGCACAGGAAGAGTAGTTGAATATTGATACATCTCCGGCGTATCTACTTTTCCTAACGCTTTTGCTCTTGTTTTGGACTCTAATTTGCATGATTTGAATGAAACTAACCCGGACTGACGTTGTTTTCAGCAGAACTACCATGGTGTTGTTTTTTGTGCAGAAATAAAAGTTCTCAGAATGGAACAAAACTTTTTGGATAATTTTTATGGAATAAAAGAAAAATACTGGAGCCAACACTGGTACAGTGAGGTGCTATACAAATAGTTTTTAACCCCTTTCCGCGACGGTGTTTTGAACCGTCGCCTAGTGAGTGACTGCGATAGGAGGGGTCCTTCCCACACGACCCAGAAACCGTCGGGGATAGGGAGCCTTGATGCATACAGTTGTCCCTATAAACTGTTTCTGATATCTCGAATATCCCAAACGCTTCATCCTTGCTACTCATTTGTGCTCGCATTGCCATCGCAGTCGGAGTTCTGTGGTTTTACCTAAAACCAGGCGCAGTCCAGGCACATTCCAGGCACGGGATTTTTCCAGGTGCAGTCCAGGCACATTCCAAGCACGTACCAAACTGGCTCTACATTTATGATGCCTGGCACATCACAAACAGTTCATCATTGTAAATCGTGTACGATAGGTCAACAATCACACACATTTAGTTTTCCCGCACTGTTTGTGATATTGTCTGACATCACACACGGTTTGCAAATGGCAATTGTGTGCATGGTTACACACGTTTCCTCTCTGTGAACCGTGTCGGATTATGATGTATATCACACACACTGTGCTTTATAGACCGTGTGCGCCGTAATGACCTGCAGAGCGTAATTTCACCCTAATTTAATTGTTGCTATTTAAAATTGTACCTAATTTGAATTTAAAAGTAGGCTATAGCTTTATTCATATCCATCAGGTTCAAACAACCAATGCATTATTCGATTCACAGGTACATATATTCAAGAATTACATAAGCACCAAATAAAGAATGATGAACCATAGTTGTATACTTGTACTATTACAGATGGTAAAGAAAGAGGCGAGAGACATTCTGGTTGCTGAACAAGGTGAAGTGGAATGGCCCTATTGTGCTCTCCTCGATGCAGAAGGCGCGCACGACTCTAGTCCAACCCCTTGTGATGGCCGGCCACCAATCATGTAGTTTGAGAGGTAATCTTGAGTAAACTGCTTCAGGATCCACTGCAAAAGAAAAAGATTCAGACATTGTCATCTAATACAACTCATTACGGGCAGTAAAAATAAGGCTACAGAGTTCTTACTTACCATCCTGCAGTTCACTGTTATCTTGCATAAAGTGTAAACAAATAGTTCGATTGACATCTTTTTACCCATTTTAATAACAATCTTTATCAGTTTCCTCACTTGATGCTGGTTCATGAATATCTCATTGCCCCATACACCGAAAGGGTCGAAGTGTGGATCTTTGGCAATGGCATATGTACCTAAAAGCACCAAGTTAATATTAGAACCTAAACAACAATGGCAAAATGATGTAGTACAACACTCCCTCCATCCCATTAGATAAGATCTTATTACATGTATATCTAGACATCATCAGAACATTAAGGTAACACTCTTCCTTGTTGCTATGTAGCCTGGGATTGCATATTTAGTCATTCAGTACAATGCATGTTTATATGTAGCCTCAGATATATTAAATATGGCCCTAGTTAACCTGCCGATAAATGGGTTACAGATATATTCAGTGAAATGTCTGATTCGACGATTAATCCCTTATCAGCCCCCAGGCTTTATGGTACCAGCTACCGATATCCTGAACAGTGAGTATATATAAGCAATGCGATGAAACTAACCTCGATGGAAAACATCAGCTGTTCTCAATATTGTCCTGTATGAGTACATATAAAGGCATGTTAAGCACAACAGGCTAAACATCAACCAAATATATCCATGGTAGACAACATAATCGACAAATGATAGCTTCAGTGTGCAGGTTTAAGCATGCTAGTTAAGCAAAACAAGAAGTGGAAAGGTGTGTTAACTGCAACAGGCATAACATTTAAAAACAAGCAAATATAATCATTCAAACTGGTATTGTGCAGGTCTAAAGTACACTAGTTATTGTTAAAAAATGAAAAGGCATGTTAACTGCAACATCCTTAATAGCAACCAAATATCGTAATTCATAGTGGTATTGTTGAAACTGTTATTGATGAAATTGAACTGCACGGCAAATAGTTGCACATATAGAGCATCACATTGTGAAGAACTGAAATAAACAAGGCATAAGGCCATCCCTAGCCGATCCTTTAAAAGTTAACGGACTAAAACCCTTAGTGGATATATATATATATATATATATATATATACTCCAGCAATTTTTGGGCGTTTCTAGTCGATCCCCTAAACTTAACATTGTAAAATTCAATTTGATCAAGTTCAAAGCAGGTTCAACCGAAAGTAGCATGCATTCAAACATAAACATAGATAGTTTTGCATAACCGAACATAAAACATAAATTTAAACTAAGCTAAACTACTTTCGGTCGAAGTGGAGGTCGAGCCAATCCTTCCTCGTCAGGTATAGTGTGCCGCGAGCCGGGTCCGGGCCGATGCCGTCGTCGGGGTCGTTGGGGAAGACACTCCTCCACTCGTCGACGTCGATCTCCTCGTCCTCGCTGCCCACCTCGACGCCCTCCACGCCGCCATCCTCGCCGCCTTCGACCTCATCATCGGAGAAGAGCACGATAACCTTGCCGCCCTCCGCGTCGACAAAGATCACCCGCTCTGCCTCCACGAGCTCCGGGTGCTGCCGGCGGAGCTCTTGCATGTAGGCCTATTCGGCGACCTCGGCCTCGAGGCGCTCCCACACCTCGCGGTCCTCCCACACCATAGCCGAGCTCACCACCCCTGGCTCCAGTGGAACAAGGTCGACCGGACGTGTGCCCAAGGGGAAATTGAGCCTAGCCGCCGCGCCGTGGTAGCGGACCTACCAGCGGTCGCACTCTATGGCCGCGAGCTCGACCGTGTGGAAGCTACCGAGCCACCGGCGGGTGTGGGTCTCCCGATCCGTAATCTCGGCGGCCCACGTCCCCCACCACCGCTGCCGGACCCCGAGGTAGGACCTCGTCGGCGGCCGGGCCCGTGGGAGGACGGGGAAGTCCTCGAACCGGTGTAGGGGCGCAGTGGCGGGCAGATCGGGCGACCGGCGACGATGGATCGATAAAGAGCCCGCGGAGGACGATGGGGACACCTTGGCGGCCACCTCGCTGGCGTCGGGCAAAGAGGCTGTTATAAACCTCTTTTGGGCCATTGGCTCCTCGAGCTCCCCGGCACACAGGTAGAGGTTGAGGATGGAGGCGGCGGCGGCGATGGCGGCGACCTACCAATGGTTTCGAGCGAGGGAGGGGTGGTGTGTGTCTGTGTGAGCGGAGGTTTTGGGGAGTGTGTGGTGTGTGTGGGGAGGGAGGGCGGGGGGGGGGGGCAAGGTGGTGTTTGAGGAAATACCGCGGCAACTGAAAATTTTACTAGGCGGGAGTAAAATGCGGGCTACTGAAAATTTGGATCAGGGCGAGCAGATATTTTTGAGATTGCGAGGGATGCAGAGGCGGGAGTAACAAGGCGGGGCTACTGAAAATTTGAATCAAGGGCGAGCAGATATTTTTGAGATTACGAGGGATGCAGAGGCGGGAGTAACAAGGCAGGGCTACTAAAAATTTGAATCAAGGGCGAGCAGATATTTTTGAGATTGCGAGGGATGCAGAGGCGGGAGTAACAAGGCGGGGCTACTGAAAATTTGAATCAAGGGCGAGCAGATATTTTTGAGACTGCGAGGGATGTAGAGGCGGGAGTAACAAGGCGGGGCTACTGAAAATTTGAATCAAGGGATTGAAGCAGAGCGGGAGTAACAGACATCGCACACGGTCCGCACATACTAATCGTGTGCTATCAAACATAAAAACCTTCCAGGCAGTAGATATTTTCGAGATTACGAGGCAGTAGATATTTTCGAGAGTGGGAGGCAAGCCCCGTGGATCCCAATCTACTGTACTGATGTGAGTGACTGCAGGGGCACGGGCGTGCCACACGGGTAGTGTTGGGGATATAACTATTGAGTATAAACCGCCGAGGAGGGGCCGGGTTATGCTCATAGTGATTTACCTGTATTGAAGCCCATGAAGACATAGAAGATGGCGACTTACGAAGGAGACTTAATAAGAAGGCCCAAAGCCCAAAGGCGAGTTAGGGCCCATAGATGTAAACCGCCATAAGTATATGACTTGTATTGTAAGATAGGAAAGAGTGGATACCGAGCCGAACACGTTTATGAGCCGGCCGGGATTCTGTGAACCACCGGGCGTCAACCTGTGTATATAAAGGGATGACCCGGCGGCAGTTTAGGGACAAGAAAACAACAGATCGAGAGCCAGGTTAAGCGTATTCGATCCCTGGTCATCGAAACCCTAGCAATACCACCTCAAACTGGATTAGGCCTTCACCTTCACCGCAAGGGGCCAAACCAGTATAAACTCCCCGTGTCCTTTGTCCTGATTACCCCTTTAAACTAACCTCATTGCGATGGCTCCACGACTAAGTCCTCACACTAGGACATCTGCCGTGACTATTCCACGACAGTTGGCGCCCACCGTGGGGGCAGCGCACGGTGGTTTCGAGTTCTTGAAGGGAAACTTCAAAGGGATCAAGGGATACGCTGTGGGCCGGATGACCAAGAGTCGTCGTGGCAAGCTCTACATCGACGATGAAGGCTGGGGCCCCGAGGCCGGCTCAATTGAGCATGGGTACCGGGTCCCCTTCGGTGGAATTCACGTCTTCATTGGCAAGATCGACGAACCGGGCCCTGAGCCGGACACCTGCACCGACATCATCGAGACGGCTCAGCGTGCAAAACCCGCCCGAGTTCAGCCCGCCATGAGTCGTGCCTTCGTGGGATTCATCAATGGTGCAGAATCTGAGGATAAATCGGTATCTGACGGTGAGACAGTTGTCTATTCTGATGGCGAGTCATCCACCGGTGAAACCGAGTCATTGTACTGACTGCAAGACGGTCGGCTTGGGGGCTGTTCCGATGGCGATAATATTCCGGACCCCTACGAGCCGCCGAACCGGGTTGCAATCTTCATGGCCGGTACGCAGCCAGTGCAGCACTCTTCAACTGCAGCGGCATTAATTTCCGGGTCAGCAGCGGCGACGGCAGCCGGGGCAGGAGGCCCTACGCGCCCGCCGGCTCAAGTCTTGTCCGGTTTACTAGACGCCTTGGCAACACTGCTGACGACGGAGGTTAACCCCGATAATCAAGATCAGCATAACGCGGAAGTCGTGAAATTGCGAGATCAGATAGCTCAAGCTAAGGAAGACCTGGCAGCTGAAGATGCCAGGATGGCTGCGGAGTGGGTTACATTGGATGCTCAGGCACAGCGGATTCAGTCGAAGTCTTACCGGCTCATGCTAGATCAGAACGCTTCAAACGAAGTCATGAGGAGGAGGCATCAGTCTCGCCTGCCACCAGTTTACGAGGTGAGGAACCTCTTTAACACGCCAGGAGCAGGAACCAGTAACCCGCCAGTGGCGGACCGGGTTGAAGCGCCTGGGACGGGAGCGCCGGTTCAGCCGCGCACCACGGATCCGCCTCGTCAGAACAATATCCCGCCGCAACACATGCCAACACCACCGGGTCATTACTCTAACCCTTTGGATAACATGATCGCTGTGGCATCACGATTGGCGGCTATCCCGGTTGAAGGCGAGTCTCCAATGGCGGTTCAGATGTGGAGGGCTAGAGAGCTCCTTCAGACAGCATTGGTTCAGCAGCAGGCTTATTCTTACAGTCGAAGCCGGATTCATTCCACCCCTCACCCAAGCCGGAGTTACAGTAGGCATATTGATGAACCAGCTGTGTCAAGCAGTGGGCGGAACCGTAACCTGCCTCGTGGACATAACCCGGCGGGTGGTGGTGCTGATGCTCAGAACGTGGTGGATCAAGGTAGAGCACGTCGAGAGGCCGAGCTGGCGGCGCAATATGCGGCCCGTCAACCTTCTCCGGTTCGTCCGACAACTTCGGTGGAGCCAGGTGTAACCTTTAGGAATTTGGGCGTGCCATGTTTAGTGCCGGCCATACGTAATGAGCGTCTGCCCAAGGATTTTAAGGGTCCTCACAAGGTGCCTAACTATACAACCGATTTACCTCCTGAAGCATGGATCGAGAGTTATGAGATGGCCATGGAATTGCTAGATGTTAGCGATGCGGCATGTGCTAAATATTTCCCCCTGATGTTGGATGGAACGGCTCGCACTTGGTTGAAGGGGCTCCCTGCCAACTCCATTGGGTCATGGGCCGAGTTAAAGGCCCGGTTTATCCAGAATTTCAAAGATACGTGCAAGTAGCCGATGTCAATTGTGGATCTGGATGCCTGTGTCCAAGAAGAGGGTGAGTCCACAACCCATTGGGTGCGCCGGGTTTCGACCATCTTACATTCATCGGATCGCATCAATGCCGGTTCAGCGGTCATAATGTTGGAGAAGAATTGCCGGTTTACGCCTCTTAAGCAGAAGTTGGGTCGGCTCAAGCGCCACTGCAATGACATGGGAGAGCTGATGGCGGCTCTGGTTAAGTACGCTGACTCTGATGGTACCAAGGACCCCGAGTCTGATGATGACAAGCCGGGAAAGGGAAAGAAGAGCAGCAGCACCAGAGGACATCAGCATAATTTGGCGAATCAGGGAGGCAATGGTAAGTGCAAAGCTGATAATAGTTTGGACTTTGTGGCTAACACCAACGCACAGAATAATGGCCAGCATCGTAAAGGTAAACCGCCCCCACGGGCCGGAGGGTCAGGCTTTAATCTTGAGCAGATGCTAAATCAGCCCTGCCCAAGGAATGGGACGCGAGAAAGACCGTCTAGCCACCTCTGGAAGGATTGCTACATCATGAAGGAGTATAAAAATTCCAATCTTTTTCAAGACAATCATGGACCGGGTAGTGGTTCAGGGTCTGGTTCTCACGGGCCGGGTTACGGCGATGGCGGTTCCAGTTCTGGATTCCAAGGTAATGAGGGCAATCAAGGCAATCAGGATGGCTACCATCAACAGTCAGGTCAGGGGAATCAGCAGCAGCAATCTGGGTATCAGAGTAACCCAAAGCAGTTGAATAGTGGGCAGTACCACGTCTTCACCACAAATTTATGCAAACGGGATCAGAAGCTTCATAAAAGTGCAGTGAACGCCGTTCAACCGGCGGTTCCCCGTTACTTGCGCTGGTCTGAGAAGCCCATCGTGTGGAGTCGGGAAGATCACCCGCCCCGGGTTGATAATCCGGGTCACCTAGCATTGGTGGTTGCACCCCAGGTTGGAGGGTATAAGTTTACCAAGGTACTCATGGACGGAGGGAGCAGCATCAATATCCTTTATTACGAAACTTTCCGTCGCATGGGGTTGACAGATAAAAATCTTAAACCGTCGAATACAGTTTTCCATGGTGTGGTGCCTAGTAAGTCGGCGTACCCTGTTGGTAAGATAGCTCTGGAAGTTGCCTTTGGAGATGATCATGACTCTAGGTCAGAGACATTGACCTTTAAAGTAGTCAAGATTCACAGCCCGTATCACGCTCTGTTTGGACGGCCGGCTTATGCCAAGTTCATGGCACGGCCTTGATATGTTTATCTGCAGCTCAAGATCCCGGGTTACAAGGGGACCATCACAGTACATGGGAGCCGAAAGATAGCCTTGGAATGTGAAGAAGGTGATGCGGCTTATGCTGAGTCGGTTTGTGCAACGGAGGAGTTAAAATTTTACAAGGACAATGTTGATCCGGCGGATATGACATCTTGGAAAAAGCCAACTACAGAGCATGATCCGGTTTTGAAGTTTAAATCAGCAGATGACACTAAGATGGTTGATTTTGTTCCTGGCGATTCATCCAAGCAGTTCAGCATCAGTGCTAATATGGATCCGAAATAGGAAAGCGCGCTCATCGAGTTCATCCGTGAGAACCGGTACATCTTTGCATGGAAACCTTCTGACATGCCAGGTATACCGAGGGAACTCGCTGAGCACACTCTCAATATTAATCCCAAGTTTAAACCGGTCAAGCAGTTTCTTCGTCGTTTCAATGAAGAAAGGCGTAAGGCCATTGGTGAGGAGGTAGCCCGGCTCTTGGCGGCTGGGTTTATTGTTGACGTTTTTCATCCTGAGTGGTTGGCTAACTCGGTGCTGGTACTTAAGAAGAACGGTACTTGGCGCATGTGTGGACTACACGGATTTAAACAAGGCTTGTCCAGCTGATCCTTTTGCTCTCCCTCGTATTGATCAGATTATTGATGCTACGGCGGGTTGTGAGTGTTTGAGTTTTTTGGATGCTTATTCTGGTTATCATCAGATCAAGATGGCAGTTAAGGACCAGGAGAAGACAGCTTTCAAAACTCCCTTTGGAGCCTTCTACTATGTGTCTATGCCTTTTGGGCTCAAGAGTGCCCAGGCGACTTACCAGCGATGTGTGTAGAATTGTCTTCATAATTAGATTGGACGCAATGTTCATGCTTATGTGGAGGATATTGTGGTGAAATCCAGAAAGAAGGAGACGTTGATAGATGACTTGAAGGAAACCTTTGATAATCTTTGAGTTTATAAGATGATACTTAATCTGGCCAAGTGTGTTTTTGGTGTGCCGGCGGGCAAGCTTTTGGGCTTTCTGGTGTGTGACAGGGGCATAGAAGCTAATCCGGAGAAGATCAAAGCCGCTACTTCTCTGGCTAAACTGGCGTGTATCAATGATGTTCAATGTCTAGCGGGTCGTATTGTGGCGCTAAGCCGGTTCATAAGCCGCCTCGGTGAGAAGGCCATCCCTTTGTATCAGATGATGAAAAAGACAGATGACTTCGTCTGGAGTGACGCTGCTAATGAGGCATTTGAGGCGCTTAAGAAGCAGCTGGCTGAGCCGCCGGTCCTAGCTGCGCCCGTTGATAAGGAGCCGCTGTTGTTATATGTGGCTGCTAATAGCTGGGCTGTCAGTGTGGCTATTGTGGTTGAAAGGAAGGAGGCAGGCAAGGAATATCCGGTTCAACGGCCGGTTTATTATATCAGCGAAGTGCTTATTGAGTCCAAGCAGAGATACCCACATTGGCAGAAGCTTGTATATGGGGTTTTCATGGCAAGCCGGAAGCTTAAGCAATATTTTCAGGGTCACCCCATTACTGTGGTTAGCTCTGCTCCTTTAGGAGATATCATCCAAAATAGGGAAGCAACAGGCCGGGTTGCCAAATGGGCCATTTAACTTGGGCCTCATGGTTTGAAGTATATGCCTCGCACGGCCATCAAGTCTCAAGCACTGGTGGATTTCATCAATGACTGGACAGAGCTGCAGATGCCTGAGGAAAAACCAGATAACACGTATTGGACTATTCACTTTGATGGGTCCAGGCAATTGGAGGGCTCGGGGGCTGGAGTTGTGCTAGCTTCCACTCGAGGTGATAAATTTTGTTATGTTCTTCGTTTGATGTTCCCTTGCACTAACAATGCAGCTGAATATGAGGCCTTGCTCCACGGTCTTCGGATGGCTAAGGAGATGAACTTAAGCCGGGTAAGGTGCTTTGGTGACTCAGATTTGGTGGCTCAACAAGTCTCTGGTACTTGGGATTCTAAGGATCCCCTCATGGCGGCTTATCGATGAGAGGTGGATGTTATTGCTGGTCACTTCAAGGGTTATCAAGTTGAGCATGTTGATCGGAGGAAAAATGAAGCGGCTGATGCCTTAAGCCGGTTGGGTTCTCAATGTAAACTGATGCCACCTAATGTCTTTCTTGACGTTTTGCATAACCCGTCGGTCAAGTTACCTACAGAGGAGGATTTGGCTATTCCTGACCCGGAAGCTCAGTTGGTGGCGGCTCTTCATGTTATTCCTGATTGTACAGTTCCATATTTGGCATATATGACCCGGGGCGAGTTACCTGAGGATGAAACCTTGGCCAGGCAAATAACCCGGTGGTCCAAGTCAATGACAATTGTCAATGGAGAGCTGCACCATTGCAGTGTTACCGGGGCGTTTCAGCATTGTGTTTCTCCTGAAGAAGGCTGTGAGATTCTGCGTGAGATCCATGAAGGAGATTGTGGTCATCACGCCGGCTCTAAATCTCTTGTAGTCAAGGCTTTTCGTCACGGTTTTTATTGGCTGACGGCTCATGCTGATGCTGAGGACTTGGTCAAAAAATGTGACGGTTGTCAGAAGTTTTCACGTCGAGCTCATGTTCCGGCTCAAGAGTTGAGAATGATTCCAATCACTTGGCCATTTGCAGTTTGGGGGCTTGATATGGTTGGACCTTTTAAGAGGTCCAAGGATAAGAAGACCCACCTCTTGGTGGCGGTTGATAAATTCACTAAGTGGGTAGAGGCAGAGCCAGTCAGTAAGTGTGATGCAGCAACGGCGGTTCAATTCATGAAGAAGGTGATCTTCCGTTTTGGCTTTCCACATAGCATTGTAACAAACAATGGCACTAATCTCTCCAAGGGTGCTATGAAAGAATTTTGTCAACGTGAGCATATCTGGCTTGATGTATCGTCGGTGGCTCACCCCCAATCTAATGGTCAAGCTGAGAGAGCCAATCAAGAGATCCTGAGAGGCATCAAGCCCCGGCTTATGGTTCCCTTACAGAGGACGCCGGGTTGTTGGGTAGAGGAGTTACCCTCGGTGCTATGGAGCATCAACACAACGCCCAACAGATCTATGGGTTACACGCCTTTTTTCATTGTTTATGGAGCAGATGCTGTTCTCCCCAGTGACATCCGTCACGACTCACCCTGTGTGGCGGCTTACGTTGAAGCTGATAATGAAAAGGCACGTCAGGATGCACTTGACCTATTAGACGAGGCGCGTGATCTCGCAGTGGCTCGTTCGGCGATTTACCAGCAAGATCTACGTCGTTATCACAGCCGCCGGGTCAAGACCAGAACCTTTGAAGAAGGCGACTTAGTGCTCCGGCTTATCCAGGATCAGACTGATATGCACAAGTTATCCCCACCTTGGGAAGGACCCTTTGTGGTCAGCAAGAATCTGAACAATGGGTCATACTACCTTATTGATGTTCGAGACCACAAGGACTCACGCACGTCGGAGGAAGAGACTCGCCGGCCGTGGAATATTGCTCATCTTCGGCCGTACTACACCTGAGCCATTGGCTCTTCTGATGTACATATTTTTGACAATGTATATATTGTAATCAATATAATAAACCGGCACCCCTGCTAAAGCAGGGCCTCTGTCGTTTTTTCTTAATGACTCTTTGGTTACTTGGGGGCTTCCGGCTTATGAGCGAAGTTATGATTACCCTTTGAACCGGCTTATAAGCCAATTGAAAAAAAACTTGGGGGCTTGCTACCCAGGTTAAAGGTACCAAAGAGAGTCTGTTGCAAAATCATAGCTCAAACATAGGTGCCCCTTGAGCACAGCTCAAAAATATTACTTGGGGGCTCCTTGATTCTAAAGAACAAAGAGTTTGTATAACCCTTGTAATAGGCTTAAAAGCCAGGCTTGGAAGCCAGGTGTATTCACCTAAAACCCCGGGTTATCCTGCCTTTTTAAGTAAGCCACTCCACCCAGGTATTCTTGGAATGACCCGTCGAATGTTTGACAAGTCAATCTTATACAGACTCTGAACTTGTCAAAGTTAAAACGACGATTGGTTATGTGAGGTCCATCTTATAAGGTTTGTATATAGGTTTAACTCGGTGGCTGTGCGGCCCGTGAAAGCACTCGATTTTCGGCCTGGCAGCCCATGAAAAGCCTCATTTTTTCATTTGTTTTATTCCATAGTTTTTTTTGAGGTTTATTTGATGAGGCTTATAATGCTTTATGATCATAATTCATCCGGTGTTTATTAACCCGGCCTGGTTTTTGACTATAAGTCGCCAGTATGAGATAAGATAACATTCGGTGTTTATTAACCCGGCCTGGCTTTTGACTATAAGTCGCCAGTATGAGATAAGATAATATCCGGTGTTTATTAACCCGGCCTGGTTTTGTTCATAAGCCAAGCAATCTATGATAATTACCAGTGCTCAAAGTTTGGGTTATCCCCCTTACTACACCGGTTTGGTAAACCAACAGTGTGATCAAATATCACAGGTATGATATATTTCAAATTTAGTTATTCTTAAAGTCCAGCCTTGGGTATAAACTATGTTAGTTTCCATGGTTTTATATTGGGCGTTATGACCCGTCCAGCGGTAAACTACCAGGACACTTTTAATCCGATGAATGCAGGAGCAGATTCCACAGTGTTAATATTATAAGCATAAGTGGCATATCTTAACATGGTGGATTAGCAGTGTCATGCAAAGTAAATATGCACGATGGCATAGCAGAACAAGAGTTTAAGCTAGCCTATTACAAGGCGTTTGGTGCCCAAAAGAATAATTGTTTTAACAAGTCTTAAAGAAAGCAGCTACTAAACCGGCCCCCGGCTTACGAGTCCTGGCCTGGCTGACTTGAAGGTTGCGGATCGTCCAGCGTCGGTTCATCTTCCTCCTCTCTACCCAGTGGCTGGAAGTCAATGGTGGTCCAATCGATCCCAGTTAAGGCCTTGAATACAGCTTCATCACTTATAAGTGTGGAGGGGTCAACATCAGGGGCATAGGTATGCTTACGGATTGGAGGAATAAGATTTGGAGCATCATAAGTTGGCGCGTTAACTCTCTTGTTGTTGGCATCATAAATCGACTGATATTGTGAAAGATCAGTTTCTTCAGCCAATTTGCTAGCCAATGGGCGCATTTCCCTCGTCAAGGCTCTGAGGTCATCGTTATTAAACTCTGACCCGTCCTCCTTTATGCTCGGGTAGCCGTTTCCCACATCGGCCGGATCAAGATCAGATATCCAGGCTTTGGCCCGAGTCAGTGCAGTAAGAGCACCCGCCCTGGCAGCTGACTTCTTTAGCTCTTCAAACCGTGCAGGCATCAGCGCCAGCCTTTCCAACGTCTCCTTGATCAAGGTTGGGGGCGGTTTATTATGGGAAGCTGTGCAGATAACCCATTGTATGCCGGTATATAATTGCTCTATAAGTGTATAGGCGGCTTTCAGTTTTTGCCGCATATCTGAGCCAAGATGAGCAATGCGAGTTCCTGCATCATCAAAAACATCGGTAAACCGGTAGTCTCTTACATAATACATGTTCAAAGCTTATGAAGAAGTTATTTACCAAATACGGCAGCGGTCATGGCATTTATTTGCTGTTTCAAGCCAGTCAGCTCCTCAACTACCGGATTAAGGGCAGCCTCAGCATCCTCAGCCCTCTTCAGCAGAGTTGACTTTTCTGTATCCCAACCTGCCCGCTCGTTCTTGAAGCTCTCCTTCAGTTTTTCCATTGCTGTTAAGGCACTGGTCAGTTCCTCCTTGGCTTTGGAGGTTTCGGCTTGTTGCGACTTGATATTTTCTTGAAGGTCGGCGATTTGAGATTCCTTCTTGTTAAGATCAGCCTGGAAGAGACATGTAATTAATTAGATAGCAGTGCATATTAAAAGTCCCAAGCACATAACAAGTAATATACTTGGCACTTGGGGGCTAATGTCTATTGCTTCTTATCAAAAAAAAATTACAAGTCCCAAGCACATAACAACTATAAGCTTGATGGTCAACCGGATTATAAAGGTCCTAAGTAAGAATTTTGAGCCTTACAGCATAATTAGTCTCAACTTAACATATTTGTTAAGTCGACCCTTGGGGGCTACACAGGCGAAATTGAAGAGTTATTATTCTAAAGTCCCGGTTCATATTGACATTATAAACCGGCCCTTGCGGACTAGTGGAGTTGATCTATATGGTTCTTGAAAGTTTGCAGAACATTCTATTCTTTTATGTCCAGTAAACTTGGCGGCTAAGGGAAGAATATTTATGCAGAGTTAACAGCATTTACCTCATATCGCTCCTTCATCATGTTCAGTAAACCGGCTTCATAATCACAGCTTGTGTGCAAATGGTTTAAAAACCCAGAATGAATATCTTGGGCGCTGAGGTGGGCATAGCTTTCCAAGTCCTCCTTCCACTTTCCCTTGTCAACAACAGAAAATTCTTCTTTGACACTATGTTTTGACAGAGCAGTGGGGTTGCCTGGGGCTGTATACCTGACACCAGTAACTACAACATCGTCAGCTTTATCATCAGCAGCCTTAGTTGGGCTTGGCGGTTTATCAGCATGACCCATCGGATCAATTTCCATCTGTTCAACAAAGGTTTCATGATCTTGCGGTGGCGGATCATCAAGAATAGCTTCAGTATTTGGTTCAAACTGTTCCGGGTTCTTTTCCGGATCAGTTGGCGCGCTGTCATCAGTCGGTTTGTTCAATTTGGCCTTTTTACTGGGTCTGGCCTTGGTTCTGACAGAGACGCAAATAACAGGTTAGTATAATGATCAAGCATAAGGTATAAGGGGTTAGTTAAAAATGCTCACCCAGGAACAGTTTTGAGGGTTGGAATTTGTGTCCCTGTGGACTCGCAGAGGATGAACGGGAAGTTCCCTGATAGTTTGAATCAGACGGATTAAGAGGTTGTCGGAAATAACCCGCCTTGGGATAAGATGTGTCAGAAATAGAAGAGACCTCTGGGCGGCGTTTACGAACTGGCGAGTTCGGTAAACCGGAAGAAGTGACCACATGGCCGCTATGCCGGGTTGTATGGCGAGCTTCGTGTTGCTGCTTCTTCAAAAGAAAGTTTGGATCCAAGTAAGCTAGGGGGTGAGAAAATCTTACTTTCCGGCTTGCTTGTCGGGTTTTCTGTGTGGGTAGAGGTTCTGAACCGGATGAGAGAATAGTTACCTCTACGTCATTTGCGCGGCTAGCTTCTGCGTCGTCCTGATAAAAATCATCGTCAATGAGATGTATGAAAAAAGAGCCAAGTGAATCAAGTTCTACCTCCGACTCCGGATTATCATCGTCAATGTTTAACTCGGTAGGCTCGGTGTTTTTCTTCTTAGCGGGCTTCTTATTGACCTTGGTCTTGACACGAGGTGTTTTGGCCGGTTTATCCTGTGGTTTCTTCTTCCAGAACGGATCATCACCCTGTTTAAAGATTGAAAAGATCATAAGGGAGTATTAAGAATATGGATTAAAGCAGGAGTGGGGCAATTCTTACAGCTGGCAGTTTATTTGAAGCGCAGAAAGGGCTAAGTCCTGTTTTGCTATAGTCGGTCACCGGTTCATCCAACATCTTCTTGACAGATTCAGTAATTTCAGCATCAGTCAGCTGAATATCAGTGTGGCGTTGAGGGTCTTTCACATCCCCTGTGTACTCACACATTAAACCGGAGCGACGGCTTAAAGGCAAAATGCTCCAAGATACCCAGCAACGGACAAAATCAATGCCTGTCAAACCGTTTGCCACAAAGGCTCTGAGCTTTGAAAGCTGTGGTGCATATTTGGACCGTTCCTTTGCATTGAGTCTTTGGGGGAATGGATGTGCATCGGTAAGCCGGTGAGCACGGTAACCCGGCAGAGGATTCTCGCCAGCTGGAGATGTATCTTGGCAATAGAACCAAGTTTGATTCCAATCTTTGGGATGGCTATGATGCTTAGCGTGAGGGAAGCTGACGTCTTTTCTCTTCTGAATTGAAACCCCGCCAAGTTCAGTATTGGGCCCATCTGTAAATTCAGTAAGGTGGTTTAAATAGAAGAAATCTCTGAACAGGTCGACTGTGGGCTCTTCTTGTAGGTAGGCTTCACAAAACACTTGAAAATTGCAAATATTGGACACGGAGTTAGGCCCAATATCTTGAGGGTGAAGTTGGAAGAAGTGAAGCACGTCACGGAATTTTTTTGATCCGGGAGGGCTGAACCCTCGACTCAGATGATCAACAAAAACGATCGCTTCCCCATCCTTGGGCTCAAGAGGATTTTCTGGACCGGGGGCTCTCCAGTGGATGTCTTCCTTTTTCGCTAAAGCGCCGGTTGCAACACACCCGTTCAGTTCTTCTTCTGTAACCCGGGATTGAACCCAGTTACAGGAATAAAAGGATTTGGCCATTTAGACGATAACCTGGAAATGATTTGTGCCGGTTTAAGGTTCATGGTTAACAGGCAGAAAGTGTTGAAGCATGCATAAATGTTAAACCGAACAGTGACATTATCAAATTACAAAGACGAGCACTTGGCGGTTTAAGAGGGGACTAATGGTACCTAGCAGGTTATTATTTTCTGAGGTTAAACCGCCTACACGGATATTGAAAAGTATAGATCTGAAGTTGGAAAATGGCTAAGTGATGAAAAACAGGTTTCACAGATTGGTATTGCAATTTTGGATCTACCGCGTGTCAGAAAATGAAAATATATTCAGACCTAAAATACTGGTACTTGAGCAGTTTATGAAGGTCCAGATCGGATTTTTTCTACCTAAAGAGATGCTCTGATGAGGAAAAAGGGACTAGGATTATTGCCGCATAGGATAAATATCAAGCTTGAATCAAACCTCATGCTACAGCGAAGAACAGGTGAAGAACAGTGCCGAACCTCCATGAATTCGTTCGAACCCTAATGAGATCTACGGAGGGGGAAGGAGGAAGAACTTGCCAAGGCTGTTGAACGGCGGAGGCGCGTGAGCAAAATCTGGACCAAGTCAGGTTGATGCAGCGGCCAATGGTGATGCAGAGGAGAGGGTCGATGGCGGCGGCTGGACTCAAGAGCAGCGCGTCGTGAGGAAGACGATGAAGACGAAGAGGTCGAGGGGGGAAAGTGAAAAGGACCCCTGGCCCTATTTATAAGGTGAATGGATAAGTGGCATGCGCGGGAATCGAGGAGCTCCAAATTGGATATGGGACAGGGCTGACGCCTCGATTTTCGGAGGTTCATTAAAAAGGAGATGCATATATGATTTCTGGATGTTTATAAAATTAATGACAGGTGACGTCATGGCGGGTTATCATGATCTCGGAAGATGACGTCACGGCGAGTTACAATTTTTTGCGAAGGTAATGAAGAAGGAATTTTCCTAAGTGTTGAAGATTGACATGAACAAGTTCAAATCAACCTGGGGCCTAATGTTGGGGATATAACTATTGAGTATAAACCGCCCAGGAGGGGCCGGTTTATGCTCATAGTGATTTACCTGTATTAAAGCCCATGAAGACATAGAAGATGGTGACTTACGAAGGAGACTTAATAAGAAGGCCCAAAGCCCAAAGGCGAGTTAGGGCCCATAGATGTAAACCGCCATAATTATATGACTTGTATTGTAAGATAGGAAAGAGTGGATACCGAGCCGGACACGTTTATGAGCCGGCCGGGATTCTGTGAACCGCCGGGCGTCAACCTGTGTATATAAAGGGACGACCCGGCGGCGGTTTAGGGACAAGAAAACAACAGATCGAGAGCCAGGTTAAGCGTATTCGCTCCCTGGTCATCGAAACCCTAGCAATACCACCTCAAACTGGATTAGGCCTTCACCTTCACCGCAAGGGGCCGAACCAGTATAAACTCCCCGTGTCCTTTGTCCTGATTACCCCTTTAAACTAACCTCATTGCGATGGCTCCACGACTAAGTCCTCACACTAGGACATCTGCCGTGACTATTCCATGACAGGTAGTCTGACCGAACCATGTCTGTTGTGTACCCAATCGCAGAAGGTTTCTGCATCCAACTCGTGTGCTGTTTATAAATTTGGCAAAAAGAATAACACGGGAAAGGGTCAAAACACGAACACACTTCCATGTGGACCAAATATATGTATGAAAAGGGTTGTTTGATGTTCGAATACCCAATGCACAACTTTGATGTGGCACCTATCGCACAAAGTGCACAGTATTGCTAGTCAGCCACCCCCTACAAACCCCACTTCGTGTCGGCAGTAAGGGAATCCTAGCTATGAATGCATGCCCCCAGATAGTTAGGTTTGAAATCTCACCCTACCATAACACAAAACCTATGTGAGTCCATCATATATATGGTCAAACTTCCCCTTTCGCTTCCGGACAAAGGTGGACTGTGTGCCGACCCACAAATGTGTGTTTGTGGTGGGAGATGGGTGAGACCACATATGAACCACCCGCGGGTGGCCCTATACTATATGTATGAAAAGGGTGTGGTGTGATATTTAACCACCGTTCACAACTTCGACGTGGCATGTGTGCCTCACAAAATAACCAGACTTTTCCGACCCCACAGAGGTTGCGGGTAGTGCGAAGTAGCCCCCCCACAGACACACTCCTGTTAGGGGGAGGGCATCTCACCAAGACATACTGTAACACAGACCAAACAGAATCCAACTTGATCGTACAACCTCTCTCGCTCGTTGTTGGTCAAAGTGATGGACGTCCACACGGCCCCGCAAAATGGGCTAGCTTGTCGCCGATAAACTCGCGAGGGAGTACTGTCTGAAGACAAAACCCACTCTGTGCATGTGGCCCAATTATGTATATGGAAGTGGTGTGTGTGGCGTTTGAATACGCAATGCACAAATTTGATGTGGCACCATGCTTTTTGGAACCGTAAAATCCCCACACTGATCGAGCGAGGGTTCACGATGCGTAGCATGCATGCGCTCAAACTTAATTAGGCCTAGAATGATCGACCTACTATACGGTAACACAAACCAAAGAAGAAGAATCCACCCCGGTAACCTTACTCGTCGTCGGTCGAAATGATGGACGTCCACGCGGGCCCACAAATATATATAGGCTTGCTGCCTATAACCAAGGGAGCGAGAGTGTCCAAAGACAACCATTGCATGCATGTGTCCCAAACATATTTATGGAGGTGCGTGATGCATGCATATGTGTTGAATACCTAATGCACAACATTGATGTGGTGCATGCGTTCAAAATCGCACAGGTCCCCACACAGAGCAAGAGGTTCATGACGTGTCGTGTGCTCGCCCCCCTCCTTTAATCTAGTGGGATGGATTCATGTGTACACATGCGCTATTATATATGTAATCTCACATCATGACCTATATTGCGAGACAAAACAAAAAATTAATCCCCTCCTAAGTCAAAATAATTAACCTCTCGTTGTCGGTGAAAGTGATGGACCAAGCGGGCCGACAGATGGAAGCATCGCCGATAACCACATGAGTGAGTGCCACAAGACAACCACCATCGCTTGCATGTGTGCCAAAACATATATATGGAGAGGTGTGTGGTTGTGATGTTTTGAATATACCTAATGCACAACCTTTGATATGGCATTTGCCTCAAAAACCGCAAACTCCCCACATAGAGTGAGGTTCATGTGTGACACCTAGTATATGTTGGTCCCATCCCCCCTTCGACACGTACTATATATATACTTCTACCCTAACACATCCCTAAAAGAATTAATCCTCCTGGTTCGTCAAATGTGCCTCTCTCTTGTTGGGTCAAAGTGATGGAGGACGACCTCGCGGGCCCACAGATGGAAGCGCCGCACGCGAGTGAGTTCCTATAGGGCAACCACCGCCTGCATGGTATTGCATGATGTTTGAATACCAATGCACAACTTTGATGTGGCACCTGCCTCGGGAACCAGAAAGTCCCCACATGGAGCGAGGTTATGACACACACACACACACATATATATAGAGAGAGAGTATACATGTTGCCCCCTCTTTGACATGTACTACATACTCCTACCATGCATATACGTAACACAAACAAAAAAGAACCATCCTTGTTTGTCAAATTAACCTCTCTCTCGTTGTAGGTTCAATTAATCGACAAAGACCTCGCGGGCCCACAGAGAGTCACACGTGAGAGAGTGTCATAGGACAACCACTGCGTGCATGTTGTCGTGTGTTGTGTGATGTTTGAATACCCAATGCACAACTTTGACGTGGCACATGCTTCGCAAACTGGAAACACACTACACAGAGGTTCACGATGCGTAGCCCCCTCACTTCGAGCCGGTGGGAGGGACTGATGTGTACGCACATGCCCGAACTTTGATATGGAATCTCACCATGCATGATCCACACTGAGGGAGTTATGGACTAAGGGGTCCTCGGGGCGACGGCCCATTGAGTATGGGCCGGACTGGAGAAGCCGTATAGTGACAGGAGATCTATGAAACCGTGGTGTGCCCTCCAAGTCAAGAATGCGCAGGATCTCTTTATCCCTTATTGTAATCTATCTCCGGTAACCCTAACCCTACCGGTGTCTATATAAACTGAGGGTTGTAGTCTTTAGGGCTAGAGCTATATATTCATCACCTCATCACCTCAGGATTTAGCTCATGCTGATCTCGAGGTAGATCTACTCTGTAACCATACTATACATCGAATACAATCAAGCAGGATGTAGGGTATTACCTCTTCGAGAGGGCCCGAACCTGGGTAAACATCGTGTTCATCGTCCCTTGTTCCCCATCGACCTTAGATCCATAGCTCGGGACCCCCTACCCCGAGGTCTGCCGATTTTGACACCGACATTGGTGCTTTCATTGAGAGTTCCGCTGTGGAGTCGCCCAAAGGATCGATGGCTGGCCTGATCATAGGAGAAGGCATCGGATCCGGGAACTTCTTCGTCCCCGGACAACTATTCGCGTTCGGCAGCATCATACTGCACGCCGACCCGACTGGTCGATTGGATCAGATTGACAACTTTGCTCCCGAACACCGAATTTGATTTGGTAATCTGGAATACGTTGCGGACACGCGGGGCGGTCTGGTCTTTGCCAGATTCATTACCCCCTTCAGCACCCTCGCAGTCCTCGCCATGCCCGCTCTGGAGTCCCCCTCCGATCTGATCTATAGATCGGTCCCCACCCTCTGAACAGTTTCAAGCCAGGAGGGCTCCGCCTCAAGCGGGGGCTAGGCTCCACCTTCGGCCGAATCGATCATGTCTGCACAGGGCATATCCTCGGCCTTCGAGGCGGAATCAGGAGGCGAAAGCCAAGAGTCAATCTCGGCTGGACCGTTCCCTCACAATGCTCCTCTGGCCTTGAGCCCTTACGACGAGGCGGCAACCGATGGCCAGGGGTCACCCCTGGCCCAAAGCAGCTCGACCTTGAACCCCGACGTAGAAACCACACAGAAAAATCAAGGTCCGCCCTTGATCACCAGTGACGATCTGGATTCCCTCAAGGATTCGGCACCGCACCCCGAGTTCAGCTCGCCCTGTGGAAACCAAGGACCGGCCAGGGCACTGACTGCCCCCGACCCTGTTATAACGGAATTTGGCCTAGAGCCTTCGAAATCGGCGACCCTCGCTATGTTAAACGAGGCACTAGACCGAATCCAGAAAATGACCATCCAGGAGGACCTGCCCTCCGCCCACAATCTTCAACCCTTCGAGGCGTACCACAGGGAATTTTATGACCCGCCCACCACCCACTTGGTAGCCACTATCGATGACTTAACCGATATGCTAGATTATAATTCAGAAAACACCGAATACATGGATGAGGATGGCAGAGCCACGACTAACACCGATGCCGCTCCCCCCTCACCGTCCGCTGGTCAGCCACGTCCACCTATGATATTTACATGGTGGACACCCCCAAGGGCGGCGATGTCACTCCCAAACAGGACCAAGACAAGCCTGGAGATGAGCTGCCTAAAGGCCGAAGGCAGCGCCGTCGATCAAAGCCATGTCAAAGCCATGCGAGCAATGTGGACTCTGCGAAAAATGGCACCGTAATAATACGGATGACCTCGCCGGAGCAGCAGCCAACGAACATCATCAGGATGACCCCGCGGGGCAGGAGGACCCGCTCAACCCAGAAAACCCCGATGACTCTGAAGATAGCAACTACCTCCCACTCTCTAAAGAGGAAGCTAGTCTCGGGGACGGCGATTTCATCATCCCCGAAGACCCACTGGAGAAGGAACGGTTTAAACGGAGGCTTTTAGCCACCGCTCGCAGCCTGAAGAAACAAAAACACAGAATCAAGGCCGAACAGGACACCCTGAACGACCGATGGACCAAAGTCCTAGCCGCCGAAGAAGGGTATGGCCGCAAACAGCCAATCAAAAGTTATCCCAAGCGAAGACTACTGCCACAGTTCGACGACGAGGCCGTAGAGCCAACACGTCCGACATATACCGAACAACCAGATCGCCCCCTAGAGGGTGGGACAGAGAAGCTGATGAGGCCGAGCACCCAGCCGCCCACCTCGCCGTTACGACAAGAATCAAGTGCGGCCCACCTACGAGTACGACCTCCACCATGACCTAGACGCTCGAGGAGGCCGTACCAGGTCCGTCTATGGACCTAGAGAGGACCCGCCCGCTTGCCGGGAAGGATACTACGATCGGCTAAACCAAAATGATAGAATCCGGGAGCAGCAGCGGACTCGGAGGGCCGAAGATCTCTGACGCGATGTAGCCAGAGTTCGGGGCGCCGCACACCCCCTGTGCTTCACAGAGAGGGTAATGCAACACCAATTCCCGGAAGGCTTCAAGCCTATGAACATTGAATCATACGATGGAACCACGGACCCGGCCGTATGGATAGAAGATTTCATCCTCCACATTCACATGGCGCGAGGAGACGACCTTCACGCCATTAAATATCTGCCACTAAAACTTAAAGTTCCGGCTCGACACTGGTTGAATAGCCTTCCCGAAGACTCTATAGGCTGTTGGGAAGAGCTTGAGGACGCTTTTCGAGTGAACTTTCAGGGCACCTATGTTCGACCTCCGGACGCTGATGACCTAAATCGCATCACACAACAGCCCGGAGAATCTGCCCGGCAATTTTGCAACCGATTCCTGACCAAGAAAAACCAGATTGTCGACTGTCCGGATGCTGAAGCCTTGGCTGCTTTCAAGCATAGTGTCAAGGATGAATGGCTCGTAAGACAGCTCGGCCAGGACAAGCCAAGAACTATGGCAGCCCTTACTTCTCTCATGACCCGCTTTTACGCAGGCGAAGACAGTTGGTTCGCTCGTAAAAATGCCAACCCCGACACACCCGGTACCTCCGAGGTTCGGGATGGAAATGGAAAGCCCCGACGCAGCAAGAGTAAACGACGCCACAATGATGGCGAGGGCGAGGATACTGTAGTAAATGCCGGATTCCGAAACTAGAAGTCCGGACCACGAAAGAAGGCCCCTAGGGGCAACAGCGATGGCCCGTCCAGACTAGACACAATTCTGGACAGGCCTTGCCAGATCCACGGCACATCAGAGAAGCCCGCCAACCACTCCAACCATAACTGTTGGGTGATCAAATGGGCCAGTAAAGTCACAGCCGAAGATCCGGGCAAAAGCCCATGAAGCAAGGATGATGACGACCCCCGCAGGCCGAATAGTGGAGGCCAGAAACCCTTCCCTTCCGAGGTCAAGACGGTGAACATGATCTACGCAACCCATATACCAAAGAAGGAGAGGAAGCGAGCGCCGCGAGATGTATATTCCGTTGAGCCTGTAGTGCCGAAGTTCAATCCATGGTCAGCCTGCCCGATCACCTTCAATCGCAGGGATCACCCGACCAGTATACGCCATGGAGGGTCCGCAGCCTTAGTGCTCGACCCCATAATCGATGGATTCCACCTCACTAGAGTCCTAATGGACGGAGGTAGCAGCCTCAATCTAATATACGAAGACACAGTGCGGAAGATGGGGATCGATCCATGAAGGATCAAACCCAGTAACACCACTTTCAAGGGGGTCATTCCGGGAGTGGAGGCCCGCTGCACAGGCGTTGTGATGCTTGAAGTAGTGTTCATCTCTCCAGACAACTTTCGAAGCGAGGACTTGATCTTCGACATTGCACCTTTTCGCAGCGGCTATCACGTCCTCCTCAGCCGAACGACGTTCGCTAAATTCAATGCTGTCCCGCACTACGCATACCTCAAGTTAAAGATGCCCGGTCCTTCGGAAATCATAACTATCAACGACAATATAGAACGCTCACTCCGGACTGAAGAGCACACTGCGGCCCTCGCGGCCAAAGACCAAACCGGCCCATACAGGTCCCGATGCCGACCCACCGTAAAGGCCGGCGACAACAGTAAATTGGTTCGAACCCGTTCCCCATCATGGGAACCCGCATGTGTTCGCTGCAAATAGGGATGCGCGCCCCACGGCACGCCCACATTGTTCACGCTCCACGTGCCTCGCCAGCACAATTTCACACTCAAAATACCATGGGCAGCCGTGAGGCATATATAAACAAACCCGAAGCATATGTTCGGCAAACCCAAACTTCGGAATTACCTTGTCTTCGGACAACCCGGGGACCCATTCCGGAACCCCGCCAAGCACAAAGTTTCATCGGCAGGATCCTTGCCCCTCAAGGACTCATCGAAGGTCCCAACCCCCACCTCTCAGAAGCAAAGGCGCAGACGTGCAGCAGGGCAAAGTGGAGGCTTCGACTCACGCGTCAAGGCCCTGCATAAACATTTACTCTGTAAAATGTTTTCCTTTTTTACAAATAATGCCTTCACAGTTCGAATTGTATGGTTAGACGTCTTGAACCTACGAGAAATAATAAAAACGCCCTTTATGGTGTTCAGTTATCCGCATCTTACGATTGTCTATTTCCTTTTTGATTCTCCCCTCACTCTTCGAACAGCCCGGCATGAAAATATGATCAGTTAACTAACCTAGAGCTTGATTTTCATATCAGCTCGGCACCCCAAGTCCGACACTGCTTCCCACAGAGTGTTCGGCGTCTCGGATATTGCACTATATGCATCAAGTTCCAAACTATGTCTTAGGTCAATAGTTGGGTTGCCCGGCTCCTATGCTTGCCCCTTATGTTCCGCACGTCCGGCTAAAAGGGCAAAGGGAGAACCCCTGTGATTGTACTTCTGGCTCGCCTGGTCAAGTACCTCAGGAGGAGAAAGCCGAAAACTGACTGTCATAGTAAGCGTGAGCTGATCAGCGATCCGATGATGAGGTTTGACTCTAAAAATCGTTGGCGATTTTGCCGTGTCACGCGAAGGGTTCATCTCAACACAAACCACGCAATCGAAAGGGTAGGCATTTGCACCCAAGTACATCACAAAACACAGGGGGCTAGTCCTTAGCCCCCACTGTCAAGCTCCTAAGGCTAAGTGAAAGTAATAAAACTGAATAGTCTGAATGCCTAGTTTTGCTCACGCGCTACCGCCTCTGGGTACCAAGACGTTGGCTAATGGCAACAACATGGAGACAAAACACCCCTCGTGACATTCACCTGGGGGCTGAAGCTGATGACTGGTAGCTTTCAGGATAAACATATGGCTGAATAGGAGTCAAAATTAAAATCATGACAATATAAAATAAGTCAGGCGCACGCATCATAAAGCATAAGGTCCAATCGGTAAAAACTCAATACAGCCATTCAAACATTACATCTTTTGAACACTGGACTCTATCGCCCGTGCGCCATTCATCACCTGTGCAAAGTATTGCTCAGGGCAGCGATGCTCTTTTCCCTTGGGCAGAGGACCAGTGGCCATGTCCATTGGATTAATTTTTGGCCAATGCACCATGGTCTTCGCAAACGCAAGCCTCGCCCCCTCAAGGCACGCTGAGCACTTCATGGCGTCAATCCGGAGTAGCGCCTCCCGCAGCTTCTGCACAAGGCCGAAGTAGGTGTCCGGAATGGGCTCGGTGAGCCATAGACTGACACAGAGGTCCTTCACGGCCAGCTCGGACATCCGATGCATCTCCATCAGCTGCTTCATTTGATCGCTAAGGAGGGGAGGACGCTCGGAATCCGGAAACTATGACAAGAAGAGCCGCTGCATGGAGTCCTCCTCGTGAGCGGCATAATGCTCCTTGGCGGCCGCCACATTCTTCGGAAGCTCGGCGAAGACGCCTGCGGAGCGCCAGACCCGCGTCAGCAGGGCGAACCAGTTGCCTCCGAACACACTCTGCAGTAAGTATTTCTTACCATTTGCAATTTGCCCGACCTGGCGGAGCTCTTCCCGGACACCTCGCGCTTCAGTCCTCGCCTCCTGGAGCTCCTTCTCCGCCTTGGACAGCTGGGAGGATCGCTCCCCCTGCTCCTTCTCAATGGCCTCAAGATTTTAGACGGCATCCTGGAGCTCTACTAGCACCTCGGTTACCCGAGCCTCGTGCTACTCACCAGCAAGCTTGGCCTGCTCGAGCTTAGCCACCGCCTTGTCAGTGGCCATCTTCTTGGCAGCCGCCTCTGCCTCGGCTTTCTTCAAAGCCTCTCTCAAGCCCTCGACTTCAGCGGCGGCAGCTGCAAGATAATCACATTAAAAGATCAGCATACAATCCGGATCATCAATATCCGACATCAAGCAGTTGTACATCTTATCAAAGGGCTTACCTTGCGCCTCGTCAAGCCATATGTCGATAAGGTCAAGCTCTTTATCGGAATGCTTGAGCTTCTGATCCATCTCCTCTAGTGCCGCAGCATTAGCAGTTGCGGCCAGAGAAGACGCCTGTGACATTAAAAAATTCACACCATTTCAGATAATGGCCTGTAGAACGAGATCCTCCGTAGGTTTTCTTCGCAAACCTTGCAGAGTCTCAGGGGCTACTACAGATATGGCATACTTAAACTAAGGATTAAATCCAATTTATGAGGAAAGGACATTACTTGACTTACCTCAAAGCCTGTTAGTAGGCCTTGAACAGCGTCGTTCAGTCCGGAATGAAGGGACCGAACACCCTATATAACCGCACTCATAAGAGTGCAGTGCTCGTCGACGACGGCAGAGTTGTTCACCAACTCCGCCAGCGCGTCCGGCCAGCCCACCGCCACCCGAGTGGAGGTGTTCAGCATGGGCGTCGGGCCCCCAGCACCTTCCCCACCGAAAGGAGGTATTGGCTCCCTTGGGGGCTCGGGAGCCGAATTCAGCAGGGGTTCGGATGATCCGGATCCCCTCCCCGCGGTAGCCAGGAGGGATGCATCCCTGTGGTCTTCAACGACCGAGGCGGCGGCCTCGTCCATGGTGGCGTCGACCTCCTCCCCAGTGTTCGAAGGAGGAGGGGTCTTTCATGACACCACCTCCCCAACTTCTTCGAGGATTGGAGGAGGTGCAGAACGTGAGCCACTGTCCGCCAGTTCGGCGGGTAGGGACGTCCCCGAAGAGGCCTCCTCGACGGGGTGGCCACGCGGAGGGCTGCACCACCAGAAAAACAATCAATCTACGTTCTACCAGGGACTACTAAAAGGATAAAGTAATTGAAAATGTCGCAATATGTACCTGGCCGCTTGGGGCTTGACCCTGGGTTCCTTCTCCGGAACCTTTTCGGATGCTTCGGGCTCCTCGTCGGAGTTCGAGCTGTCGGACAGGACCAGCTTGGGCCGGCGCTGTCTCTTCCGAGCCTGAGGAGGTTGAACCCCCTCGATGTCGCTGAACACTGCCCTCTTCTTAGAGTGCGAGGAGGCACTTTCCTCCTCGTGCTCGTCCCCCTCCTGTGCAGACTGGGCCGTGGTCTCTCCGGACCTGCTGTCCAGACGGGCTTTGTGATAGAGGCCCTCTCGGGCCTCCGGCACCTCTGTCTTCTTGCCCTTCTTATCGGGCTCCTTGTAAGGCACCACGACCAACAACTTCTCTAGCTGCTCGAATCGGGGCCCTTCCGGCAGTGGCGCTGGGCCGCTGATCTTCTCGGCCTTGGCAAGCCAGCCCTGCCAAATCCACATAAAGAGGTTCGGATCAAATCTTGTGGTGCTAATATTTGGATTCATGATAAGACAAGTGTCGCTCACCTTCCTCGGAGGGTTCACGGCGTCGATGCCGATGTCCTCCCCCTCGACCGACTACTCCTTCTGCGGTTTGAATAGCAGACTCCACACTTTTTTGTGGGTCATGCCGAAGAGGTGCTGCACGGTGGCTGGATCTTCGGGGTCATACTCCCATATTGGCTTGGCCCTCTCTTGGTAGGGGAGGAGTCGATGATGGAGCATGACCTGAATCACGTCGACCAGCTTCGCGCCGGTCTCCATAAAACTGACGACATGCTTCTGCAGCGCCTTCAAATCCTCAGCGGATCCCCGGTCCGGGCTCTTGTTGATCCATGAGGCCAGCCTGGTAGGGGGTCCAGATCTGAATGCGGGAGCTACCACCCAGCCGGTTCCCCGTGGCTCGGTGATATAGAACCATTCCTTTTGTCACATTTTGACGATATCAACGAAGTGGCCCTTTGGCCACTAGACCCACGTCAGTTTGCTGATCATGGCCCCACCACCGTCCGCCTGTTTGCCGCCAACTACCTTGGGCTTGATGTTGAACACCTTTAGCCACAGGACAAAGTGTGGCTGGACTCGGAGGAAGGCCTCGCAGAAGATAATAAAGGACGAGATGTGGAGAAGGGAGTTGGGGGCTAGATCGTGAAAATCTAACCTGTAGAAGAACATCAGCCCCCGCATAAAGGGGTGCAGGGGAAATCCAAGCCCCCTATGGAAATGAGGGAGGAATATGACCCTTTCGCCTGGCTCGGGCGTACGGATGATCTGGCCCTCTTCGGGGGCCCGATGGGCAATGTTGGCCGATAAATAGCCGGCCTACTTCAGCTTCACGATATCACCGTCGGTGACGGTAGAAGCCTCCCACTTCCCGTTGGCGCCAGATCCGGCCATGGCTGGAGACGGAGTGGGATTTGCTGTGGAGGCAGAGGAAAGGGGCGCTGGAGCTCTGAGGATCTGCGTGAGCGGAAGGTGGAGGAAGGCGTGGGATGCTGACTATAGTAGCTCCCCCTTTATAGACTGTTGACAGGCCAGGGGTTCCTTTTTCCACGCCATTGGCTTCTCCAGTTCCCGATACACCCACAACATTATGTGCAGGGAGGGGAATCGAAATCATTAATCATATCCCCCGAAAGGCCGGACACGATCTCCACCTCGAAGGGTCGTGCCAAACGTGGCGTCAGCCTTGAGCCGTGCTTCAAGAAATAGTAACTGCTCAGTGTTATGGCCGGATGCGAATCTTCAAGAGAGAAAAAGTTGTCAGGCGAAGGCACTGTTTACACTCGAACGGTTCTTTGTTTTTGCCTTCGCTGCTAAGAAAAACTGTTGTTTCAGATTCCGGACATCCCTTGGCTCCAAACATGAATGAAGCAAATCAGAGAACTCGCCTCACAAGCCGAACACTGTTAGGTGAGCAGATGCCGGACTCAAGCCTTGGTGTTGGAGGCAAGTTCAGGGGCTACTGAGGGAGTTATGGACTAAGGGGTCCTCGGGGCGATGACCCATTGAGTATGGGCCAGACTGGAGAAGCCGTATAGTGACGGGAGATCTATGAAGCCGTGGTGTGCCCTCCAAGTCAAGAATGCGCAGGATCTCTTTATCCCTTGTTGTAATCTATCTCCGGTAACCCTAACCCTACCGGTGTCTATATAAACCGAGGGTTGTAGTCTTTAGGGCTAGAGCTATATTCATCACCTCATCACCTTAGGGTTTAGCTCATGCTGATCTCGAGGTAGATCTACTTTGTAACCATACTATACATCCAATACAATCAAGCAGGACGTAGGGTATTACCTCTTCGAGAGGGCCCGAACCTGGGTAAACATCGTGTTCATCGTCCCTTGTTCCCCATCGACCTTAGATCCATAGCTCAGGACCTCCTACCCCGAGGTCTGCCGGTTTTGACACTGACACACATCGTAACACACATGCCAAAGATGAATCCACCTTCGGTCCGATGCCTCTCGTTGTTGGTGGAAACTGAAAACCTTTGCAGGCTAACAAATGGGCACGTCACTGCTAACTGCACGAGGGAGTGTCCAAGAGGACCACCAATGCATGCATGTGGCCCGAACATGTATGTATGAAAGGGTTGGGTAATGCTTTAAATAACAAATTCACGACTTTGATGTGGCATATATACATGACTCACAAAATGACCAATAATCCCACGTCACGGAGGCTCGCGACTAGTAGTGTACTGATGGACCCCCCCCCCCCACACACACAAAGATACACATCCCACACCACCGCCTCCACTCTGAGGCATGTCAAACTTTTTCTGAAGTGAACAACTGAACATGTGACCAAAGGAGTGTCGTGTTAAAGTTTGAAAAAAAACAGAGATCATTCGACCCGTTTTATACATTGATTGATTTCCTAGGGATTTAATGTGCAAAAATCAAATTTGAGCTACATGTGCACCAAAATGGATTGAAAAATCATATGTGTGTCCCTCGGTGCATGCTTTCCCCGTGAAAGAAATTTCAAAACATTGAGAATGTTGATTTTTAAAATTCAGTAAATTCAAAACTTAGTTCAAATTCATGAAACTTACCGTGGTGTCATATATGGACACCAGTAGACTGTGATATTGTATTTTTTCATCAAATTTGAGACAAGTTTTGATATAATCTACTTACAAATGGGAGATTGTTAATAACTGGCAACCAATATCTCATACGGAATATTTATTCGGACCATGTGCGTTAGACCGTGCCATGCTTCGGTTAAGTAGTAAAGCGGCAGAATGAATCATCAAAAAACAAAAAAAATATACGTGCCACCACGCGCCCCGTGTGGTGTGCGAGCAGACGTGAGTTGACGGGACGCATGCGAGCAGTCCGCCGCGCAGGCAGACCGGGAGGCGTGCGTGCAGGTGTGTGAATTGACGGGAGGCGTTTTCGCTACGCGGTGTCATCGGGAGGCGTGCAAGTAGCTATGTGAAATGATGGTATAGGAATGCCAGAAATCCGCCGCGCAGGCTCACCAGGAGGCGAGACAACCTTTGACCGTCGCCCGCCTCGCTCCCACTGGTCCGTATTAATGGCGCGCCCGAGCGGCCGCACCCCCCATCCTCGCCACACACACAATCCTCTCTCTCTGCCTGCATCCTCGATGCTGCTCTCAGTCCTCAAAGCCGTCAGTGTATGAGGATGCCGCCGAAGCACCCCATTGGAGGGAGTGGCGACGCCCGGGCTGCTGAAGCACCGGAGCACGGTGTGAATATGGAGACAAGGGTTGTCGTCGCCGCAGACGAGGTGGAGAATGAGGCTGCCAACAAGCGGAGGCAGGTCGAGAAAGAACTGCAAGCGACTCTAGCAGGCCTAGAATTCATCAACAGCCTTCCCGATGATATGTTGACAGCCATCATATCCCTCCTCCCAATCAAATATGGGGCGAGGACAACCGTCCTTTCCCAGCGGTGGCGCCCCCCATGGCTCTCCACCCCTCTTGACCTCATCGACACCCACGAGATCTGCCATGGCTATCGCAAAAGCTTCGATGCGTTCTCCCAGATCCTCGGCAGTCACCATGGCCCAATCAAAGGCCTTATTGCGGGCAAGTTCCGTTCCAACGGCAAGGACCAAGCCAAGCTTGACAAGTGGTTCCGATCCCCCGCCCTAGATCAGCTCGAGGAGCTCAGTTTTAATGATGGGCATATGCGCTCGCTGCCAACGTCCGCGCTCCACTTCGTGCCCATGTTGCACCTCACCTAGTTCATGAACTGCCATTCCCCCCTTAATGACGCGCCCGCTCTTTTTCTACCACGACTGAAGCACCTTGAGCTCATCGCCGTCTGCACCCCAAAGGATGACATGGAGCGCCTACTCCGCGGCTGTACTGCACTCGAGTTCCTTCGTCTTCAGGTAATGAATTGGTCGAGTAGCTTCCACATCACCTCCATGACTCTTCGGACTATTTATGTGTGTTGTTGGTGCTGCAACAAGAGATCACAAAAGGTGGATCACAATATAGTCATTTAGGACACACCTTCACTTGAGAGATTACTTGTAGTTGAGCAACAAGGTCCAACAAGAATCAATGTCATTTCTGCACCGAAATTGATAGTGGTGGGCTACTCGTCTGTTAGATACTTTCAGGTACAACAGTCGCCTTTTACCTCTCCTTCTTGATATGAACATTATTTCTAATTTTGAAGATGTACGTTCATCTGTCATCTAGAAAAGCTTCACCCAGATTCTGCGCACAGTGAAGGTCTTGGCACTAGAATCTATCGGCCCCAACCTGGACCAAGTTGTTAGTTTCCTGAGATGCTTTCCGTGCCTGAAGAAGCTGTATATCGAGGTAATGTTCCTTTCCTATTAAATGTTAACCATAAGGGAGTTCAATTTTTGGCACCTTTTCCCAAGTTTACAATGACAATGTACTACAATTTCTGAAGGAATTTTGGAGGATTTCAGGACATACACTCCCACCCCATATTGGTTGCTTGATTCATATGGTTACAATACATAAGCATTTCTCCTTTGGATTCATCTGTACTAGTTTTCTTAGGGAATTTTTCATCCACTCCAACCTCTTGTGAAGAAGGCTACATTTTTCTAGATTGTAATCAAATGCCCATGTTAATCATGTCAGATCGAAGATGCATGGCACATTGGTGCATTTTACAAATCCTGCAAACCAAATAGGCCTGTAGTAGTGTTCAAAACTGCATGTAGGCACTAACACGTTCTCTTCTTTTGCAGATAATAATAGGCCCGGTGGTGGATAATGTTTATAACGACAATCACATCGAATGCCTGGATCTGCATCTCTCAAAAATTACTTTGAACTCCTATCGAGGGACCTTACCAGAGATTATATTCGCCAGGTTCTTTGTTGCCAGAGCAAGGGAGCTGAAGGTAATGAGGTTGAACATGCATTTAAATAGGAAATATGAATGGTTTGTTGATCCGAGCCAGCAGCTACTGCAGAATGGAAGAGGCTCCAAAAAAGCTAAATTTCGTACTGGAACTGCATATGACAGAGTAATTGGAAGTCATTGTGTTAACCCCATACATGACTTGTCAGCGGCTGATCCCTTTGCACAAATGACGAGGTTTCGAAACCAGCCTTACTATTTCTATTTTTAGTTTGAACCTCTCTTATATCCATGTTTAGCTGATCAGCATGGGCGTTTGCAGCTGAATGAGCTGAATTTCATTTCTAATATCAGTTTGAACCTTGTAATCTTCGAATTTGAGCCATGTAACTCTGGAATTTGAACCTTGTAATATTTCAGGCTTTTGTAGTACTATCGTTGAAATGGCATCGTATGAGACTCGTATATTGGTAGTACTATTTTGACCTTAATATGCAATATACTTAGATTTTATTAACCATTCACGATCAGGGATGTCGGCGTGCGACACCTATGGGATCCCAAGAGGCCCCTTTACGATTCGGCGGGGGGAGAGGTATGCGCAAAGAGCAGAACCAACGATCGACGCGGGGCGATTTTACCCAGGTTCGGGCCGCTCATCAGCGTAAAACCCTACTCCTGCCTTGTGTTATTATTAGTGTTCTTGAGCCCAGGCTTCAGGAGCGCTCACAGTGAACAGTACGTTCAAGAGCAGCTACGCATGCAGAATGGGTCAGAAGCTCCTCCCCCTGTAGCAGTTGCCTTGGGCCTCCTTTTATACCACAAAGGGGTCACCACAGTGGCAAAATGTACATACATTGAGGTGTAAAGGAGCTACAGGGTCATCATACCTAACCTCTGACGGATTAGGACGAACGCATTTAATGCACCGTGAGGTGTCCGTTTAGGTGTCCTCACTTTCTCGGGGATGGAAAAAGAGGCCATCCCATCAGCACCGCTTAAGCTCTCCTCCATTGGCGCATCGCCACGCATCCAAAGAAGGACCTAGAATGTCGGGTTTGTTGCTGTGCTAGAGTGGTGGCACAGCGACAAAACCTTGCCGGGAACCAAGCCTTGCCGGGAGCCGAGCCTTGCCGGGCGCTGCAGGCCACCCCGGCAAGATCTTGCCGGGGAAGTTGGCCTTCGGATTCCAGCTCTTCTTATCTGCTGATCCTCATATCTATAACTTGAGAATATCCTTGGTGGCCTGAGTCAATCTCGAACTATTCACCGACAAGCCTTGCCGCGAGTATGGCTACAACTGCCCGTGCACAAGTACGGGGTACTAATGCCCCAATACTTAGTACACCGACATGAGCCCCCGGGCCTAGGCCATACACGAGTGCGAGGCGTTGTTGGGCTAGGCCCAAACAGTGCACGGGCACACGTGGCAGGGGATTCACTGCTCGTAAATATCCTGTTTACTGTGCCCCCCACTACGCGTGCCGAATGCGTGACGTGGGAAGCGTGCCTCAAAAGCTGCAACTGCAACGCGCCCGCAGAGGCGCATTCACATTGGGGAGTAAAAGAGGCGGCCCCGCTCCTTCCCCATAAAAAGGAGAAGCCGCAGAGGCACAGGCCTATTTACCCCCCTTTTCTTCTCAATCTGGCCATCGCCATTGCTTTCCTTCCTTCGAGCTCAGAGCAAAGCCTGCCCTCTTCCGCTCGCCGCCTCCACGCCCGCTCCATCCCCGGCTTCCGCCCTTGCAGTCTCCATGCCGCCCAAGACCAGCAAAGGCAAAGGCAAGGAGGCGAAAGCCGATGTCCCGGAGAGCGAACTGGTGAAGATGCGGAAGAAGTACGTCGTCTTCGCCCCGTCGTTTGATGCGGAAGCTTTCAAGAGGCGGTACCAGCGTATGTGGGCGAGGGAGACGCAAGCTCACCCCGCCACTCGCGTGATTCCAGGTTCTTGCTCCAAGAGTGGGTCGGACAGATACCCCTTTTTCGTCGCATATTTCTATTGCGGGCTCTGTCCTCCCTTTTCTGACTTCTTCAAAGACATCATGTACACATACGGCTTCCATCTTCTCGACTTCACGCCAAACGCCGTAATGTGTATGTCTGTCTTCGCTCATCTTTGCGAAAATTTTGTCGGAGTAGTTCCCAATACCGCCCTCTTCCGCCATTATTTTATTCCTCGCATCCAAAAGGGGGAGGCCCTTTCTGGTTCTATCGCCTGGATTCCACGGGCTTGGAATAAGGAGATATACCCAGAGGGAGTTTACCGGGAGAAGTGGGATGAATGGCGGTCTGAGTTGTGCTGGATCAAGGAAGCAGATCCTCATCCGTTCTGTTTGCCTCGACGACAGAAGGCGGTCCGAGGCAGCGATTGGAGCGGCCTTGCCGCGGAGGACGAGAGGCTCACAATCGCCACCACCAGGATCCTTCACCTGAAAGCCGCTGGGCTCACTATGGAGATGATCGGCTTCGATTTCCTCCGTCGCCGCATCGCCCCGCTACAGAACAGGGGAAGACCAGCTTGGGAGTACCGGAACGCAGCGGACATCATGAGGCTGCGCCCTGGATTGAACAACAATTTGACTGCCATGCAACTCGGCGCCCTCCGCCAAAAGCTGTTCCAACGCGACGACAAGCATCGGTTGCCGGCAAGGATTGTCCCTCTGTGCAACAACTCTGCTCTGGGATCAATCATCGCCTTCATGCCGATGTTCAACGCCCACGGTCCTGACGCGACATGGGCTGAGCCATCCGAGCAAGATGCACAGAAGTTCTTTGATAACTTGACGGAGAGGGCCGTCCGGGAAGAAGCAGACTTGCTCCGAGCCACCACCGACGAAGAGGTGGCATACATCACCACCAGGGCGGAGGAGGCAAATCTTGCCGCGAAGGCCGGCAGCGTCGGCTTCGCGGAATGGGAAACCAGTGATGCAGAGGTGCTGCTGGAGGAAGATCCTGCCGGGAAGGACAAAGCTGCCGGGGAACAGGGCAGCACTGCCACTGAGAACTCGTCCAACGAAGACACGGCTGAAGAAGATCCGCAAGAAGAGCTCCCAGCCCCGAAGAAGACAAAGCCTGTTCTTCGAAAGGCTGCGTCTGGCATCCCGGCAAGCCAACCTTCCTCGAGCAGCGAGGCTCCCGACAAGAAAGTGGCCGGCAAGACTGCGCCGCGGCAAGGGGTTCGATAGCAACCTGCGCGGCGCGCGAGACCCACACCAGCGGCAACTGCGGCGACAGGGGTGTCTCGCACTACCGCACCGGAAGCTGAGGTGACGGAAACGCGCCAACCCCCGGCGCCTGCCACAGCCAAGCGACCTAGGACCCCTCCTCCGCCTCCCCACTCAGACATCGCAACGGAGGCCGAATTCGACATCTTCGGCTTTAGTTCGGAGCGAGAAGAGGAAGAGTGAGTACCTTGCCACAGCCTTTATCTTCCAATCTTGGATCAATCTTACTGACTTGCTTGTATTGTCTCTGCAGTGATGCAGAAACCTTGCTAGAGAGGATGACGAAGAGGATAAAGACTTCTACGGGCGACGAGCCCCCGGCAGGCTCCACGAGCGTGCCAGAAACTGTCATCGTCAGCCCGGAGCTCAGCCCTCAACGCAGTCCCCAGCACAGCCCCCAGCGTAAGTTCGTTGCTCTTTTTTCGTTGGCGGGCGTTGAGGTTTCTATTCTTGCCGCTGATATCTCTGGGCTTGCAGGAGAAGAACGGCAACAAGGAGAGTTATTGGAAGACGCTCCCGTCGTGCCACCTCCATCAACCACGCCGCCCACAAGCGCATCCCCGGCAAGGGATCTTATCGACGAGCCCATCTTGATTGAGGAGGAGCCGGCAAGCATGGGCACCGGCAACCCTCCCCCGGCAACTGAGGTCGCCGGGAGGGGCGAGGCCACCTCTCAACAGCTCGACGCAGGTAACTGATTGCCTTAGTGCGCTTGCTATTCTTTCCTTTATCTCTTTTTCTTTGGTCCCTTCGAACTTCAATCTTGATCTTATTCTATTTCCCTCCTTTGTCCTCCAGAGTCCCCTGTGATGGAACACATGGACGTCGACGTTGTCATCGAGGAGACCGCCAGGGACACCGCTGCCGAGGCAGATAGGATCGCCGCCAGCGAGGCCGCCAAAGATGCCACTGTCGAGGCCGCCGAGACTGTGCAGGAGGAACCCGCCAAAGAGCCTGCCGAAGAGGATGGCAAGGAGGCTGATGACCGTACTGACGGCATTCCTGCCGCAGGAGCGCCAGGCGCTGCGCCGGCCACGAAGCCCCCTGCTACTGGTGAGGCGGTTGTTGAGGATCAACCGTCAACATCTGAAGGCCCCTCATCCAGCAAATATCTCAAGGTTGGCGAGAACCTGTTCGTCAACTTGCCGGGGACGGCAAGCATTGGGGCACCAACCGAAGGGGAAGTCTTCGACGAGGAAATCATCACTGCTGCCGGGCTCGAGGTTGTTGATGACCCAGGCGCTAGCAGCGGCAAGTCTGAAGAGGATCAGCTCCTTCAGGCCATGGGCGAAAATTTCCGCAAGCTCCAGGCTCTCCACCGCGCCCGAAAAGAGAAAGCAGATTCCAGAATGGCAGTTGTCGAGGTGGCCGAAGCAGATTTCCAGAGGCGCGTCGAACAAATGCAAGTCTGGTACGCCGAGGCCCTCCAAGAGTTGACTGCTGGCCGAGAACAAGTGAGCCAGCAGTGGACGGAAATCCTCCTGAAACAATCTGACATGGAGAAGGCGCAGGATGAAGCTACGCAGAGAATTGCTGCTGAAGATGCTCTCCTGACGAGGCGTCGCGTTGTGCTTGATGCTCACGAGGAAGACCTCACCGCACGTGAGCAGGCGCTCGCTGCCAAACTTCACAGCAAAGATGAAGATATCGAGAAGCTTGTCGCGCGGCGGACCCAGGAGCTGGAGTAGAAGCACAAAGAGGCGCTCGAAGCTCTAACTGCAGATCATGCCGGCAAGCTCAAGGAGGCCATCGATGCTGCCGAGGCTGTAGAGGCCGCCAAGAATGAGCTAGGCGACAAAGTCAAGAAGCTGGAAGCGGATCTTGAAGAACACGGCAAGGAGCTCTCAACGCTCAAAGGCGACAGGGAAAAAACCCTCCACACCTTGGCGGAGATGCAAGTTGCCATGTCTAACAAGACCAAGCAGCTCTCCTCAGCAAATGAAGCCATTGCCGTTCTGGAGCTGAAGCTGACCACGTTGCAGAAGTCCCTCGAGGCCGGCAGGGCCCGTGAGAAGGCTCTACTCAAAGATCTCCAGGGAGAGAGGAACCTGCTCAAGAGCGCTGCCGCCGCCCAAATCGATTATGAAAAGGGGGTGGAAATCTGGACTGGACGTCTCATCGACGCTGCGGAGAAGCTTACGGCAGAACTGTCAGCCATGGGCCTGTCAAACTTCAGGTATTCTTCCGAGGAAAGGATATCTTCGAGTGCCAGATTGACGATGTTCTTCGAGAGCATCATTGATGGCCTGAAGTTGCTCCAGTCTAACCGGGCGACTCAATTGGCCAATGAGACCCGCCGGCTTTGCCGGGCCGTCCTCCGCAAAGTGCTCATCAAGGTGGTGCACCACAATCCCGGCATCGACCTCTCCAATGCGCTTGGCCATCTGCCAAAGGACGCAAATCTTGAGGCGCTCGAAGAGCTTGTCGCGCCTATCCTTGAGAAGGTGGACTCCATCAAAAGGATCGAAGGCCAGCGCAGAGATTAACTGCCCCACCTTTTCTTGCCGTCGTCATTCCATGTCAAAGACAATTAAGTCTCAAGTTAGAATTGCGGCAACTCATTAATGTAATATAACTTTCTTATGTTTGGGTACATGCTTGCTATTTTCCTTGTCTGATTCCTTTGTGTATGGAGTTCATCCTATGCTTACTGAAAAACTTGTCGGCGCGCAACCTGCCGCGAGCGCTGGGTGCGGGACTTCAGCAGCCTGCTGGAGGCGCAGCGGTCGGCAAGACTCCTTGGCGTTCTCAGTGCAGCCACTTAAATCGTTGAGCGGACTCGAAACAAAATAAGGGCGCAACTGATTACAACAAGGGTTCCTTCGCGTGCAGATTTTCCATACAAGAGTCGAAATCATCCAAGGAAATAACTTTGCAATAAAGGAAACTTGTTCTAGGTTCTTAGAACTTAGCTTTCTGTCACTGTCCTTCCTCCGGCAAGCGTCGATTCCGAACATCGCCAACTGGTACTCATATCTCCCTTCCCCCCCGGCAAATGTGCACGCGAGGAATCCCTCTGTCTTTTAAGAAAATAAAGATATGAAACCTTGGCGGTTCGTTAGAACTTATCGGGAGTAGGTGTCATACAACATCTTAGACAAACATGCATATATAAATATGAACATGGAAATCAATAAGGGAATGCACAACACTTAAATTTATTCATTTGTGCTCAGGGTCTGCACCTGGCTTTGTACGAAGGATCATATGCCTCGCCGGCAAGACTTGTACAAAAGGGTGGTTGCCGGGGGCCCCCGGCAACCGCGCCTTACGGGTAGAACTTGCGAAGATGTTCGATATTCCAGGAATTGCTCACTGGAACGCCATCTTCGGTCTCCAAGCGAACAGCGCCGGGCCTGGTGACTCGTACTACCCGATAAGGGCCTTCCCACTTTGGCGTCAACTTGTTTGAATTCTTGGCGGATTGAATCCGCCGAAGAACAAGGTCGCCTTCCTCAAGGCTTCGGGCATGAACTTTGCGGCTATGGTAGCGGCGCAAAGCTTGCAGGTAGCGTGCAGCTCGCACAGCAGCCTGAAGACGATTCTCCTCGAGGAGCACAGCGTCATCTTGCCATAGTTGCTCTTGCTCAAGCTCATCATAAGCAAGCACTCGAGGTGATCCGTATGTGAGTTTTGTGGGGAGAACTGCTTCCGCTCCGTAGACCAGAGCGAAGGGTGTCTGGCCGGTGGCTCGATTTGGTGTCGTTCTGATTGACCAAAGAACCGCCAGCAACTCATCAATCCAGTGTCTTCCGCACTTTTTCAGCCTGTCAAAGGTTCTGGTCCTGAGACCGCGCAGCACTTTAGCATTGGCCCTCTCCGCTTGGCCGTTGCTTCTCGGATGAGCAACGGAGGCAAAACAAATTTTTCCGCCAAGGTCTTGGATGTACTGCATGAAGGTGCGACTTGTGAATTGCGTGCCGTTGTCGGTGATGATCCCGTTGGGCACACCGAAATGGCAAACTATCCCTTTAAAGAACTTGACGGCTGATTGTGCTGTCACCTTCCTCACTGCTTCCACTTCCAGCCACTTTGTGAACTTGTCGATAGCAATGTACAAGTACTCAAAGCCCCCGGTAGCACAGGGGAAAGGGCCCAGTATGTCGAGCCGCCAGACCGAAAATGTCCAGGAGAGAGGGATTGTCTGAAGAGCTTGAGCTGGTTGATGCGATTTCTTCGAATGAAACTGGCACGCTTCACACTTAGTTACTAGTGCAGTTGCATCCTGGAGAGCGGTGGGCCAAAAGAAACCTTGCCGGAATACTTTCCCGGCAAGTGCTCTTGACCCTATGTGAGAGCCACATATGCCTCCATGTATTTCTGCCAACAGCCCTAGTCCATCCTCCCGAGGAATGCACTTCAATTTCATGCCGTTTGGTCTCTTTCTGTACAGGACGTCATCGATGAACTTGTACATAACAGACCAACGGGCTACTCTTTCCGCTTCTTCCTGTTCCTCCGGGAGTTCTCCTGTTTGAAGGAAATGGACAATGTGCTGTGCCCATGCTGGAGTCTGGGGCTCGACAGCTAGGACTAAAGGCATCTCCTCCGCCGGGGGAACGTTTGTCTCGACGGCAAGGGCCTGAGCCCCTGCTGGAGCCTGTTGTTCCCCGGCAGGCATGTCGTCGATCCCGGCAACTTCCTTGCCGGCGGCTCCCGGGAGCTCTGCCGGGAAGTACTGACCAGAATTCAACTTTCTTCTCTTTTCTTGCCGCATTGATGGCACCACGGATGGTTGAGTCAATTGGAGCACAAAAGTTCCTGGTTCCATAGGCAACTTGAGGGCGGCACGCTTTGACAGGTCATCAGCAATACTGTTCTCGGCACGAGGGACGTGCTCCATTTGCAGACCGTCAAAGTGCTCTTCCATCTTTCTCACTTCATCCACGTAGGCTTGCATCAATGGACTCTGATAACTCTTGTTAACTTGCCTGACGAGAAGCTGCGAATCGCCTCTGATGACGAGCTTTTTGATACCAAGGTCTGCCGCAATCCTAAGTCCGGCAAGCAAACCCTCGTATTCTGCTGTGTTGTTGGTTGAACTTTCCCGGGGAAAATGCATTTGGACTACGTACTTGAGGTGCTTTCCGGTGGGTGCGATAAGCAGCACGCCAGCACCGGCGCCTTGCAGCGAAAAAGCCCCGTTAAAGTACATAACCCATTGTTGGTCAATTTCCTTGCCGGGGAGAGTTGTTTCTTGAACCTCTTCGTCTGGCGTTGGGGTCCATTCCGCAACGAACTCCGCCAAGGCCCTGCTTTGAATTATCGAAGTGCTTTCAAACTTGGGGCCAAAGCTCGACAACTCCAACGCCCACTCCACGATCCTGCCGGTTGCTTTTGGATTTCGCAAGATCCGTTGCAACGGAAAGCGAGTGATGACGGTGATTTCATGTGCTTGCAAATAATGGCACAGCTTCCTCGAGGCCATAAGGAGGCCGAAAAGCAACTTCTGCACACCAGAATATCTTGACCTAGCTCCTTGTAAAAGAGAGCTAACAAAATAAACTGGGCGCTGCACCACCTTTTTCTTCTGCAATGGTTCTTCTGACTGCACAGATCTTGTCTTGCCGGGATCAATCCTTGCCGGGGAAGATCCTGTCATGTCACCTGACGGTCCTACCGCTGGTGTTGCTTCCTCATCAGCTTCTCTCTACGCCACTAACGCAGCACTAACCACTTGATTTGTCGCTGCCAGATACAGCAGCAACGGCTCTTGTGGTTTAGGCGCGACTAGCGCCGGTGGAGAGGAAAGGTATTTCTTCAAATCTTGCAGCGCAGCCTCCGCCTCCGGAGTCCATTTCATTGGACCTGCCTTCTTCAAAATTTTGAAAAAGGGCAGGGCACGCTCAGCAGATTTGGAAATGAACCTGCTTAGGGCGGCAACACAGCCGGCAAGACGACGCACATCCTTGACGCGTCTTGGCGCTTCAATGTGTTCAATAGCTTTGATCTTGTCGGGGTTCGCTTCGATTCCCCGGCAAGATACAAAGAATCCGAGGAGCTTGCCGAAAGGAACACCGAACACGCACTTCTCAGGATTGAGCTTTAAGTTGATCTTGCGTAGATTTGCAAATGTTTCTTCTAAATCTTGTATGAGCGTCGCTTTGTCCTTGGTTTTGACCACTATATCATCCATGTACGCCTCCATATTTCTATGGAGTTGAGGCTCAAAACCAATTTGGACCGCTCTCGCAAATGTAGAACCAGCACTTTTCAACCCGAAAGGCATTCATATAAAACAATACGTACCACATGGGGTGATAAATGCGGTCTTCTCTTCATCTTCTTTCGCCATGAAAATCTGATGATACCCTGAATAGGCATCAAGGAAGGACAGGAGATCACAACCAGCGGTGGAGTCCACAATCTGGTCGATGCGCGGCAAGGGAAAGGGATCTTTTGGACAGGCTTTATTGATATCTGTATAATTGATACAAAGCCTCCATTTCCCATTTGCTTTGCGCACCACAACCGGATTGGCCAACCAGGTTGGATGAAGCACTCCTCTAACCAATCCTGCCGCCTCTAGCTTTCTGATTTCCTTGGCAATGAATTCTTGCCACTCCAAGGCTTGCTTCCTGACCCTCTGCTTGACGGGCCGTGCGTGAGGACAGACAGGAAGGTTGTGCTCAATTAACTCCCTGGGAACATCGGGGATGTCAGACGGTTGCCATGCAAACACGTCGACATTCGCCCGTAAGAAGGCAATGAGCGCGCTTTCCTATTTGTTATCTAGGATGGAACTTATGGTGAAAGTTCCTCCCGTTCCGTCCTCCCTAACGGGCACCTTCTTGGTCTCCGGTGGAGCAGCCTTGGATCTCTTGTTCTTGCCGGTGGAACTCTCTGGTGCATCCTCGACAGAAGCGCAGCACTCCGAGGAGGCGCGCTTACCGGAGTTCGCGCCAAGATTCTCGCCGGTCTTCTTCTTCTTCCCCCCGGGAGTTCCAGCGGCAGGAGCTGATGCCTTGACGGCAGGTGCTGCAACTGCTTCCCAGTAAAGTTGGTCGGCACAGATGAGCGCATCCTTTTTATCGGAATGGATAGTGATGACGCTCAACGGCCCGGGCATCTTCAAAACATTGTATGCATAGTGTGATGCCACCATAAACTTAGCCAGCGCTGGCCGACCAAGGATCCCATTGTATGACATGGGGATCTTGGCAACATCAAACACTACCTTCGTGGTCCTGTAGTTGAGCTCGCTACCAAATGTCACCAGCAGCGTAATCTTGCCCTTGGGCTGGGTTCTTCCCGGATTGACCCCTTGAAATGTACCCATTTCTTTGAGGTCCTCATCAGGAATTTGGAGCTTCTTGAGCACATCCGGTGAGATTAGGTTTAGCCCGGCCCCACCGTCAACTAGCATTTTCGTCACCTTGAGGTTGCGAATTGTTGGTGAGACCAACAATGGCAAGCACCCGACCGCAGTTGTGCGATCAGGGTGATCCTCGGCGTCGAAAATGATAGGCGTGTTGGACCACTTCAGGGGCCTACATGCATCTGGCGATGGCTCCGCTGCATTGACTTCCCGCACCCACTGTTTGAGTCAACGGTGGGAAGAATGCAGCGAGGCACCCCCATCGATACACATGGCCTCTGTAGCTTTCTGGAATTCTTGCTCACTGGACTCATCGTCTTCTTCATCATCATCTTCTTCTTTGTCTCGGCCTCGAGCGGGCCTCTCCCTCTGTTGCTTGGCCTTGCCGCGGTGCCCCCCTCGGCCACCGTGCTTCTTGCCGGATCCGTCAGCACCATCTTGGGCCTTCTCCTTATCTCGCCTTTCATACTTGGCCCTCCGTTTCTCGGCAAGCTGTTCAACTTGCCGGCAGTTTTGGAGATCGTGGCCCTTGGTGTGATGGATCTTGCAATACTGCTTGCCGGAGCTTTCCGACTTGTCGGCAGCCGCCAAGGCCTGACAGGAAGGGCACCCGGCAAGATCCTTGCCGGGGTCACCAACCTTGGCCTTCTTGGCGGCGCCAGGGTTGTCGGATTCCTCGACAGCAAGCACGGCCTTGCCTACGCGTTTCCTGTTCCGCCGCCGGCCTTTCCTTGATGGGGTCGCGGCGTCTTCATCTTCGGATTCGCCTGCCGCGCCAACAGCCTCGCCAGGGAGTTTCCTCCCCTCTTCAGCTCGAGCGCATTTATCGGCCAAAGCGTAAAGCTCGGCAATACTCCTGACTTTGTTCATCGCCAGCTCCTCCCGCACTCTGCGGTTACGCACGTTCTGATGAAACACGCTAATGACAGCGGCAGGGTGAACGTCAGGAATATTGTACTACACCCGGCTGAACCTCTGCATAAACTTGCGTAGAGATTTGCCCTCCTTCTGAGGGATGATATGCAAATCACTCTCTTGGCTAGGAGCTTGGTGGCCTCCAACAAAGGCGCCAACAAACTGATGGCACAGATCTGACCAAGAAGAAATAGAATTCTCCGGCAGATGCATCAACCACGACCTGACGTTGGGCTTGAGCACCAACGGGAAGTAGTTGGCAAGTATCTTGTCATCTCGGCCCCCGGCAGCCTGCACCGCAATGGTGTAGATGCTTAGGAACTCTGAGGGATGGGTCTTATCGTCATATTTCTCCAGGACCTCTGGCTTGAAGGTTCGGGAATTGGGCCACTGGACTTGCCGCAGCTCACGGGTAAACGCTGGAGTCCCCACCTCATAAGGCAAGTCTCCTACGTCCCCTAGCGCAGGCTCATCGACAGTCGGCCCTGCGCGCTTATCAGACTGATAGCACGCTTCCCGTCGCCGCTCGATGGTAGTTCGAGCGTCCTCCTTGCCTCGTTCCTGGAGAACTTGACGATGATCGTGGCGCATCCATGGATCGGATGACGCCGTGGAAACTTCTTCATGGCGGTCGACCTGCTGGGTTGTCGGCCGCCGCTGGTGTCGCGGAGGGGAGTGCACCGTGGTTGCACCACCTCCGGTTTTGTCCACATCGGCTCGCGCCGGATCGATGGGCCTTCGCTGTGAGGGCCCTGCCTCTTGCAGCCCATCTTTGTTGGCGAAGCCGATAAGGCTCTGGATAGTAGCTCGCCACTCCTCCATCTTCTCCTGGGCAGGAGGGAAATCAAGGAGCAGCTACGCACGTGCCAAGGCTTCCGCTGGCGTAGGCGGCGGCGACAGGTGCGAGGTACATGAGGTGCTCTGACTCCTAGCCATGTTAGAAGGAGCACCATCACGGTCACGTGACCGCGCGCCACCTTCGCCGGCAGCTCGGTGTGCATGCTGGTCCCGCGCATCTTGGGATCGATGTGCAGAAATCTTTTCATGGGGATGCCCTGAACCACCAGCGCCATGACGTCGCTCATCATGCACGACCTGCGTAGGCCATGATGCTTGCGCTGGCGCGGGAGCTCCAGCAGGCGTCCTCCGATCTCTGGAATTCGTTGTGCCACCCATAGGCAACACAGCTCTGTCTCTGGATCCAGCGGCGTGTGGGTTGTCGCTGCCACTGCGAACGATGCCGCTCGCCTGGTTCGGATCACCAGAACGCCGTGGAGGTTCTAGTCCTCTTCCTTCTGCACCCACACCATCTCCCGTACGCGAAGGCGCAGGCAAAACGGACGTGGATGGTTGTGCCGTCGCAGCGCTCTTCTTCTTGGGTGGCATGATGATGAAGATGATGAATAAACTAAGCCGCCGATCACTAGATCAGGTTCACGCAACCTTCAATCCCCCTACCTGGCGCGCCAAAGATGTCGGCGTGCGACACCTATGGGATCCCAAGAGACCCCTTTACGATTCGGCGGGGGGAGAGGTATGCGCAAAGAGCAGAACCAACGATTGACGCGGGGCAATTTTACCCAGGTTCGGGCCGCTCATCAGCGTAAAACCCTACTCCTGCCTTGTGTTATTATTAGTGTTCTTGAGCCCAGGCTTCAGGAGCGCTCATAGTGAACAGTACGTTCAAGAGCAGCTACGCATGCAGAATGGGCCAGAAGCTCCTCCCCCTGTAGCAGTTGCCTTGGGCCTCCTTTTATACCACAAAGGGGTCACCACAGTGGCAAAATGTACATACATTGAGGTGTAAAGTAGCTACAGGGTCATCATACCTAACCCCTGACGGATTAGGACGAATGCATTTAATGCACCGTGAGGTGTCCGTTTAGGTGTCCTCACTTTCTCGGGGATGGAAAAAGGGGCCATCCCATCAGCACCGCTTAAGCTCTCCTCCATTGGCGCGTCGCCACGCATCCAAAGAAGGACCCAGAATGTCGGGTTTGTTGCTGTGCTAGAGCGGTGGCACAGCGACAAAACCTTGCCGGGAGCCGAGCCTTGCCGGGCGCTGCAGGCCACCCCGGCAAGATCTTACCAGGGAAGTTGGCCTTCGGATTCCAGCTCTTCTTATCTGCTGATCCTCATATCTTTAACTTGAGAATTTCCTTGGTGGCCTGAGTCAATCTCGAACTGTTCCCCGACAAGCCTTGCCGCGAGTATGGCTACAACTGCCCGTGCACAAGTACGGGGTACTAATGGCCCAATACTTAGTACACCGACAAGGGATCCAGCCGGAAGCAGAGCAATGGCAAGCGTCGTCGCAAAAAGATGTAGTTGATTAGATGCTCATTTATCCTAGTTTAGTATGCATGTAATTGCTTACTTTGGTGTGTGGAAATGTTATGTGTGTAGTCACTTATGTAATTGTATGCTTAATTCGGTTACGCAATGCTATTTTTATAAGTATATATGTTGATGTTCTGTAGACAGAGGAAATCACATCGCACGTGGACTAAACAATGGAACCCGTCGGTGATGATTTCATCAATCACTCACAATTGTATACCAGCAATCGTTTGCTCACAGCACACATGGCTTGTTAACAGGAATCGTCTTTGTTGTTATCGGTCTTCCCACACATTTTCGATTACACACATGTTTGCTATGTATCACACACATCTTGTTAAGTTGAACCATTTCTGTTCTCTTGGCTCAACGCAAACAGTTCATTCGAGTGAACTGTATGCCGTATATCGCACACACCTTCACCTGGCTGACCGTTTCTTTTGTGTTGCCTAATCATAAACAGTTCATCCGAGTGAACTGTATGCCGTATATCGCACAACCTTCATCTGGCTACCCGTTTCTGTTCTTCTGCCTCATCGCAGACAGTTCATTGAACTGAACCGTATGCCCAGCATCGCACACACAACTAAAATCTGAACCCTATTTGATGTATCCACCATCGCAAACGTTTTGCATCTTTTTGATGGTTTTTTACATCACCGTTTGCGATTAATGCATCACACACAGTTTCTTCAAAGGGTCTCTAATCGTAGTGTCGCGTTAGCAGCATCCTGCAGTAGTGCAAGAACCACCGGAGGGGGGCCCCTGGGTGAGCACAACCCACCAGGGCGCGCCGCCCCTCCAGGCGCACCCAGGTGGGTTGTGCCCACCTGGTGGCCCCGTAGACCCTGACTCCGACACTATAAAATCCTATTTTTGGAGAAAAAATCAGGGAGAAAGAATTATAGCGTTTCACGATATGGAGCCGCCGCCACCTCCTGTTCTTCATCGGGAGGCCAGATCTGGAGTCCGTTTGGGGCTCCGGAGTGGGGGATCTTCGATCTTCGTCATCACCAACCCTTCTCCATCGCCAATTCCATGATGCTCCCCACCGGGAGTGAGTAATTCCTTCGTAGGCTCGCTGGTCGGTGAGGAGTTGGATGAGATTCATCATGTAATCGAGTTAGTTTTGTTAGGGCTTGATCCCTAGTATCCATTATGTTCTGAGATTGATGTTGTTATGACTTTGCCATGCTTAATGCCTGTCACTTTGGGCCCGAGTGCCATGATTTCAGATCTGAACTATTTATGTTATTACCATTATATCTATGTTCTAGATCTGATCTTGCAAGTCATATTCACCTATTATGTGTTATGATCCGTAAACCCCGGTGTGACAGTAATCGGGATACTTTCCGGTGATGACCGTAGTTTGAGGAGTTCATGTATTCACTATGTGCTAATGCTTTGTTCCGGTTCTCTATTAAAAGGAGGCCTTAATAACCCTTAGTTTCCTTATGGACCCTGCTACCACGGGAGGGTAGGATAAAAGATTTCATGCAAGTTCTTTCCATAAGCACGTATGACTATTTACGGAATACATGCCTACATTATATTTATGAATTGGAGCTAGTGCCATATCACCCTAGGTTATGACTGTTATATGATGAATATCATCCAATGAATTCACCGATCCAATGCCTACGGATTTTCCATTTATTGTCCTTGCTAAGTTACTAATGTTGCTGGTACTGTTACAATTGCTACAAAATCATTGCTATCACTGTTACCATTACTGCTACTATTGTCACTGCTACCAAAACTATCATATTACTGTGCTACTGATTACTTTGCTGCAGATATTTAATCTCCAGGTGTGGTTGAATTGACAACTCAGCTGCTAATACTTACAAATATTCTTTGGCTCCCCTTGTGTCGAATCTATAAATTTGGCTTGAATACTCTACCCTCGAAAACTGTTGCGATCCCCTATACTTGTGGGTTATCAAGACCTTTTTCTGGCGCCGTTGCCGGGGAGCATAGCTATATTTGTTGAGTCACTTGGGATTATTATCTATTTATCACTATGAAGAATTTGAAAGTCACCAAGACTAAGATTTTTCCCTCTAAGACGAGGGGAGGTAAGGAACTGCCATCTAGCTCTGCACTTGATTCACCTTCTATTTTGAGTAGACTTGCAACACCACCACATGCTATTAATCCTGATATGTCGCAAGTTATTGATGATGCTAGTTCTGCTATGAATGCTACTCATGATGATGCTAGTACCTTGCTTGATGATAATATGCCACTAGGTGATTTTCTTGATGAACAAAATGCTAGAGCTAAAGATATTGAGAATGCTGAAACTTCTGAAGAACTTGAAACTGAAAATCTTGAAACACCTATTTGGCCTAGCTCTCCTAGATATGAATTGCCTAAGATACCTGAAGGTTATGTTAGGGATGAGGAGACAGCTAGAGATTTTCTTGCTTGCAATGATAGATATGATCTTAAGAAATTATTATGCAAACTGAAAGAAAAATCTTTGAATGCTAGAATGAAATGTGATCCTAAGTTTGCTACTTCGCCTATCTTTTTTGATGATAAGGATTATGAATTCTCTGTCAACCCAGAGTTAATTACTTTGGTTGAATCTGATCCTTTCCATGGCTATGAAATTGAAACTGTTGTGGCACACCTCACTAAATTAAATGATATAGCCACCCTTTTTGCCCATGATGATAAAATTTGCTACTATTATATTCTCAAATTATTTCCATTCTGATTAAAGGGTGATGCTAAGACATGGTACAATACTCTTGCTCCTGGTTGTGTGCGTAGGCCCCAGGATATGATTTATTACTTCTCTAAAAAATATTTTCCTGCTCATAAGAAACAAGTTGCCTTACAGGAAATATTTAACTTTGTTCAAATTGAAGAAGTGAGTCTCCCACAAGCTTGGGGGAGGCTTCTCCAATTGCTTAATTCTTTGCCTGATCATCCTCTTAAGAAAAATGTAATACTTGATATCTTCTATAATGGACTAACCAAAGCTTCTAGGGACTTCCTAGATAGTTGTGCTGGTTGTGTTTTCAGGGAACGAACTATTGAACAAGCTGAGGAATTATTGAATAATATATTGAAAAATTATGATGATTGGACTCTTCCTGAACCACCGCCCAAACCCACTCCGAAGAAGAGGGGTATCTTATATCTAAGTCCTGAAGATATGCAAGATGCGAAGAAAAGTATGAAGGAAAAAGGTATTAAAGCTAAGGATATTAAAAATTTACCTCCTATTAAAGAAATACATGGACTTGACAAGCCACCACCAAAGGTGGTAGAGGTAAACTCTTTAATGAAATTTGAAAAAAGTGATATCCCTTACAATAAGCATCCTAGTCAGTGCCTTTATGAGTTTGACAACTACATTAGAAAACAAGATCACTTCAATGAAAATGTTATGAAACAATTGAAATACAACTCCAATATGATTGCCCGCTTGAGTGACTTGTTATTTAGAATCTCCAATGATGTTAGAGGTGTAGGAAAACATGCCTCTATGGTTCAAACTCAACTAGAACAAGTTGCTAAATCTCAAAGAGAGTTGCTTGATGAAATGAATAATAATATAAATGACTTTGCTGTTAGAGTAGCAACTAGAGGAGGTAAAATGACTCAGGAACCACTTTATCCTGAGGGACACCCTAAAAGAATTGAACAAGACTCTCAAAGAATTAACACTGGTGCACCTAGTCCATCTAAAAAGAAGAAGAAAAAGAAAAATGATAGGACTTTGCATACCTCCTGATAATAATAATGATGCTTCTATTTCTGATGCTGAAACTCAATCTGGTAATGAACACTCATCTAGTGATAATGAAAAAGATAATGATGATGTTCATGAAGATGCTCAACCAGACAATGACAAACAACCAGACAATTATGTTGAAATTGAACCAGCTGTTGACCTTGATAACCCACAACCTAAAAATAAAAGATATGATAAAAGAGACTTTGTTGCTAGAAAACATGGAAGAGAAAGAGAACCATGGGTTTAAAAGCCCATGCCATTTCCACCTAAATCAACTAAGAAGAAAGATGATGAAGAATTTGAACGCTTTGCTGAAATGCTTAGGCCAGTCTTTTTGCGCACTCGTTTGACTGATATATTAAAGATGGCCCCTTATGCAAAATATATGAAAGACATCATCACTAATAAGAGAAAAATATCGAAAGCTGAAATCTCCACCATGCTTGCTAATTATTCTTTTAAGGATGGAGTACCTAAAAAACTTGGAGATCCGGGAATACCAACTATACCTTGCTCCATCAAAAGAAATTATGTCAAAACTTCTTTGTGTGACTTAGGAGCTGGTGTTATTGTTATGCCTTTCTCCTTATATAAAAGACTTGATTTGAATAAACTCACACCTACTGAAATATCTTTGCAAATGGCCGACAAATCAACTGCCATACCTATCGGTATTTGTGAGGATGTGCCTGTTGTTGTTGCAAATGTTACTATCTTAACTGACTTTGTTATACTTGAGATGCCCGAGGACGACAACATGTCGATTATCCTTGGTAGACCCTTTTTGAATACTGCAGGGGCTGTTATTGATTGCAATAAAAGCAAGGTTACTTTTCATATCAATGGTAATGAGCATACGGTGCACTTTCCGAAGAAACAATTCCAAGTGAATGGTATTAATGGTATTGAAAAATCTCCGACACTCACTATTGGAAGTTTTCAACTACCTTTACCTACTATAAAAAAGAAATATAAAAGGCTTATTGTTGGGGACATGCATATCCCCGTTCAGGTAACTTAGTGTTTTACGGAAGTTCTTCGGTTTCATGCTAATCGAAGGTGGTTGTTAATAAGACTTGATCAACCTTATTAATGGATCATTTTTGAGAGGTATGACGTTGATGAATTTAGTAAGCACAACCTTCTGCTCCCAACTTTTGTTTATGTTTTTTAGTTAAATAAAATAAAATGCCATGTTTTGTGTGTTTTCTGAATTTCCTGTGCAATAAAAAATGACCCAAAAATAAAAGTTCTCAGAATGCCCTGAAAATTTAACACGATTTTTTTCTGAATATTTCTGAATTTTTAGTACAAATAACATCACAAGGGGACGCACTAGGTGGGCACAACCCACCTGGGCGCGCTAGCAGCCCCAGGCGCGCCCTGGTGGGTTGTGGTCCCCACGTGGGTCCCCTCACTTATCTCCTTAGCCCATGTCATCACCTACCTCCAGAAAAAAATCACCATTGCTCTCTCTCTCTCTCTCTCTCTCTTGTGTTCTTGCTCTCAAACCCGCGGATTTCGATCTCTTTGCTCGAAGCTCCATTTGCGAAACTGTTTTGGGGGATTGCTACTTGGTATGTGACCCCTCCATTGCTCCAATTAGTTTTTGCTTTAGTGGTTTATATTTTGAATAATTAGCTACTCTTGGTGTTGTTGTAGATGAGCTTGCATGTTGAATTCTTAGAGTTCTAAGTAGTTTGAATGGTCAATATAGCCCCTATACCTCCCTATGAGTAGTTGCTATCAATCTTGTGAAGTTTTGTTGAAAAAAATTTGTGACCCAAAAATTTCAGAAAATTGTACGCAAATAAAATGAACTTCTTTGGAAGGAGTTCTTCGAGGAGGAGGTCCTCGGAGGCATCGTCTAGCAGTGGCTCAACTTGTCGGTCTTATGTTGAACCAAGTGCAAGTTCAATATGGGATGCCACTACCAAATCATGCTTATGGTCGTGTGAGGATTTCATGACGAGTGCAGGTTTCAAAGAAGAATTTGAGCAATATGCTCACAACGCTGAGCTCGGTCCCTACATTGAAGATAAGTGCATCCAGCATCTCAGCCTCACAGAATCATTTACTAAAGAATTTAAATTTCATCCTCATGAGTCTAGAGTTTCGTTTAAACTTTATGACCGTCCAATTACCATGCCTCTAGACGCGTTTAGTGGTGTGTGTAAAATTCCATTTTGGGGTTCGTTGGATGAACCACCAAGGTCTGAGTATGAGTCATTTTTGATTAATCTTTGCTACGGTGAGGACAGAGGGGTGACTCAAGGTAGAATAAAAAGCCTTCATTTCCCATCAATTCAATACTTTGCACTATTCAATGGCAAATGCATCATAGGCAAACAAGACTGTAGTACACTTTGTGCTCCTGACTTGAGCCTCATACACACTGCTCTCACCGGTATTAAATGTTATAACCTTGGAGTGATTGTTGCACGCAGATTGCAACACAACGCTGGTAGTGGATAGTTTTATGGTGGGATTTATGCTTCACGATTAGCAAAGGAGTTTGGTGTATCACCTTGGCCTAATGACCCTATCCTACCTACTCAGTACTTAGACTTTGAGGCCATGAGGCGCCATAAGTTCCTTAAGGGCGAAATCAATGATTATACTTATAACTTGCGGTTCAATAAAGAATCCATTGTGCATGCCTTTTTGCCTGCGCCTGCTCTCTTTGATTTTCACAGCAAAGGAAGGTATTATGTTGTTGAGAACGAGGCCCGTGCGTACAACACGGAGGTCGTGGCTGCTTGGCAAGCCGAGGAGGCTGCACCAAGAGCCTCCGTGAGCTACCACTCTGACTATTATGCAGGCCGCGAATGGTGATTACCAAGCTAGGCCAAAAGCCTAAGCTTGGGGGAGTACGTATTTCCACCGACATTACATTCATGTTCACACATTTCATTCCGGTTGTCGGTGTTCACACTCTTTCATTGTATTATCCATGCTAGATTTATTTTCTCGCTTTCTTCTTGTGTGTTTGAAAATCTTTGAAATAAAATAAAAAAAATGTTTCTTGCTTCTTTTCGGTTTTTCTTTCTAGTTTAGCTAGTTGTAGTATTAAAAAGAAAACCCAAAAAGATTTCCTTATTCTTCTTTTGCTTGTTGGGAGCTCTCCCGTGTAAATAATTTTTCTCATTTTTGTTTTTCTCTTTAATTTGCTTTCTTCAAGAAAAACTAAAAACTCCAAAAATATTTCAGTGTGTTTCCCTGAAATTATTTTCCTTTTATTGAGTCATACCAAGGAGAAGACCACGATGAAAATGTCGAGTGGCTCTCATATGCATTGATACTGATCTAACAAAGAGCCCATATTACCTTGTCTTCTCCTTTTTGAATAAAATGTTTGCAGATTCCAGCTTAGTCCATGGCACTCTTGCACTATTATTATTTTCATATCATTCGGTTGTGCAAGTGAAAGACAATAATGACGATATTTGATGAACTGGCTGTGGCAGAGAGAAACGAGTATGAACTCAACTTGTTCTGTTTTTGTAAATATGTTTAACCTAGTATCCATGATTCAACATATTATGATCAAACATGTTTGCAATGACATTTAGAAATTATAGTTTCTCATGCCATGCTTAAGTAGCTAGGAGTGGATAATGATTTATCTTGGATTTCAACATGCATTAAAATGATTGTGATGTGGTATGATGATATGGTATCCTCCTCTGAATGTTTCGTGTGGCTTGACTTGGCACATGTTCATGCATGTAGTTGAATCAAAACCAACATAGCCTCTATGATATTTATGTTCATGGTGTTCATATCCTACTCATGCTAGTATCCAATGTTACTTATGCATAATGCATGTTCATGACCGTTTTCGCTCTCTAGCTGGCCACTTCTCAACCTATTTGCTAGCCTTCACCTATACTAAGCGGGAATACTGCTTGTGCATCAAAATCCTAAAACCCAAGTTATCCCAGATGAGTCCACCATATCTACCTATATGCGGTATTACCCTGCCGTTCTAAGTAAATTTGCATGTGCCACCTCTAAAAACTTAAAATAAATATCCGTTTTTGTGTGCTTGGATTGTTCATAGAGCGATAGGGGGTAGTCAGTATTTTCCATGCTAAGTGGGTTATTCTCATGATGAGTATTTATTCACTTGTCCTTGCACGAGAGGGGCGGTAATAGGGATTCCTAGTCCTGAAATCAAAAATTGCAAATAATTAAATAAAACTCCCCCAGGAATGATGTTGGTATGGACGGTACCCATGGATTCGGCTAGCCATGGAGTGTGTTTGTTGGTGGAGGGGGAGTAAACATTTACTTTTATCGCTTGGGAACCGCCACTAATGTGTTTAGCATGGAAGATATTGATAACTTTTGGTCGTGACGTAAACACAAAGGGTGCATTTATCAAAATTTCATTTATCTCTGTTTTAAAAATCTGAGCTCTGGCACCGCTACAAGTCACTGCTTCCTCTGCAAAGGGACTATCTATTTAATTTTATGTTGTGTCATCACCTTCTCAAATAAGCGCCAGATCTGAGAGCACTATTGTCATCCTCATGCATTGTGTATAGCTAATGTTGGTTGCATCATGACTGGATCTTTTCTACCATGAATTACAATGTTTAGTCGCTGCTTGAACTTTGGAGGTGCTCTGCATTTATGTTTTGCGGTCTCAGAAAGGGCTAGCGAGATACCACTATTGTCATATTATATCACGATTGTTTTGACAAAGTGTTGTCATTTGAGATATTTATTATTGCTCGCTAGTTGCTTATGCCATTGATATGAGTGAATATAATTTCTAGGAGTTATTGTTGACATGGTTAGTTATAAGCTTTGCTGAAAACCTGGGTGCTACTTAAGCTTATTTATGTAAACAAGAACAAAAGAGTTTGTAAAAGTTTTTCTTTTTCACTTTCAATTTATCAATTGAATTGCTTGAGGACAAGCAAGGGTTTAAGCTTGGGGGAGTTGATACATCTCCGTTGTATCTACTTTTCCTAATGCTTTTGCTCTTGTTTTGGACTCTAATTTGCATGATTTGAATGAAACTAAGCCGGACTGACGCTGTTTTTAGCAGAACTACCATGGTGTTGTGTTTTGTGCAGAAATAAAAGTTCTCGGAATGGAACGAAACTTTTTTGAGAATTTTTATGGAATAAAAGAAAAATACTGGAGCCAAGAACCACCGGAGGGGGGCCCTGGGTGAGCGCAACCCACCAGGGCACGCCCCCCGTCCAGGCGCGCCCAAGTGGGTTGTGCCCACCTGGTGGCCCCGCAGACCCTGACTCCAACGCTATAAAATCCTATTTTTGGAGAAAAAAATTAGGGAGAAAGAATTATCGCATTTCACGATACGGAGCCGCCGCCACCTCCTGTTCTTCATTGGGAGGCCAGATCTGGAGTCCGTTTGGGGCTTCGGAGAGGGGGATCTTTGATCTTCGTCATCACCAACCCTTCTCCATCGCCAATTCCATGATGCTCCCCACCAGGAGTGAGTAATTCCTTTGTAGGCTCGTTGGTCAGTGAGGAGTTGGATGAGATTCATCATGTAATCGAGTTAGTTTTGTTAGGGCTTGATCCCTAGTATCCATTATGTTCTGAGATTGATGTTGTTATGACTTTGCCATGCTTAATGCTTGTCACTTTGGGCCCGGGTGCCATGATTTCAGATCTGAACCGTTTATGTTATCACCATTATATTCACCTATTACGTGTTATGATCCGTAAACCCCGGTGTGACAGTAATCGGGATACTTTTCTGTGGTGACCGTAGTTTGAGGAGTTCATGTATTCACTATGTGCTAATGCTTTGTTCCGGTTCTCTATTAAAAGGAGGCCTTAATATCCCTTAGTTTCCTTATGGACCCCGCTGCCACGGGAGGGTAGGACAAAAGATGTCATGCAAGTTCTTTCCATAAGCACGTATGACTATTTACGGAATACATGCCTACATTATATTTATGAATTGGAGCTAGTGCCGTATCGCCCTAGGTTATGACTGTCATATGATGAATATCATCCAACGAATTCACCAATCCAATGCCTACGAATTTTCCATATATTGTTCTTGCTAAGTTACTACTGTTGTTGCTATTGTTACAATTGCTACAAAATCATTGCTATCACTGTTACCGTTACTGCTACTATTATCACTGCTACCAAAACTATCATATTACTGTGCTACTGATTACTTTGCTACACATATTTAATCTCTAGGTGTGGTTGAATTGACAACTCAGCTGCTAATACTTACAAATATTCTTTGGCTCCCCTTATGTCGAATCTATAAATTTGGGTTGAATACTCTACCCTTGAAAACTGTTGCAATCCCCTATACTTGTGGGTTATCAAATATACAAACATTATCGACAAATGGAATATGTACTACAAAAAAAAGGATGGCATGATATAATTTACATATATGATGCTTGGCTAAACAGCATGGCATTGCATAATTCACATATATAATGCCTTGCAACAAGATAGCATTGCATAATTCACATATATAATGTCTTGCAACAAGATGACATTGCATAATTCACATATATGGTAATTAGACACTAAACAGGTGGCATTCACACAAAGCATGCCTAAAACTAAGCAAATGGTATAGCAATGCAAGACACCATATGCACGATATGAGCAATATAACCCTGCCAAGTTAGAGCATGCACCTCGGGGGGGGGGGGATAGGACTAATCATCTGTCTCTGAATCCTCCTCTGAGGAGCTATCCATAACCAGCAAGACATGCGCTTCGTCAGATAGCATTGTCTATTCGGAAGACCTTGTTTTCACTCCAGATTTTTCCATGACCGTGTCGAATGGCTGATGCACAGGAATAGTAGTTGAATGTACTAGCATTGTTGAGAAATGTAATACATAATAAAAAAGGATGGCATGATACAATTCACATATAAGATGACTGGCTAACCAAGATGGCATTGCAAAATTCACATATATGATGCCTGGCTAAACAAGATGGCATTGCATAATTCACATATATGATATAAAAACTAAACAGATGGCATTCACACAAAAGCATGTCTAAACTAAGAAGATGACATATTTGATGTATAAAGTAAACAATGCAAGGCGCCATATGCATTATATGACCAACATCAGCATGCCAAGTTAGAGCAAAGACCTCAGGGGGTAAATAGGAGTGGTCTGCTCCCTCTGAATCCCCCTCTGAACAGTTATCTTCCTCTTTATTACAGTCTGGAATGGGGGGAGGGGGGTTGCTTTTGCGCCCACATGGAGCGACGTCTGCATGAAATTTTATTGCCACGCAAGGCTCATCTGTTATGCTCTACATGTTCAGTACCATTGTGTACAATAACTGACATGCATAGGAATAAAACATAGTGAGATTATGTAAGGAGTGCATGCAGAAATCCAGAGTGATGGTAGCAACCTGTGGATAAACCCAAAACCAATGATAGCGGGCAGATAATAGCTTCAGTTAAAAAATACAGATAATGGCTCCTTTAATGTTTGTTTCCCACCCAACATGAAACTCATAGTAGACACCCGAGATTAATTAGATAGTAGACTGATACTATTGATTGCTGCCCCAATATGTACCCCACAACCATTTAAAAACTCAAGTTTGAGCATTAGTTTGGACTTGACTCAGAGTCTAATCGATGAACAGGATGATAAAGTAGCATGTAATATTAAGCAATGCATAACGTAAGCAGACACGAAAGAGTGCGACCTCTCTTGCGGACCCGTGTAGTCCTCAAGGTCATCTGCTCAGTTGATGATGGTAATGCAGTTGTCGTGGCTGCCGGCGATGGGCAAGAAGATCTGAGGCAGCAAAAGACAGTCTGGAGGGCGGATCCCTGCTGTGGTGAACCCTTCCGTCATTGCAGCAGCTGAGCTGGGGTGGACGACCGCGCGACAGGAGCGGGACAAACCACACAGGGTTTTCTTTGACACATATCTGTAACAGAAGTAATTCTGTAAGGGCTTTCTTGAATTGGAGGATTCTAACAATGCAGGGATAGGAAATACACAGGAATAGGATAGGAATGCATGTGCAAAATAGAGAATTAAAAAACACAGGATTTCCATCAATCTGGGTGTTTGGTTCACAAGAATTGGAAGATCACAGGAATGCAAAGAAGCATGGTCAAATTAAATCAAACCATAAGAAAATGTAAAGTTATAATGCTATTATGCTATTATCACTTAGTCTTGTGCTTCATGAATAGGAATTTGAAAAGGAGGCCAAGTGGATATTAAAATTCCTATGGTTTTTCTTTGAAGGAGACACTAAAGGAACAAATCCTACAGTTTTCCTTTGCTCCATTCCTTTGAACCAAATGCATGAATAGTAGTACCATAGGAAACTTTCCAATTCCTATGTTTTTCCTTCACTTTTCCTTTCAACCACTGGCGATTCTAGTAGGCAGGCTTGAACAGGAAAAAGCCTACACTCCAAAAATGTTTTTGTGCTACTTCTACTACTTTGGACCTAGGCCACTGCCGTACTAGCTGAACTCCCAGGCCCATCTACACATGCATAGCTCAAACGCGCAGAAATAAATAATGATGGCTTTCGAGAGAGTCCATCACGAATAGCTAAGTTGCCTGGTACCTCACTGCTTGTCATATAGGAGAAACTAATCGTATTTCATGTTACTACGCGTGCTCAGTGGAAATATATATAACATGTAGAGTAAAAAAGCGATGCAACAAGTGTACAACCTCTTTGGCGAAGCCATGTCGATCTCAACATCTTTGGGTTGGTCACTGAGGATGCTGTGGCTATCGGAGGAGGGGAAGAAAATCTTAGGCGTGTGGAGATGGAGCCGAGGGTACTGCTCCGCTGTGATGGAGGGTTTCATCGTTCGAGCAGCTCCGGTGAGTTGTACGACGGCGAGGCTGAAGCGGGACAAGAGAGACAATGTTAACCTGAAGTGGAATTCTAATAGCATCTCCAATAGATGATGTAAAATACATCACCAAAAAGTGCTAGATGTAAAATACATCAGCCGCTCATCTTTGAACTTAACTGTCGAAACTGAATTTTACTGCCGAAACTGAATTTTGCTGTTGAAACTGAATTTTACTGTCAAAACTAAATGCACTAGTAGCAGAAAAGCAGTGCACTAATAGTTTTGGCCGCTCGAGCAGTAGTGGCAGAGTAGCAGTGATCTAAATCGGTAGCCGCTCCAGCAGGGAACGTACTACCAGAGAGCAGCAGCGCGTCTGAGAGCCGGGGCAGCTGGTCGTGTAGCAGCATCTCGCAGCAGCAGGAGCTCGAGCAAGAGCTAGTGCTGCTGCTCGTGCAGCAGTAGCATGAGCAAGAGTAGAGCAGCAGTGCAAGCAAGAGCAAGAGCAAAGAGTAGTAGCTCGAGCAAGAGCAAAAGAAGACCAGGCAGGGGACCGAGAGCAAGAGCAGAGCAGCAGTGCGAGCGAGAGACGAAGCAGCAGTAGCAGGGCCAGCGAGAGCCGGAGCAGCAGCAGCTCCTATTGATGTGGACGTCACCGCCGAGGGAGCGACGCCATGGAGGAAGTGGCTGGCAACGCCGCCATAGATCACTACAAAAAAAAGACACATCCGTGACATTTTGGCCCAAACGAATTTTTTTCTGTCATGCTTATGACACTTCTATGATGATAATTGTGAGAAAACCACGTATCATCATAGATGTGGTGGGATCCTACTTCTATGACAAAAAATCATGACAGAAAATGGGCTTTTCGTCCTGGCGGGTCGGGGACGCACCTGCATGACATTCTTTGGGCCGTCCATGATGGAAAAAATCATGGTAGAAGCGAGGGCGAGGAAAATTTTGGGGAGTTCGTGGTTACGGTGGGTGGTGGGGGCCGAGCGATGCACGGAGGTTTGCGTGTTTCTCTCGTACACGTACGCGCGTGTGTGGGAGGCGTTGGGCTGTAACTGAACCCGAGTGATTACACTAGCTACGTTACTGAACCCGAGCGATCGATCCCTTGGCTATTAACTAAACCCAAGCGATTCCTTCGCTACTGCTGCTAACTGAAGCCAATCAAACCTGCCTCTTGATGAATAGTAATCATTGTTGGGGGTTGGATGAACAGTTCCAGGTGGGGTTTGGATGAACAGGACCCAGTGGTAGTAGGCTGTTGCCGCTGGATGAACAAGACCCCGATCGAGGAGGCCGCCACACCCGAGCCGGTTGGGGGTGGATGAACAGGACCCCGTGGAGGGCTGGTTGAACAGTAGCCAGTGGAGGCTGGATGAACAGTACCCAGTGGATGAACAGTAGCTGATGGAGGCAGGAGGAAGACGTGATGGATGAACAGTAGCGGGTGGAGGCTGGAGGAAGTCGACGGTGGATGAACAGTAGCCCTGACCATGGAGGCTGGAGCGAGGCTGTAGACGGTGGATGAACAGTAGCCTCGTGGAGTCCCATTTTGCGGTCATCACACCCCTCCCGATGAACAGGACCCTATTTTGACCATAGGAGGTCGAAGAGAAGTCTGTTTCCTCCGTTTTGCGGTACGCCAGACCCCTCCCGATGAACATGATCCCGTTTCGACCGTAGGAGCTCAAACACAAGTCCGTTTCCTCTGTACTGTGGTACGCCAGACCCCATTTTGGTTGTTCCGTCCAAGCCGGTTGGATCCCAATGAACACGACGCATTCCGTTGCCTCCCGATGAACACAACGTAGTTTCTTCGTTCCAACCCAGCCAATTGGCTTCCAATGAACAGGACGCCGTTGCTGCCGTCCGTTGCCTCTCCATGTACATGAGCCCTAGCCGTACGTATGCGCGAGTAGGCGTTCGAGACCCTGCCCATATGTACGTACATGGCCATATTTTTTGGCATGTGGCTGTACGTACGTGTACACGATTTAGAAGGGACTGCCTGAACTGCTACGCCGCGGGCTGTACTACTACATGTGCCGCTGCTTACTCGGCCACGGTTCATCGTTGCAGAGAGACCGATCGAGCAGTATGTATGTACACGTTCGCGACCAGACAGACAACGCTACGTACGCTTTGACTGGGTGGGCCTAGCTGTCAGGGAGGATAAGGAGGCACTTCCTTGCGTGCGAAGATATAGCTGGTGGGTCCCAACTGTCAGGGGGAAGAATCATTTTTTTTGCCCATAATATGGATGCATTTCCTTGCATGCGAAGATGTAGCTGGTGGGTCCCAGCTGTCAGGGGGGAAACGTTTTTATTTTCGCAAAATATAGCTAAGCCAAAATACAGAGGCCCTTCTGGTTGGTCCCCGCTATCAGGTGGAGGAATGATTATTTTGCGCATAATAAGGAGGCACTTCCTTGCTGCGGCCGTGGACCAGCTGTCAGCCTCTCCACGTACAGTCCTCTTCTGATGTAAGTGGTTCCTTGACCATGTTGACCACGCCACGCCGAGAGCACCAAGGCGGTGGACAACGGCGAGGCCTAGGAAGGGAATCACCCAGAGCCAGAGAAGACTCGGTAGTTGTTTCCCATGCGGAGGGAAGTACGAGGGTTTACTGGTTTGGCTGCAGTGTGAGGCTGCCGTCGCCGGAGAATAACAGGAGGTCTGGGTGAGTACAGGGATGGCCAGGCCAGCGATGGGAGTAGGGTGGGGCAGTGAGGCCTGCGCGGCAGCAGAGCCGGCCATGGGAGGCAGGAGCAGGCGGCACGACCGACGCTGGTTTGGGCGGCTGGAGCAAGAAGACCAGAGGTTGAAGAAGCATGATGGCCGTTGGATGGACATCATACGGTCACTGCAGCTAGAATCGTTTATATTGACTAAGTTGACAAAGCCCTCCGTCCGTGTCAACTTATTAGGACCACAAGTCAGCCTCCAAATATGGTGGGTCCCAGCTAGCAGTGGGAGTATTCATTTTTTTTGTGCGTAATAAGGAGGCACTTCCTTGCGTGCGAAGATATAGCTGGTGGGTCTGAGCTGTCAGCGGGAGGAACATTTTTTCGCGAAATACAGAGGCCCTTCCGGTGGGTCACCGCTGTCAGGTGGAGAAATCATTATTTTGCGCATAATAAGGAGGCACTTCCTTGCGTGCGGCTGTGGACCCAGCTGTCAGCCTCTCCACGTACAATCCTCTTCCGATGGATGTCATTCGTTGACCCCGTTGACCACGCCGCATTGAGAGCACCAGGGCGGTGGACGACGGCGAGGCCTAGGAAGGGAACGACACGGAGCCAGGGAAGACTCGACTGTTGTTTCCCACGCGGAGGGGAGTACGAGGGTTTACTGGTTCATCTGCCATCGCCGGAGAATAACAACAGGTGTGGGTGAGTAGAGCGATGGGAGTAGGGTGGGGCGGTGAGGCCTGCGCGGCAACACAGCTGGCCACGGGAGGAGGGAGCAGGCAGTCCCACTGGCACTGGTTTGAGCGGCTGGAGCAGGAAGAGCAGAGATTGAAGAAGCACGACAGCCGTTGGATGGACATCCAACAATCACTGCTCTCGTGTGTTAACTAAGTTGACACAGCCTTGCGTGCGCGTCAACCTTTTTTTAGGAAAGCGTACGCGTCAACATAGTAGGCCCACAAGTCAGCCTCAAATATGTGGAAAACAACATACAACCCATCTGCCATTATTGCTAATAAATGTAGAACCCATTGGCAAATTCTTAAGGATTTTTTTAAGCCCATATTCTTTTTTTTACCATTACAACCCATATTCTGGCCATAGTTAAAAATTCAAGGAAATTTTCATATTTCAGTGCGATCCGAACTGTTTTTAATCCATGTTCAAACTAATTTAAAAATAATAAATTTATATCAATTTAAAATCCAACATAATTTTCCCCGCAAAATAAACAATTAAATTCGAAATCTTGAAATCTTAAAAAATGATATTTGAAACTAATTGCCGGTTTGCTGTGTTTTTAAAATTTACATCCCGTTTCTTACTACTTCATTTTTTGGGCAAGCGAATACATCGCTCTCGTCTTGAAAGATTTGCAGCCCAGCAGGGCTGAGAAAGCAAGTAGGCCTCTGTTGGGTATTTCTTTAATAAGGTAGAACTGGGCTAGCCATTTTCAGAAAGAAAAAAACACACCTGGGCTCATCATGTGGTAAACATAAAATAAAACCCTGGCTAGACGGGCCACAGACCCCGCACTTGCTTGCATACTGCCATGACCCTGGTAGGTCCCTACTGTCATCCTCTCCACGTACAGTCATCTCCTTATTCCTCTCGGTTGTTGACCACGTTGACAACGCCAGACGGCGGCGCACCACACACGGCGAGCGAACCAAGGCAGAGGACGGCGGTGAGGCCTCGGACGGGAACGAACAGGAGCCGTGGAAGATGCGACAGTCTAGTCGCGGGCGGAGGGGTGTACGAGGGTTGACTGGTTCAGGTGCGGGTGCGTGTTGGGGCTGACATCACCGGAGAATAACAGGACGTGTGGGGAATAGAGGGATGGACTGGCCAGCGTTTGAGGGTACAGTAGGGCGGCAGAGGCACAGCTAGCCGTGGGAGACGGGAGCAGGCGGGACCGACAAGGTGGTTTGGTTTGGGCGGCTGGAGGAAGAAGACAAGAGATAGAAGATACACGGCAGATGTTGGATGTCAATCCAACGGCTGGTAGGCAGAATCGTTTGTTGACTAGTAAGTCGACACCACCTTGGATAGGCTTTTTCCTTGTGGGTACCAAATGTCAGAATCCAAATCTGTCATGGCCATGCAGCCTTTCTTATGAAAATTTACAACCCATTTGGTGTGCTAGTTCAAAATAAGTTTGTGGGTGCTGGTGGGGGCTAATCACTTGGGTTCTATAATGCACAGTGAGCTCAAGCAGCCAGCGAGAGTGATGTTATTTCCCTTGGTTGGGATTTGTTACAATATTTCTCTCTTAATTAAACAAATGGCAAGCCATTTGCCTTGTTTCAAAGAAAATATGACAGTCACAGCCGAGTTGAAAAGGGCAACAACATCTAACTCCAGCTTACAAACTGTACAAAAGCATAAGGGTTAATTGTTCATCAGGTTTAGACAAAACCCAGATTGAAAAGGGCAACAACATCTAACTCCAGCACTGTTTTCACCAGTCACAATCAAATGGATCGGTCAGGTCCACAGAATGAACATCCCGGGTCATAAAATTTACTGGATTATGACCACAAGATGTTGTAAATAGAAGCCCGGCATGTTCAGAAGCCCTTTTGTCCACCTGAAACTCCTTTTTTTGCTCTTCGACATACCCATCCATCAAAACCATGCTGCTGATAAACTTAAGCCTTATGGACAATAGTAACCTCGCATTCAGCAGGAAGAAATGTGACAAATCTAGTGTTTGCATGGTTGGCTACATATCGTTCCAGCGTTATTGTCTTCAATCGAATGTCATGAGAACTTAGAAAATCCCAGTGCTTACAAATCCACCGATTGGTTATAACTTTCTTACCCCGTCCTGTTGCCTAAATATACATGAAGATTGAAAATAGTTAAGGTATAAAAAAAGAGTGTCGAAAGAGCAATAGCTGAACGGTTAATTCTAGTACACTATATGCGGGCTTCCAATGTGCGTGAAATTATCACCTTTATATACAACTTCTCCAGACATGGAAAGCATTGCAGCAAGTCAATAATCTTGTTCAGATCAAAACTATTCATATGGATATATAAGATCTTGACAAAATCCAGCACCATTGATAGGCTATCCATGGACAAACTCTTCATTGAGCATAGAACATAATATTAGTACAAAAAGTGTACTCCAAGATGATATAGAAGTTATGCGCGAAAATTTAAAATGTAGCTTATGATTACAAGTGTAGATGATAATATACAGTACCTAAGAATTGTGGAGCCAAACACCATCTTGGAATGATCACACAGATCATGTATTACACCCAAGGTCTCCATTTTAGGCGCAGAGACGACAGTTATTTCCGACGGTGAATAACGAGAATCAAGGATCAACCTTTGAAGTGAAGGGGCATCTTCGATGATGAGCTGCCTTTCATCAAAATAAATTCCAATTCTTACAAGGTTAGGCGACTTTATTTGGAGACAATCGATTCTAACTGTGAAAACAAGCACCAAGCCCTCCAGGGCAAGGCAACTGGAGTGGATGATGTTGTGCAATGAGGCCTCCGACATACGAACCCGCACAAGTGAAAGTTTTTTGAGAAATGGGAGTCGAAGGTTTAGTACCAGATTATCTGGTATGTAGCACAGCGCAAAGGTGGCGGTGTGGAGAGAGGAGGAAAACCACGAGATGGACATCGGTGCTGAGGGCACAAGTACATGGCGTTCGGTATGTGGTATGTGATTTCTAGGGGAATAGTAGAACTCAAGTAGATGTTGTTTTTTGAATTCAGGGCATTTCAGCCAGGCGTCCACCATGCAGGGCATGCTCAGGTAGCATGCCGGGATGCAGAGGCCTTGAGCGGAGCCTTGGTGGGAGGAGATGATGGCTCCGGGGAGTTCAAAATCATTAAAGAGAGATAGCTGACGACAGTCGAGATTAAGGGGCACGGCGCGCCATAGAGGGCACCATCGAGTTGAGAGGACTTCGGCGCGGTGGCAATCCTTGGTGGGGAGAAGCGAGATGATCTCCCCAAGGATGGCGTCCGGGAGATCGCTGATGTGGTCCACCCGAGATTCTACGGGTTCCTGGGATCCGGTGGGTGGGGGGGGGGGCTCACCGCTTCTCCCCGTGCTGCCGGGTGCGGGATCTACAACAGGCATCGCTGCTGGCGGGAGCCTCATCTTCTTGGCGCTGGGGTCAGCTGACTCCATTTTCCTCGAGGGCATCACGTCGAGCTCATGAATTTGAACAGAGTAACGAATGACAAGCCTAGTTGTAGTGCGAGTGAAGAAGAAGGGGAACTGGGGTTTCTGCAGTAGTGAGGAAGAAGGTGAGCTGGGGTTTTCTGTAGGAGTGAGGTGAGGAATTTGGGGGTACGAGTGGAGCGAGCTGACGTGAGGTGGGTAGGAGTGAGGAGGAAGAAAAGCAGCCAGATTTTTTTGGGGGCGGTGTGCTGGGTAGCGCCTCTCATTAAGTAAATATATGGGCTTTTGAATTGATTTTATTATTTACTAGGGTGGATGGGCTCTTTTGTCTTGGGCCCAGAGAAACAATTACTACTAGTACAGTGGAGACACTCTATAGCTACCCAGAAAAACAATTACTACTAGTACAGTGGATACACTACCGCTTTTGGCTCCTCCGAGGTCCTCAAAACGTCTCCCACTACTGTATGCCGTTTTACTTTGGTTCACCGACATGCAGGCCATGCAGCGCGAGGGCCCAAATACCATCCACCAAATTAGAAGGTAGTATGTAGGCGGAGAGTCACCCCGGTCGTAGCGCGGCAGTAACGAGCTGTCATATCACAAAACCCCACCTCCCCGCAGTCTAAGTTTGATGGACGAAGCAACCATCATTTCACTCTTCGCTGAATCCCCTTCTCCCTCACCATCTTCAAGAAAGCCAACACTCGCATCTGCCATTGTTATTCTCTCCCAACGAAGGGAAGGTAAGCGGATCCATGATGTTGGTATATTTTCTTTCAGAAAAAGGAACTTTTGCAAAGCAGTAACCGATCCTCACTCTTTTTTTTGTTTCATTGTCATTGCGATTGTGTTTTCCTTTCAGTTGTCTCCTATTCGTCAGTTTCATGATGGACCAAGGAGAACCAGGCAAAGATCTGCCGATGTTGGAGCAGACGTGGGAGGCTGATCCCCACAAGACAGAGAGCTCCAAGAAGATGGAGGCCGCCACCGAGCCGACCCCAGATACGCTCACGGCTACTACTGAGATGGTCAACGCCCCGTTTGAGGTTACAACCCTCGTGGCCCTGCAAGAGCAGTTTTCCCCCTTCGAGGATGTGTCCCCCCCACTGAGCTACCCAAGGTGATTTTCTTCTTTGCTGATCTCGATTGTGGTTTTTCTTCTAAGTATGTGGTGATAAATAATGCAAAATTTTATTAGCTTCGATGCCATGCTACCTTCCCTATCATGCATACTTTTGACTCTACATAGTGGTTTAAATAACTTGTGTTTTTTATATTGGAAAGTAATTTTGAATTTGTTTATGTTTCAATTAGAGCCCTGATGTAGGCAAGGATTGTGTGGTTGTACATGTCACTCGCTATGAGGCGGATGACCTGAATATATGCACTGGGAAAACAAAGTTCTTAGGCTGTTGGATCCTGCAAGCCAGTTGCCCTTATACCAAAGTCGAGATGTATTCCAGCCACATTGTTGTTAGGCGTGCTATCCAGGGTGTACTGAAGCACAAGAAGTTCAAAGCTACTCCTTCGTTTGTGAGGCATACTGTTCTGGTCAAGCTTACGCAGGAAGATGATGTGTCATGCGTCGACAAACAAGTTTATGAGTGGCAAGGCCACAAGGTTATCTTCAAGAATGTTGACAGGATTGAGCTGCGGCCCGACGTCCTCGATGATGTTCATGGCAAGGTCCGTCTTGTGTCCATCCCAAATTAGATCGAGGCATAAAATAGTTGGCCCAGCTAGTGTTTAAAAGTAGTTTGGATTGTGTCTAATTATCCGAACATTGCCTATTATCGAGCCCTCTGGGGCTAGTACTCTGTTTGAATCCATCTATGGGAACTACTGCTACTTTTGAGTGCCCGTGAATCATGTGAGAACCATCGTAATTGTTGCCAAAACAGATGCGTCCTCACTAGTTTTTTCATGTAGTATGGCATGGTAAGACATAAGTTGTCACGGTTTATCATACGAGCAGTTTGTGTTTGATGAAATAGAGTACTTGTTCGAGAAATGTGCGCCAACGTATACATAGGGTACGTAAGGCTGGTTAAGTACTTGTAAACACTGTTGGTGCTACCCCACTAGTAAGCAGTTGTGCAAAACACGGCACATTGGCTCAGCTCGCTTCAACACTAGAAAAGTCGGCTATCGACCAGCTAACAATCAATACTCTGCTGTCTGACATATAAGCAACTATGTATCTTGTTACAGTGGTTCATGCAGTTAACTGAGGCCATAATGTAAATTCCAAACGTTCACATGCTAGTCCAGCATTCATGTGGAACATTCACATTAAACTCGGCTTCATAAAATACTTGAAAAGCATAAGTTCAACAATTTTATACATCTCAATGATTTATAGAACATGACCAATATTTACTAGTTCACAGCAAAAGACAAAGTTGTGAGAAGGTTTACAAATTAGGAAAAATCAAGCAAGGCTTCTCTGAGGAAAGGGCCTCCCTAGGCAGGCTTTAATTTCCTGGAGTTCACTCTGGTTTTTCTTGTTGCCACCATCCAGGGTTAGGTTCTCTCATTCCAGAATAACCAATTATAATTGTGTTCTTAGTTGGAATGCTGAACTGAACCATGTAGTGTACTGACCATCGGAACTTCTTGTGCAGTTCCACTAAATTTAAGCACCACTATTTGCAGAAATAAGCAGACCACAATGCCTCTTGTCCGCGCACCTGTCCCAAAAACCTCCGCGCAGCCGTGCCAGCTAGTCCTCTGTCCATCCTTGATCTGGGAGAAAGTGCATTCCCGACTAGGATGCAGTTGTTTTCGCTCGTCCCTGCACTTCAATCAGGAAGTAAACGTATGTATCAACTTCTTTTAGATTGCGTTGGTCATTCTACCTAGTTACTACCAATGTAGGAATACCTGGAAGATGGGAGGTTAGACGACGACAGCTAGGAATAGCCATCTCATTTTGTGCAGTTCTACTAAAACTGAGGTGTGTACTTTTGATTTTACAAATAGAAATGATATGGAGACAGACATCCCTGTTTGCGCAAATATGAAATACGGTTATTTAAGCAGTGACAGTTATTTGCAGTGGCATATGATTAACAACAACATCTATTGTGTTATAATTGGCACTACATTGACAGTATGAAAAAGTGCCATTAAGTAAGAAGTAGCATCACATCACACCAACACTGCCACTAGATTAACATGCAGAACAATAGCAATAGTATTACTGTCATGAGAGTAGCACATTGTCAGTAAATGTGCAATCAAATTTGTGCAGTTCCACTGGGATGAAGCAATGTTAGCGGTGTGAGATTTAAGTGTAACTACAAAAACACAATTCATGGGAAATAAAGCAAGACGAAAGCACTTCATAAAATGGCAGTGTCATTGCTTCAATTTATCAACGACACTAGACTGACAGCAACATTACTTAATAGTAACATTAGGTGGCATTGCTTCATGCTTCATGTGATTTTACATTAATGGTAGCGATATGGGCGTAGGGACAACAGGGGCATAAAGTGGTGAGGCAGATGTGGTTGCTGAGAGTGGCAAACATTCAGGCAACATGTCTGCATTTGTCCCATTTTTTATCTCCTCGGCGACATTTTCCTATGTGAGCACAGGAAATCTAGACCTGCTCGTTCTCATTTGCATTGTCCCCCTAACACCCCTCATTTTCTTTCCTTTTTCGACCAAGAGACAGGTCCACTTCCCCCCACCCTTCGCCATCCACCCCGCTTTCTTCGCCTTTTCAACCAAGAGACCGGTTGGGTAGCCAGTATCTACTACTTTTCCCTGTTTCCTCTTAGAACCAAGTCCTAGATTCATGCTACAGCTTTCCCACTTTCTTCCCTGTTTGAACCAACTCTTAGATTCGACTGTGTGAACTAGCTTTACCTCTAATAATAGTAAAAGTCTAGGTGGCTTTGGAACAGCCAACGGAAGTAGAAAAAGATCCACACGCAGCCACGTGGGGAGCTGGGGCAGTAGAGCAAGGCTGGTTTCGAAGGAAGATATACCTGAGGGTCGTCAGGATGTGGCAAAGACGGCGTCAGGAGGCCGCATCTTGGCCACAATACCACAGGGAGGAAGAAGGGGTCAGAGGCCCTCCCGAGCCGACGCTGTCTCGGAGAGAACAGCACGGACATCGATCGAGATGCGCGGGCAGCTGTTGGTCTCCTCCCTCGCCGCTGACGACCACACGAATGATGCACCTACACCCCTACCCCAGCCGAGGTGGTCCGGCCGGATTTGTGACCAGCAGTGAGCAGAGAGAGAATGTGTGGCCACCTATGTCTTGTTTAGATCTGGAGAGCATGAGAGAGTGAAAGAGAGGAACCCTAGTAAAGCAAGCGCCGAGGCTCCTGCTTATATATATAGTGGAGTGATTTTGTTGTAGCAACCGTTATTAAATTGAATACGCGTGAACCACTATTTTCATTTAAAGTTCAAGTAAAAATAAAACTCGATCAATAATGTGCCATTGCTTCTAGGTCAAACTATCAAATCACCGCGTCTAGGATGCACTATGTACTATATCATTCACGTGCGGTCCCCGACCCTCCATCAAGTTGAAAATTAGACTAGTCAAAATCTCAATTGGGATGCCCCTTTGTAAACAAATGCGCTCCTAGCTTAAAAAAGCGCTCCTACATGTACCCGCGAGTGGGTGTGAGAGAACTAGTGCGTGCGTGCACCGCTTCTCTTCATGAGAGTACAATATACTACACCCAAAGAATGTTCGCCACAAGAGTAATAGTATAAGTGTGTGACATGTGAGTTAAAAAAAGGTGCGCAACGTCTTTTATTTTTTAGAAGTTCTGAGGGTAGGGTGTGAAGAGCACATATGCATGTGACGTCTACCTACAGATAGACGGTGGGTGCGAGAGGACTCGGGAGAGTCGTGACTCGTGAGGGTGCGTGTGTGCGTGAGAGAGAGGGGGCACGTATCAATGCAATGCATGTGTCCATAAATCATATCTGACAAACGTTCGCCACAAGCCGTTTCCTGACGAACGCCGTAAGAACCGTTAGATCGGCATCCAACAGTGTCAGTTTTGCCATGGCATTTAACAGAACAGCCACTCCTCCGACACACAAATCTTCCACGTGAGTGTTAGCAACTGCCTTATGCTCCTCCCTCCATTCCAAAATGTAGTGCATATTACTATATTGAAAATTCAAACCACGCAAACTTTTATCGAGTTTTCGTATACCAAAATGCACATATAGAATACCCAGTATATATCATTTCATTCATCTTCGAGAGGTAACTATAAAGATGGGGGAGGAGTGTACAAAGAAAGACCATCGTATCACCTGCAGCAATTTCAACCATCCTTGGGTATAGAGGAACATCATAGGAACTCTATATGATATGATTTATATAGGAATTTTTCCTTTAGAGCCAATTGGCTCATAGGAATAGATTCATATACTCTACATTTCAAAGGAAAATAAACATGGTATGATTTTTATAGCTTTTGAGCCACTTGGTTCATATGAATGGATTCCTATACTCCCACAAGTTCAAAGGAAAATAAACATTAGCCTAGATTCAATAGAAAAGTTCCTATGATGTGAACCAAATGACATCTCTTTTCCAATCCCTCCTCATAGGAATTGAGATACATGCCATCTCTAGATTCAATAGAAAAGTTCTATGATGTGAACCAAATGACATCTCTTTTCCAATCCCTACTCATAGGAATTGAGATACATGTCATCTCTTTCCCTACAACTTCCATATATACATGTTCTATTCCTAAATGGCTAGTACAACCCACTAGCTTTTTTCCTGGACATGCAACTATGGCACATGAACACGTCATGCATGCAAGTCATAAATCACATTGTTTTTTTACTCTATGCATTCAAGCACCACGTCATCAATTCTTTTGTTTTTTGCAATTCCACCACATCATCAATTCGTGCATGTTACTCATAAGTTATTTCTTGCATTAGATTTTGTATTGACAATATATGTGTTGGTCACATGCACACATATGTAGTTCACATTCACATTTTCGTTAGAAATGTCATTCTTTTAACTGCAATTCATTTTTTCTCTTTGTATTACATTTTCATTTTAAGCATACATTCACTTCCTATTAGTTATAGATGTTTTTGGAGGAACTTTTATGCATTATTTTGAGTAGCAAATTTCATGCGGCCGCGGGTATATCAAAATGCGGGGCCCATGCATCATTGCCTTTCGGTCGAACCTACGTCCACAATTTTTTGTACGTATATCTCCACTGCTCCCCGAACCCAAAATTCTTCCTCGTTCCCATAAAATCGAGCGGCCCACCCGTATTAAGGCGTCGACTCGAACTCAATCCCTCTCCCATTTACTACGGCGTGGCCCCGCATGCCGTGGTACTCCTACAAACCCTACCCGCCACACGCATCATTGGTTTTCTTCAAGAGGACAAGGGAGAAGCGGATTTGTAGTGGAGGCTCCTACCCTAGGGTGCCCTAGGTAGCTGCCGCACGCATCATTGGTTTTCTTTTTTATTTATGCTCTTGCGCCCTAGAGTGAAATGATGGTTGCTTCGTCTGTCCAGCTTAATGCGGGAAAGGTGGGTCTTTCTGATTTGACCCCTCATCGCTCATTTACTACTACTGCGACGCTACGATCGGGGTGCCTCCAAGTCCAACCGCTGCTCCAAACTGTAATTTGGAGCATCAGACATGGAACAAGACGGTGGATGAGCCACATGTCGGCCAAAGGGGTCCTGTAAGTGTGTCACCATTTCATGTGCGGACTGACCCTGTTGAGTTGCTACGCCAACACGACAGGAACAACCTACCACTTGGTTTTGCTCCTTGGTGAATCCCGACTATATTGATCTAAAAAGATAGTATCCAGATTAGTAAAAATGAGGTGATTTTATCGAGCGGTGGGCGGGGGAGCATGGCCTGTCATGCGGTCCCATGTGTCATGATGTACCAAGCCGATGCGCGTCCCTCTTCAGGCAGAACAATGGCAGAAGCAATACATGGTTTTCTTGAAGGAGATGATGGAGAAGCAGATTCAGCGAAGTGTGAAATAATGGTTGCTTCGTCCGTCTGCGGGAAAGGTGCGGCTTTGTGATTTGACATCTCATTGCTCATTACTACTACTAGGGCGCTACGACTAGGGTGCGTCCCCCCTGCTGTTCTGCACTGTTATTTGGTGCTTGACACGTCGACCCGGTTGCTATATGTCCCACATGTCAGCGAGGGGAAGTACATCATTCATGAAAGTGAGCGCCTCCACTCTTAGTACGACGGAGGAGTACAAGACACAACTTGGTTTTTGCTGCTTCGTGCGATCCATCGATAAAAACCCGGACTAAAAAAGGCGAGGGTGGGTCTTTTCCCACGCGATAGGCAGAGGAGTTTGGCATAATCTGTTCGAGGCAACGAGGCAGGAAGGGAAATAAGCAAATAAAGGTTGAGCGACTTAGTTTTGGGAAAATCTGATTTTACGGAGTACGTACCCACTTTGGAGGTAGTACTACTTACTACTCCCTCCTTTCCGGTTTATAGGGCTCATCTAAAAAAATTCATTTTTCCGTTTTATAAGTCTCAATTCTACTACTTACCATCACATGTTTGGATTTTGAGGTGCATTAAATCACCCAATGCAAGCAGTATCAAGAGAAAACTCACCAATGCATGTAGAAGTTCATGGAAATTTAGTGGTCATGCATGCATTCATTGTAATTAATGCATCGGTAAACATAACTTTTTGAGAAAACAAGCGTACTAATTAAGTACTTGTGCAAACTACGAAATTTATTCCACCACTCACCGTCTACCTTGGTTGGAGAGATTTTGAAACTGAGACTCATTAACCAGAAAGGAGGGAGTAGTAACATAGCCTAGGGTAGCTTGCTGTAGCACGGACTCCAAGGAAATTACTGTAGTACTACTCCTACCACTGTACTACTCCTACTACTCTACACTACTACTATGAGGCCATCCAACCATGTCCCGGCAGAAGACCGCGGACACCGATTATTCGTTCATATTTAAATTTGTTTTCACACAGAAAAATATCCCTAAAAACAACACAAGGCAAAATTTCACAGCGAACGAGGGATTTGAATGTGCTGGCAGGGGTGGGGCTGGAAGGGGCTGTTTCGATCTTGCCCGGGGTAGCCCAAAATACTGGCGACCCTTTTTTCCACCCGTGCCTTTGCCACCGATGAACGAGGTAGAGCTCGGGTGCTCCTCCTCCAGTGCACGTGTTGGAGACGAGCTCGCACGAGCTGGTTTTTATTTGTCCCACCTCGCTGCTTGACCTGACCGCGGACTGACCAGCGACCCGGAAATAACGCCATCCAACCGTAGCCGCACACATTCTGAGAACAACTCAATGAACCGGATGAAATTCATGCAAACACGGCCAGATTTCATATAAACAATGACATAATTCATATAAAATACCAGATTTTCATATAAACATAACGGATTTCATTACATTTATAAATCAACTAAGTGGTGCTACTCCTGAATTGCACAGGTATAATACCTAGCCTAAATGGTTGCCCGCGGATCCCTTTGTCTTCCTCACGTCCGGCAGCATGATCACCAGACTGCCGGGAGCCTCGGAGGTATATGCTTCAGCGCAAAGGACGGCTCACTTCCCCACCGCTCAACTGAGTGAAATCCTTTGCTGACGCCTAACATGGAGTCGAAGGGGCTTCTTCGCTTTCGTGGAGCCCATGCTGGGTCGACGAAGGTCCTCACAACAGAAGGACCCAGCAAGACACCTGTTGTGTACGTCGGCGTTGCCTCGGCGATGGCCTTCATGGGACCCAAGCGGCGGCGGCCTCCTGTGTTCTACTTCTCCTCGATGATGGCGGCGGACATGGAGGCGCTGGCCACCGACTCGTCGCTCTCCGCGCACCCGGCTTCTGTCTCTGCTTGCATGGTGCGGCCGCAGGCACGGGAGTCTCGGCCATAGACACGGGAGACGCAGTCGCAGACATGGGAGGCACGGTATGAGGCGGCGGCATGGACGACACCGACGACGCCCATGCTCCCCGCTCCTTGTTGAGCTGGCCTGGAGCGGTGAGTTGCTGAACCACGCGCGGATTTGGGGCGGCAACTGGCTCCGTCGGTCGAGGAGAGGGAGGTGGATCAGCGAGCTGCATAGCTCGTATCCGGCGGGCCACCCGGCCGGCTTGGATGCCGGATAACTACTCTTCGTAAGCCATTGTAAGAGTGGAGAAATGGTGAAGGAGGAGATAGGGGAGCGGCGGAGGTATGCGATTCTTGGTTGGCGTTTGGCCTCGTTTAAATAGGAGATTAAATAGAGGGCGGACGGGAGGAGCTCGGCCGACATTGCGTTTAATGCCGTCCCAGTCATGAACGGACCTGTGGCCGGAGTGGGTTTCTCGGCTTCCACACAGGTTTCATGGAGGCATTTGAATGCGGCAAGGAGGCGTGTTCAGCCGAGCGTGCAACGAGCGGCTCCCTCGACTCTGATGTACGACACCGTGTCGTTCTTCCACTGACATGTGGGCCCGTTGGGTACCTGGCCTGATATGTCTGTCAACCAACGCAGGTAGCGCACGACAGAGGAGCTGGCTCCGCATGAATGCGGGCAGCTGGCACCGGGCGGGAATCACGCGCGGGAGGAGGGAGGGTTTTTTGGTGGGCCAGGCCGGTGAGAAGCGGGCATTGCATAAACCGATGATTGTTCATTGAGTGTGACATCATCTAATTCATGTAGGTTGATAGGCCTACTATATAATGTAAGAGAATTCTAAAATTTTCATGTATATACGTTGATAGCCCATTTGATACGTTGTGATTCATAAAGACCGCTGCAAACATCAATGTTCTTCTTATCAGAGATAAGATTGATTAATACTCGTAACAATCCATATGCTTAACAAAGGGTGCATGCGCGTATAGGTTGAGCGTGTGTCTTGCGTCATGTGCTGTGTCCATGCAGGCATGCGAGTGTTGCGTGCATGCATGTGTACGAGTGAGTGTTGCGTGCATGTGTATGTTTCAGTGTTGTATGCATGCGTGCGTGTGTTCGTGCATGCATGTTTATGTGCCAGTGTTGCATGCCTGCATGCATGCGTGTGTTCATGCAAGTGTTGCGTGCGTGCATGTGTAGGTGTGAGTATTGCATGCATGCATGCTGGCGTTGCAGGCATGTTTGTGCGCATGTGTGATGTGTTTGTATTCACCACAATAGCTCGTGCGTGCGTGCATGCATGCAATTAAAATGGCCGGCTCAGCATATCATCACAAGGCGACCTTGTCCGCTGTGGTTAGGGCGCGCGGGCTGCCAACCAGAGGTCTCATGACTTCGAATCCCCATCGACCACTAATTTATTACCATTTCTGTCTTTCATATACGCGCTGACCGGTGGGCCCTATGGTAATGTGCGTTGATGAATGTGGACCGTTTGACTGGTCAATTGATCGTGTCATCAACAAATTACGGAGTTGTATGGTGACTTGGTGAGCTAGTGACCATATGATCACCACAAAATGTATTTTATTAACACAGTACAGACGCAAGCTACCATTTCTTTCGTTCATATACGTGCTGACAGGTGGGCCTCACGGTAACGTGCGCTGATGGTACAACACTAGTTGCGCCACGTGGAATGTTTGATTGGTCAATTGATCGTGTCATCAACAAATTACTGAGTTGTACGGTGAGCCAGTGACCGTATAATCATGACATGTATTTTTTTTACACAGTACAGACGCAAGCGCTCATATATACGTGCAAACACCCACCGCTATAAGCGCACACACGCACACCCTACCCCTATGAGCTCCTTCGAGAGAGTGAGCCAGCATATCATCTTGAGATTTTACGAAGTCACCATAGGCGCCTCGTAGTCGAGGGGAACGTCTCCTCCCACTGAACGCACATTGCCGGAAATACTGAAATTAATCCAGAATAAATGCGAGCACCAGGACTTCAACCCTGGTGGGCTGGGGATACCACTGTCCTCCTAACCATCCAACCACAGGTTGGTTAGCACCACAAAATGTATATGGTGACCGTAATGAGCTTATTCTGAAGTCCAGTGACCATATTGTGCTTTCGCTTCAAATACAATGACCGTAAGTGTCATCAACAAAATATGGAGCGCGCATCAAATACAATGACCGTCAGTGTCATCAACAAAATACGGAGATGTATGGTGAGCTAGATACCATATGATCACCACAAGAATGTATATGGTGACCGTAATGAGCATATTCTGAAGTCCAGTGACCGTACAGTGCTTTCGCTTGAAATACAGTGATCGTCACACGTGAATGTGCCAGGGGCATACTTTTAGAGGGTCGAGAGATAGTTTGTGTGCATACATGAAAGTGGTGTGGAGAGAGGGGGTGTGCGGTGGAGACAAAGAGAGATATGCCCTTCGTTTCTCTTTCCCGTGACTAATTTTTTAGGAGAAGATATAAACATTCACAATGCGGAACAAATATTATTGGATGCACCATGCAATTAACTTTCATGTATAACTTTGTACTATTGTATATGCTTAATTTCTTAGTGACCGATTGTCTGTGGGGTGTGTCGGGCACATCATTTCTAGTTGTGGTGGGTCAACGTGAGGACTCATGGGTCAGTTCCATCCTACACCACATAGGTTGGACCGAGACGCGTTATACGAAGACCCATGGAGGACTCGGCGTACAAGACGAAGCTACCAGAGTCGTGGAGGACTCTATCCCCACTGATGATAAGCCGACTATATATGATTTGTAACCCTAGGCCCCGAGTATGTTATATAAGCCCGGGGCTAGTTCGTCGATAGTATACACACACAATGCCTGGTATTCACGTGTACTTTGTACACACCCCTATCACAAATATACAATACCAGGAGTAGGATTTTTCCTCAACTGCAAGGGCCCATACTTGGGTAAAACTTTGCCTCGTATTACCATCCAGCCTAACAGTCAGGGATATCCTACCGAATGATCTGATGGAATCATATCCGCCAACTAGTAAGAGAGAGGTGTGTGGGGGGGGGGCAATGTGTGCGAGAGAGGCCTGACACTACTAGGAAAAGGCCTACTAGTGGCGCACCTATTTTGGCCATTAATGGCGCACTACAGGTGCGCCACTATCATCACGCCATTAGTAACTAATACTAATGGCGCACCCCTGGTGCGCCATTAGTATACCAGACAGTAGTGGCGCACCAGGAAGTGCACCATTAGTATGTCCCCTGGTGCGCTATTAGTATGCCTCCCAGGGGTCATATTTACCTTGTGCTCTGGGTTAGTAATGGCGCACTTCTATGTGGTGCGCCATTACTAAGTCAGATAGTAATGGCGCACCACATAGAAGTGCGAATTATTTTCAAAAAAAAATTCAATTTTTTTTTCGTAATCTCGGGTCACTATGGCTTAATCTCGGGTCAATATGCTTAATCTCAAGTCAAATCGCACTAAGTGGTCAAACTTCCCGAAAGGTCACCCATCCTCACACTACTCCAGCCCGAGCACGCTTAACTTCACAGTTCTATCCAACCCCAGCACCACCTCACTTAACAAGCACTTGTTGATATATCTATGATATCAATCCTATTAAACCTTGTTGATGTCTAGGACTTTGTTCATGTTCATTAGTGTGATGAAATTTTGAAAAAATATTTCAAACTTCTCGGTCATATTACGTATCATATTTTGAAAAAAAAATCCAAAAAAAAATTCGAAACCAAATTTTTTTTTCTGTTACTAGTGGCGCACCTAGCAAATGGTGCGCCACTAGTAAGTTTTTTTTCCATTTTTTCCCCTCTAGATCTTAAAAGCTCTGTATCTTTCGTTCAGTTAGGTTTTTGGGGATTCTGAAAATGTTTAACGGGGTACCCCCATTAAATTCGGATGTAACTTTTCGAGTAGATGATTTTTCATATAAAAAACTTTTTCATCGGAGTTCGTATGCAAAAGTTATGCCCATTTTACAAATTCTTGAGAGATTTTGCAAAAAAGTCAAAAATTCATGTTTGTAAATTTTGCTAACAACTAGACCACATATCACATGGGAATCTTATTTTCTTTTATTTTTTTGACATTTCTATCATTTTCTTTTATTTTTTTTGAAACTGAAAAGGCGGTCCACTGGGGGGGGGGCATTTGGTGAATAAATTGTAAGACTCAGAAAGTTAGTAATGGCGCACCACGTAACAGGTGCGCCATTAGTAACCCTGGTTACTAATGGCGCACCTGTTACGTGGTGCGCCATTACTAGTTTTGCAAAAAAATAAAAATAAAATGTTTAGTAGTGGCGCACCAGTGGATAGTGTGCCATTACTAGTTTGAACTAGTAATGGCGCACTGTACCCTGGTGCGCCATTACTAGTTTTGAAAAAAAAAAGTAAAAAAAAAATTGTTAGTAGTGGCGCACGGAGTGTGTGGTGCGCCATTACTAGTTAAAACTAGTAATGGCGCACTGTGCGCTGGTGCGCCATTAATAGTTTTGGAAAAAAAAATTGCTAGTAATGGCGCACCGTGTGTCTGGTGCGCCATTAGTAATGAGGACACTAATGGCGCACCTGTATCTGGTGCGCCACTGCTATATAGCAGTGGCGCACCACATACATGGTGCGCCATTAATGTCCATATCAGCTATAGCCCTTTTCCTAGTAGTGTGAAGATAATGTGCGTGCGGGAGACACGTAAGCACATATATGTGGATATAGAGGGCCATCAGAGACCGTGCGTGTGTATATATGCATGTGAGAGAAATAGTGTTTTCCAACTGAGATTAGTGAAAAAAGTGGTACGTAATAGTAAGAGAGAGAGAGAGAGAGAGACAGAGAGAGAGAGAGAGAGAGGGAGATATATATAGTGTGTGTGCGTGAGACACCTCGGGAGAGAGTGTGAGCATGTGTGAGAGAGAAATGCCGATGCATATAAAGTGTGTGCACTTATGCGTCAGATAGAGAGATATATAGTGCGTGTGTGAGGACGGGCCGAGGCATAGTGCATCTACACGTAAAAGGCGGTTCTACGCATTAAATTAAAATATAAATTGCATTAAAAAAATTGGATGAGATCATGAATTTTGCAATTTGTGTATGAACGAACATTGGTCTATCGGACACCCATACTCTATTGAATTCGAGCATGTGTATGGGTTTATTTCATATTATCGATCCATAGAGTTAGAGTGGTTTGAAATCCAGACAATGCATGGATTTTGCAATTCATAAATAAACATTAATTAGTGCACTCCGTGTTGTTAGTGTCAGGCACTTTATACATTTGTCACATACATGGATACATTCCAAATTCCTAGCTACGAAATGGAATACATGTTCAATTCAACACAAAGGTGGTTTCAAAGATTCGAATTCAAAGGAAGTGCATTCATCTATTTGAATTCAAGATAATGGCATTTGTAAATCAGATCTAAAAGGGGGCATCAATCTTTGTTGTGCGTTTGAACATGCTATATATTCATACGCATGTCTAAATATTTTTTTGCAACCAAGGAGATTATATCTGGAACCATGCATGAATATATACTCGTGTAGAATGTATATTCAAATGTACCCCCTCCATTCCAAAATAATCATAGTTTTAGGATTTTCAATAGTCAAGATTTTTGAAGTTTGACAAATCCTGAAAGTTCAATTCAAGAGAACTGTAAACATTAATGCTTCTGCTCCCAAATATTGAACGAAGCGCCAAATAAGCCTCTGGTCGCCCGAAACCATGTGAGACTAATGTTTGGTGGTAGGAAATTACTGTTCTGACTCTGACCCATGTAGCCTATCGGCCCGATGTCCAAAGTCTAAACCGAGGTAGGTTTGTAACTTCACCAAGACGTCAGTCAACCACCTCAGAGAAGCATTCATACACCGTGGGCACCTAAACACCCATGCACTCGGCCGAAATCTATCCCACCCACTATTTGGGGCACCTGAGATTACTGTCCTACCCCCGACCCGCAATATGTCCAAAATTTTAGCTGGGGGCAAAGTTTGTAACTTTCCCCAAATTTCAAACAAGCGCATCCCAAACCAAAACATTGTTCCCCCTTAGTTCCCCCTCCCTCCGTTTCCCCATTCATACTCCGTGGGTGCCAAAACGCCCTCTCCACCAGCCGCGAAACCCCAGCCTCCTCCGTCCTCCACCCCATCGCGCCCAATCCACCGCCGCCCTCCTCCATCACGCTAGAGCCGGTACCCTGACATCGTCGTCCAACGCAACCGCAACCGCAATGTCCTCAAGGACTTAGCAGCTAAAGCCGAGGCAGAGCTGCCTCCATGACGCCGATGCCGACGTGCGCCATACCCGAACCACTTCGACCACGCCGTCCTGTGCCTCACCGTTGTCGCTCCACTGTCGCAACCGTCCACCACATCGGAGCTGTTCCCGCTACACCGTTGTTCGCCGCCTCGGATCTGGTTCCCCGCCGCCGACAGAGGCCACCGCACCACACTCAACAATTTGGCCATGGGTTCGCCCAAGGCTCCACCGTCCTCCACAACTTCTTGTTTCCAGCGAACCACAAGAAGATCGTTGGAAAAATAGAAGGAGGACATAGCACTGCCAGTAGAAAGAGGTACTCCTCTTCCCTTATTCGTGCAAATCTTACGTCTCTGCTCACACCGTATTCATCCCACAAAAGAAACTAGTTGAGCGCTTCTTACTGCACCTTCTTCGTGATACTAAATGCACAAGGTTTCCTCCCATTTACTATTTCACCTTAGCTAGAGGTCAGTTGCCTGCCTAGATTTCAATTCTGGGTCAGTCGATTCGCAATTAAAAGAAGCAACACCCGCTTAGGCGCGTGGAGCACCTAGTCCGCCAGTTCGCCGGGGAAGTGGCGCATCGTTGTCTATCATAGGGGTGTGGGGAGTAGGAGCTGCTTGCACCCGATCTGGAGGTCGGCGGGGCTTGAAGGGATGGCCGGGGGGCGGTGCCAAGCATAGCGGTGTGGTGCGGTGAGGTCGAGGGGAGGGCGGAGGCAAGGGACTAGGACGGTGGTCGCTGGCGTTTCGAGGAAGATCGTCAACACTGACTGACTAGAGGTAGATGAAGGTGATCTGCCTGTTCTTTGTACATCGGACAGTGCAAAAAAAATGGACCGACCTATTTGTTTTTAGTCGACTATTATTTTCATAGGACCACACCTTGTGGTGTGCTGGAGGAGTATCTGCATTTCCCAGCCATCCCTGTGCTCATATTTCAGAATCCTAGAATCTAATTTCGTGTGCCATGCATGTTGTAGAGCTATCATATGTCTCCCGTCATTTATTTCTCACCACCTGCTATCTGCTACTTTTACACTGTACTACTTGTGCACACACTTCACCCATACTCACACTACTATTTTTTTATGCATGGGTATTTCAGACTTTGACGCACTGTTGATGAATACACAAAAGAAAAGACAGAAGTCGCTCCAGTCTAATTCGAGGATAAGCACTAAGCGTTTCAGCGCTCTAAAGGGTATAGTATCAGCAGATGGAGACAGTAAACGTAGCTCTATAGTTCATGATCTCAATTGCCACACACAACCATCCCAGGTGCTTGCTTTAACTTCGCACTGTCAAATGTGGTTGCATGTTGCATATGGTGTCTAGCTTGTATTGCTTCCAATTGTTGGGGAACATTGCATGGAAAACAATTTTTTTTCTACGCACAAGATCTATCCATGGAGATGCATAGAAATGAGAGGGGAGAGTATGTCTACGTACCATCATAGACCATAAAGCGGAAGCGTTTATTAACGCGGTTGATGTAGTCGAACTTCTTCGCGATCCAACCGATCAAGTACCGAACATACGTCACCTCCGTGTTCAGCACACGTTCAGCTCGATGACGTCCTCACCTTCTTGATCCAGCAAGACGGGCGAAGTAGTAGATGAGTTCCGGCAGCACGACAGCGTGGTGACGGTGATGGTGAACTCGTTCCCATAGGGCTTCGCCGAGCACTGCGGAGAAACTGGACGGAGGACTAAACTGTGGAGAGGGGCGCCGCACATGGCTAAGAGATTGTCGTGGGTTTGTGTGACGCCCCCTTCCTCATATATATATATAGTGGGGGGAGGGGAGGCAGCCAGGAGGCACCCCAAGGGTGGCCGGCCAACCCCCTTGGGCTCCTGCTCTCTAGCGCCCCCCTTCCTTGTTTGGCGCCAGGGAGAAGGCGGGAGGGGGTGGCGCCCCCTTTCCTTTCTCCCATGAGGAGGGGAAGGCAGGAGGGGCTAGCCCTCCCCCCTTTCCTTCTCTATGGCCGGTGGCTAGGGAGAGGGCGCGCCAGCCCCCTTGTGGGCCGGTGTGTGCCTCCCCTTGGCCCATTAGGCCCATAGACCTCCCGGGGCCTCCCGGAACCCCTTCCGGTGATCCGATGAATACCTGGTTCACTCTGAAACCTTTCCGGTGTCCAAATAGCATCATCCTATATATCAATCTTTACCTCCGAACCATTCCGAAGCTCTTCGTCATGTCCATGATCTCATCCGGGACTCCGAACAACATTCGGTCACCAAATCACATAACTCATATAACACTATATCATCAACGAACGTTAAGCGTGCGGACCCTACGGGTTCGAGAACTATGTAGACATCATCGAGACGCCTCTCCGGTCAATAACCAATAGCGGAACCTGGATGCCCATATTGGTTCCTACATATTCTACAAAGATCTTTATCGGTCGAACCTTTATGACAACATATGTAATTCCCTTTGTCTATCAGTATGTTACTTGCCCGAGATTTGATCGTCGGTATCTTCATACCAAGTTCAATCTCGTTACCGACAAGTCTCTTTACTCGTTCTGTAATACACCATCTTGTAACTAACTCCTTAGTCACTTTGCTTGCAAGCTTCTTGTGATGTGTATTACCGAGAGGGCCCAGAGATACCTCTCCGATACACGGAGTGACAAATCCTAATCTCGATCCATGCCAACTCAACAGACACCTTCGGAGATACCTGTAGAGCATCTTTATGATCACCCAGTTACATTGTCATGCTCGATGACATCCTCACCTTCTTGATCCAGCAAGATGGGCGAAGTAGTAGATGAGTTTCGGTAGCACGACGGCGTGGTGATGGTGATGGTGAACTCGTTCCCGCAGGGCTTCGCCGAGCACTGCGGAGAAACTGGACGGAGGACTAAACTGTGGAGAGGGGTGTCGCACACGGCTAAGAGATTTTCATGGGTTTGTGTGGCACCCCCTCCCTCATATATATATAGTGGGAGGAGGGGAGGCAGCCAGGAGGCACCCCAAGGGTGGCTGACCGGCCCCCTTGGGCTCCTGCCCTCTAGCACCCCCCTTCCTTGTTTGGCGCCAGGGAGAAGGTAGGAGGGGGTGGTGCCCCCCCTTTTCTTTCTCCCGTGAGGAGGGGAAGGCAGGAGGGGCTAGCCCTCCCCCCATTCCTTCTCTAGGGCCGGCGGCCAGGGAGAGGGCGCGCCAGCCCCCTTGTGGGCTGCTGTGTGCCTCCCCTTGGCCCATTAGGCCCATAGACCTCCCGGGGCTTCCCGGAACCCCTCCCGATGATCAGATGAATACCTGGTTCACTCAGAAACCTTTTTGGTGTCCAAATAGCATCGTCCTATATATCAATCTTTACCTCTGGAACATTCCGAAGCTCCTCGTCATGTACGTGATCTCATCCGAGACTCCGAACAACATTCGGTCACCAAATCACATAACTCATATAACACTATATCATCAATGAACGTTAAGCATGCGGACCCTACGGGTTCGAGAACTATGTAGACATGACCGAGAAGCCTCTCCGGTCAATAACCAATGGCGGAACCTGGATGCCCATATTGGTTCCTACATATTCTACTCAGATCTTTATCGGTCGAACCTTCATGACAGCATACGTAATTCCCTTTGTCTGTCGGTATGTTACTTGCCCGAGATTCAATCGTCGGTATCTTCATACCTAGTTCAATATCATTACCGGCAAGTCTCTTTACTCGTTCCATAATACACCATCTCGTAAATAACTCCTTAGTCACTTTGGTTGCAAGCTTCTTGTGATGTGTATTACCGAGAGGGCCCAGAGATACCTCTCCGATACACGGAGTGACAAATCCTAATCTCGATCCATGCAAACTCAACAGACACCTTCGGAGATACCTGTAGAGCATCTTTATGATCACCCAGTTACATTGTGATGTTTGATAGGCCACAAGGTATTCCTCTGGTATCCGGGAGTTGCATGATTCATAGTCGAAGGAATATGTATTTGACATTAAGAAAGCAATAGCAATAAACTGAACGATCATATGCTAAGCTAATGGATGGGTCTTGTCCATCACATCATTCTCCTAATGATATGATCCCGTTATCAAGTGACAACACATGTCTATGGTTAGGAAACCTTAACCATCTTTGATCAACGAGCTAGTCTAGTATAGGCTTACTAGGGACACGGTATTTGTTTATGTATCCACACATGTATTTAAGTTTCCAATCAATACAATTCTAGAATGAATAATAAACCTTTATCATGAATTAGGAAATATAATAATAACCAATTTATTATTGCCTCTAGGGCATATTTCCATCACCAATTTGCTTAAATTGCATCAGTTTACTTTACACATTATACCTTTGATAATGACATGCCTTCCTGTTTTTGATACATACTACATCTATCTATTAACCATGTTCTTACATCAAACTAATGCTCTTGTGTATCCCTCATCAATCACTTATGATGAGACAGTCACCCCAGTGTGTTACTGTGAGACGCGCTACTCTTTTAAAGAGTGCAGTGTCATCCTCCCCACATGATTCTCAAGAAACTGCAAGGCTAAATGAAGATAGTCAATGTAGCTCTGTAGTTGATGAACGCAATTCCCCTACACCACCATCGCAGGTGCTTGCTCTTACTTGCCAATGTGATATGTGGTTGCATGTTGCATATGGTGTCTACCTTGTAATGCTTCTAATTAGGGTAAATTGCATCTGCTTAGTTAACACATTATACTTGTGAATATGACATGTCTTCCTGTTTTTGGTACATACTACATCTTTCTATTAACCATGTTCTTACATCAAACTACTTTTCTTGTGTATCCCTCATCAATCACTTCTGATGAGACACCTTCAAATTGACAGTGTAATATTGGTTGTATCTTGCATATCATTTCAAGCATGTACTGCCTCTAATTTTTTGAAATGCCACTTATAATGAAACACTTCTAACTTGGTAGAGTGATTTTGGTTGGATCTTTCATATGGTGTCTAGCTTGCATTGCTTCCAATTTGTTGAAATGCCTTATGCTTAGCGTTTTTCGTACATATTCCATCCCCCTACAATGTGATTGCCTTACATAAAAGTTGTGTTCGTCACTATCATGCATCAACGAATTTGGAAGAGCGAATTCCATTCCTTTTTCTTGTGTGTTTCACTTGACAAGGCAAAATCTAAAAGGACGAACGCACGGGATGATGGTGGTCCTCTGTAGCAACCGAAACAGACGATCTCAGCAGATTCTCTTGCTACTCCTACTACAGTGCAAGTTCCAAATCTCATCTCCCCTACTACACAACCCTAGGTGCTTGCTCTAACATGGCAGTGTGATATATGGTTGCATGTTGCATATGGTGCCTAGCTTGTATTGCTTCTAATTTTTTAAATTGCATCTCCTTAGCTTACACATTATACATGTGAATATGACACGCCTTCCTGTTTTTGGTACATACTACATCTGCCTATCACACCATGTTCTTACATCAAACTACTGTTCTTGTGTATCCTGCATCTATCACTTATGATGAGACAGTCACGCCCGTGGGTTAGTATGAGACGCTCTACTCTTATAAAGAGTGTAGTTTCATCCTCCCCACATGAAGATATTTAAGGTAGCTCTATACTTGAAGACCGCATTTCCCCTACACCACCATCGCAGGTGCTTGCTCTAACTTCGCAGTGTCATATGTAGTTGCATGTTGCATACGGTGTCTAGCTTGTAATGCTTCTAATTAGGGTAAATTGCATCTGCTTAGTTTACACATTATACCTATGAATATGACATGCCTTCCTATTTTTGGTACATACTACATCTATCTGTTAACCATGTTCTTACATGAAACTTCCGCTCTTCTATATCCTGCATCAATCAGTTAAGATGGGACACCTTTATTCATTGCATATTTCATATGATTTCTAGCCTGTTGCCATGTATTGCTTCTAATTTGTTCAAATACATTTATGAGGCCACCCTTTTAATTGGGACAATTCCTTTTAATTTGGCAGAGTGATATTGGTTTCATCTTTCATATGGTGTCTAGCTTGCATTGCTTCTAATTAGTTCAAACACCTTGTGCTTAGTTTACACTTTACATATCATACATGTCAATATGTCATGCCGTCTTGTTTTCATACATATTCCATCCTCCTATCCTGCGGTTGCCTTACATGAAAGTAGTGTTCATCAGTATCATGCATCAATGAGTTCTGAAGAGCAAATTTTATTCCTTTTTCTTGTGGGTTTGACTTGAGAAGGCAAAATCAAAAAAGAGGAAGGAAAATAATAAGGAAGGCGATGATGGTGGTCCTCTGCAGCAACATAAACGGAGCATCTGTATTGATTCTCCTCATACTGCTAGTGCATTACAAGTTCCAAATCTTCGCTCCCCTACTCCACCATCCCAGGTGCTTGCTCTAACTTGGCAGTGTGATATCTGGTTGCATGTTGCATATGGTGTCTAGCTTGTATTGCTTCTAATTAGTGTAAAGTGCATCTTCTTAGCTTACACATTTATACGTGTGAATATGACACGCCTTCATGTTTTTGGTACATACTATATCTGTCTATCACACCATGTTCTTACATGAAACTACTCTTCTTGTGTATCCTGCATCAGTCACTTATGATGAGACACCTTTAAGTTGGCAGTGTGATATTGGTTTGCGTCTTGAATATGATTTCTAGCATGTAGTGCTTCTAATTTGATGAATGCCACCTATGACGAGACAGTTTTAACTTGGCAGAGTGATATTGGTTGCACCTTCCGTATGGTTTCTAGATTGCAGTGCTTCTAATTTGTTGAAGTGCCTTCTGCTTAGTTACCACATCATAGGTGTGAATATGTTATGCCATCCAGTTTTTCGTACATATTCCATCCTCGTATCATGCATTTGCCTTTCATTAGAGTAGTGTTCATCAGTATCATGCATGAATGAGTTCTGAAGAGCAAATTTTATTCCATTTTCTTGTCGGTTTGACATCACAATGCAAAATCAATAAAGCGGAAGGAAATTGGTAAGGCATTGGATGATGGTGGTCCTTCCGAGCAACTGAAAGGAGGGTCTCTATAGATTCTACTCCTCTATCCTCCCAACAAGATTCGCAAGACAACGTAAGGCTAGACAGTCAACGTAGTTGTGTAGATGATGAGCACATCTCCCCTACTCCACCATCACATGTGTTTGCTCTAACTTGGCACTATTATATGTGGTTGCATGTTGCGTATGATGTCTAGCTTGTATTGCTTCTAACATTGTTGTATTGCATCTGCTTACTTTACACATCATACCTATGAATATGACACATGTTCCTATTTCTAGAAAATACTATATCTAATCACACCATGTTCTTACATCAGACTACTATTCTTGCGTATCCCGCATCAGTCACTTATGATGAGGCACCTTTAAGTCGCCACCATGACATTGGTTGCGTCTTGCATATGATTTCTAGCATGTACTGCTTCTAATTTGTTGAAACGCCAGACAGGTTGAACTTGGCAGAGTGGTATTGGTTTCATCTTTCATATGGTGTCTAGCTTGTAGTGCTTCTAATTTGTTGAAATGCCTTCTGCTTAGTTACCACATCATAGGTGTGAATATGTCACGTCGTCCTGTTTTTCATACATATTCCATGCTCGTATCATGTGTTTGCCTTTCATCCGAGTAGTGTTTGTCAGTATCATGCATGAATGAGTTCTGAAGAGCGAATTTTATTCCTTTTTCTTATCGGTTTGAATTCACAATGCAAAATCAATATAGCTGAAGGAAATTAGTAAGGCAGTGGGTGATGGTGGTCCTTCGGAGCAATTCAAACAGAGGGTCTCTACAGATTCTACTCCGCCATCCTCCCAACAAGATTCGCAAGACAACACAAGGCTGGATAGTCAACGTAGCTATGTAGATGATGAGCACATCTCCCCTACTCCACCATTACAGGTGCTTGCTCTAACTTGGCACTGTTATATGTGGTTGCGTGTTCCGTATGATGTCTAGTTTGTATTGCTTCTAATTTTGTTGAATTGCATCTGCGTAGCTTACAACTTATACCTGCAACAATCACTTACCCATAAGACACATTTAACTTGGGAGTGTGATGTAGGTTGCATCTTGCATTGTCTTCTAGCTTGTACTGCTTCTAATTTGTTGAAATGGCACTTATGACGAGACACTTTTTACCTGGTAGAGTGATATTGGTTGCATGTTCATATGGTGCCTAGCTTTCATTTCTTCTAATTTTGCTGAAATGCCTTCTGCTTACTGTTTTTCATACATATTCCATCCTCCTATCGTACGTGTGAATATGCAATGCTATCTTTTTTTGTAAATATTCCATCCTCCTATCATGCGCTTGCCTTACATCAAAGTAGTGTTCGTCTGTATCATGCATCAACCAGTTATGCAAAGCTAATTTTATTCATCTTCTTGTTGTTTTGACTTCAAAAGGCAATATCAAAAAAGAGGAAGGAAAAGGGTAAGTTCGGGGATGTTGGTGGTCCTTTGGACCGACGCAAACGGAGGCTCTCTAGATTTGCCACTGCTACTGCAGTTGAAGTCCCAAGTCTATATGATGAGTTCATCTCCCCTACTCCACCATCACAGGTGCTTGCTCTAAGTTGACAGTGTGATAATTGGTTTCATGTTGCATATGTTGTCTAGCTTATATTTCTTCTATTTTGATTAAATTGCACCTGCTGAGTTTATACATTATACATGTGCATATGACATGCCTTTCTGTGTCTAGAATACACTGCATCTATCTATCATACCATGTTCTTACATCAAAGTACTGCTGTTGTGTATCTCACATCAATCACTCATGATTGGACGCTTTTAACTTGGCAGTGTGATAGTGGTTGCATCTTGCATTGATTTCTAGGTTGTACTGCTTCTAATTTTTTGAAATGCCACTTATGACAAGACACTTTTAACTTGGTAGAGTGATATTGGTTGCATCTTTCATATGGTGTCTAGCTTGCATTACTTCTATTTTCTTGAAAATCCTTCTGCTTAGTTTACACATCGTAGCTGTGAATATGTCACGCTATCCTGTTTTTCTTACATATTCCATCCTCCTCATACGGTTGTCTTACATCAAAGTATTGCTTGTATGTATCATGCATCAATGAGTTCTGAAGAGCGATTTTATTCTTTTGTGTTGTGGGTATGGCTTGACATGGCAAAGTAAAAAAAGAGCAAGGAAAAGAATATAGTAGGGAATGGTGTTACTCATTGGGTGCAACAGAAAAGGATCTTCCCTCGAGATTCTGCTAGTACTTATAGTGCAGTAGAAGGTCCAAGTCCACTGGCTAAATCTACAAACACAGTATCACCTGCTCCACCAGCTGTAGCATCCCCTTCAATTGTACCGGCATCTCAACGAGTTACTCGTTCGTTTGCTCCGCAACTAGCATGTTCCCAAGCTGCCTTCACACCTAACACTACTTCCGAAGCACCGCTGACACAACAGGACTTGGCAAGATCAGATGAACCTCATGAGCATCAATACCAAGACGGTACCTGACCGAGTCAAGTTGCAGTTGCATGCTCCTTTATATGTACTCTCACAGTTTGATGTGCACTAACACTTTCCATATTCGTTGTTGAACTAGCACCACAGCGCAAGCGGAAACAGACATCAGGGATAATGCTTGACAGATTAACAAAGTCTAAAGGAGGAAGAATGGAGATCCATTTTGAGGCAGGTTTAAAAATGCCACGTGATACTACAGAGTCAGCCAAGTTAGTATCAGAGGCAGCCATTAGCGTTAGGTGTCATGCATGTATCCTACCAACGTGGATCCAGTACAGGAATGAGAAAGACGATACCCAGTTTAACACCTTCTTTGACCATTTATCCGTAAGTAATGTTATTCATCGCAATTTGTAATATTGTCTTGCTCTATCCCATACTTTCTAGCTTCCTCCTAATAAGACTCACATTCTTTTTTCAACAGATGAGGTTCAAGTTGGATCCAAAAGATGATGCAATTAAACAAGCATGCACTCATGTTTTTCAGTCTGCTCTGCGACAGTATCGGTGTCACCTTAGAAAAACTCACTTTGAAGGCAAGGCTAACAATGAAATCGCCCAAACATCTCCAGTGGAATATATTACATATGAAGACTGGTCTGATCCAAAGTATCAGGTAGGGTATATGTATTTGATCAGATCACATATTGAACTCGTATTTACGTATGTGCCTTACAAGTGTATCTAAGACCAAACATTGTAAAGTGAAATTCCAACAAACAACAAGATCTCGTAGCTATATTGCACAGTGCGAGGCTCTTGTAAATAGCTTCTAGTTCCTTCTTTTTTTTGTGCCATATTATCGTATCTATATTGACTTGTTCCAAATACAGAGGAAAGCCCGTGCAGACCAAAAAGAACCTGAACCGAATGTAGTGCAAATCTTCAAGGATTGCCACACTAGCAAGATGAAGGGCATGAGCACACCAGTTCAAGCCGCTGTTGTAAGTCCTTACTCCTCCTGCCTTTGAACTACTTGTTACTGTGACGTGTTCATTTAACTTCTTGGTTTGCAGCCAATGTCAGTTACTCTGTTCACTTTTATACACAGTTGTATTAACGTATCATTTCACCTTACATGGTTTACAAGAGAGGAAGGATATTCTTTTGGTCTTGATCTGTAATCTAGTTGTGATGTTCACGTGCCCACACAATGATACAATAGCCTGTTTGTTTGATATCTGTTTGCCCATGACATGAATGATGTCATACTATGTTCATACTACTTTAAACCATGTCTCTTTATCCTTAGATGTCAACGAATGTGAGGAAATAGACAATACAGTAGGCATGCTACATGGACATATGTTCCGAAAGTGATTTTATTATGTAGTTGGCACTACAATACATGCTAATGTATTACAGTAGTTCACCAAAATAAATTATGTATAAACGTGAAACCTATTTTGTTTGTTTTTGTCTCATTAGTAACTTATCTGGTACACTAATCTACAAGTTCAAACTTTCAGCAAGCTATGGAACAAATGATTGAACAACCACAACCACATGAAGGTGACGAGGCTACCACAGGCACAATGTCACCTCTTGCTGCAGTGCGTCAGTATCTCTCCACTAACAGTGCAAAAAGCACCTTCCTGCGTAATTCTGGGTTGGTTGTCAAGGTAACCTCGTCCAAATCGCCTAGTGAACAAAATCTTCTGAGTAGACAGAGTGATATATCTGTGCTCCAGACACAAGTCCAATCCCTAATGGAGGTCGTTTTGGAAACAAGAATAGTGGTTGACAAATGTCGTCAAGATATGAATGGTTTTGAAACCATACTATCAGACATTTGCTTCGTTGTTCAAGAGCAATGGCGGAAAAAAGGGGAAGATCATGCTGCTCCATCAAATTCTATAGCCTGAAACATTAGCACTCAGGTCAAATAATCTATGCTTCTATACATCTGATGGTGCTTTTATCTGCAAGGACTGTAAACTTTATGCCAACAGGCCTTTTGTTGTATGGCTGGAATTTATTTTGTTGTGATACATCATTTATCGTGCTGCCAAAGGCTGTAGAAATTATGATGCTTTTTTTGTATAGTGTAGGTTTATCTTAGTAATATATTCGGCCGAAAGCTTCGTAGGAGCCCAACGTGCCAACATTCGTCGGGCCCACAATTCCAATTGGGCTAAAAATGATTATGGGCCGTAATTTGCATGTAGCCCACTAAAAATATCACCTAAATCAGCATAAGCTTTCTTATTTTTGGTAGGCCTGTGCCCACAGTGGACCTTTAACAGGCCTAAACATAATTTGGGCCCTCAGTAACAACATGCCGTTAACATGTGTAAATATCTCGAGCCCATAAAAAACATGGGCCTTTGATGCGGCTTGAAACTGCGTCGGTATTTCCCCAAAGAGGAAGGGATGATGCAATATAGCTATGGTAGGTATTTCCCTTAGTTATGAAACCAAGGTATCAATCTAGTAGGAGAACCAAGCAACACTATGTAAACGGTACCTGCACACAAAGAACAAATCCTCGCAACCCAACGCCTAAGAGGGGTTGTCAATCCCTCCTCTATAAAAAGATAGATTGGTTTGTATGTAGTTGGATAAATAGATCTAAATAAAACACGAAATAAAAGATGCAAATAAAAAGTGTAGCAAAGTATTTTTGGGTTTTTGGAATAATAGATCTGAAAACAAATATGGTGGAAAATAGATCTGAAAGCAATAAGATAAAAGATAGACCCGGGGGCCATAGCTTTCACTAGTGGCTTCTCTCGAGAAAATAGCATACGGTGGGTAAACAAATTATTGTTGGGCAATTGATAGAAGATCGAATAATTATGACGATATCCAAGGCAATGATCAATATATAGGCATCACGTCCAAGATTAGTAGACTGACTCCTGCCTGCATCTACTACTATTACTCCACACATCGACCGCTATCTAGCATGCATCTAGTGTATTAAGTTCATGGAGAAACGGAGTAATGCAATAAGAATGATGACATGATGTAGACAAGATCTATTCATGTAGGAATAGACCCTATCTTGTTATCCTTAATAGCAACGATACATACGTGCCTCGCTACCCCTTCTGTCACTGGGTGAGGACACCATAAGATTGAACCCATCACAAAGCACCTCTTCCCATGGCAAGAAAAATCGATCTAATTGGCCTAACTAAACCAAAGATTCGAAGAAGAAATACGAGGCTATAAATAATCATGCATATAAGAGATCAAAGAAAACTCAAATAATATTCATGGATATAGATCTCATCATAAACTCAAAGCTCATAGGATCCCAACAAACACACCACAAAAAGGTTTACATCAAATAGATCTCCAAGAGACCATTGTATTGAGAAGCAAAAAGAGAGAAGAAGCCATCCAGCTACTGCCTACGGACCTGTAGGTCTATGGTGGACTACTCAAGCATCATCGGAGAGGCACCAATGAGGATGATGAACCCCTCCGTGATGGTGTTAGATTGGATCTCGTGGTTTTGGAACTTGCGGCGGCTGGAATTGTGTTTCCTCTGCTCTCCTAGGGTTTCTGGAATATTTGGGAATTTATAGGGCGAAGAGGCGGTGCAGGAGACCCTCGTGGGCCCCACAACCCACCAGGGCGTGCCCTGGTGTCTTGTGGTCCCTACGGGCCTCCCCTCTGGTCCTTCCTTGGCCCCCAAGTTGTCTTCTGGTCCAAAAAAATCTCCAAAAAAATTTGTTGCGTTTGGACTCCGTTTGATAGGGATATTCCGTGAAGTAAAAAACAAGCAAAAAACAACAACTGGCACTGGGCATTATGTCAATAGGTTAGTCCCAAAAAATGATATAAAGTTGCTATAAAATGATTTTAAAACATCCAAGAATGATAATATAACAGCATGGAACAATCAAAAGTTATAGATACGTTGGAGACGTATCAGCCTTTAATAGGCCGAAAGTGAGATTGGGCCCTAATTGTGCCAAATAACCCAGTGGTCATTAGCAGGCCGAAATGTATCTCAGCTCGTGGTGGCCCATTTACAATGTGGATCATTCACAGGCCAAAATTCAGACGGGTCGTAAATGCGCTGACCTACTACACGAGCCTTTACCAGGCCGGAAGTGCGGTCGGGCTTGATTAGTATCAGTTTTATATGGGCCGTTAATAGGCCCGATGTGACATTGGGCCACATATGGCCCATGGATTTCGTCCGACGTTAACAGGCCAAAAAACACAATAGGCTGGAAGTGGCCCAAATCTACAGTGGGCTTCTAATAGGCCGAATATCAGACATGGCCGAATATGACCCAATTCCTTCATGGTCGTTTATGGGCCGAAAGTTTCATTGGCCAATAAATGGGCCCAAATGAAGCAGGACCTTTAACAGGCCGGAAACACACCAGGCTGTAATTCGGCCCAAATACTTAGCGGACTGTTAACGGGCCAGAAGTGACCATGGGCCGCAATGATGACAAGTCTAGAACGGGTCGTTGACGGGCCGATTTAACACTAGTTGTACGGGCCTTAACTGCGAATGGGTCGTGTGCAAGCAGGCCATTAATGGGCCAGCCCGCTAATTTTGACTGGGCTAGCCTTTTTAACCTAAATAGGCTACTGTTGGGCCTTACCACATGTCGACATATCATAGGTGCCTCCTGTCCATTGGGTGGTTGACATATGTCCTTTCACGGTGCTAACACGTGGTTGCTATAGCGAATGAAAACTTTACACGTGGAAAATCCCCATTGGTCCCAGCTGTTAACGGGTTATCGGATCCAAACTGGAACCCAATAGCTTAACGACAACCCGTTATGGTGGATGCCACGTGTCGGTTACCCTTGACGAAAGCACTTCCATGGCGCGCCATTTATCGTCATGGAAGTGGACACTTCTGTGATGATAATTTTGGTATTGTCATTGAACACTTCTACGACAGCACAGGTATGACTATCTCGATTCTATCATAAAATCGTCATGGATGTACATGCATGACAGAAAACGTGACCTACTGTGACAAACACGTATTATCATGGAAGTGGTTTTTTTGTAGTGGATGGAGCCGCACCATGGCAGCTCGGGACCAAGCGCCGGCAGCACCGTGAGATCGAAATCAAGAAGAAAATGCAGTGATTAGTGTATAACCTCTTTGGTGGTGCCGATTAGGCCTCAACTTCATCCGAGGAATCAGTGATGATGCTGCTCTTCCAATGGTGCAGGTGAAGACGATGTTGTGGGAATGGAGGTGGCGCGATAGACGAGGCGAACATCGGGGCAACTCCTTGGAGGTGGAGGACGGGGTGGCTGAACTGGCGGGACGATGAGATCGACGACGGATCCTCATCCGGTGCGGTGCATGAGGGACGTCGAGCTGTTGCGGTGGACAATGTCGTCGGGGAAGAGGCTCGGGCTAGGTGGCGGATGGAGGAGGGTGTGGGGCTTCGCGGGTTTTCACGGCCTCGGTGTACGAATGGGGCGGAGGGGATGGGAGGGGGGAACCATGGCTTAGGGACGCGCTTGTCCGAAATGTGGGGTAAGTTACGAAAGTACCCCCATGTATTTGAACTAGGAGGTTCTTTCGGTTCAGATGTATAATGGGAATTTCGCGTGTTGGGATTTCGCAGGAGTTGGGAGTTTTTGCGCGCGTTGTAATTTTGGGATAGCAAGGTGCGGGTTGAGATGGAGGGAGTTTTTGGAGCACAACGAGACAAAGAGATATCTTAAAATTTCGGGATAACAAGGCGCGGGTTGAAGAGGCGGGAGTTTCGTAGCACAATAGATAGAGATGCTAGCTTGAAATTTTGGCATAACAAGGCGCGGCTTGAAATTGCGGGAGAACAAGCTTAACGTGTACAAAAAAACAAAACAAAAGACAATTCCCACCCCACTAGAGAGAGCCATGTCCCGTTTTACTATATTACTACAAATGCCATGTAAAACAACCACAAAAAACTAAAAAAATCGGGAGAACAAGCTTAACGTGTACAATACCAAATCAATTTGCACTTCCCTCAACAATAAAAAAACAATTCGTACTGTCTAGCATATGGACTAAATTTGAGTACATTTTCCCTGTTTGAATGGGATTGTACTCGGGTTAGTTATACAACCATCTAAATATTATCTTCACAACACATGACATGAATATAGGAGTAGTAAATATATGTATCCATTTTATGTTGAATTCAAATCATAGTACATGTATGCTCTGGCTAGATGTTCAGAATCTAAACAATGTTTGATACTATGTACAACGTGTTTAACATGCACAACACACACACACACACACACCCCATTTAGATATGAGCTGTGAAAGCCACCCATCATCTCCAATTTGAATAGTGTGTCCATGCATGGATGTAATGTGTCCAAACGATGCCTGCCATCGGTATCTCAAATTCAAATCAGTTTGACCTTGTTCAATGTGTATATAGTATAGCATGCTCGTTTCAAAACCACACCACACATATGTCAATTATATTCATGCATGCATGGGTTTCAAACATCATGATCTCTTATTCAAATATTTGAATTCAACTTTACATTGATTATGACCTCACCAAGTCTTTTACACCCACACAGTCATCTTCTCTTTATAGTTGTACCACTAAATTTCTCTCGTGCATGCATGCACACACACTACCACTCAGCATTATCCATCGCACACATGCAATCTTTTTCTTTAGGCCGGTCTCCCATGCATGCACACACACACACACCTGCCCCTCTTCATCACTTCGGGCATTCTTTATTTGTCACATGCATGCGCAACGATCGATGTTCCTCTATGTGTGTGTATATATAGCTAGGTCTTTCCCAGTTTTCCACACAAAACAATCGATCTATATCTCTAGACAGGTCTCACCCTCTTTCCCACGTACACATCGATCAATCTACCTCTCTATATAGGACTACATAGCTAATACACACACATTATCTATCCATCGTCTCCCTCTCATCATACATGCCTTCTGCTTCATCTCTCAGACGCGCACACAATGGCGAAGACAGGAGCAACAAGGGCCCTAGGCCTCCTAACATCACTATATTGAGGCTAATATGAATGTGATCAGTAGATCAATTGCTGGTAAAATGGTTTAAGCTGATGAACTGGCCCTCCCCATCAAGGATTAACAATGTTTGCCCCCTAGCTCATTTAATTTTCATGGCTCCACCACTGCGCGCAACCGCGCACGTTCTTGTCCCCTCTCTTTAAATATCGATCTCGCACTTGTACACTCCTTCCCAGTCTCCCTCCACTTGGCCCCTCGCACCATCTTCCAGCACCCCCCATGTCCTAGTGCTTGTACGCTCGTAGAGCTCTTCCCTCTATCTGTCTCTATCGATATCTCGCGCAGTTGACCCCTCCCCTCCCTTCTCGTATATCACCCCGGCCCCATGCACATACATGTATGAATATAGGCCTCTCTTTCACACAAATTTCATTGACACATATTCCCTCACCATATCCCAGTATCTCTCACACACACGGACTACGTGTACGAAAGAGAAGAGATGCACACACGCACTCGTTCCCACATACAAACGCGTGGGTGCACGGTGGAGGACATTTGTACAAAAAATGTGCGTGTAGAAAGGCTTTAGATGATGTGCCACTAGTCTATATCTATACCTCTATATCTATATCTATACCCCTAGATAGTGTGCCAATAACTTTGAAAGATGGTCATTGGATGAAACCAATCCGATGGTGCAAAGATGGAAAATCTGAGCACTACTGGCCGTTGGATATCATCTACATTCCACCAGATTCTGCCACGTGTACAATCTAGAAGACTCCATGGTTGAACTTAAGCATAATGCACAAACCTCAAAACACAAGCACTTCTCCTTTGTTCTAGAATCTTCCGTATCATAATTGCCCAATTTTTTTTTCTAAACGAATTGCCATTATTTGTTTTTACTTTATGCTTTACAATGCACAATTGCATGAATCTTAAAATAGATTAACTTTTTTATAAAACTAATTGATTTTGAATGAGATGAACTATAAGAATTAAACGAACATCTACATCATGCATATATGAGTCAAAGCTTACATGCTATAGTGTGGTATTTATTCATAATTTGGTTGCAAATCTCATGCGTGCAATGCACGTGTACCTTACTAGTACTTCCAGTATGTGCAAAACATGTAAATTAGAATTCCAATGGCATGCTACATAGTGTCTCTTCCTTTTTCAGTTAATATATTATAATTAAAATGATGTGGGAGGCATCCATGAAGCCACGTGGCACATGTGGAGATGTTGTCGCGACCTTCTTGTGTGGATTGATCACAGTGATGTGCTGCTGGTTCTAGAAGAATGTAGTCGTCCTCTCTCATGCACACTGGTGGAGTACGTGCATGAAGAGAAGACGTGCACGCACACACTCATTCCCTCGCACGCAAACGCGGGTACATGATAGAACACATTTTTGTACGAAGATCCACCCCATGTGATAATTTGACGCGTGTAAAGTCGTTCACTTAATGGATGGTCAATTAATACATCGCATGCAAATTGAGTGGACGTGAGGGAGGAAGTAGTTGAGAATGACATTACTACTCCACTGCTTGCATGCGAGTAGTTAAATGGTGGGTTGCTACTTCCATTGGTCTCCTTCGTATTTTGTGCCAATTTTTGACCATAATTTTAAGTAACACAATATTAATGCATGTCATAAAAAGTAATATAATCAAAAACTATGTTCAAATGCGAATCCAATGATATAATTATTGGTGACATGCATTAACATTTTATTGGTTAAATTTTTGGTCAAAATCTGGCACAAATACAAATGAGGCCAATAAACCAGGACGCAGGCAACATGATCAATTTTTGTCTGGGTTACTGTTGGTGGCCTTTGTATTTAAATATGGACAGAGTGGAGTAGTACTATCTTTATCTTAGCCTCGTAGGGCTCTCCCAGCGCCTACGCTCACCTCCCCACCTCGCCCACCGGATCCCGCGATGGATAATCCCTTAGATCCTAGCATCCCACGGGCTGCCCTCTCGCTGCGGCCCGCAGCACTGCCGCCTTTGAGAGAAACCCACATGTGTTTTACAGGGGATCCATTGCTCTGGAATCACAGATCGGTGGCGCCGGAGGACATGCCAGGGCTGCGTTGCAGCCGGTGGGCAGCAAGCGCAAATCGGATCGAGGAAGCATCGCATCGATTGCAGACAAGTTTGAAGGAGCTGCGCCTGGCGAAGCACAAGGCGGAGGCGCAAGTCGATCTCAGGGGAGAGATGCTGAGGGATGTCAGCATCTGGCAGCGTCGCATTGATTTCGAGCTGGGGCTAATGACAGAAATCATATTCACGGAGTCGACTATGGAGGAAAGAACGCGCATGCCTGCGGGATGGGATGAGCAGCCGGTGCAACTGTTCAAATGGGTGGTAGGATAAGCCAAATTGCGGAGCCAGCTACGGCGGCAGTGCTGGGCATGCATCATAGGTGAGGTGAGCTGCCCTCCTTCCCCGCCAGCGATGCAGTGACCTACTCGGTTGCTGCTGGAGTGAACTTGCGGCGCCATGGCGGTTTGCAACCGTGACAATCACTCCGTCTATATGTATTGTATTTCTGTGAAAATACTTGGTCATTTGGAAAAAGATGGTAATTGATTTATCAAGAGTTTTTGAATGCTTGGTCGTGACAATCACCCGAAGCCACAACCACAAGTCTCCATCGCGTAATACTTGACGGTCGGTCGCACCAACAGGCGGTCGGTCGCACCAGCGTCTCACCGAAGGGACACGCATCGGCTTGGTCTGACATGTATGACCAGGTACATCACTGACTTGTGCGACCACATTTGAGCAGTAGTACTTGGAATTTGTGTTCCAGGAAACTCATCGGGAGCCGTTTCGGGCTTCAAAACCAAAACCATCAATTAATATTTAGCTTGTTCCCATCACATTCCAAAGTAGTAGTACCATGCTATAATTGAGTGCAAACTTGTTCACACCTATGTATCAAACTTGAACGTGTTCCCACTATGCAGGTTTTAGTACTAGTGCTAGTAGGTTATAAAAAGGGGAACTACCTAGCCGAAAATTACTCTACCTTCCTCCTCATAAGTCATTCTTGTTCGTCTGTCTTTGCCATGGCCGGTGTGCAGAGCTCTAGGTCGAGAACTACTAGTAACAAGGGAGCGGCGACCAAGGCCGCGGAATAAAAGAGAGCTCGCCGCCTCGTGGAGGCCTCGAAAGATCTCTCACGAGCAGGCGAGGGCTCCCAGGAGCGCACTAGCCATGGAGGCGAACATGCCGAGCTGGCTGTGCTGGAGTCGTTATCCCTCGACGACATGCTCGCTCAGCTCAATAAGCAGGAGGAGTTGACCGCCGGCTTGGTGAAGCTGCTAAAGGAGAGCCTCGACAACATGCCTGCTCAGCTCAATAAGCAGGATGATTTGACCGCCGGCTTGGTGAAGCTACTGAAGGAGAGCATTGCCTCGGGTAAGAAGGTGTCGGTGTTCTGGGAACTAGGGTACCTAGACTTGCCTGCCTGCAGCCCACGGCATGGCTTCCTAAAAGGCCTGGTACGGCCCATCTCCAAGACTGCCAAGACAAGACCCTCGCGAAGGCCCCCTGGCCTCGCGAGGCGGACGACACCAAGACCTCCGAAGGGAGCGGCCTCCCCAGGCTGCCTCCTAAGGAGCGGAGATTCCTATGCAGGTACCAGCCTCATGAGGCTGCCATGACGCAAGCCATGACGACCAAGGCCAGGCGGGCGCCAGCGGGCGCAGAGGAGGCAGTTTCCTCTTTGGTGCTAAGGAGGCAAGGACGGGCGTGGGTTCCCGAGGAATCTCCCAAAGGTTTCCACTCCAGTGCTACAAGAACAAGACCGCTAGCACGGCAGGACGGATGTCATCGCCGAGCCCACCGCTGTGTCACGACCAGAAGCTTTACAAGCGAAGACCACCTTTCGTCAGGATAAGATGTACTACTTGTCCCCTTTCAAATTGGCCGTTGTGGGATCCCTTCCCACCTAAATTTCAAGGGCAGAGGACCGAGGCCACTATAAATATAGGTTAGCCACCACCGTAGAAGGGGTCGACTCATTCTCACCCCCGAGCCCTTGCGAGGTTGTTCATCCTCTGTACTTTTTCATCCTCAGCCCCTCGTGAGGCCAATCCACCACAAAGTAGGAGTAGGGTCTTACACCGTGGCCCGAACCTGGGTAAACTGCCGTGTTCATCTTCTTCCTTGCTCACGCGAGTCCGGCTAGGCTAGGCTGTGGGGCGACGAGTTGGCAGGCTTGAGAGGTTGAGTTCTTCGCACACGCCCCAGAGTTCGAACCTTCTTGGGTCTGCGGAGCCCTGAATCCGACATTTGGTGCGCCAGGTAGGGGCGTGTCGAAGCTCTGCCTCTCCACTAACCGTGCTCCGCCCGCGTTTCATGGTTCCCATGGCGGGCGCCGTCCCACCCGCTGGGCCGCCAGGCGCCTACGGAAGTGCTGCGAGGCACCGGGCCTTTACCCCCAGCCTGTGGCGGGTGCAGTGGCCGCAGAAGTTCAGGCCGGCGCTGCCCCCGCGGTACGACGGCGCGGCTGACCCCGAGGAGTTCCTCCGGTTGTACGCGCAGGCCATCTGGGCGGCGGGCGGAGACGACAAGGTCATGGCGAACTAGCTCCCTATGGCCCTCACAGGCATGCCGCACTCCTGGATGCTCAGCCTACCGGAGTCTTCAGTGGCCTCCTTGGAGGAGTCGCACGGCCTATTCATCGTGTGCTTTGCGGTAGCAACGCCCCATGCTATTGCGTCCATTCTCAGCGGGTTGTAGGTGCCAGCCTCGGGCCGCCATGTCAAGCAGCTCCTCCATCGGGTGGTAGCTGCTCAGCCACGGCAGGAGGCTCCTCCAGGCCGCGCAGCGCGTGAGACCGACATCACCTTCGACTCCAGGGATCACTACAGGACCACGGTCGGCGCCGGCGCGCTCCCCATGCTGTGCACACCCACCATCAGCAATGTCACGGTCACCAGGACCCTCATCAACAGTGGAGCTGGCCTCAATGTCCTCTCCGTGGAAGCCTTCGACCTACTTCAAGTGCCCTACGACCAGCTTGCGCCCACCAAGCCCTTCTCGGGGGTGGTCAATGGCTCCACCACCCCTTTGGGGCAGATACGCCTCCCAGTCACCTTTGGCACGTGCTACAACTACCGCACCGAGCTCATCAATTTCGACGTCGCCCACATCGGCCTCCCGTACAATGTCATCCTCGGGTATCCGACCCTTGCCAAGTTCATGGCGGCGACGCACCCCGGCTACAATGTCGTCAAGATGCCCGGAAGTAGTGGCATCATCACCATAGCAGGGGACACCAAAGATGCACTCCTGGCCCTCAAGCTCGCTTTCAAGGCCACGGCAGCCACGCTGCCAGGCGCTGGGAATGCTCCAGAGATCTCAGAGGCCGCGCCCACAAAGAAGAAACAATTGTTCTCTCAAGACCGGGCCGAGACGAAGCAGGTTCCCATCGACAACAGAGGTTCAGGCCCCACCTTCACCATAGGCACCGGCCTCCCCTCAGATCAGGAAGAGGCGCTGGCCTGCTTCCTTTGTGCGAACAAGGATGTGTTTGCATGGGAGGCGATGGACTTGGTTGGCGTCCCACGGGATGTGATCGAACACCATTTGATGGTGTGCCCCAGTGCACGCCCGGTGAAGCAGAAGGCGCGACGGCAAGCCCAAGAGAAGCAATCATTTATCATCCAGGAGGTCCGCAAGCTGCAAGAAGCCAATGTCATTCGGGAAGTGCGGCACCTGGATTGGCTGGCCAACCCGGTCATCGTCCCCAAGAAGGGCGGGAAGGAGCACATATGCATCGACTTCACCAGCCTCAGCAAGGCGTGCCCTCAGGACCCGTTCCCTCTTCCGCGCATTGATCAGATCATTGACTCCACCGCCGAGTGCGACCTACTGTGCTTCCTAGACGCCTTCTCGGGCAACCACCAGATCAAGATGGCGGTGCAGGATGTTGAGAAGACAGCCTTCCTTTCCCCGTGCGAGGTGTACTGCTACACCTGCATGCCCTTTGGGCTGCGGAATGCCGGCGCGACCTTCCAGCGATTGATGCACGTCGCTCTGGGCCGGTAGCTCGGGAGGAACACCGAGGCATATGTAAATGACATAGTGGTCAAGTCACGGGAGGCAAGGACCCCTATCGAAGACCTGGAAGAAACATTCGCCAACCTGCGCAAGGTAAACCTGCAGCTCAACCCGGAGAAGTGCGTGTTCGGTGCCCCGTCCGGCAAGTTGCTGGGTTTCCTGGTATCGCACAGAGGGATCGAGGCTAACCCCGAGAAGGTCAAGGCAATAGAAAGGATGAGCCCGCCACAGACCCTCAAGGAGATGCAGAAGCTCGCGGGCTGCGTAACCTCGCTGGGGCGCTTCATCTCCAAGCATGGCGAGCGCGCCCTCCCATTCTTCAAGCTGATGAAATAGAATGGCCCCTTCGAGTGGACTCCGGAGGCTGAGGCGGCTTTCCAAGACCTCAAGAGGTACCTCATAAGCCCGCCGGTGATGGTGGCGCCTCGCCCTCTTGAGCCCTTGGTGCTTTACCTGGCCGCCACACCCCACTCGGCTAGCGCAGCGCTCGTGGCGGTTAGGGAGGAGCGCGCAGGTGTGGGTGCGCGGCGTAGCGCCCCGCGTATAGTCGCGCCATCGCCACCTCAGGATGGCACTCCTAAGGCCTCAACTACTCCATCGGACAACAAGGCTCCCGAGGCCCTCTCGTCCCAAGCGGAGTGGGACATCATCGACGCCTCTTCCCTCGTCGAGCACCCGGTGTACGTCGTCAGCACGGTGTTGCATGACGTGCGCGCGCTACCTCATGCCGCAGAAGTTCCTGATCGCGCTCCTCGTCGCCTTCAGGAAACTGTGCCACTATTTCCAAGGCCACACCATCAAGGTCGTCTCCGCATACCCTCTAGAGAAGGTGCTCCGTAGCCCTAATGCCGCGGGGAGAGTTGTCGAGTGGAACATCGAGCTGCAAGCGTTCTAGCTAGAGTTCAACACCACCAGGGTCATCAAGGGCGCGGCCCTCACTGACTTCGTGGTGAAATGGACGGATGCCCCTGACCGGGGGATGGTTGAAGACCGGTCCCTCGCACTCGGAGACGAGGCTCCTGATGGCTGGGTCATGTACTTCGACGGCACATTCACGCTGTAGGGCGCGGGGGCTGGAGCTGTACTCATCTCGCCAACCCAGGATAAGCTATGCTACACTGTGCAGCTCTGCTTTCAGCATGGCGAGAAGGTGTTCAACAACATCGCTGAATACGAGGGCCTGATCGCTGGCCTCAGGGCCGCGGCGGCTCTGGGGGTCAAGCGTCTCACTATCAAGGGCGACTCTTAGCTCCTCGTCAACTTCTCCAACAAGGAATACAAGCCTAGGGACGAGCACATGGAGGCATACCTAGAAGAGGTACGCAAAATTGAAAAACACTTCTTGGGCATGGAATTGCAGCACGTCCCACGTGGCACGAACAAGGAGGCGGACGACATCGCCAAGAGGTCGTCCCGATGCGAGCCCAGAGGCCTGTCGTCTTTGAGGAAAGGCTGTTCAAACCGTCGGCAGCCCCCCTCCCCCCGCTGTAGGCCCGGCGCTGCTTCGGGAGGAGCCGCCCTAGGCCCCCTCCTTGGGTGCCCCGGCCTGCGGCCCGACCTCAGGAGCCCGCCTGCTCCGGGCACTGGAACCTCAGGAGGGTTCCTGGACCGAAGAATTCAAGGCATACCTGCTCCGCGGCACCCTGCCGGAGAAGGAGGAAGACGCGGAATGCGTGGCCCGTCAGTCCACCGCTTATTACTTGTAGGACGGCGAGCTTTACCGAAGGCGCCCCAACGACGTCTCGCTGCGATGCATATCCAAGGAGCAAGGGTGCGAATTGCTGGCTGACACCCACGGCGGGGATTGCGAGCACCATTCTTCATCACGCACCCTCGTGGGCAAGGTGTTTCGCAGTGGGTTCTACTGGCCCACGGCGCTCAATGATGCCACCGAGCTGGTGTGATCCTGTGAGACCTGCCAGTTCCATGCCAAACAGATCCACCAGCCTGCTCAGAGTCTCCAGACCATCCCGCTCTCGTGGCCATTCACAGTCCGGGGGCTGGACATCTTGGGCCCATTCCCCCGAGCAGCCGGGGGCTATCGCTACCTCTATGTCGCCGTCGACAAATTCACCAAGAGGGCGGAGGTGGAGCCCATGCACACCATTCCTGCTGACTCGGCCGTCAAGTTCAGCAAGGGCCTCGTGAGCCGTTTTGGGGTCCCCAACCGTATCATCACTGACAATGGCTCTCAGTTCACAAGCAATCTCTTCAGGACATATTGTGCTAACCTTGGAACGCAGATATGCTACGCTTCAGTGGCACACCCACGGAGTAACGGCCAGGCCGAGCGCGCCAACGCGGAGGTCCTGAGGGGCCTCAAGACAAGGAGCTTCAAGAAGAAGCTTGAGGCCTGCGGCAGGGGTTGGCTCGGTGAGCTTCAGTCTGTGTTGTGGTCCATCCGCACCACCGCGAGTAAGCCCACCGGCGAGACCCCGTTCTTCCTCATCTACGGTGCTGAGGAGGTCCTCCCACACGAGGTCAAACATCGCTCCCCGTGGGTCTTGGCATTTGACGAGGCACGCCAGGACGCCTCGCGGGGGACAGATCTCGTGCTCGGGGAGGAGGGCTACCACCAAGCCTCGCTCCGTGTCGCGAGGTACCAGCAGGGGTTGCGGCGGTATCACTGCCGCAGCGTCCACTCCAAGACCCTCGAGGTGGGTGACCTCGTCCTGAGGCGGGTGCTCTCCAGGAAGGGGCTTCATAAGCTCTCGCCTATGTGGGAGGGCCCGTTCAGGATCGCCCGTGTCTCCAGGCCTGGCGCCGCACGCCTAGAGACGCAGGACGCGGTCCCCATCCAGAATGCCTGGAACATCCAGCACCTCCGAAACTTCTACCCGTGACACTCTCACGTAATAATGAGTGGGGTTGTACACGCCCCGGAGTCTCCTGAGTGCTGCCCTGGGGCCTCACGGGGGATCCCACCCACGTCCAAGTGGAAGCCCCATGCTCCGTGCTGGCGGACGACACGGTCTTTCAACGACTATGCCCACGCCCAGTGGAAGCCCCATGCTTCACGCTGGCGGGAAGACTACAAGACTAGTGTAGGCGCCGGACGTGGCTGTTCTTTTGCTTGCTTTTGTAGCCGATTTGCCACTTCTTGGAATGAAATTCGAAGTTCTCGCGTCTTTATTTGAAAGGGATGGGAATTTTTCTCCTTGCAGCGTTTTGCTCTTTCGAGTCTTGCAGGTGCCCGTCGCTCCTCTCCGCGCGACTCGCGAGTGGGGGCTGGGCACGGTGTGTACGCCTGGGTCCACCCACGAACACACCTCGCCAAAGCCTTGGCGTCCTAATCCTCGCGCCACGCTCTTAAACGAGCCAACGGGCATATACACCCGCCCGAGTCCTCATCTCCTGGCCTCGCCGGGCATCACGACCCGGTGTACCAGTGACGATCCGTCCTCGCTCGGGGGCTCGCGTGGGGCGCGATGCTCTGTGAGGCATCTCCGGAGGCCCCATATCCTCATGGCCCGCTAGAGACTTCATGGCCACCGGGTGCCTCCTGAGGCCTAAGAACCTTTGGATCCTTGAGAAGGAATTCCCCGGCAAGATCTCTCTAGAACGAGAGACATGCAGGGGATCCAAGCTCTGGAGGAGCACGCCCTTGCGGCGCAGGAGTCTACCACAAGCACACCAAGCTAAGTTATCCTAATCACGATCGACAAGAACCTGTTGATTGGTAGCAACATAGATGCTGAGATACGAAATAAAAACGTTAACATAATGGTGCAGGCGCCATGGTCCATTACATGCCCCAGCAGGGCCTTCTAAATTTCTTGGTGTAGGGAAAAAGAAAAAAAGCAGCAAAAGCGGCCTCGCGACCACCGCGGCTCTTGAGGCTTGGCTCCAGCGACGTCTGCGCTCGGTCGGAGTCCTCTTGCTTCACCGGAGCGCGACGGCGAGGCGGCTCGTCGTCCTCCTGAGCGGGAGCGCGGCGACGGGTTGGCTCACCGCCCTCCCCGGTCCGGGATCGGTGATGTGGCGGCTCGTCGTAGTCATCGTTGCTCGTGCTCTCCCAGAGGAAGAGCCGCCGCTGCTGGAGGTGCCGCGGCCGTCGCCGAGGGCGAGTTCACCACCGAGGATGCCACTGCCCCTTCAGCCGTCGTCGTCGGAGGGGTGGACGTTGTTGTTGTCGTCGTCGTTGACCTCCGGACAGCACCCCAGATGCCTGCCGTCCTCCCCGAAGATCTGGACGTAGAGGGTCGCCGCTCCGTCGTGCCTGAAGTGGAGGGTACATCTCCCTTGCAGGCCGCGCGTGCAGGCGAATGGCTGCCACCCACAGTTCAGGAACATGTTACCGGTGGGGGTGACCTCGACCTCCACCAACGAGGCCTTGCTGCTGCAGCCGTCGGCCTGCAGCCAGAGGCCGCCAGGCCCTCCGGCCGGCAGCGCGCCCGCAAAGAAGTGCGGGAGCTGGAACCAGGTGCCTGCCGGCCTCTTCGCCCACACCACGAACTCCGAGGACGTGTCGGCTGAATGGGATCGTGGGCGCGGTGGCCGGACGGCCGCCGCATGCTCCCCCCCTTGGCTGTGGCTGCCCAGGCCGCGACAGCTTCCGGTGCGGGAGGGAGCCTTCCCATGACTGCCAGAGGTGTCGCCGACCTTCGAGGGGGTGTGTCCATGCCCTCGGGGAGCCACCGCCGGTGTCGCGACATATTTGCGGGGGCGGCCGCGGCCCCTCTTGGGCGGTGGCGAGCCTGGTCCCTCCTTGGGGGCCTTTCCTTTCTTGGTGGCGGAAAACCTCCTCATCGATGCCATGGATGCTTCGGGAAGATGGCGGGACGACGAAGACGAAGAAGGGGAAAGCAGCAAGAAGATGAAGATGGGCTGGGGGCTCTGCCACCTTTCCCATTTATAGGCGGAGGAAGGCTAACCGGCGGCCTCTCACGTTCCAAGCAATGATGGCCCCACTGCATGCACCAGGCAGTTGTCAAGTCACGCAGTTGCCGAGGCGACATGGGGAAGTGGAGACGCCCATGTCCTGTCAAGCGCCATGTGTCAACTTGGCCCGCAGGCGATGGGGGCCCACGGCGCTTCGCCCTTACCCCTTGGCTTCGCCTCGAAGCCAGCCCGAGCGCGCCTTGGGCCCGGGGGCTACTGTCGGTGTTCTGGGAACCAGGGTACCCAGACTTGCCTGCCTGCGGCCCACGGCATGGCTTCCTCAACGGCCTGGTACGGCCCATCTCCAAGACCGCCAAGACAAGACCCACGTGAAGGCCCCCTGGCCTCGCGAGGCGGATGACACCAAGACCTCCGAAGGGAACGGCCTCCCCAGGCTGCCTCCCGAGGAGCGGAGATTCCTATGCAGGTTCCAGTCTCATGAGGCTGCCTTGACGCAAGCCATGACGACCAAGGCCAGGCGGGCGCCAGTGGGCGCAGAGGAGGCAGTTTCCTCTTTGGTGCTAAGGAGGCAAGGACAGGCGTGGGTTCCCGAGGAATCTCCCAAAGGTTTCCACTCCGGTGCTACAAGACCAAGACCGCCAGCACGGCAGGACGGATGTCATCGCCGAGCCCACCGCTGCGTCACGACCAGAAGCTTTGCAGGCGAAGACCACCTTTCATCAGGATAAGATGTACTACTTGTCCCCTTTCAAATTGGCCGTTGTGGGATCCCTTCCCGCCTAAGTTTCAAGGGAAGGGGACCGAGGCCACTATAAATATAGGTTAGCCTCCACCGAAGAAGGGGTCGGCTCATTCTCACCCCTGAGCACTTGCGAGGTTGTTCATCCTCAGCCCCTCATGAGGCCAATCCACCACAAAGGAGTAGGGTCTTACACCGCAAGGTGGCCCGAACCTGGGTAAACTGTCGTGTTCATCTTCTTCCTTGCTCACGCGAGTCCGGCTAGGCTAGGCTGTGGGGCAATGAGTTGACAGGCTTGAGAGGTTGAGTTCTTCGCACATGCCCCAGAGTTCAAACCTTCTTGGGTCTGCGGAGCCCTGAATCCGACAGAAGGCGACCGGCGAAATCCTGCAACTTCAAGAGGACAAGGCGAAGCTCCGCCAGGAGCTCGACCTACTGAAGGAGGAGAGCACCGGCTAGAAGAACCTGCATGAGAAGAGCAGTTCCTCGATGAAGATGCTAAAAGCCCTCGTCATGGAACAGAAGGAGTACTTGGCGAAGCTCAACATCGAGCACCTGGCTGCTATCAAGCAACGTCATGTGGCCGTGGAACAGACGATGCACGCTCGCCTCGAGAAATCCTGCATCATGGACACAATGAAGAAGATGGCGGAGGGGAGGCATGAGGAGATGAAGGTCGTGGAGGTGATGAAGAAGCAGTTAGGACTCCCCGCCCAGCAACCCTTCATGAAGTAGAGAGCAGCGACCCAGACTTTTTCGCGCGTCTTCCTTCTTCTTTTTTGGGGGTATAATCTTCCTTCTTGTTTTGCCCCTATTTCTTCTTCTTTTGCTTCGGGTGTTGCACCACATGTGTCACGTTCTCTGCGAGGCACGAATAGAACAATGCTAACGACGAGCGGCACCGTGGGATCGATCACAAGAAAATTAGATCATTTTTATCGCCATGTCGCACTGGGCTGCGTGTTTCGCACTCCTCCGTCGTACTAGTACTCCAGTGGAAAACTAGAGTATACCGCACGGTTCTTTGGTCCTCCTCAGGTCGTCGGCAACAATTATACGAGCAGTCAAATCACAAGGCCCCACCTTCTAGCAGTAATGAGCCATCAAATCACAATGGCCCTTGCCTCTCTGTCAAACCTACCAGGCGAGACTGCCCCACCCTCGCCTTTTATATGTACTTTTGTACAGTAGTAGTATCGATGGATTGCACCATGGAGCAAAACTAACAAGATGAAATTAAAGAAAAAAGGTGGTACATATACAGAACGCTCGTCGCCAAATTATGCATAGTACTATTTAAAAAGCTAGTACGTGCTTAGATGGGGTGCTAAAGTCTATTAAAGAAATTAGCATACCTATTTAATTGTTTGACAACTAAACTCCTTCATGCTTTGGGTAAACTTCTCTCATTTAAGTTTTTTAATTACTTATCTCATTTAAGTGTTTTGTGTATGTGGCATGCTTAGAGCGTGGTTAATAGTATAGCCAACTGCTGGCTATATGATGTTGACCATATCATATATAGTCATCACTTGTCGTCACTCATACATAGTACGTATATAATGTGAAGAAACGAGTGGTGGTACTACCAACTATAAGATGAACTGTAAGAAATACTAGTATGTACGTACTAAAGAGTTAAAGTAATGAGAAAGAACATAACATAGTTCTGCTGGGGGCTCAACACAACACACCCATGAAATAAAACTAAGCACCCTGAAATTAAACGAAGCAACTAATCCGGTAGACACTGCATTAGAACCACCATGAGCAATGACACTGCCAGTTTACTCTGACTCCTCGTCCACGTCCTCGAATTCGCCCTTGTCCCTCTTCCTCTTCGCCGATATTTCTTTGCTTGAACCGCACACTAGGCTCTTGCTTTTCATCCAACCCTTGTAGATATTGAAACAAAGGTAGGCATCCATTGCAATGTACTGGATGTCGTCTTTATCTATTTCATTCAACTCCCATGCACGATGAAACTTGTGGTGAGGCTTCATCAGTTTACTATACGAAGGATCAACCATGGCTCCTGCCAGGGTCAGCATTGAAGGCTGACGGGAGGACACCAGCCTATTCTTCTGGAGGTCGAAGGGCTGGCCTACAACCAGGCCTATCCGACCCAGGACTTCCTCGTCGTTATTAAAGTCTATAGTAACAAATTTGACTCTGTCGTCCGTGAGGAAGTTCTTAAAATCCTCGCACTTAACGTCGGCATGGCATATGTGGTAGACCAAGCACAAGTTATGCACGCAAACCTAGATCACGGCGGTCTTCTTCTTCTCTTCCTCCTTAGATTCTTCTCTTTTCACAGGACTGTGGTGTACTCAACATCTAGCCCAGCGACCCACTCATCACCATTTGAATTTTTGAACATGCGTTTGAAGCGAGCAAGGCATCCTTTCACCATCGCGGAAGAATGGGTGTAGATGATGTCGAACTCATTGCCGATGATGGTTCTAACCTTATACTCACCAACGATCATGAAGATTTGGGATGCCATGGATTTGGAGGAGTGTTAGGATTAGTGGAACTGTTGTAATATGAAAGGATAGAACGACTCGGAGCGAACTGCCATAATGTTAAAGGACGGCCGGGGACGAGTAGGAGCGAACTGCTAGCAGTTTTCCGATTGTAAAAATGCTGAGTGGGGCGTGCGAACGGCAGGGTAGTGGCTTGCCCGGTGGATCAATGGCTTCATGAACAGTACTATGAGGGCCCAATTAGATGTCATGTGTACTAGACCCACTTTGTAGGCCTGACAGTATAGCATATGCGTGTTCGCACGTCAAGCGTTAGGAAAATTTCAGGTGATACAAAGCTTTCCATGCTCCCATGATACGGGCTTCCGGGAGCCCTTGGACCTGAGATCGAACGGTTGCATGGAGTGATTCTAGCCTTATGGGTGAATATCCTATCCTGGAGGGTTTTTCTGCAGATTTCCAGCAACTTAGCGTGCGACCATTCGATCTCAGATCCAAGGGCTCTCAGTAGCCCATATCATGGTCGCACGTACCATGACCGTCGGCTCGCTCGCGTGGTCGCACCCTTGGAGGTTACAGACGGCTATAAATGAGCAGTTTTTTTGCCTACTTCGCATGCATGAAACTGCTTCCTCCGTCTAGGTCTGTTAGGCTATGTGATGTTGGCATGTCATACATAGTCATCACTTATACTCACTCATACAACAAGGTTGGCTATAAGAGTATTTTTTTTACTTCTCTCTATCTCTTTCTTCGTAGAAAAGTATTTATTGCATTTGCCAAGGAGTAAGTAGCTAGGGTATTGCACGAGAGCCCACTCCCACCATTTTCCATGTCTCTCTCCTCCACATATAAGCAAAAGTGCTATGTAAGCAGGCTATAAGCCCATTATTGTAGAGTACTTGTTCTTAGCACCTGTATGCCATGGAGGGGATCAGGGGAGACTCACCCCAATCATAGCACCGTAGTAATAATGATCATGGCCAGTCAAATCACAGGGCCCCACCTGTCCAGCAGTAACAAGCCGTCAAATGACACAGCCCTATGTTTCCAGCAGTAAGTTGAATCCACTACTCCCTCATCTTCTCGCCTTTCTGTCGAACCGACTAGGCGGAACTGCCCCACCTACCGCGCGGGAAAAGCCCTGCCCTCGAATTTTAAATATAATTTTGTATCCATGGATTGCGCCATGGAGCAAAGCTAGAAGAAAACGACGGTGCACATGTATACAGCACGCCCGTCGCGTTCGCGTCGCACCCCAGACGGTCGGTAGGTCTGGCACGCCGCTCACCGAATGGAACGCGCGTCATATTGCATTTGCACACACACGTGGGACCACAATTGAGAACCGACCATAGGCACAATCCCCTATCCCCCAAGTCGGCTGAGTTAATAGAAGAGAGAGACGAGCGATAGTACTGGAGCAGTGATGTACACACGTCGTTCCCTGGGCGATCCCTGCACGACACGGGAGATCAGTTCGTCCATGCATGTGACCAGACTCCAGCAGCCAGCTAGATTGGCTATCATCTACATATCGTGCAGGCTGTGTTGTACAGGGTTGTAGTTCTGATGAGAAATCTAAAAAAAGGAGCACCAGGTATATTACATTAGCAATAAAATTTGAATCCATTTTTGATATAAATACAAATCTACTCTAGTCACCATAGGCGGCTAGGGCAACCTCTCCCCTCCATGCTTCACCGGTGAGCTCCGTCAGCCGGTGGCGGGAAGGGGAATCCTGGTTCCTCCGCTTGGTTATTAGTTTATGTTAGGGTTTTTAGGCCTGGCATGTGCAGAGCTCACACAGATGTCGGCGCTTCTTCTCCGAGTTTCTCTTTCAGGCTTCGATCCTCCTTGAGCTCGTTCATCTACACATAGTCGATGGAACTCCAACGTAGATTCTTGCCGTCTCCTTTCGGGCAGTTAGGTTAAGGTTTCTTGTCATCTCGCAAGATTAGGTGTCATATGCTTCGGATCACTGCGAGGGTTAAACAGTGACAACTACGTTCCTCTAGGGCGCTGGTGATTGGGGGCACATGCACGAAGACTACTCGGCTGCCATCTTGGTCAAGCCGGCTATGTTAAGACATCGATTGACTCATTTTCTATGAGTTTGTCTTTAATTTGAGCTTTAATCCTCGTCTTGTTTGTCCGTCGAGACGTAGTCCTCGGAGCTCCAGTGTAGGTTGTCTCCTTGGGGTAGTGAGGTTAGGGTTTATTGTCATGTGGCATTTTTTGGTGTTATGTTAATCTGGTGCCTCAGATCAAAATGATGACAACTGGACCTCTGGGGTAGTGCTCCTTAGGGGCATGTGCATGAAGACTTCTCGACAATCATTGATCAGGTCAAGCCGACTCCAGTAGAATAGCATCGATAGCAACATGTCGACGACTCATTCTCACTGCAGTTGGTCATTTGGTGGTCTTCGAATCTCGATGTATTTTTCATCAAAGGCACTTTGTAGCACTGGCTAACACTCCTAATAGACCCAGTCATTAAAAAAGGTTGCATATAGTTTATGTCCAAAAGAAGAACAAAGATTGATGTCCCTTTACTTTTTTTTTGCAAACGCCAAGATCACGAATTTTCTAAATTTTGATTCACTTTCTATTGAAAACAAATACATTTCAAGTTGTAGCTAGCTATTTGAAATGTAAATTATGCAAGTTTTATATGTATAACATGGTAATCAAACAAAATATATGGTGTGCCTCCATTTAAATGTGAATTGCAAAAGCCACACATTACCTCAAATTCAAACTACTTTGTCAATGGATGCAATGTGTTCAAACGCTACCATCCACATCTCAATTTCAAATGAGTTCGGGCTTGTTCATTCTATATTTTCACCCGTGATAATTTGACCCATGTGGTTGTTCGATTAATCAAGGGCCGGTGACCAGAAGTGAACAATACAAAGTGCGACCTGACACATATGCCATTTGAAATGATTGTTTTTATGTAGAGAAAAAAGAAACTACTCCACTATATAGGCAGGAGCCTCCGCGCTTGCTTGCTAGTGTTGCTTTCTTCACACACCCTCATCCTCTCCAGATCTAAACACGATAGCGGTGGCCACACTCTCTCTCTGCTCCCCGCTTGTCACAGATCCGGCCGGATCCCCTTCACCGCGGAAGGTGAGAAGGTGCAACGTTCACTTGGTCGTCGTCGGCGACGGCTCTGACCCACTACCGGCGCGTCCCAATCAGCGTGCCTTGTCGTTCTCTCCCACGCAGCGCCGGCCAGAGAGAGACTCCGACCCCTTCTTCCTAGCTGCCGTAGTATCGGCAGATCCGGCCTCCTACTGCCCACCTAGCCACATCCCTGCGACCCTCAGGTATAACTTCCTTTGAAACCAACCTTGCTGTACTGCCGCAGCTCCTCACATCGCTGCATGTGTATATTTTTCTACTTCTCAGCCCCACTCCTAGATAGGATTGATTGGCTGTTCGAAAGCCACCTAAGTTTTTACTATTAAGAGGTAAAACTACTTCATTTAGTCGAATCTAGTACCTGGTTCAAACAGGGAAGAAAGGGTGGGGGTGGGGGTGGGGGAGTTGTATCCTGAATCTAGGACTTGGTCGTAAGAAGAAAGAATGGGGGTGAAAAGTAGCAGAGACTAGCTATCCAACTGGTCTCTTGGTCTAAGAGGGAAATAAAGGGAAACACAGTACAAACTCAATATAGAACTGATCTATTGGTTGAAAAAGGAAAGTAAGTGGGGACTGGGGGACAAGTCAACAGAGTATGTCCAACACAAGATTTGCTGCCCTCGCACAATAAAAGGTGGCTATACTAAAAAAATTGGACCAACCCAGATATCCTGTTTGGATGTTTGTTGCCTTGATCCCGTCTTATCTAATGCCATGGATAAAAAGTAGCAATCCCACTATTAAAGTAAGGACACGTTAAACCAATGTTGTTTTCAATGTAATGCCTCTAGTAATATGAATCAATGGCACTGTTTTTCATGTCCTGCTATATTTCCCATTAAGATAAGTAAGTTGCTTCTTTTTGTTTGAAATGCAACTGTGCTGGTCTGCCTACTCTCCCGTGCCCTTGTAGCAACTCTTTAACAACTGTTAATCTAATGTTGCTGGTTAAATGAAGCAATGGCACCATTATAGTAATGTCGTATTTAACGGTTGTCATAGTTAATTTTAATGCACACACTAATATCTAGCAATGTTGTTGCTTTATAAATTGCGACTGTCCTTGTATGATTGCCATTCAGATAAGGAACATGCTTCTTTTTAGTTGATGTATGTTTCATCACTTGTTAGTCACCCTCCTTTCCATCTTTTTGTGCAAACAGAGATATACATTTCACCTAGTGGAACTCTGCAGGTAATCTCCTCCAACAGCTAATTAGCCATCACTGTCACCACAATGGCACTTTCCACAAAAGAGGGGGTTTCCCTCTGATTTCATTAAAGAAACCGAACCATAGAGAACCATTATCCGACATCATCCCAGTCTAAATGGGCAGTTATGCAACTACTACTAGAAAGGACTTACTACTAGGAGGAGACATATTTGCCACATAAGCTACGCAGGTAGGGGGATGCAGCCCCAGCTCGACCAAGTTTGGATTACAACCCAAAAGCTACAGCAGAAACATCAGGGGGGAAGATAAGGACTGAAAGAGCCAGCTTCAGCATCCCAGTCTAAGCACCCCCGGCCTCCATCCTTGCGACGCACGGTACACCTCACTTGCCTCCTGCTCGACCCTAGTGCCACTGATAAAATGAAGTAATAATACAGTTAAAATAGAGCTATTGTCCTCTATATCATTTCATTTCCAATGTAGATAATGAAAGTGCTTCTCTTTGTTAGTATATGTTTCATCAACTAGTCCCATTGTTAATGTAATGATATGTTTAAGTGTTTCTGCAAATTGGGATGCTTAATTTTAGTTGAACTGCACAAAAATAGAGATTGGAATGGCTCAAGGCCCCTCCTTGTACTACCGCTATACACTAATGTTCATCACTTGCAGAAGGTGTATCGGGAAGAAGTGGGTCGATTTCTAGTATCTGGCCTACAGTATGAGGCGGCGCACGGCCCATCTCCCCCTCGCAGCATGGCATACTATGATACTTTTGTATTTTTTTAATAAAGGTACTATATCACAATCTTTTCCTATTAAGAAAATGAAGTTTCTTCTATTTATTAGTGTATGTTTCATCAACTAGCGCCACTATAATGTAATCACACATTTTCATTATCTATGCAAATAGGGTTATTCAGCTACATTTTAGTGGAACTGCACAAATGTTTGGATGGAACCAGCATATATGCAGAGTGCGAGGTGCCAATATCTAACATAAATGTGGCTTGGAAAAGCACAGATGCTCGGATGGTTCTCAAGTTCTTGCTGACCCTGCAGAACATTTTAATCTGCCGGTGTTTGACGTGCACTTTACTTGTTTCAGTGTTCCAGCAAATCCTCTAATCAAATAGCTTATATTGGCACTTTTCTAGGGAGTAAATTTTTCTGAAAGGACCAATCGATTTTTCTTTATTTGTACACATTCTCACAACTTTGTTTTAGTTCTAGAGCGCTTTTAGGGTGACTGGCGTAGTACTACCCAATACTTACCCGTATGATTTTTATTAGCCGTCACACTGATTGTAAGCATAGAAAATGGAAGATTAGGTCTAGTGCGAAGCTTACCTTAAACCCTACCACCGCCGTTGAGATGACGCGAGCGGCGAGGGAACCGTGGAGAACGGCGGGCAAGCTACTTCGCCCCACCCGACCTCCTCCTCTTGAGGTGGGAGAACGAATACTCCGGTGGCTCCGGCTGGCACTGCACCCTCATGAACGGCACACCGTACTTGATCGATTCGTCATCCTCTAGATGCTCAACCTTCTATCTATATGCCCACCACCTCCGCCTGACTTTCGCCTCGGGAAAATCTGTCTGCTCCATCGCCCAGAGGAGATACTCGATGAACTCGAAGGACTGCGGCGTGACTGCCGCCGAGGAGTACATGGCCGCCCTCATTGCCGCTATCTCGCTCTTTCTCATACATTTCCACATGGCCCTCACCGTCCTCAAAATCTCCCACTCGTTGTCAAACCAAGTCAGGATCTCCTTCAACCTGGCTAACTTCACCTGGTCGCCGCCGGCGATCTACATGCTTCGCTTCTGCATCCTCTCCCATAGATGTGCTTCTGAGAGGTGCGGTGCTAGCTTTGGAAGATGACAGGAGAGACGGTGGTCTTGCAATGGAGAAGAGGTAGAGGCGAGACAGTGGTTTTGCAATGGAGAAGATGGAGAGGAGAGGGGGTGGTTTTGCAATGATGAAGAGGGAGAGACGAGACGGTGGTTTTGGAATGGAGAAGATGGAGAAGTGAGGTGGTGGTTTTGCAGTGGAGAAGAGGGAGAGGAGCATTCACCGGTGGTTTATGATTGGACAAGAGGGGTGGCGTGCTGGGAGGATCTTTACCCTTCTTGCCTCTTAACGGCCTTGAGCTCGGCGGTCTCGGATCATTGTCCGCTTTTGGTGGATCTACATGCTGACTTCCAATTCGGGAAGCGTTTCAAGTTTGAATCTTTCTGGCCTAAAGCCCCGGGCTTTATGCAAACGGTGCAAGAGGCGTGGCAATCCGTACCATCGCAGGGCAATCCCTATGTGGTGTTGAATAATAAACTGCGGACCACCGCAAAGTATCTCCAAAGATGGAGCGATAAGTGGATTGGCAATATTCGCATGCAAATAGCCATTGCCTTGGAACTGATCCTTAGACTGGATGTGGCCATGGAGTCCAGGGAGCTGAGCCGGGCGGAGTTTGAACTTCGTAAGCTTCTGAAGAGGAAACTTCTTGGGCTTTCCTCCCTCCAATGCACGATCGCAAGGCAACGCTCTAGGCTGCTACACCTAAAGGAGGGGGATGCAAATACAGAGTTCTTCCATCGACACGCGAAGCATAGGCAACGTAAAAATGCGATCATGTCGCTCCGGCACAATAACGAGGTGGTCTCGGGTCAAGAAAAGATTGCTGAGGTGGTGGATGCATACTACGGGGCCTTGTTTGGCTCCGCGATGGGTCGTCAGCATACGATTGACTTAGACGAGCTAAGTTTACCCTCCTTGGACTTGCATCACTTGGAGGAGCCGTTCATGGAGGAAGAAGTATTTGGTGTGATCAAAACCATGCCTTTGGATAAAGCGCCCGGGCCGGACGGGTTTACGACCAGGTTCTACGCATCCTGTTGGAACATCATCAAGGAAGATTTTATGAACGCTTTCTCAGCCTTCTACCGTGGGGACACGCGAGGTTTAACTGCACTCAACAAAGCCCTGGTAACCCTGCTTCCTAAGAAGAATGGTGCCGAGGAGTTGAAGGACTACCGTCCGGTTAGTCTGGTACATGGTGCGGCAAAGATCTTTGACAAGGTTTTGGCGTGCCGTCTTACTGGTGAGCTACCGCACTTGGTGGGCCAGCACCAAAGTGCCTTTGTCAAGGGCCGATTCCTCCATGATAATTTCATGCTCGCCCAATGCACGGCTGGACGTCTCCACGCCTTAAAGCATCCGGCTGTGATGGTGAAATTGGATATTTCAAAGGCCTTCGACACGGTACAGTGGCCCTTTCTTCTCGAAGTTCTGCAGCGCATGGGTTTCGGCGCACGGTGGATATCATGGATAGTGGGACTCCTCTCCACATCGTCCACTCGCATCATGGTGAATGGGGTGCCTGGGGCTCCGATCTTCAACTGCTGCGGACTGCGCCAAGGAGGACCGTTATCGCCAATGCTTTTCATTCTCATCATGGAGCCACTGCATCATCTTTTCAAGTTGGCCTCCGAGTTCGGCATTCTGACTCCGTTGGCGCGCACGGGACTTCAGCACCGACTGTCGATCTTCGCGGATGATGTGATCGTTTTCATCAAACCGGTGGTCCTTGAGCTAACAACCACAACAAGGATCTTGGAAATGTATGGCACGGCGTCCGGCCTCCGGGTAAATATGCAGAAAACCTCGGCCATGCCAATACGATGTTTGGAGGAAGAGGTGGCGCGCGTGGAAGGTATCCTGGGATGCAGTATTGGATCCTTCCCATGCAAATATCTCGGCCTTCCCCTATGTCTGAAGAAACCCTCAGCGGCACAACTAAGCGGATTGGTGGAGATGCTGGCAACTCGCCTGCCCACCTGGAAGGCTGCGACCCTACCTAAAAGTGGCAGACTCATTCTGGTCCTCTCGGTGCTATGCTCGATCCCTCTACATGCGATGATTGCTCTGGATCTACCCATGAAGATGATAGCGGCCATGAACAAGATAATCAGAGGGTTCTTATGGTGCGGTAAAGCTCAAGCTAATGGAGGGCACTGTTCTGTGGCTTGGGAGGAGGTGTGCACGCCACGCTGGGCAGGAGGCCTGGGAATACCGTGCCTCAGGTGGCTCAATGTTGCTATGCAAGCTCGTTGGGCTTGGTTGCATCGGGTGGACCGAGATCGTCCTTGGGCAGAGTTCAAGTTTGCTCTCCCCAAGGCATCTCTAGCGGTGGTTGCAGCTGCCACCAAGGTGACAGTAGGGAATGGCAAGGAAGCTCTCTTTTGGGAAGACCGTTGGCTACATGGGATGAGGATTCAAGAGTTTGCACCCGGAATATATGAGAGAGTACCGAAGCGAGTAAAGGCCACACGGACAGTTTATGAGGCCATCACGCTCGGTTCTTGGACCCGTGACATCAGCCCCGATATGGCATATGAAGCCCTGATGGAATATCTCGAGGTTTGGCAGAGATTGCAAGGGATCCAGCTCCAGGACCAAACCCCCGATTCCATAGCTTGGGCTTGGGAACCGAACGGCCAGTTCTCGGTCCGTTCCGCCTATGCTGCACAGTTTGCTGGTAGGGAGGTGGCGCCTATGGCTGACTTTTGTTGGCGATCTAGGGCACCTCTAAAATGCCGCTTCTTCACCTCGCTGGCCATGAGGAATAGATGTTGGATATGTGGATCGGCTGGCCAAACGCGGCCTCCCGCACCAGGATGCATGCCCTTTTTGCGACCAAGAGGAGGAAACCATCGACCACATTCTTCTGATGTGTGTGTTCGCTAGGACAGTCTGGAGAACCTTGTGCTCAGCCCTTGGGGAACCGCAGTGGTCCCCAACAGCACAAGACACCCTCAAGGAGTGGTGTGTAGCAAGAACGTCAGGCGCGCACAAGCCAAAGGAGTTGAGGGCGCTTCTTACCCTCGGGCTTTGGGAGCTTTGGAAGCACAGAAACGCGGTTGTCTTCGATGGTGCCTCTCCATCACTAGAGGTGGTAGTTAGGCGTGTCGTCGCGGAGGGTAGAGCTTGGCAGCAGGCGAGCCTGTTGAAGGGTGAAGTAGACAACACGTTTGAGCTTTTAGTAGGGTGGGCAGGCAGCGAGTAGTCCGGTTTATGTGCTACGTAGGTGGAGCGGTGGTTGTGCTGTGTGTTGATGTTCATGTAGCGTTTAAATCCATGTAACATCAACGGTGGTTGGGATTCTTCCCCCTTCTTCTATACAAGATGATACGCACACTCGTGCGTATTCGAGAAAAAAAAAAGAGTCGTTGCATGCAAGATGATACGCACACTCGTCTTGGGCCATCGCCCTGTGCACTCCGAGTCGTTGCATGCAGGGGGAAGCCAGGCACCAGGGGGGCGCTGGTCCGTCCCGGCCGCAATGCTGAACTGGACGTCTGACAGAGCTTTCGGCTGATGCCATGATGCAGAGTACCCATATTTATTCCCACGTGATGGTTAGTGCTATCGGGCCAGAGGCCCACTCGAATCAAATACCCAAATCGTTAGTACATTGGGGGTGCGGTAACGAGCAGAGACTCACGATCGATGTGACCCCGTCACCCCGTCTCGAGGACTAGCGGCAAGGGCCAAGAATGCCCGGCCACGCCTCGTATTCATCACTCGGGCACCCTCCAGGTCAACCCGTCTCCACACCACTCGCCACTTAGGCTCACGCGGGTACCCCTCAGGGCTGACCCGACTTTATCATGGTTCATGGTTAAAGTCATAGTAACTGTGTGTCCAAACACCAAAGGGAAACCTGAGGAATCACCCTCGATGGATTCCACCTGATGTAATCGTCAAGGTGAACTTAGGAGGAATCACCCTCGAGGTTCACTCTTGAGGTGTTGTACGACGTCGTCGTTATCGGACATGGTGAAGGAGGAATCACCCTCGATGACCACGACCGAATAGCTACTCTACAGAGTTAACATCAGAAGTGCTAAACGAGGTATCACCCTCGGCACTCGATAGTAACGCTGCTGTGTCGTACAACTAAGGGGGTGATGTGTGGTGCCGGGGCCTGGTTGTTGAGTCTTCTGATGATCCAGCGGGGTAATCAGGACAAGTGGGGTCACTAGGGTCTCTAACCAACCTATACTAAGCAGCTTAGGATAAGCAGGAAAGGTATCAATAGCAGGTTACAAAATCAGGTCATGCATCAGAATAGGTAAAGCAGTAACAACAGCAATTCTAATGCAAACACAAGAGGGAAGAGAATAGGTGATATAGGCATGCTCAAAAAGGGGGTGCTTGCCTGGTTGCTCGGCGGCAAAGGCAAGGTCGTAAACGGTGTCGTCGGGCTCCTGAGCTGTGTCAGTCTCGGGAACTGTGTCTGTAGCGGGGTCTACCGAGATAGAAGAGGGGAAGGAAAACAAATAAATACACAGCAATCATATGCAACACAGAGCATGACGTGGTGATATGCAGTGTTGGTGGTGACCTAATGCAATGTTACACGTTGCAGACGGAGCGGGAATTTAACGGGAAAGTTTTCCCGGTTCCGGACGTCTGTCAGACAGATGAACTGGAGGGGACGGTTCCATGTTCAGGTAGTTAGGGGCACCTGACAGGCATGTGGTTAGCGTATCCGGATTCGTCTCGCTTTTCAGATCAACTTTGATGTATAAAGTTTTTCCATCCGAGTTACGAATGAATTTCTATGAATTTCAAAGATTTAAACAGTTATTTGGAATTCCTGAAAATTGGCTAAGTCTGAGGATTGCTCAATTTTTGAACATTACTTAGCTGTTTTCTGGAGGCTATTGCTATTGTTATGTAGTTCTATTGGAGACACTTCATATATGTGTTTTACTTTACATCAACAGTACTACAAGGCCATGCCAATTGATGGCATGAACAGTGCCTGCAGATAGTTCATCTTCAGCTCTAAAATGGCTAAGGCAATAATCTGTTTTTCAGTTCTTCTAGTTAACAGAACATAGACTTTTGTCATTTTTATAGGAATTAATCCATGCCTTATTTGAATTTGGTCCAATGGAGTAAGTTTGAGCTTGTCAAGTGTACTTTCGGTACATATAAGTTTCTTTCATGTAAACTGTTATTTTGTTGCTGTTTTGTGGCGGTCCAAAGGGCTAAGGAATGTAGCAGCAGCAAAGCTAGCCAGCGCTACAGTGAAGTTCAGTTCACTGTAGCAGCGGCAGCAGCAAAACGGCAGCAGCAGCAGCGCTGCTCGGCGACGAGCGGCGGCGAGCGCGGGGCCAGGGGCGGAGCGACACGCGTGCAGAGGCTAGACGAGGCAGGGCCCGCGCATGGGCGGCTTGGGCGTGGCGACGGTGCGGGTCAGGGGGGCGGTCGGGGCGCGACGGGCAAGCACAGCACGCGGCGGTTGTTAGCGGCAGCTAGCGGCGGGCGCAGCAGCAGTGTAGCAACGGCAGCACCAGAAGGAGAACAGCGGGAGGGAGAAGGCGGCAGCAGCTGGCGTAGGGGCACGGCCATGGGTGGCTGGGCGCGCGCAGGGAGGGAGAGGCAAGGGCACGGGCGGGGCTTGGCCCGGGGCGCGCGTGTGAGGGCACCGCCCGGGGCAGCCAGAGGCGCGAGGCAGGGCACGGGAGCTGAGCTCCGATGCGACGACGGTGAGTAGCGCGGCTACGGGAGCTCACAGGTGAGCCGGGAAGCATGGCTAGAGGATGAATTAGAGAGGGAGAATAGTGGGGAAAGGACGGCGAGCTCACAGCGAACTCGTTGGGCGGCTCGGGAGGCTCGGGGATGTCCTGGATGTGGTGAATCGACCCGACGGCCGTGTGCGTAGACGATGGCTCGATGGTGACGATGCAGGGGCGAACTCGGCCGATGTGCTGGTGTAGTCAAAGCAGACGAGGCAGCGGCAGCTCCTGGACGTCATCTTGGAGCTCGGGGAGGATGATGGCTATGGCGTCGTTGACAGCAAGCTCCGTTGCGCGGCGACCAATTCGATCCAGGGTGTGAGAGAGAGGCAGAGCGGTGCGAGGGGGAAAGTGAGGGGATCGGTCGAGGTGGACCTAGGTTTTCCAGGGAACGCACTTATAGGGCTGGAGAGGTTACGTGGAGGCCATCCATGGCCATGGCTCCATGGATGCTCGACACGCACGTCCTCGGTCTCCTCTGTGAATAGAGAGGTGGAGGAAAGGCTGATGGTGGGCTGTGATGTGCACTGTAGCGATGGGCTATAAGCCCATAGTGCAGTTTCCTTTCCTTTTCATTCTTTTCTTTTATTTTTGTTAAACCATAAAGCTCCTGTTTTATAATTAAAAGAGGTACCAATGGATTTTGTTGATCCTGAGATTCGGCACATAAATACTATGTAATGTAACAATGACACACACATGTTTCTTTTGTAATTTTTGGAAATGCATAAATATTTGTTTATTTTAGAAAGGCCAAAATAATTGTTGCTGGACCATTTAATAATTTCTAGGATTTTATTTGTGAGTCAAATGAAGTTGGATTCAACATGAAAATGATCAGGGGAAATTATACTAAAATCCGAACATTTTAGTTTTATAGATTGAAGTAATAATAAAAGGACTTGTCTTTTAAATTTAAATTTGAGGTCGGTTTGGAACAAAGTGATGATTAGCAAAAATTTAATGTGATGACATGGCACCGATAGGGGGAGATTACTGTAGCATGATTATCCGGGCGTCACAATTCTCCTCCACTACAAGAAATCTCGTCCCGAGATTTAAGGGGTGGAATAAGGGGGAAAGACTCGGGAAGGACGGAGCTCAACACAAGATAGTTACCTGGGGGCTATTTCAGTGAACGTGGCATAGAGGCTTCTCTCAAGTTGAAATTCAAGAAAGTCATTGAGAACAAGGTAAGGAGGTGCAATAAGAAGCTTCAACCGGGTAGGCAATCGTTCGTTGCCTGAAACAGAGGGTGAAAGGGGTTCAGAGCAATGGGAATAAGTATTGTGTCTGATACCAGAATAGATCACTAGGAAGGTGGCTCGTGATTTACATACGAAGCCAAGTGCGAGGAACAACTTTGTAGAACATAGATACAAGATGAACTTAACTCAAGGGGATTATTATTATTACAAGAAGCTTCCAAGATAAGTTCAACATCGGGTCCATGGGCATGAACACAAAGGTTCAATGTCGACTCCCACTTCATCAATGCATAACCTTTCATTCAATTCTCGTTTTCGAAGAAATTGTAGTGCTGAAGATTTATCTGGTGAAGCACCAGAAGAGTATGACTCGCATAACCTTCGAGTTCACACGGATTAGGGCAAGCATAGGTCCAACCCATCGGGACATTTTTACGAACCTATACAACCATCAACCAAAGCAAGGAATATGGGTTCATAAGCAAAGTATCAAAGTCAAAGCAGATGATACAATTTACCAAAGGCATTATGTATCAGGGGAGAACTCACAAGATTTTGGATGTTAAGGACACTGTCGGATAACAACCCAACAATGGATCTGGCGATTCACGACGGAGTTGATGTGAGTATCAGTACTCAACCAGAAGAAGAAGAAATGCAAGGGCATTGGTTTATGGAAACATCTGAATAATTCGATGCTTAAATACAAAGAAATTTGATTTCTAGATCGGTGTATCAGAATCAGATGCTCCGTTAGAAGATGGATAGGTCGAACAAACTTAGAGGCACACCGATCGAATCTTGATTGGGCAAGAACCAGCTCATATCCGGAATGATGTCTGAGCCGGAAAGAAAATTCCCAAGGATTAATTGATGATTGCGAGTAGTCGCACATACGTTGAATCCATAGGAACAGAATGACAATCACAAAGTATTTTAAAGAATATTGCTAGACATATGGAATTAATCCTAATGCAAGCAGGCAAGGAGAATCAAGAGCAATAGGCTGCAGAGGATTTTCGGAAGATCAGATAGCATTTCCAAGTATTTTGGAAAGCATATTAACAACTGGGGATGAACGGACCCCGGTTAAGTGAATTATCCGCAGTGCAAAAAGAAGCTGCAAAGCAGAAGGCACAAAGGATTCTCGGAACAACAAAGAGTACTAGGGGTATCTTGTAACAACAGGAGCAACTGGGGATGAAGGTACAAGCGGCAAGGATGTTATTCACGGGGATTATCGGTGGGCAGGAACTGCAAGGCAGTGGGCACAGGGTCTCGAGAATCATCGAGGAGTATCTGCAGAATCTTCTGGCGAAGCAAGCGATGATCTGTAGTGAAGGGGCTCTCCGGGATGAAGTGGTTACGAGAACCTAATGTCAGAGTTAGCAAAATTGTTTAAACCGAATAGAAGAGAGATCAGAGTCCCAGAGTATAGACGAGGAGTAAAAGATCCTAATACCACCCAATTGGCGACGTGGGCCCGTAAGCCACACAGCCAAGTTAGTAAAACAGTTTTGGACGACTAGACTCAACTTCGGCCAAGGAGTTGGAAAGGGGGATCCTACAGGCAGTCGGCTCTAATACCAACTTGTGACGCCCCCGGCTCAATCGTGCACTAATCATACACACAAATGCACACTATCAAGCCTAAGGACTAACGGGAAGATATCACAACACAACTCTAAAACATAAATGAAGTCATTCAAGCTTTATATTACAAGCCAGGGGCCTCGAGGGCTCGAATACATAAGCTCGATGTCATACAAGCATCAGCGGAAGCATCAGATATCTGAGTACAGACATAAGTTAACAGATAGGCCCTTAGAAAGGCGGGGCAAAATAAAACACTACGATCGAAAGGCGCAGGCCTCCTGCCTGGGACCCTCCGATCCTACTCCTGGTCGTCAGCCAACTCGAAGTAGTAACCCCCCTCGGGGTAGTAGTAGCGATCGTCAGCGAGGGCAGCTGTCTCAGGGGCTCCGTCATCTGGTTGCACCAAAAGGATATGGGGGAAAAAGAAAGCAAAGCAACCGTGAGTACTCATCCGAAGTACTCAGCAAGCAAGGATCTACACTACATATGCAACATTATCAAAGGGAGGCTGTACATGTGGGCTGGACTGCAGAAATGCCAGAATAGAGAGAAGGCCTAGTCCTATCGAAGACTAGCATCTTCAGCGGTCTTGCAGCATTAGAAGAGTGTAGATTAGCACAATATAAAGTAGTAGTAATGTTATCAACCTCACCCAGAGATCCTTCCTCGACTCCGTGCGAGAAAGCAATCCCAGAGCCATACAGTCATCAACCTCACCCAGAGATCCTTCCTCGACTCCCTGTGAGAAAGCGATCCCGGAGCCACTAGTTGTATCAATCGGGATACAACTCCGAGCGTCCGTTTCCGAGGATCCGGCTATGCATAGATTAGTTCTTCCCTGCAGGGGTGCACCAATTTACCCACTACGCTCTCTTAACTCCGGCCGGACACACCTTTCTGGGTCATGCTCGGCCTTGGTCAAATGACACACCGCAACCCTACCAAGAGCTCAGCAGAGAGGTCCTCGTTAGTCTATATCCTAAGCGCTCAGGGGTCTTGGGCCATCGCCCTGTGCACTCCGAGTCATTGCGTGCAGGGGAAGCCAGGAACTTGGGGGGCGCTGGTTCGTCCCGGCAGCAATGCTGAACTAGACGTCTGACAGAGCTTTCGGCTGATGCCATGATGCAGAGTACCCATATTTATTCCCGCGTGATGGTTAGTGCTATCGGGCCAGAGGCCCACCCGAATCAAATACCCAAATCGTTAGTACATTGGGGGTGCAGAAACGAGCAGAGACTCACGATTGATGTGACCCCGTCGCCCCGTCTCGAGGACTAGCAGCAAGGGCCAAGAATGCCCGGCCACACCTCGTATTCATCACTCGGGCACCCTCTAGGTCAACCCGTCTCGACACCACTCGCCACTTAGGCTCGCGCGGGTACCCCTCAGGGCTGACCCGACTTTATCATGGTTCATGGTTAAAGTCATAGTAACTGTGTGTCCAAATACCAAAGGGAAACCTGAGGAATCACCCTCGATGGATTCCACCTGATGTAATCATCAAGGTGAACTTAGGAGGAATCACCCTCGAGGTTCACTCTTGAGGTGTTGTACGACTGCGTCGTTGTCGGACGTGGTGAAGGAGGAATCACCCTCGATGACCACGACCGAATAGCTACTCTACAGAGTTAACATCAGAAGTGCTAAATGAGGTATCACCCTCGGCACTCGATAGTAACGCTGCAGTGTCATACAACTAAGGGGGTGATGTGCGTTGCCGTGGCCTGGTTGTTGAGTCTTTTGATGATCCAGCAGGGCAATCGGGACAAGTGGGGTCACTGGGGTCTCTAACCAGCCTATACTAAGCAGCTGAGGATAAGCAGGAAAGGTATCAATAGCAGGTTACAAAATCAGGTCATGCATCAGAATAGGTAAAGCAGTAACAGCAGGAATTCTAATGCAAGCACAAGAGGGAAGAGAATAGGTGATATAGGCATGCTCAAAAAGGGGGGTGCTTGGCTGGTTGCTCGGCGGCAAAGGCAAGGTCGTCAACGGTGTCGTCGGGCTCCTGAGCTGCGTTGGTCTCGGGAACTGCATCTGTAGTGGGGTCTATCGAGAGAGAAGAGGGGAAGAAAAACAAATAAATACACAACAATCATATGCAACACAGAGCATGACATGGCGATATGCAGTGTTGGTGGTGACCTAATGCAATGTTACACGTTGTAGACGGAGCGGGAATTTAATGGGAAAGTTTTCCCGGTTCCGGACGTTTGTCAGACAGATGAACCGGAGGGGACGGTTCCATGTTTAGGTTGTTAGGGGCACCTGACAGGCATGTGGTTAGCGTATCCGGATTCGTCTCGTTTTTCTGATCAACTTTGATGTATAAAGTTTTTCCATCCGATTTACGGATGAATTTCTACGAATTTCTGAAGATTTAAACAGTTATTTGGAATTCCTGAAAATTGGCTAAGTCTGAGGATTGCTCAGTTTTTGAACATTACTTAGCTGTTTTCCGGAGGCTATTGCTATTGTTAGGTAGTTCTATTGGAGACACTTCATATAGGTATTTTACTTTACATCAACAGTACTACAAGGCCATGCCAATTGATGGCATGAACAGTGTCTGTAGCTAGTTTATCTTCAGCTCTAAAATGGCTAAGGCAATAATCTGTTTTTCAGTTCTTCCAGTTAACAGAACATAGACTTTTGTCATTTTTATAGGAATTAATCCATGCCTTATTTGAATTTGGTCCAATGGAGTAAGTTGGAGCTTGTCAAGTGTACTTTCGGTACATATAAGTTTCTTTCATGTAAACTGTTGTTTTGTTGCTGTTTCGTGGCGGTCCAAAGGGCTAAGGAATGTAGCAGCAGCAAAGCTAGCCAGCGCTATAGTGAAGTTTGGTTCACTGTAGCAACGGCAGCAACAAAATAGCAGCAGCAGCAGCGCTGCGCGGCGATGAGCGGCGGCGAGCACGGGGCCAGGGGTGGAGCGGCGAGCGTGCAGAGGCCGGACGAGGCAGGGCCCGCGCACGGGCGGCTTGGGCGTGGCGTCGACGTGGGTCAGGGGGGCGGTCGGCGCTTCACGGGCAAGCGCAGCACGTGGCGGTTGTCAGCGGCGGGCGCAGCAGCAGTGTAGCAACGGCAGCACCGGAAGGAGAGCAGCGGGAGGGAGAAGGCGGCAGCGGCTGGCGCAGGGGCGCGGCCATGGGTGGCTGAGCGCGCGCAGGGAGGGAGAGGCAAGGGCGCGGGCAGGGCGTGGCCCGGGGAGCGTGTGCGAGGGCATTGCCCGGGGCGGCCAGAGGTGCGAGGCAGGGCGCGGGAGCTGAGCTCCGATGCGACGACGGCGAGTAGCGCGGCTACGGGAGCTCATGGGTGAGGCGGGAAGCACGGCTAGAGGATGAATTAGAGAGGGAGAACAGTGGGGAAAGGACGGCGAGCTCACAGCGAACTCGTAGGGCGGCTCCGGGATGTCCTGGATGTGGTGAATCGACCCGACGGTCGTGCGCGTAGACGACGGCTCGATGGTGATGATGCAGGGCGAACTCGGCTGATGTGCTGGTGTAGTCGAAGCAGACAAGGCAGCGGCAGCTCCTGGACGTCATCTTGGAGCTCGGGGAGGACGATGGCTATGGCGTCATCGACAGCAAGCTTCGTTGCGTGGCGACCAATTCGATCCAGGGTGTGAGAGAGAGGCAGAGCGGCGCGAGGGGGAAAGTGAGGGGATCGGTCGAGGTGGACCTAGGTTTTCCAGGGAACGCACTTATAGGGCTGGAGAGGTTACGTGGAGGCCATCCATGGCCATGGCTCCATGGATGCTCGACACGCACGTCCTCGGTCTCCTCTGTGAACAGAGAGGTGGAGGAAAGGCTGATGGTGGGCTATGATGTGTACTTTAGCGATGGGCTATAAGCCCATTGTGCAGTTTCCTTTCCTTTTCATTCTTTTCTTTTATTTTTGTTAAACCATAAAGCTCCTGTTTTATAATTAAAAGAGGTACCAATGGATTTTGTTGATCCTGAGATTCGGCACATAAATACTATGTATGTAACGATGACACACACATGTTTCTTTTGTAATTTTTGGAAATGCATAAATATTTGTTTATTTTAGAAAGGCCAAAATAATTGCTGCTGGACCATTTAATAATTTCTAGGATTTTATTTGTGAGTCAAATGAAGTTGGATTCAACATGAAAATGATCAGGGGAAATTATACTAAAATCCGAACATTTTAGTTTTATAGATTGAAGTAATAATAAAAGGGCTTGTCTTTTAAATTTGAATTTGAGGTCGGTTTGGAACAAAGTGATGATTAGCAAAAATTTAATGTGATGACATGGCACCGATAGGGGGAGATTACTGTAGCATGATTATCCTCGCATCACACAAACCCTGAGCCCCGAGGGTGGACTACTCCCTCCTGATCATGGTGGCCGCCGGGATGATGAAGATGGCCTCCGGTGATGATTTCCCCCTCCAACAGTATGCCGGAACAGGGTCTAGATTGGTTTTTCGTGGCTACAGAGGCTTGCGGCGGCGGAACTTCTGATCTAGGGTTATTTCTAGGGGTTTCTATATATATAGGATTTTTCAGCGTTGGAATCACGCGAAGATGGGCCACGAGTAGCCCACAAGGTACCAGGGCGAGCCAGCCCCTCCTGGCGTGCCCTGGTGCCTTGTGGGGCCCTCATGGCTCTTCTGGCCCTCCCACGAATATTCTAGTGCCTCTTTTCTCCCAAAAAAATTGTCAAAAAGTTTCGCTGCATTTGGAGAACTTTGATTTCTGCACAAAAAACAACACCACGGTAGTTCTGCTGAAAACAGCGTCAGTCCGGGTTAGTTTCATTCAAATCATACCAAAACCATATAAAATTATTGTAAACATGGCATGAATACTTCATAAATTATAGATACGTTGGAGACGTATCAGCATCCCCAAGCTTAATTCCTACTCGTCCTTGAGTAGGTAAATGATAAAAGAAATAATTTATGAAGTGTGAGTGCTAGCATAGTGCATAAGTTTGATCAATGATAATTTCAATCACTTTTCCTAGCATCATAACAACAACTCTTTCGCATAAAACTTATCATGATAAAGTAGCAATTGAAAACGAAATTTTTGATGTGGAATGCTACCTATCATATTCCTCATATACTCTTTTCTTTTATAGCATGGACATTTGGACTTGAATGATTCAAAGCAATAGTCCATAATATGGCATGAGGACATCAATACTCAAGCATGTCAACAAGCAACTATGTCTTTCAAAATATCAACACTAAAGAAAGCTATCTCGAGCCCATTATGCTCAATCATTGATCCATTCATGAAACACGCTCGAATATTAACTATGCCCAATGCACAAGTATGACAATAGTGTTCCCTAGTTGGTGCTTTATAAGAGAAGATGGAGACTCAATAAAAACAAAAAATGCATAAAGTAAATAGATAGGCCCTTCGCAGAGGGAAGCAGAGATTTGTAGAGGTGCCAGAGCTCAAAGCTTAAATTGAGAGATAAAATTGTTTTGAGAGGCATGCTTTTCCTGTCAACGAAAACGACCGAGAATTCCCAATACTTTCCATGCTAGATACATCATAGGCGGTTCCCAAACATAAAATAAAGTTTATTCCTTTTTCCACCATTCTTTCACAATCCATGGCTAGCTGTATCCACGGGTGCCTTCCATACCAACACTTTTCAAGGAATTTATTATTGACAACATAAATAAAATTTCTTTTCATTTCGGGACTGGGCATCCCTATTACCTGCCACACTCTCGTGCAATAACAAGTGAATAAACACTCATCTTGAGAATAACACATCTAGCATGGAAAATATTGGCCACCCCCTGCCGCTTCATGAGCGGTACAGGCACACAAAAAGGTAATTCATTTTGAAAATTAGAGTTGGCACATACAAATTTACTTGGAATGGCATGGAAATACCGCATATAGGTAGGTATGGTGGACTCATTTGGCACAACTTGGTTTAGGGAGTTTGGATGCACAAGCAGTATTCCCGCTTAGTACAAATGAAGACTAGCAAATAGATTGAGAAGCGACCAACCAAGAAACAAAAATGATCATAAACGAGCATTAAACATAACTAACACCGAATAATGCACCACAAGTAGGATATAACTTCATTGCATAACTATTGACTTTCGTGCTTGCATAGGGAATCAAAAACCTTATAACCAATATTCCTACTAAAGCACAATTACTCACCAACATGACACACATATTACTATCTCCATATCGCAAAACTATTGCAAGGAATCAAACTTATCATATCCAATGATCTACATGAAACTTTTTACTATATCCTTCTTGAATATTCACCATATTAGGACCAATTTCAAAGCTTGTGCAATTTTTCGTCACTATTATAAACTCTCAAAATAATATAAGTGAAGCATGAGAGTATTCGACAAACTACTCCAGAAAGACATAAGTCAAGATCAAGCGAGTAGTTAAGTAAATGGGTAGCTATTTGAGGATTCACTCTCATTTAAAAACTTTCAAATCTAAGTATTTTACTAAAACAACAAACAAAATAAAATAAAATTGTATTCCAATAATAACACATTGTCGGCGTTCTGGGAACCAGGGTACCCAGACTTGCCTGCCTGCGGCCCACGGCGTGGCATCTTCGACGGCCTGGTATGGCCCACCTCCAAGGCCACCAAGACAAGACCCTCGCGAGGGGCCAAGCCTCGTGAGGCGGGCGACACCAAGACCTCCCGAGGGAGCGGCCTTCCCAGGCAGCCTCCTGAGGAGAGGAGATTTCTATGCAGGTACCCAACCTCAGGAGGTTGCGATGACGCAAGCCATGACGACCAAGGCCAGGCGGGCGCCAGCAGGCGCGGAGGAGGCAGTTTCCTCTTTGGTGCCAAGGAGGCAAGCGCAGGCGTGGGTTCCCAAGGAGCCCGGCAAAGGTTTCTATTCTAGTGCTACAAGACCAAGACCGCCAGGACGGCAGGACGGGTGTCATCGTTGAGCCCACTAATGCATCACAACCAGAGGCTTTGCAGGCGAAGACCACCTTTTGTCAGGATAAGATGTACTACTTGTCCCCTTTCAAATTGGCCACTATGGGATCCCTTCCCGCCTACGATTTGGGGGAAGAGGATCGAGGCCGCTATAAGTATAGGCTAGCCACCACCATAGACGGGATCTGATCTATTTGGATCGATTCCACCCTCACCCATAGACCTCGCAAGGTTGTTCATCCTTTGTACTAGCTCATCCTCAGCCCCTCGTGAGGCCAATCCACCACAAAGCAGGAATAGGGTCTTACACCGCAAGGTGGCCCGAACCTGGGTAAACTGCCATGTTCATCTTCTTCCTTGTTCGTGTGCATCGAGCTAGGCCGTAGGGCGACGAGCTGGTTGGCTGGATAGGTTGAGTTCTTCGCACACGTCCCAGAGTTCGAACCTTTCTTGGGTCTGCGGAGCCCTGAATCCGACGCTCCTCGCCGCTCTGCCTCCCCGGTGGCTAACACCGCCACTGACCCTGCTGCTCGCGAACTGGAGGACTCATCGATGCCGCTGTCTGTGCGGCGCGATGGCCGCACCGCAACTCCATCACCCACTCCAGCCACGGTGTCGTCTTCTCATGTTCGTCGTGGGCTGGCGAACGCGCAGGCTGCGCTACTCATGGTGTGAGAGCTTCTGCGCTACCGCCCGGCCAACGACCTCTACGACGACTGGCTCGGCCGCATCGCCGAGCTCATCAACGCCGCCGGTGAAGCCCCTTCACCGTCCCGTTCGCCCCGTCCCCCGTCGTCCCTGGCGGGCGATGTGGCTCACGGCGCACCTCCTCCTCCTCCTCTGCTTGGTGCGGACCTCGAGCCCAGGCGAGAGGCACCCCAACACGACCCGCCACGCAGGGCGCCGGCGCGCGATGAAGAAAGCTACCAGGTGGTGAAGCGGCCCCAAGGGAAAGCGCGTGCTCTTCCAGCGCCGCCGTGTCAAGGCCGCATGCCACCGGAGGCGGCGGCGCGTGGGCGACAAGATCAAGCTCCCCCCGTGCGACCGGTACTTGTGAGTGCGGCAGGCTGGCGTGCTTTCACCCCGGAGCTGAACCGCGTCGTCTGGCTCGGCAAGTTCAAGACGGATCTGCCTCGATGGCTACAATGTCCTCAAGATGCCAGGAAGTGGCGGCATCATCACGGTCGCCTGCGACGAAAAGGATGCGGTGTGCTCCCTCGAGCGCGCCTACCAGGCTGCGGCGGTCGAGAGCTCTGACGACGAGGGTGCCGTCCTGCCTCCTGAGGCCGTCCCCAAGAAGAAGAAGCAGCTCCTCCCAAAGGGTCGTCAAGAGGCTGGTGCGTCCGACGGTCGTGCCTCAGGCCCCGCGCCCTCTGCTGGTGCGTCTTTCCCTCTCGCATAGGGAGGCGCAGCCGGCGCCCCCTCAGGATGGGCTCGAGGGCTCTCCTCTAGAGGGCCTCTCACCTGACCAGCGTGATGAGGGAGGCGTTCGGGCACCACGTGGTGGCGTGCTTCGACGCGCGCCTCCGTGAGCAAGGTGCAAGGCGCGAGGCGCCGTGCGCTCAGGAGTTCATCACCAAGGCAATCGAGGACCTTCAGGAGGCGCGAGCCATGCGTGGTGAGCGTCGCCCCGCACCACCCGGTGCAGCTGTCGCCCATGACATGCGTGGCAAGCTACGCATCTGTGTCAACATCCCAAGCCTCAACAGGGCTGCTTCCCAGGACCTCTTCTGGTCGTCCCGCGTTGGTCGGAGTAGGGGCTACCCCTGCAGCTATGTCCGCATGCCGTTCGGCCTGCTGAACGTGGCCGCCTCGTACCAGCGCCTCATGCAGGGAGCCTCGGTGGCTCACGAGGCCAGGCACCAGGCGGTCCTGACCGAGGAGGTGACGGACCCTTGTGAGCCCCCCGGACCTATGGAGCCTCCTGGGACTCAGGAGCCGGTTGGCTCGTGAGGAGCGGTCTCTACAGTACGCATCTTCAACTACTTCAACGCTTCCACAACAATGGTGCCAGGTGACTTTTTTGGTTTGTTCAACTGAGGGCGCCCCTCGGGTGACTTTTTGGTTTGTTTAACTGCCTATCCGGTGCTTCGTCACTATGATGTCGTTGCGCCCTCGCGAACCCGCCCGCGCCCACCTCATGATTAAGGACTGGCACGGTGTCTGTGCTCGGGTTCGTCCCTGCAACGTCGACAAACCCAAGCGACCGAGCTCTGTCTCGCGGGCCAGCTCCGGTGCGCGTCACCTCCCGTGGTCCTTGGTGCCTTGTTCTCGCATGAGCTAATCGCGTGTGGGCAAGTGCGGGCACACGGCCCGGTTCGTACAACCGCAGTTCGGCGCTTCGCTACAGCGGGAGCCATGCACCGGCAGTTTTTCGTGGGATCGTTGCATGAGAAGACTTGGCACGGCATCTGTGCTCGGATCCGTCCCTGCAGCGTCGATAAAACCAATGGCTGAGCTCTGCCTGGCGGGCCGGCCCCGTTCACATCACCTCCTGGGGTCATTGGTGTCCGGCCTTCTCATGCGATAACCTCCGGAGAGGCATTCGGCACAGGACCCCCCCCCCCATCGCCCCGCAGGTTTCTTACGCGCACCCCGCGCCGCAAAAATCAGGCGCAACCTGCCTTGAGGTAGGGCCTCGTGAGTCCCGCGCTGGCTCACGAGTGGCTAGATACACCTTCTCCAGTTCTGCCATGCTAGCCACGCGTACGAACGGGGCTGTACACGCCCCAGAGTCTCCCCCAGCGGGAACTCCCACCCACGCACTAGTGGAAGCCAAATGCTCCACGCTGGCGGACGACATGGTTGAGGAGCGGCTATGCCCACGCACCAGTGGAAGCCCCATGCTCCGCACTGGCAGATGACACGGTCGAGGAGCGACTATGCCCATGATAAAGTGGAAGCACCATGCTCCGCGCCGGTGAATAAACAACTGAGGGCGCCCTCGCGGCCGCACCATCCTCAGGATAGCCTCTCGGCTCTACGACCGGCAACACCCCACAGCTTCCCCCTCAGGAGGATCGCGTAAGGGGGCTGGACACGGGGGCTGTGCTCAGGCCCCGCCTGGCACACGCTACCCTACCAGGTCCGGGTACCTGGTCTTCTCGCGTTCCCCCCAGGCTAAAGCTGGTGGTCAAAGGTATGAGGGCTGCTCGCACATCAAGGGGGACCTCCTGAGCATCGCGAATCAGGGGCCTCACTGGTCACGTAGCCCCTCGCCTCTTGGTGTCATCCTGGTGATCCGGACGCCCCAACGGCGGTCGAGGAATGCGCGGGGCTGGGCCCAACCGACGCAGAGCACAAAAGCAAGCACGAAGGAAACTTGACGCAATTAGGGAACCACGGGGTCCTAATAATTATTACAAGCACAGATTGTTCCACAAGCTTAAACAGAAGTCTTACGCCTCCACGAGACACGGTAAATGTTGCAGGAACCTCCGGAGGCAGGATCATGAGCAGCTTCGCCAACACCTCGCCACCGTGGAAGGATACCGCATTGTGTGCCATGGGGTGCAACCCCTCCTAGGTACCCCATCGGAGCCATCCACTCTTTTCTCGCGCAAAGTCGCTTGCATGTTAAAGGGGGGGGCCTTGAGCATTGCGCTTCAGGGGCTCCTACTGGCTCTCGAGCCCTCACCCCCTGGCCTTGACCACGGCATCACGGCCTGGCATACCAGTGGTGGCCGAGCCTCGCTCGAGAGCCGGGTCCCGAAGACGTAGAGCACCCTGACGAGCGGGAGAGATGGAGTCGGTAGGAGCACTACCGGGGGGCACCATTGGGAGAAAGGCACAACTTAACATCGCACGAGAAGTTCGCACTCGCGGCAAGGAAATCACCGCAGGCTCGCCAAGATAAGTCGCCTCGCACGCCAAGGCGTGAGCCCCATAATCAGCTCTTTTGTCTCTTGCGATTTTGCTCGGGTGATACGTCTCCAACGTATCTATAATTTTTTATTGTTCCATGCTATTATATTATCTGTTTTGGATGTTTTATATGCATTAATATGCTATTTTATATTATTTTTGGGACTAACCTATTAACCTAGAGCCCAGTGCCAGTTTCTCTTTTTTCCTTGTTTTTTTAGCTTCGTGGGAAAGGAATACCAAACGGAGTCCAAACGGAATAAAACCTTCGCGATGATTTTTCTTGGACCAGAAGACACCCAGGAGACTTGGAGATGAAGTCGGAGGAGCCACGAGGCGGCCACAAGGGTGGAGGGCGCGCCCAGGGGGGTAAGGGGCGCCCCCCAGCCTTGTGGGCCCCCCGTGACTCCCCTGACCTAATTCTTTCGCCTATATATTCACATATGTTCCCAAACCACCAGAAGCATCCACGAAAAGACTTTTCCACCGCCGCAACCTTCTGTACCCGTGAGATCCCATCTAGGGACCTTTTTCCGGCACCCTGCCGGAGGGGGATTCGATCACGGAGAGCTTCTACATCAACTCTATCGCCCTTTCGATGAAGCGTGAGTAGTTTACCTCAGACCTACGGGTCCATAGCTAGATGGCTTCTTCTCTCTCTTTGATTCTCAATACCATGTTCTCCTTGTTGTTCTTGGAGATCTATCCGATGTAATATTCTTTTGCGGTGTGTTTGTCGAGATCCGATGAATTGTGGATTTATGATCAGCTTATCTATGAATATTATTTGAATCTTCTCTGAATTCTTATATGCCTGATTTGATATCTTTGTAATTCTCTTCGAATTATCGGTTTGGTTTGGCCAACTAGATTGGTTTTTCTTGCAATGGGAGAAGTGCTTAGCTTTGGGTTCAATCTTGCGGTGTCCTTTCCTAGTGACAGTAGGGGCAGCAAGCCACGTATTGTATTGTTGCCATCGAGGATAAAAAGATGGGGTTTACATCATATTGCTTGAGTTTATTCCTCTACATCATGTCATCTTACTTAATGCGTTACTCTGTTCTTCATGAACTTAATACTCTAGATGCAGGCAGGAGTTGGTCGATGTATGGAGTAATAGTAGTAGATGCAGAATCGTTTCGGTCTACTTGACACGGACATGATGCCTATATTTCATAATCATTGCCTTGGATATCGTCATAACTTTGCGCTTTACTATCAATTGCTCGACAGTAATTTGTTCACCCACCGTATTATTTGCTATCTTGAGAGAAGCCTCTAGTGAAACCTATGGCCCTCGGGTCTATTTTCCATCATATTACTTTCTGATCTACTATTTTGCAATCTTTTATTTTCAGATCTATAAACCAAAAAACCCAAAAATATTTACTTTATCTTTTGTTTAGTTTTACCTATCTCTATCAGATCTCACTTTTGCAAGTAATCGTGAAGGGATTGACAACCCCTTTATCGCGTTTGGTGCAAGTTGTTTGATTGTTTGTGCAGGTGCTAGGTGATTTGTGCGTTGTCTCCTACTGGATTGATACCTTGGTTCTCTAACTGAGGGAAATACTTATCTCTACTTCGCTGCATCACCCTTTCCTCTTCAAGGGAAAAACCAACGCAACCTCAAGAAGTAGCAGGAAGAATTTCTGGCGCTGTTGCCGGGGAGACCTACGCCAAGTCAAGACATACCAAGTACCCATCATAAAACTCTCATCTCTTGCATTACATTATTCGCCATTTGCCTCTCGTTTTCCTCTCCCCAACTTCTAAAATGATTTTCGAAAAGATTTGCCCTTCGATTTGCCTTTTTATTCGTGCTTCTTCCGTTCGTCTTTTTCATTTGCTTTTTGTGTGCTCGTGTGTTGGATTGCTTGCTTTGTCACGATGGCTCAAGAGAATACCAAATTGTGTGATTTTTCCAACACTAATAACAATGATTTTATTAGTACTCCGATTGCTCCCGCCACTAGTGCGGAATCTTATGAAATTAATGCTGCTTTGCTGAATCTTGTTATGAAAGATCAATTTTCCGGCCTTCCTAGTGAAGATGCCGCATCCCATCTGAATAATTTCGTTGAGTTGTGCGAGCAAAAGAAAAAAGATGTGGATAATGATATTGTTAAATTGAAGCTGTTTCCGTTCTCACTTCGAGATCATGCTAAAACTTGGTTTTCATCTTTGCCTAAAAATAGTATTAATTCATGGAATAACTGTAAAGATGCTTTTATTTCCAAGTATTTTCCTCTAGCTAATATCATCTCCCTTAGGAACGATATTATGAATTTTAAGCTACTTGATCATGAACATGTTGCACAATCTTGGGAGAGGATAAAATTGATGGTACGAAATTGCCCTACTCATGGTTTGAATTTGTGGATGATTATACAAAAAATTTATGTCGGACTGAATTTTGCTTCTAGAAATCTTTTAGATTCGGCCGCGGGAGGTACTTTTATGGAAATTACTCTAGGAGAAGCTACTAAACTTCTAGATAATATTATGGTTAATTATTCTCAATGGCATACCGAAAGATCTTTCACTAGTAAAAAAGTGCATGCAATTGAAGAGATTAATGTTTTGAGTGGAAAGATGGATGAACTTACAAAATTATTTGCTAGCAAGAGTGCTTCTATTGATCCTAATGATATGCCTTTGTCTACTTTGATTGAGAATAATAATGAATCTATGGATGTGAATTTTGTTGGTAGGAACAATTTTGGTAATAACGCGTATAGAGGTAATTTTAATCCTAGGCCGTTTCCTAGTAATTCCTCTAATAGTTATGGTAATTCCTACAACAATTCTTATGGAAATTATAATAAGATGTCCTCTGATTTTGAGAATAGTGTTAAAGAATTTATGATTTCGCAAAAGAGTTTCAATGGTTTGATTGAAGAAAAATTGCTTAAGATTGATGATTTGGCTAGGAACGGGGATAGAATTTCTCTTGATGTTGACTCTTTGAAAATTAGATCTATTCCACCCAAGCATGATATTAATGTGTCTCTCAAAGCTATGAGAATTTCCATTGATGAGTGCAAAGAAAGAACCGCTAAGATGCGTGCTAAACGAGATTGGTTTGTAAAAACGTGTTCTTCTAGTTTCCGTGAAAATAATGATGAAGATCTTAAAGTGATTGATGTGACTCCTATTGAATCTTTGTTTTCCAATATAAATCTTGATAAAGATGGGACTGGAGATGAGTCAACTTTAGTTGAAAGGCGTCCCAATGATTCAGAGTTTTTAGATCTTGATGCAAAAATTGATAAAAGTGGGATTGGAGAGGTCAAAACTTCAAGTAGCAATGAACCCACTCTTTTGGATTTCAAGGAATTTAATTATGATAATTATTCTTTAATAGATTGTATTTCCTTGTTGCAATCCATGTTGAATTCTCCTCATGCTTATAATCAAAACAAAGCTTTTACTAAACATATCGTTGATGCTATGATGCAATCTTTTGAAGAAAAGCTTGAATTGGAAGTTTCTATCCCTAGAAAACTTTATGATGAGTGGGAACCTACTATTAAAATTAATATTAAAGATTATGAGTGCCATGCTTTGTGTGATTTGGGTGCTAGTGTTTCCACGATTCCAAAAACTTTATGTGATGTGTTAGGTTTCCGTGAATTTGACGATTGTTCCTTAAATTTGCATCTTGCGGATTCCACTATTAAGAAACCTATGGGAAGGATTAATGATGTTCTTATTGTTGCAAATAGGAATTATGTGCCCGTAGATTTCATTGTTCTTGATATAGATTGGAATCCTACATGTCCTATTATTCTTGGTAGACCTTTCCTTAGAGCGATTGGTGCAATTATTGATATGAAAGAAGGAAACATTAGATTTCAATTTCCGTTAAGGAAGGGCATGGAACACTTTCCAAGAAAGAAAATTAAATTGCCATATGAATCTATTATGAGAGCTACTTATGAATTGCATACCAAAGATGACAATACCTAGATCTATTTGTGTTTTTATGCCTAGCTAAGGGCGTTAAACAATAGCGCTTGTTGGGAGGCAACACAATTTTATTTTTGTTTTTGATTTTTGTTCCTGTTTTGCTTTGAATAATTCATCTAGCCTCTGTTTAGATGTGGTTTTGTGTTTTAATTAGTGTTTGTGCCAAGTAAAACCTTTGGGATGGCTTACAGTGATAGTTGATTTGATCTTGCTGAAAAATAGAAACTTTTGCGTCCAGTCACAGAATTTTAATAATGAACTGGAGCATTGAAAACCCTGAATTTTTTACATGAGATTTATATAAAATTTCCTATGTTTTCCTAATTTTTTAGAATTTTTGGAGTTACAGAAGTACCAGAACAATTCGGATCTTTGTAGACTGTTCTGTTTTTGACAGATTCTGTTTTCTTTGTATTGTTTGCTTATTTTGATGAATCTATGGGTAGTATCGGGGGGTATGAACCATGGAGAAGTTTGAATACAGTAGATATTACACCAATATAAATAAAGAATGAGTTCACAACAGTACCAAAAGTGGTGATTTATTTTCTTATACTAACGGAGCTTATGAGATTTTCTGTTGTGAAGTTTTCAAGTTTTGGGTAATGATTTGATGGACTATGGAATAAGGAGTGGCAAGAGCCTAAGCTTGGGGATGCCCAAGGCACCCCAAGGTAATATTCAAGGACAACAAAGAGCCTAAGCTTGGGGATGCCCCGGAAGGCATCCCCTCTTTCGTCTTCGTCTATCGGTAACTTTACTTGAGGCTATATTTTTATTCACCACATGATATGTGTTTTGCTTGGAGCGTCTTGTATGATTTTAGTCTTTTCTTTTTAGTTTGCCACAATCATCCTTTATGTACACACCTTTTGAGAGGGACACGCATGAATCGTGATTTATTAGAATACTCTATGTGCTTCACTTATATCTTTTGAGCTAGGCAATTTTGCTCTAGTGCTTCACTTATATCTTTTTAGAGCACGGCGGTAGATTTATTTTATAGAAATTATTGAACTCTCATGCTTCACTTATATTATTTTGAGAGTCTCTAAACAGTATGGTAATTTGCTTTGGTTATGAATTTAGTCCTAATATGATAGACATCCAAGAGGGATATAATAAAAACTTTCATATAAAGTGCATTGAATACTATGAGAAGTTTGATTCCTTATGATTGTTTTGAGATATAAATATGGTGATATTAGAGTCATGCTAGTGAGTAATTGTGAATTGGAGAAATACTTGTGTTAAGGTTTATGAGTCCCGTAGCATGCACGTATGGTGAACCGTTATGTAACGAAGTTGGAGCATGAGATATTTTTTGATTGTCTTCCTTATGAGTGGCGGTCGGGGATGAGCGATGGTCTTTTCCTACCAATCTATCCCCCTAGGAGCATGCGCGTAGTACTTTGTTTCAATGACTAATAGATTTTTGCAATAAGTATGTGAGTTCTTTATGACTAATGTTGAGTCCATGGATTATACGCACTCTCACCCTTCCGCCTTTGCTAGCCTCTCTAGTGCCGCGCAACTTTTGCCGGTACCATACACCCACCATATACCTTCCTCAAAACAGCCACCATACCTACCTATTATGGCATTTCCATAGCCATTCGGAGATATATTGCCATGCAACTTTCCACCGTTCCGTTTTATTATGACACGCTTCATCAATGTCATATTGCTTTGCATGATCATGTAGTTGACATCGTATTTGTGGCAAAGCCACCTTTCATAATTCTTTCATACATGTCACTCTTGATTCATTGCACATCCCGGTACACCGCCAGAGGCATTCATATAGAGTCATATTTTGTTCTAAGTATCGAGTTGTAATTCTTGAGTTGTAAGTAAATAAAAGTGTGATGATCTTCATTATTAGAGCATTGTCCCATGTGAGGAAAAAAAAGAGGCCAAAGAAGCCAAGAAAAAAAAAAGAAAAAAAATGAGAGAAGGGGCAATGCTACTATCCTTTTTCCACACTTGTGCTTCAAAGTAGCACCATGATCTTCATGATAGAGAGTCTCCTATTTTGTCACTTTCATATACTAGCGGGAAATTTTCATTATAGAACTTGGCTTGTATATTCCAACGATGGGCTTCCTCAAATTGCCCTAGGTCTTCATGAGCAAGCAAGTTGGATGCACACCCACTTAGTTTTCTTTTGAGCTTTCATACACTTATAGCTCTAGTGCATCCGTTGCATGGCAATCCCTACTCACTCACATTGATATCTATTGATGGGCATCTCCATAGCCCGTTAATATGCCTAGTTGATGTGAGACTATCTCCTTCGTTTTTGTCTTCTCCACAACCACCATATTCTATTCCATCTATAGTGCTATGTCCATGGCTCACGCTCATGTATTGCGTGAAAGTTGAAAAAGTTTGAGAACACTAAAATTATGAAACAATTGCTTGGCTTGTCATCGGGGTTGTGCATGATTTGAATATTTTGTGTGATGAAGATGGAGCATAGCCAGACTATATGATTTTGTAGGGATAAGCTTTCTTTGGCCATGTTATTTTGAGAAGACATAATTGCCTTGTTAGTATGCTTGAAGTATTATTGTTTTATGTCAATATTAAACTTTTGTTTTGAATCTTATGGATCTGAACATTCATGCCACAATAAAGAAAATTACATGGATAAATATGTTAGGTAGCATTCCACATCAAAAATTCTGTTTTTATCATTTACCTACTCGAGGATGAGCAGGAATTAAGCTTGGGGATGCTTGATACGTCTCCAACGTATCTATAATTTTTTATTGTTCCATGCTATTATATTATCTGTTTTGGATGTTTTATATGCATTAATATGCTATTTTATATTATTTTTGGGACTAAACTATTAACCTAGAGCCCAGTGCCAGTTTCTGTTTTTTCCTTGTTTTTTTAGCTTTGTGGGAAAGGAATACCAAACGGAGTCCAAACGGAATAAAACCTTCGTGATGATTTTTCATGGACCAGAAGACACCCAGGAGACTTGGAGATGAATTCGGAGGAGCCACAAGGGTGGAGGGCGCGCCCAGGGGGGTAGGGCGCTCCCCCTTGCCTTGTGGGCCCCCCGTGACTCCCCTGACCTAATTCTTTCGCCTATATATTCACATATGTTCCCAAACCACCAGAAGCATCCACGAAAAGACTTTTCCACCGCCGCAACCTTCTGTACCCGTGAGATCCCATCTAGGGACCTTTTTCCGGCACCCTGCCGGAGGGGGATTTGATCACGGAGGGCTTCTACATCAACTCTATTGCCCTTCCTTTGAAGTGTGAGTAGTTTACCTCAGACCTACGGGTCCATAGCTAGTAGCTAGATGGCTTCTTCTCTCTCTTTGATTCTCAATACCATGTTCTCCTTGTTGTTCTTGGAGATCTATCCGATGTAATATTCTTTTGCGGTGTGTTTGTCAAGATCCGATGAATTGTGGATTTATGATCAGCTTATCTATGAATATTATTTGAATCTTCTCTGAATTCTTATATGCCTGATTTGATATCTTTGTAATTCTCTTCGAATTATCGGTTTGGTTTGGCCAACTAGATTGGTTTTTCTTGCAATGGGAGAAGTGCTTAGCTTTGGGTTCAATCTTGCGGTGTCCTTTCACAGTGACAGTAGGGGCAGCAAGGCACGTATTGTATTGTTGCCATCGTGGATAAAAAGATGGGGTTTACATCATATTGCTTGAGTTTATTCCTCTACATCATGTCATCTTACTTAATGCGTTACTCTATTCTTCATGAACTTAATACTCTAGATGTAGGCAGGAGTCGGTCGATGTGTGGAGTAATAGTAGTAGATGCAGAATCGTTTCGGTCTACTTGACACGGACGTGATGCCTATATTTCATAATCATTGCCTTGGATATCATCATAACTTTGCGCTTTTCTATCAATTGCTCGACAGTAATTTGTTCACCCACCGTATTATTTGCTATCTTGAGAGAAGCCTCTAGTGAAACCTATGGCCACTGGGACTATTTTCCATCATATTACTTTCCGATCTACTATTTTGCAATCTTTTATTTTCAGATCTATAAACCAAAAAACCCAAAAATATTTATTTTATCTTTTGTTTAGTTTTACCTATCTCTATAAGATCTCACTTTTGCAAGTAATCGTGAAGGGATTGACAACCCCTTTATCGCGTTGGGTGCAAGTTGTTTGATTGTTTGTGCAAGTGCTAGGTGATTTGTGCATTGTCTCCTACTGGATTGATACCTTGATTCTCTAACTGATGGAAATACTTATCTCTACTTTGCTGCATCACCCTTTCCTCTTCAAGGGAAAAAGCATCGCAAGCTCAAGAAGTAGCATCGGGCAAGGGAACTTCCCTTTCAGTCCTTCGGGAGCCGCTTGCATGCTAAAGGGGACCTCCCGAGCATCGCGCCTCAGGGGCTCTTACCGGACCTCGGGCCGCTCACCTCCTGGCCTTGACCACGGCATCACGACCTGGCATACTAGCGACGGCCAAACTTGCCTGGGGACTGGGTCCTGCCGGCGGAGAGCACTAAGCTACCGTTAGAGTAAAAGGGGGGAACTGTGCCCAAGCGAGAGACGCAAACACAACATAAGTTGGGGACACTAACATTAAGGCAAAAGTGTCACGATCCTTACACACCCCCGCGGGGCCCTTCATGATTTTTGCGCATGAATGAAATGAAAGGAAAGGACCTCCTGAGGATCGCGACCCAGGCGGTGTCGCCCATGACGCCTGGCCGGCGCCATTCCTCCCTCAAGCCCGAGCATGGTGGCGTGGCGGCTCGTAGCTATCGTCGTCACTTAAGCTTGGTTCAGAGGAGGCGTCGCTGCTGCTGGAGGAATCGCGGACAAGGCCAAGGGCAAGTTCACCGCGAGGGGCCTCGCCGATTTTGCCGGTCTATGAGGGGGTCGCCGTCTCAACCGCCTCCCCTGGGGCAGCACTCCAGACGTCGGCCATCCCCTCCGAAGACCTTGAAGAAGAGCGTCGATGCCCCTGTCCCATAAAGCGCCACGCGTCAGCCTGGCCCGCAGGCGATTGGGGCCCACGGCGCTTCGCCCTTGCCCTTTGGCTTCGCCTCGAAGCCAAGTCCGAGCGCGCCATGGGCCCGGGGGCTACTGTTAGCGTTCTGGGAACCAGGGTACCCAGACTTGCCTGCCTGTGGCCCACGGCGTGGCACCTTCGACGGCCTGGTACGGCCCACTGTTGGTGTACTAAAGTTTGGGTCCTTTAGTACCCCATACTTGTGCACGGACGGTTGTAGCCGTACCAGCGGCAAGGCCTGCCGTGGGACAGCTGGAAGCAAGTGCAAGACTATCAAGAAGGCATCCAAACCAGTGGCCAGAAGACAGAAGCCCAAAGGCCGGATCCCCGGCAAGATACTTGCCGGGATGGCTTGCGAAGACCCGGCAAGGATCGCACCCAGCAAGATCCCGCCACTCTGCCACCGCTCCAGCGTAGCGACCAGGCTGTCATTTGGGTTTTATCCTCCTGGATGCGTGTCATGGTACTAGTGGTGGACGGGCTTAAGCGGTGCTGATGGGACGGGCCCTTTTTCCGCCCCCAAGAAAGTAAGGGACACCTAAACGGAGCATTTAATGCGTTTGTCCTAAGACGTCAGTGATAAGCATGTAAACACTGTAGCAAATTTACACCTCTTGTATGTACTGTACGCCACTGTTGGTGACCCCTTGGACATATAAAAGGAGGTCCAAGGCACAGCTACAAGGAAGAGGACACTCTAGCCCATTCTGCATGCGTAGCTGCTGCTCGAACATACTGTTCATCGCAAGCGCTCCTGGAGCTTGGGCTTAATCACCCACAATAAACTAAAGCAGGAGTAGGGTATTACGCTTCTCAGTGGCCCGAACCTGGGTAAAAATCCCCTCGCGTTGATCGTTGGATCTACTCTTTGTGTACACCTCTCTCCCTGCCGAACCATAAAAGGGATCCACGCGATCCCATAGGTGTCGTACGCCGACATCTTTGGCGCGCCAGGTAGGGGGTCAGGTTGTGCGAACCTGATCTAGCAATCAGCGCGTCAGTCTCTTGATCATTTTTGTCGCCATGGCTCCCAAGAAGAAGGGTTTGGCAGCGGTTGGTCCATTTGCGTCCGGTTTGCCCGTGCCTTCACGGACGGGCAACGGCGTGGACACAGGAGAAGGAGGTGGAGGTCTTGAGCTTCCATGACGTTCTGGCGATCAAAGCCAGGCGAGCGGCGTTGTTCGCAGCGGTGACAACAACCCGCACGCCGCTAGATCTAAGGACGGAGCCGTGCTACCAACAGGTGGCGCAGTGAACTCCAAGGACGAGATGGCGCCTTCCAAGGCACCCGCGCCGGCGCATGCGCGGTGGCCTTCTCAGGTCATGCGCGATGAAAAGCGCCGTGACGTCGGTGGTCCTAGGCGTCCCCAAGGAAAGACCCATGCGCATCATTCCCGAGATGCGCGGGGCTAGCATGCATGCCAAGATGCCGGTGGAAGCGCGGCATGGTCGCGGGACCGTGATGGAGCTCCTTCAAACACGGTTAGGAGTCAGAGCACCTCACGTTCCACGCACCTTTTGCCGCCGCCAACACCAGCAGAAGCGTTGGCGCGAGCGCAGCTGCTCCTGGATTTCCCTCCCGCTCTGGAGAATCTCGAAGAATGGAGAGCTGCTATTCAGAGCCTCATCGGCTTCGCCAACGGAGATGGGCCGCAGCAGGCGGAGCCTTCGCGCCGGCGGTCCATCGAGCTGACGCGCGCCGATGGCGAAAAGACTAGAGGTGGAACGACTACGATGCACTCTCCTCCATGACAGCAATAGCGGTCGCTAACTCAGTGGACCAACGTCTATGATGGCGATTCCACGGCGTCGTCTGATCCGCGAATGCGCTGCGATCAACATCAAGTTCTTTGGGAGCGATGCAAGGAAGACGCTCGAACTACCATCGAGCGGCGACGGGAAGTGCGCTATCAATCTGATATACGTGCGGGGCCCACTGTAGACAAGCCTGCGCCGGGGTATTTCAGCGACTTACCTTATGAGGTGGGTTGTCCAGCGTTTACCCGCGAGCTGCGGCGAGTCCAGTGGCCCAATTCCCGAACGTTCAAGCCGGAGGTCCCGGAGAAATACGACGGCAAGACTCACCCGTCGGAGTTCCTGAGCATCTACACCATTGCAGTGTAGGCTGCCGGGGCTCGAGACGACAAGATACTCGCCAACTACTTCCCGTTGGTACTCAAGCCCAACGTCACGTCGTGGTTGATGCATCTGCGAGAGAATTCCATTTCTTCCTGGGCAGACCTGTGTCACCAGTTTGTTGGCGCCTTTACCGGAGGCCACCAAGCTCCTGGCTAGGAAAGCGATTTACATCTCATCCATCAGAAAGAGGGCGAGCCCTTGCGCAAGTACATACAGAGATTCAGCCGTATACAACACAATATCCCAGACGTTCATCCTGCCACTGTTATTAGCGCGTTTCATCAGAACGTGCACAACCGCAAGATGTGGGAAGAGCTGGCGATGAACAAGGTCAGGAATATTGCCGAGCTCTATGCTCTGGTTGACAAATGTTCTCGGGCTCAAGAGGGAAGGAGACTCCCCGGCAAGGATGCTGGCGTAGGAATCGACTCTGAAGGTGAAGATGCCGCCGCCCCGACAAGGAAAGGTCGATGACGTAACAAGAAGCGCAAGGGCAAGGTTGTGCTTGCCGTCGAGGAATCCGGCAACCCCAGCACTGCCAAGAAGATCAAGGTTGATGCCCCTGGCAAGGAGGTTGCTGGGTGTGCCTCCTGCCAGGCCTTGGCGGCTACCGACAAGCCGGAGGGCTCCGACAAGCAATATTGCAAGATCCATCGCACCAAGGACCATGATCTCCAGAACTGCTGACAAGTTGAGCAGCTTATCGAGAGGCAGAAAGCTGAGTATGAAAGGCGAGACAAGGAGAGAGCCCAGGATGGTGCTGAGGGGTCTGGCAAGAAGCACGGCAGCCGAGGAGGTCGCCGCGGCAAGGCCAAGCAACAGAAGGAGAGGCCTGCTCGAGGCTGCGACAAGGAAGAGGGGGGTGACGATGACAACGAAGAGGACGACGAGTCCGGCGAGCACGAGTTCCAAAATGCTACAGAAGCTATGTGCGTTGATGGAGGCGCCTCATTGCATTCTTCTCACCGCCAACTTAAACAGTGGGTGCGCGAGATTAATGCGACAGAGCTGTCAGTCGATGCTCGGAAGCCTCTGAAATGGTCCAACACGCCTATCATTTTTTACGCTGAGGACCACCCTGATCGCGTAACCGCGGTCGGGTGTTTGCCATTGTTGGTTTCACCAACGATTCGCAACCTCAAGGTGACAAAAGTGTTAGTTGACGGTGGGGCCGGTTTGAACCTGATCTCGCCTAGTGTGATCAAGAGGTTGCAAATTCCTGACAAAGATCTCGAGGAAACGGGCACGTTTCAAGGGATCAATCCAGGAAGGAGCCAGCCGAAGGGCAAGATCACGCTGTCGGTGACATTTGGCAGTGATCTGAACTATAGAACAGAAAAAATCATTTTCGACGTCGCTAAGATTCCGTTACCATATAATGGGATTCTGGGCCGTCCAGCGCTGGCCAAGTTCATGGCGGCCTCGCACTACGCTTACAATGTTTTGAAGATGCCCGGGCCGATGAGCGTCATCACTGTCAACTTCGATAAGAAGGATGCGCTTATCTACGCCGACCAACTCTACCGGGAGGCAGTTGCAGCATCTACCGCCAAGGCACTTGCTCCTGCCACTGAAGCTACTGGGGGAAGAAGAAGACTGGCAAGACCTCTAGCACACACTCCGGCAAGTGCACCTCCTTGGAGTGCTGTGCTCCCGTCGAGGATGTGCCGGAGAGCTCCACCGGCAAGAGCAAGAAATCCAAGGCAGCTCCACCAGAAACTAAGAAGGTGCCCATCAAGGAGGATGGTATGGGAGGAACTTTCACCATAAGTTCCACCCTCGATGACAAATAGGAAAGCGCGCTCGTTTCTTTCCTGTGGGCGAATATCGATGTGTTTTCATGGCAACCATCTGATATCCCCAGTGTTCCCAGGGAAGTAATTGAGCACCACCTTGCTGTCTGTCCTCATGCACGACCCGTCAAGCAGAAAGTTAGGAAGCAATCTTTGGAACGGCAAGAATTTATTGCCGAAGAAATCAGGAAGTTGGAAGCGGCAGGTTTGGTCAGAGGAGTGCTCCATCCAATATGGTTGGCCAATCCAGTTGTTGTGCGCAAGGCGAATGGAAAATGGAGGCTATGTATCGACTATACAGATATCAATAAAGCCTGTCCAAAAGATCCGTTCCCCTTACCGTGCATCGACCAGATTATGGACTCCACTGCCGGCTGCGATTTGTTATCGTTTCTCGACGCCTATTCAGGGTACCATCAGATTTTCATGGCAAAGGAAGACGAAGAGAAAACCGCATTTATCACCCCGTGTGGTACGTATTGTTTCTTACGTATGCCTTTCGGGTTGAAAAGTGCCGGTTCAACGTTTGCAAGAGCGGTCCAGATCGATTTTGAGCCTTAGCTACATAGAAATATGGAAGCCTATATGGATGACATAGTGGTTAAAACCAAGGACAAAGCAACGCTCATACAAGATTTGGAAGAAACATTTGCAAATCTGCGCAAGATCAATCTGAAGCTCAATCCCGAGAAGTGTGTGTTTGGCGTCCCATCCGGCAAGCTTCTCGGGTTCTTTGTATCTCAGCGTGGGATCGAAGCAAATCCCGACAAGATCAAAGCAATTGAGCAGATTGAAGCACCAAGACATGTCAAAGATGTGCGTCGACTTGCCGGCTGCATCGCTACTCTGAGCAGGTTCATCTCCAAATCTGCTGAGTGCGCCCTGCCCTTTTTCAAAATCTTGAAGAAGCCGGGTCCGATGAAATGGACTCCGGAAGTGGAGGCAGCGCTGCAGGATTTGAAGAGGTACCTCTTTTCTCCGCCAATACTAGTCGCGCCTAAACCACAAGAGCCGTTGCTGCTATATTTAGCGGCGACAAATCAAGTGGTTAGTGCTGCTTTAGTAGCACAGAGAGAAGTTGACGAGGAAGCAGCGGCGGCGGCAAGACCGTCAAATGACGAGCTGGGATCTTCCCCGGCAGGGTCTGGTGCCGACAAGGCAGAATCTGCAAGGTCAAATGAAGCAACACAGAGGAAGAAGATGGTGCAATGCCCAGTTTATTTTGTCAGCTCCCTTTTGTAGGGGGCTAGGTCAAGATATTCTGGTGTGCAGAAGTTGCTCTTCAACCTCCTTATGGCCTCGAGGAAGCTGCGCCATTATTTCCAAGCACATGAGATCACCGTCGTCACTCGATTCCTGTTGCACTGGATTATACGAAATCCAGATGTGACCGGCAGGATTGTGGAGTGGGCGTTGGAACTGTCAAGCTTTGATATCAATTTTGAAAGCACTTCAACAATTCAGAGCAGAGCCTTGGTGGAGTTCATTGTATAATGGACCCCAACGCCAGAGGAAGAAAGTCAAGAGACAACTCTCCCCGGCAAGGAAACAGATCGAGAGTGGATTATGTATTTTGACTGGGCTTTCTCGCTGCAAGGCGCCGGTGCTGGCGTGCTGCTTGTCGCACCCACCAGAGAGCACCTCAAATATGTAATTCAGATGCACTTTCCCTAGGAGAGATCAACAAACAACAGTGCAGAATATGAAGGGCTGCTTGCCGGTCTTAGGATAGCGGCAGACCTTGGAATTAAGAAGCTCATCGTCAGAGGTGATTCACAGCTTGTCGTCAAGCAAGTGAACAAACACTATCAGAGCCCATTGATGGAAGCATACGTAGATGAAGTCAGGAAATTGGAGGAGCGCTTTGACGGTCTACAGACAGAGCATGTTCCTCGAGCAGAGAACAACATTGCTGACGACCTGTCAAAGCGTGCTGCCCTCAAGTTACCTGTGGAACCAGGTACTTTTGTGCTCCGATTGACTCAGTCATCTGTGACACCATCATTGAGGCAAGATAAAATGAAGGAGGTTGAATTCCAGCCAGTACTTTCCCGCAGAGCTCCTAGAAGCCGCCGGCAAGGAAGCTGCCAGGAACAACGCCAAGCTTGTCGGGGGGCAACAGGCTCCGCCAGGGCCTCGAGCCCTTGCTGTAGAGACAAATGCTCTCGCGATAGAAGACATGCCTTTAGTACTTGCTGTCGAGCCTCAGGCTCCAGCATGGGCACAACACATCATCCAGTTCCTCCAAACAGGGGAACTCCCCGAAGAACAGGAAGAAGCAGAGAAAGTAGCCCGTCGGTCTAGTATGTACCAATTCATGGACAATGTCCTGTACAGAAAGAGACCGAACGGCGTGAAATTGAAGTGCATTCCTCTGCAAGATGGACTGGAGCTGTTGGCAGAGATACATGGAGGCATATGTGGTTCCCACATAGGCTCAAGGGCACTTGTCGGTAAGGCATTCCGGCAAGGTTTCTTTTGGCCTACTGCCCTCCAGGATGCAACTGCACTAGTAACCAAGTGTGAAGCGTGCCAGTTCCATTCAAAGAAATTGCATCAGCCAGCTCAGGCTCTTCAGACAATCCCTCTTTCCTGGCCATTTTCGATCTGGGGGCTCGACATATTGGGCCCTTTTCCCTGAGCCACCGGGGGCTTTGAGTACTTGTACATCGCAATCGACAAGTTCACAAAGTGGTCGGAAGTGGAAGCAGTGAGAAAGGTGATAGTACAATCAGCCGTCAAGTTCTTCAAAGGACTAGTTTGCCATTTTGGTGTGCCAAACAGGATCATCACCGACAACGGCACACAGTTCATGAGCCACACCTTCATGCAATATGTCCAAGACCTTGGCAGAAAAATCCGTTTTACTTCTGTTGCTCATCCGAGAAGCAACGGCCAAGCGGAAAGGGCAAATGCTGAAGTGTTGCAAGGTCTCAAGACAAGGACTTTCGACAAGCTAAAAAAGTGCGGAAGATGCTGGATTGATGAGCTGCCGGCGGTTCTTTGGTCAATCAGAACGACACCAAATCGAGCCACTGGCCAGACACCCTTCTCCCTAGTGTACGGGGCAGAAGCAGTTCTCCCCACGAAACTCATATACGGGTCACCTCGAGTGCTCGCTTATAATGAGCTTGAGCAAGAGCAGCTGCGGCAAGATGACGCTACGCTCCTTGAGGAAGATTGTCTTCAGGCTGCTGTGCGAGCTGCACGCTACCAGCAAGCCTTGCGCCGCTACCATAGCCGCAAGGTTCATGCCCGAAGTCTTGAGGAAGGCGACCTTGTTCTTCGGCGCGTTCAGTCGGCCAAGAATTCCAACAAGTTGACGCCGAAGTGGGAAGGCCCTTATCGGGTAGTACGAGTCACCAGGCTTGGCGTTGTACGCCTGGAGACCGAGGATGGCATTCCAGTGAGCAATTCCTGGAACATCGAACATCTTCGTAAGTTCTACCCATAAGGCGCGGTTGCCGGGTCTCCCGGCAACCAGCTTTTGTACGAGTTTTGCCGGCAAGGCATGTGATCCTTTGTACAAAGCCAGGCGCAGACCCTGTGCATAGTTGAATAAGCTTAAGTGTTTTACAATTCCTGTCGATTTTCATGTTAATCTATATGCATGCTTGTCTGAGATATTGTATCAAACTTGCTTCCGGTAAGCGTTAACGAACCGCCAAGGTTCCATATCCTTGTTTTCTCTTCTTTCTTTTTCTCAAAGGATAGAAGGTTCCCTCGCGTGCAAGTTTGCTGGGGGGTGATGGTATGGATACCGACAGGCGACGTTCAAAGTTGACATCTTGCAGAAAGGAGCACAGCAACAAAAAGCTAAGTTGCAGAACTTTTAGTGAATTTCCTTTTACTTAAGGGGTATTTTCCTTGAACGATTTTGACTTTTGTATGGAAAACCTGCATGCGAAGGAACCTTGTCGTGATCGGTTGCGCCCTTACTCTGTTTCGAGTCCGCCCAACAGTTTAGGTGGCTGCACTGAAAACGTCAAGGTACCTTGCCAGCGGCAACACCTCCAGCAGGCTGCTAAGGATCCGTTGCTCAAAGCGCTCGCGACAAGGGTGCGCACACCGGCAAGTTTTCCAATAAGCGTAGGGCATGCACCATACAGAAACAAATCCAACAAGAGAAATAGCGTGCATTCATCCAAAACATAGCAAGTTATATTACATTGATAGTTACCACGATTCTAACTTAAGATGAAATTGTCTTTGGCATGGAATGGTGGCGGCAAGGATGAAGCGAAGTGGCTAGTCCCTGCGCTGGCCTTCGACCCTCTTGACTTGGCTCACCTTGTCGACGATGGGTGCGACAAGCTCTTTGAGTGCCTCGAGGTCGACATTCTCCAGCAGGCTGTCGAGAACGTTGGTGAGGTTGATGCCAGGGTTCTTGTGCACCACTTTGACGAGCACCTTGAGGAGGACAGCCCGGCAGAGTTTGCGGGATTCGTTGGCCAGATGGGTTGCTCGTTCAGAATGGAGCCGCTTCAGGGCATCAACGACGCTCTTGAAGAACATGGTCAGCTTGGCGCTCGGAGACACCCTGTTGTCGGAAGAGTAGTTGAAGTTCTGCAGGCCCATGGTGGACAGTTCTGCTGCAAGCCTTTCCGCGACGTCAACAAGGCGCTCGGTCCAGATCTTCACACCTTTCTCAAAATCATTATAAGTGGCGGCGGCGCTCTTGAGCAGATCCTTCTCGTTTCGGAGGTCCTTGATCAAGGCCTTCTCGCGAGCCTTGCCGTCCTCCAGGGACTTCTCTAGTGTGGTCAGCTTCAGTTTCAGATCAGTGATGGATTCATTGGCTAAGGTGAGCTTTTTGATCTTGTCAGACATGGAGGTTTGCATCTCCGCCAAGCTGTAGAGAGTCTTCTCTCTGTCAGCTTTGAGCGTCGAGAGCTCCTTGCCATGGTCCTCGAGATCCACCTCCAGCCTCTTTACTCTATCGCCCAGCTCGTTCTTGGCGGCCTTTGCAGCTGCGGTGGCATCGATGGCCTCCTTCAACTTGCCGACGTGATCTATGGCCAGAGTTTTGAGTGTTTCCTTGTGTTCTGCTCCAGCTCATGGGTTCGCTGCGCGACAAGCCTTTCGATCTCCTCGTCCTTGCTGCGGAGCTTGGTGGCAAGCGCCTCCTCACGAGCGACAAGGTCTTCTTCATGAGCATCAAGCCCGACGCGGCGTTCTGTCAAGCGAGCTTCCTCTGCAGCAGCCAGCTGTGCGGCTTCTTCATGTGCCTTCTTGGCGTCGGACTGTTTTAAGAGGAACTCGCTCCAACTTTGACTCAGTTGTTCCCGGCCAGTCATCAGCTCCTGGAAAGCCTCAGTGTACCAGACTTGCGTTTGCTTGACTCACTTCTGGAAATCTGCCTCCGCTGCTTTAACAACTGCCGCCCTGGAATCCAACTTTTCCTTTCGGGTGCGGTGAAGCGCCTGGAGCTTCTGGAAGTTGCTGCTCATGGCTTGGAGGAGTTGTTCTTCCTTGGACCCGCTGCTGCTGGCGCATGGCTCATAAACGATCTTGAGTCCAGTAGCGGCGATGACGTCTTCATCAAGAATTTCTTCTTCGGTTGGCACCCCAGTGCTTGCCGTCCCTAGTATGCTGACGAACAGGTTGTCGCCAACCTTAAGGTATCTGCTTGACGGAGGGGCTTCGGATGTATACGGTTGGTCTTCGACAACCGCCTCGCTGGCAACTGGGGGCTCCGTGACCGGTGCAGCGCCAGGCGCTCTTGTGGCAGGAATGCCATCAGTATGGTCACCGGTCTCCTTGCCGGCCCTCTCAGCAGACCCCTTGGCGGTTTCCTCCTATGCATCCTTGGCGACCTCGTCAGCAGCGACTTTGTCGGCCTCGGTGGCAGCATCCTTGGCGGTCTTCTCGATGATGATATCAACATCCATTTTCTCCATCAAGGGAAGATTTGAAGACCGGGAAAGAAACAAGATGAGACCAAGGTTGAAGTTCAAGAAGACAAAAATAAAGAAAGAATGACAAGTACTCAGAGGCAAGTGGTTTACCTGTGTCGAGTTGTTGAGAGGTGGTTTCTCCTTTCCCAGCAAGATTGGTTGCCGATGTAGGACTGCCAGTGCCCATGCTTGCCGGCTCCTCTTCAACATGAATGGGCTCGCCAGTGGAAGCCCTTGCCGGAGATTCATCTCTGGGCGGCGTGGTTGACGGAGGCGGCACGTCAGGGACGGCCTCCGATGGCTCTCCTTGTTGCCGTTCTTCTCCTGCAAGCCCGGTGATGTCAATAGCAAAGATAAACACCTCAACGCTCGCCAGCGGAAAATGGGTAGCAGACTCATGCTGGGGGCTGAGTTGGGGGCTGCGTTGAGGACTGAGCTCCAGGCTGACGACGATGAGCTCTGGGGCACCTACGGTGCTTGCCGGGGGCTCGTCACCTGTCGAAGTCTTTGCCTTCTTCGCCATCCTTTGCGCCAATGTTTCCGTATCACTACGGAGACAGGCCAAAGCAAGACAAGTGAATTAAGCAAATCAGGAACTCAGAAGTTAAAAGATCCGGCAGGACCCTTATTCTTCTCTTTCCGGGCTAAAAGCGGAGATGTCGAAGTCGACCTCCACTACAGTGTCCGTGTGAGGGGGCGGAGAAGGGGTCCTGGGTCGCTTGGATGTGACAGAAGTGGCGGGTTGATGTGACCCTGTTGCTCTGGCTGTTGGTGCTGTCATATGAGATGCCCCCGCCGCTCGAGTTGTTGTCGCGGTCGTGCGTCTCATATGTCGCTCGGGTTGCTGTTGAGCTTCTTACCGCTGCGCAGCCTTGCCGGCCGCCTTCTTGCCGGGAACCTCATTGCTCGAGGATGGTTGATGTGCTGGGACGCTAGAGGCGGCTTTCCACAGCACGCACTTCTTCTTCTCTGGAGCTGGGGGCTCCTCGTGCAGCTGCTCCTCGGTTGTGTCTTCGACAGAAGGGCTCCCGGCAGCTGTGCCGCTCTGCTCCCCGGCAGTCTCACCCTGCCCGGCAAGATTTTCCTCTGACATTACTTCTTCTCCGCTGGCTTCCTCTTCCATGAAGCCAGTGCTGCCGGCCTCCGCGGCAAGATTCGCCTCTTCCGCCCTGCTGGCGATATACGCCACTTCCTCGTCAGTAGTGGGGCGGATGAGGTTTGTCTCTTCCCAGATAGCTCTCTCTGACAGATTGTCAAAGAACCCCTGTGCTTGCTCTGCGGATAGCTCGACCCAAGTTTCGTCAAGGCCGTGGGCATTACATGCCGACATCATGGCGATGATTGAGGTCAGAGTGGAGTTGTTGCACAGAGGAATTACGCTTGCTGGCAACTTATATTTCCCGCCAGGCCTGAACAGTTTGTGGCAGAGAGCTGTGTGTTGTATGATTGTCAAGTTGCTGTTCAGCCCAGGACGCAGCCTCATGATATCTGCCGCATTCCGAAACTCCCAGGCTGGTCTCCCTTTGTTATGCAGAGGAGCGATGTGGCGGCGAAGGAAATCAGCGCCAACCATTTCTATTGTGAGCCCGGCAGCCCTGAGACGGTGGATCCTGGTAATTGCGATTGTGAGCTTCTCATCCTGAGGATCGAGAGCGCTCCAGTCATTGCCGCGGACCACTTTTGTTTGTCGGGGCAAACAGAAAGGCTGGGGATCTTTCTCCTTAATCCAGCACCATTCGCCCCGCCATTCTTCCCACTTCGTACGGTAGAGCCCCTCTGGATATATCTCTTTATTCCATGCCCTTGGAATCCAGGTGATAGAGCCGGAAAGGGCGTCTCCTTTTTCGATATGGGGAATGAAATAGTGGCGAAAGAGGGCTATGCTGGGGATTACTCCGACGAAATTTTCATAGAGATGGCCAAAGACTGACATGCATGTCACGGCATTCGGCGCGAAATCCAAAAGACGGAAGCCGTATGTCTACATGATGTCGATGAAGAAATCAAAAAACGGAGGACAGAGCCCGCAATAAAAGTATGCGGCAAAGAAAGGGAATTTATCTGAGCCACCCTCGAAGGAAGCTGGGTTTACGTGAGTAGCGGGATGAGCCTTCGTCTCCCTCCCCCACATGCACAGATATCGATCCTTCAGGGCGCTCGCGTCGAGCGTCGGGGCGAAGACGACATGCTCCTTCCGCATCTTCACCAGCTCGCTCTCCTCCGCCTGCGCACCCGAGCCGACAGCTTTCACCTCTTTGCCCTTGCTTGCTTTGGGCGGCATGGAGACTGAGGAAGCAGGGACCGAGGGCGATGAGAGAGTGGAGGCGGCGGATGGATGGGAGAGGCTCTGCTTTGAGTGCGAGGAAGAAGGCGATGGTGGTTTCCAGATTGGAAAGGATGAGAGGTAAATGAACGGCGCCTCTGCGGATTCCTTTTTATGGGGAAGGCGCGGGGCTGCCTCCTTTCTAATCAATGTAAATGCGCTTTCGCGAGCGCGCTGCTACAGCGGTTGTTCCGCGCACATATCCCGCGTCGTGCATTCAATATGCACCATGGGGAAGCACGGTAAACGAGATAATTACGACAGCTAACTCCTGCCATGCGTGCCCGTGCACTGTTTGGGCCTAGCCCAACAACGCCTCGCACCCGTGTATGGCCTAGGCCCGGGGGCTCCTGTCGGTGTACTAAAGTTTGGGTCCTTTAGTACCCCATACTTGTGCACGGACGGTTGTAGCCGTACCAGCGGCAAGGCCTGCCGGGGGACAGCTGGAAGCAAGTGTAAGACTATCAAGAAGGCATTCAAATCAGTGGCCAGAAGACAGAAGCCCAAAGGCCGGATCCCCGGCAAGATACTTGCCGGGATGGCTTGCGAAGACCCGGCAAGGCTTGCACCCAGCAAGATCCCGCCACTCTGCCACCGCTCCAGCATAGCGACCAGCCTGTCATTTGGGTTTTGTCCTCCTGGATGCATGTCATGGCACTAGTGGTGGACGGGCTTAAGCGGTGCTGATGGGACGGGCCCATTTTCCGCCCCCAAGAAAGTAAGGGACACCTAAACGGAGCACTTAATGCGTTTATCCTAAGACGTCAGTGATAAGCATGTAAACACTGTAGTAACTTTACACCTCTTGTATGTACTGTACGCCACTGTTGGTGACCCCTTGGACGTATAAAAGGAGGCCCAAGGCACAACTACAAGGAAGTGGACACTCTAGCCCATTCTGCATGCATAGCTGCTGCTCGAACATACTGTTCATCGCAAGCGCTCCTGGAGCTTGGGCTTAATCACCCACAATAAACTAAAGCAGGAGTAGGGTATTACGCTTCTCAGCGGCCCGAACCTGGGTAAAAATCCCCTCGCGTTGATCGTTGGATCTGCTCTTTGTGTACACCTCTCTCCCTGCCGAACCGTAAAAGGGATCCACGCGATCCCATAGGTGTCATACGCCGACACCCACCTCTAAGGCCACCAAGACAAGACCCTCACGAGGGGCCAAGCCTCGTGAGGCGGACGACACCAAGACCTCCCGAGGGAGCGGCCTTCCCAGGCTGCCTCCTGAGGAGCGGAGATTTCTATGCAGGTACCCAACCTCAGGAGGTTGCACGCAAGCCATGATGACCAAGGCCAGGCGGGCGCCAGCAGGCGCAGAGGAGGCAGTTTCCTCTTTGGTGCTAAGGAGGCAAGCACAGGCATGGGTTCCCAAGGAGCCCGGCAAAGGTTTCTATTCCAGTGCTACAAGACCAAGACCGCCAGGACGGCGGGACGGGTGTCATTGTCGAGCCCACCGCTGCATCACAACCAGAGGCTTTGTAGGCGAAGACCACCTTTCGTCAGGATAAGATGTACTACTTGTCCCCTTTCAAATTGGCCACTGTGGGATCCCTTCCCGCCTACGATTTGGGGGAAGAGGACCGAGGCCACTATAAGTATAGGCTAGCCACCACCGTAGACGGGATCTGATCTGATCGAATCGATTCCACCCTCACCCATAGACCTTGTGAGGTTGTTCATCCTTTGTACTAGCTCACCCTCAACCCCTTGTGAGGCCAATCCACCACAAAGCAGGAGTAGGGTCTTACACCGCAAGGTGGCCCGAACCTGGGTAAACTGCCGTGTTCATCTTCTTCCTTGTTCGTGTGCATCGAGCTAGGCCGTAGGGCGATGAGCTGGTTGGCTAGATAGGTTGAGTTCTTCGCACACGCCCCAGAGTTCGAACCTTTCCTGGGTCTGCGGAGCCCTGAATCCGACACACAGATCATGCGAAGAAGCAAAAACTTACGTTCAACCGATACTAACCGATAATTGTTCATGAAGAAATGTGGGATGCCTACCGGGGCATCCCCAAGCTTAGATGCTTGAGACTTCTTGGAATATTATCTTGGGATGCCTTGGGCATCCCCAAGCTTGAGCTTTTGTGTCTCCTTAATTCCTTTTATATCACGGTTTCCCTAAATCTCAAAAAACTTCATCCACGCAAAACTCAACAAGAACTCGTGAGATAAGTTATTATAAATCAATGCAATAACCTTATCATTCTCTACTGTAGCAAATCACTAAAATTATTATTTAACATTGCATACTAAATGCCTCTGCATATTTAATACTCCTATCCTCAAATATAATCATTAAACAAGCAAACATTTGCGAACAATGCAAACATAGCAGCAATCTGTCTAAACGGGATAGTCTGTAAAGAGTGCAATTATACTCATACTTCCCTAACTAAAAAAATTCAAAAAATTTACCACACTCTATAAAATTTGTGATAGCTAACTGTGTAAAAATTTCAAGATTTTATCATGTTCTGACTATTCACAAATATTCAAAACATAACAACAAACTTTCTGTTTTCAAACAGGAACATATAGACATGCAAAATAAGCATGGTAAAGGCTATCCTTGACACTTTTATTGAAATAAAAGATATAAAATATTATTCTAAATAACAGAAAGCAAATCCTAATAATATAAAATGACGGTCCAAGCAAAACACATATCATGTGACGAATAAAAATATAGCCCCAAGTAAGGTTACCGATAATGTTGGAGACGAAAGAGGGGATGCCTTCCGGGGCATCCCCAAGCGTAGTTGCTTGGATCTTCCTTGAATATTACCTTGGGGTGCCTTGGGCATCCCCAAGATTAGGGTATTGTCACTCCTTATTCTCCTCATATCGATATCTCACCCAAAACTTGAAAACTTCAATCACCCAAAACTTAATGGAACTTCGTGAGATGGGTTAGCATAGTAAAACAAATCATTCACGTGGGTACTGTCGAAGACAAGATTCATAATTGTTTCCTCATAAAGCCTACTGTAGTCTATAATTTCCACAATTTATATTAAGCCATATAAACCATAAAACAAGCAAATTATGCATTGCAAATAGAATCTGTCAAAAACAGAACAGTCTGTAAAGATCTTTTTTGAAAAGGGGCGCTTTATTACTTAAAAGATTTAAGCACTACACCCAGCCTCTGCATAACTAAGATGCACACAGCCAAATAAGGTCCTCTCACACAAACGAAAAAAAAGGTGAAATACAAAGAAACTTAGAGTCTGTATAACGCCTAAAGCGGAGGGGGGCCAATCCTAAGATCATGCTGACACCCATGTTGGGTAAAAGTACCACTTGCCATATCCTCCAATCATGTACGCACCTCCATAAAAGGTCTCGATTCTCCATGCATTGTAGAGAGGACTGATACGTCTCCAACGTATCTATAATTTTTGATTGTTCCATGCTATTATATTATCTGTTTTGGATGTTTTATATGCATTAATATGCTATTTTATATTATTTTTGGGACTAACTTATTAACCTAGAGCCCAGTGCTAGTTTCTGTTTTTTCCTTGTTTTTGAGTTTCGTGGAAAAGGAATATCAAACGGAGTCCAAACGGAATAAAACGTTCACGATGATTTTTCTTGGACCAGAAGACACCTACGAGACTTGGAGATGAAGTCAGAAGACCCACGAGGAGACGACAAGCCATAGGGGCGCGCCCTAGGGGGAGGCACCCCCCTGGCTTGTGGTCCCCCCGGGAGTCCACCGACCTACTTCTTCGTCCTATAAATTCAGATATATTACAAAACCCTCAAAGGCATCCACGAAAACACTTTTCCACCACCGCAACCTTCTATTCCTGTGAGATCCCATCTTGGGGCCTTTTGCGGCATCCTGCCGGAGGGGGATTCGATCACGGAGGGCATCTACATCAACTCTATTGCCCTTCCGATGAAGCGTGAGTAGTTTATGTCAGACCTACGGGTCCATAGCTAGTAGCTAGATGGCTTCTTCTCTCTCTTTGATTCTCAGTACCATGTTCTCCTTGATGTTCTTGGAGATCTATCCGATGTAATCTTATTTTGCGGTGTGTTTGTCGAGATCCGATGAATCGTGGATTTATGATCAGTTTATCTATGAATATTATTTGAATCTTCTCTGAATTCTTATATGCATGATTTGATATCTTTGTATTTCTCTTCGAATTATCGGTTTGGTTTGGCCAACTAGATTGGTTTTTCTTGCAATGGGAGAGGTGCTTAGCTTTGGGTTCAATCTTGTGTGATTTCACCCAGTGACAAAGTAGGGGTAGCGAGACACGTATTGAATTGTTGCCATCGAGGAAAAAAATGGGGTTTTCATCATATTTCTTGAGTTAATTCCTCTACATCATGTCATCTTACTTAAGGCATTACTCCGTTCTTTATGAACTTAATACTCTAGATGCATGCTGGATAGCGGTTGATGTGTGGAGTAATAGTAGTAGATGCAGGCAGGAGTCGGTCTACTTGACATGGACATGATGCCTATATTGCATAATCATTGCCTTGGATATCGTCATAACTTTGCGCTTTTCTATCAATTGCTCGACAGTAATTTGTTCACCCACCGTATTATTTGCCTTCATGAGAGAAGCCTCTAGTGAAACCTATGGCCCCCGGGTCTATTTTCCATCATATTAGGTTCCGATCTACCATTTTGCAATCTTTTATTTTCAGATCTATAAACCAAAAAACCCAAAAATATTTTATCTTTTGTTTAGTTTTATCTATCTCTATCAGATCTCACCTTTGCAAGTGACCGTGAAGGGATTGACAACCCCTTTATCTCGTTGGGTGCAAGTGTTTGATTGTTTGTGTAGGTGCATCTATTGGGGACTTGCGCATTTCTCCTACTGGATTGATACCTTGGTTCTTAACTGAGGGAAATACTTATCTCTACTGTGCTACATCACCCTTTCCTCTTCAAGGAAAAAACCAACGCAAGCTCAAGAAGTAGCAGGAAGAATTTCTGGCGCCGTTTCCGGGGAGATTTACGTCAAGCCTACCAAGTACCCATCATAAACTCTCATCTCTTGCATTACATTATTCGCCATTTGCCTCTCGTTTTCCTCTCCCCCACTTCTAAAACGATTTTCAAAAAGATTTGCCTTTTTGTTCGCCCTTCTTTCCGTTGCCTTTTTGTTTGCCCTTATGTCTTACTTGGTTTGTTTGCCTGTTTGCTTCCCATAATTGTGTATTTTATTCAAAATCAGGAAGCAAAGAGTTTATGGATCCTCATCTACTTGCTAATCTTTTTGAGAGATCCAATAATAATGAACCAATTGCTAGTGAGTTGAGCGCACTAGATTATCTTTATGAAGTTTTGCTTGAAATTCGTGAATTTGAAAATTGTGATGAAGTGTTAAAAGAAGAAATTTATGAAGTGATTCATGATAGCTCCTTGGATGAAAAGCATGATCACAATGATGTTATTATAAATTCTATTAATGTCGATTGTGCTAATGATATGCAAAACCCTAAGCTTGGGGATGCTAATTTTGCTATGACCACTACTTGTTGCAATGATCATGATTGGGGTGATTTTTCTTATGATCTTGAAAATTTATTTAAGCCTCATGATGAATATGTTTGCAATAATATTGAAAGTGGGTTTGGAAGAGTGTCAACTCTAGGTAATAATGATTCCACTACTTTGGAGTATGATCAATCTTATGAAATTTTTGATAAAAGTGGGTTTGGAGAGGTCATGACTTTAGTTAATGTTAATCCCACTATCTTGGAAGAGTGTCAACTTTGTATGCATGTGGATCATGTAGAGAATATGTTATGTGATAGCTATATTGTTGAATTTGAATATGGTCCTACATGTAATTATTATGAGAGAGGAAAATATGGATGCAGAAATTTTCGTGTCACTAAATTACCTCTCGTTATATTGAGATTGCTATTGTTTCTTTCCTCTTCCTTGCATATGCTAGTTTTTGCTTGCTTTGATAATTTGTTTGCTTATAAAATGCCTATGCATAGGAAGTATGTTAGACTTAAATATGTTTGTCACATGTTTTATGATGCTCTCTTTGTGTTTCAATTATTATCTTTCATGTGAGCATCATCGAAATCTCAATGCCTAGCTAAACGGCTTTAAAGAAAAGCACTTGTTGGGAGACAACCCAATATTTTTATTTTCTGTTTTTATGAAAATACACATCATTACCTCTGTAGTAATTGTGTTTTGATGTTTTAATTAGTGTTTGTGCCAAGTAAGACCTTTGGGATGGCTTACAGCGATAGTTGATTTGATCTTGCTGAAAAACAGAAACTTTTGCGTCCAGTCACAGAATTTTTTAAATTTACTGGAGCGTGGAAAAACCCTGAATTTTTTACAAAAGATTTATATACAAATTTCCTCTGTTTTCCTAATTATTCTGAATTTCTGAGTTATATAAGTATTAGAACAATTCGGATCTTCGCAGACTGTTCTGCTTTTGACAGATTCTGTTTTCTATGTGTTGTTTGCTTATTTTGATGAATCTATAGGTAGTATCTTGGGGTATGAACCATGCAGAAGTTGGAATACAGTAGATATTACACCAATATAAATAAAGAATGAGTTCACAACAGTAAAAAAAGTGGTGATTTATTTTCTTATACTAACGGATCTCATGAGTTTTCTGTGGAGTTTTGTGTTGTGAAGTTTTCAAGTTTTGGGTAAAGATTTGATGGACTATGGAATAAGGGGTGGAAAGAGCCTAAGCTTGGGGATGCCCAAGGCACCCCAAGGTAATATTCAAGTACAACCAAGAGCCTAAGCTTGGGGATGCCCCGGAAGGCATCCCCTCTTTCGTCTTCGTCTATCGGTAACTTTCCTTGAGGCTATATTTTTATTCACCACATGATATGTGTTTTGCTTGGAGCGTCTTGTATGATATGAGTCTTTACTTTTTAGTTTGCCACAATCATCCTTTATGTACACACCTTTTGAGAGGGACACACATGAATCGTGATTTATTAGAATACTCTATGTGCTTCACTTATATCTTTTGAGCTAGACAATTTTGCTCTAGTGCTTCACTTATATATTTTTAGAGCACGGTGGTGGTTTTATTTTATAGAAATTGTTGAACTCTCATGCTTCACTTATATTATTTTGAGAGTCTCTCTAAACAGCATGGTAATTTTCTTTGGTTATGAATTTAGTCCTAATATGATGGGCATCCAAGAGGGATATAATAAAAACTTTCATATAAAAGTGCATTGAATACTATGAGAAGTTTGATTCCTTATGATTGTTTTGAGATACGAGGATGGTGATATTAAAGTCATGCTAGTGAGTAATTGTGGATTGTAGAAATACTTGTGTTGAAGTTTGTGATTCCCATAGCATGCACGTATGGTGAACCGTTATGTAACAAAGTTGGAGCATGATTTATTTATTGATTGTCTTCCTTATGAGTGGCGGTCGGGGACGAGCGATGGTCTTTTCCTACCAATCTTTCCCCCTAGGAGCATGCGCGTAGTAATTTGTTTTGATGACTAATAGATTTTTGCAATAAGTATGTGAGTTCTTTATGACTAATGTTGAGTCCATGTATTATACGCACTCTTACCCTTCCACCATTGCTAGCCTCTCTAGTACCGCGCAACTTTTGCCGGTACCTTGCACCTACCTTTTACCTTCCTCAAAACAGCCACCATACCTACCTATTATGGCATTTCCATAGCCATTCCGAGATATATTGCCATGCAACTTTCCATCGTTCCATTTTATTATGACACGCTCCATCATTGTCATATTGCTTTGCATGATCATGTAGTTGACATCGTGTTTGTGGCAAGGCCACCTTTTCATACTTATACATGTCACTCTTGAATCATTGCACATCCCGATACACCGCCGGAGGCATTCATATAGAGTCATATTTTGTTCTAAGTATTGAGTTGTAAGTAAATAAAAGTGTGATGATATTCATTATTAGAGCATTGCCCCATGTGAGAAAAAAATAAAAGAGGCCAAAGAAGCCAACAAAAAAAAGGCCAAAGAAGCCAAACAACAAAAAAAAGAAAAAAAAATCGAGAGAAAAGAGAGAAGGGGCAATGTTACTATCCTTTTTCCACACTTGTGCTTCAAAGTAGCACCATGATCTTCATGATAGAGAGTCTCCTATGTTTTCACTTTCATATACTAGTGGGATTTTTTCATTATAGAACTTGGCTTGTATATTCCAATGATGGGCTTCCTCAAATTGCCCTAGGTCTTCGTGAGCAAGCGAGTTGGATGCACACCCACTTAGTTTCTTTTTGAGCTTTCATAAACTTATAGCTCTAGTGCATCTGTTGCATGGCAATCCCTACTCACTCACATTGATATCTATTGATGGGCATATCCATAGCCCGTTGATACGCCTAGTAGATGTGAGACTATCTCCTTATTTTTGTCTTCTCCACAACCACCATATTCTATTCCACCTATAGTGCTATGTCCATGGCTCACGCTCATGTATTGCGTGAAAGTTGAAAAGGTTTGAGAACATCAAAAGTATGAAACAATTGCTTGGCTTGTCATCGGGGTTGTGCATGATTTGAATACTTTGTGTGATGAAGATGGAGCATAGCCAGACTACATGATTTTGTAGGGATAGCTTTCTTTGGCCATGTTATTTTGAGAAGACATGATTGCTTTATTATTATGCTTGAAGTATTATCATTTTTATGTTAATATTAAACTTTTGTTTTGAATCTTATGGATCTGAACATTCATGCCACAATAAAGAAAATTACATGGATAAATATGTTAGGTAGCATTCCACATCAAAAATTCTGTTTTTATCATTTACCTACTCGAGGACGAGCAGGAATTAAGCTTGGGGATGCTTGATACGTCTCCAATGTATCTATAATTTTTTATTGTTCCATGCTATTATATTATCTGTTTTGGATGTTTTATATGCATTAATATGCTATTTTATATTATTTTTGGGACTAACTTATTAACCTAGAGCCCAGTGCCAGTTTCTATTTTTTCCTTGTTTTTGAGTTTCGCAGAAAAGGAACATCAAACGGAATCCAAACGGAATAAAACTTTCGCGATGATTTTTCTTGGACCAGAAGACACCTACGAGTCTTGGAGATGAAGTCAGAAGACCCACGAGGCGATGACAAGCCGTAGGGGCGCGCCATAGGGGGGGCGCCCCTGGCTTGTGGTCCCCCCGGGAGTCCACCGACCTACTTCTTCGTCCTATAAATTCAGATATATTCCAAAACCCTCAAAGGCATCCACGAAAACACTTTTCCACCGCCGCAACCTTCTGTTCCCGTGAGATCCCATCTTGGGGCCTTTTCCGGCATATTGCCGGAGGGGGATTCGATCACGGAGGGCATCTACATCAACTCTATTGCCCTTCCGATGAAGCGTGAGTAGTTTACCTCAGACCTACAGGTCCATATCTAGTAGCTATATGGCTTCTTCTCTCTCTTTGATTCTCAATACCATGTTCTCCTTGATGTTCTCGGAGATCTATCCGATGTAATCTTCTTTTGCGGTGTGTTTGTAGAGTTCCGATGAATTATGGATTTATGATCAGTTTATCTATGAATATTATTTGAATCTTCTCTGAATTCTTATATGCATGATTTGATATCTTTGTATTTCTCTTCGAATTGTCGGTTTGGTTTGGCCAACTAGATTGGTTTTTCTTGCAATGGGAGAGGTGCTTAGCTTTGGGTTCAATCTTGCGTGATTTCACCCAGTGACAAAGTAGGGGTAGCGAGACACGTATTGAATTGCTGCCATCGAGGATAAAAAGATGGGGTTTTCATCATATTGCTTGAGTTAATTCCTCTACATCATGTCATCTTACTTAAGGCGTTACTCCGTTCTTTATGAACTTAATACTCTAGATGCATGCTGGATAGCGGTCGATGTGTGGAGTAATAGTAGTAGATGCAGGCAGGAGTCGGTCTACTTGACACGGACGTGATGCCTATATTGCATAATCATTGCCTTGGATATCATCATAACTTTGCGCTTTTCTATCAATTGCTCGACAGTAATTTGTTCACCCACCTTATTATTTGCCTTCATGAGAGAAGCCTCTAGTGAAACCTATGGCCCCCGGGTCTATTTTCCATCATATTAGTTTCCGATCTACCATTTTGAAATCTTTTATTTTCAGATCTATAAACCAAAAAACCCAAAAATATTTTATCTTTTGTTTAGTTTTATCTATCTCTATCAGATCTCACCTTTGCAAGTGACCGTGTAGGGATTGACAACCCCTTTATCGCGTTGGGTGCAAGTGTTTGATTGTTTGTGTAGGTGCATCTATTGGGGACTTGCGCGTTTCTCCTACTGGATTGATACCTTGGTTCTTAACTGAGGGAAATACTTATCTCTACTGTGCTGCATCACCCTTTCCTCTTCAAGGGAAAAACCAACGCAAGCTCAAGAAGTAGCAAGGGCCATAAATGAAGAGTCCTGGTACATCTGTAGATAACCTGCAATAGAGAAGTACTTTTATCGTTAAAAACCTTATCATTTCTACATAGCCAAAGCGACCAAATAATGGCAAGCACTCCCACCCTGAGAAGTGTTCTAAACTTGTGATCAATCCCATGTAACCAGTTGCCAAATACATTAGCAACACTACAGGGAGGATACAAGCCAAAAGCTATTTGGATGACTGACCATATAGAACGAGCTAATTTGCATTGGAAGAATAAATGTTTTATTGTCTCCTCATGGTGACAAAAGACACATTGTGGACTTCCATGCCAATTTCTCTTAATAAGGTTATCTTTACTAAGAATGACTCCGCAACGAAGATACCATGCAAAGATTTTATTCTTAAGTGGTATCTTCATCTTCTAGATCTTCTTGTTATTATCAACTAGCACATCATACAGGATTAACGCTCTATACATAGACTCCGCTGAGAATTGTCCATTCCCATGGAGGTTCCATCGGAATACATTACACCCATGTGACAATTGCACCGTGGACAACCGCTGAAGCAGAATGTTCCACGATTGTAGTCTGGGTCCAATTAAATCTTTTCTGAACATCACATTTGGCAGAAATGATTACATCGCCGTGGCGATAGTATCACCCTTGTGGCACACAATGTTGTATAGAGCCGGATATTGTTCCCGGAGTGTGGCATTTCCTAGCCACTTGTCCTCCCAGAATCTAATTTCCGAGCTGTCCTTAATCGAGAAGGATCCATAGCAGAAGAAATATTTCTTCGTAGCCATTAGACCCGCCCAAAAGTGGGAATCCCCAGGCTTCCAATATATTTGGGATACCGCCTTGGAACCCACATATTTCCTTCTTAGGAGGGTTTGCCATACACCATCTTCCGTTAGTAATTTAAACAACCATTTGCCGAGGAGGGCCCTATTCTTAACCTCAAGGTCATGAATGCCCAACCCGCCTTGGTCTTTGGGATGGCAAACCACACTCCATTTAGCCAGCCGATATTTCTTTCTCTCGCTATCTCCTTGCCAAAAGAATCTTGATCGGAAGTAATCAAATCTATGTAAAACTCCTTTCGGCAACTGAAAGAAGTAAATCATATATAGTACCATATTACTTAGTACTGAATTTATGAGGACCTATCTTCCACCTAGAGACAACAGTTTACCTTTCCAACTGCTAAGTCTTTTTTGCAGTCTCTCCTCGACGTGTTTCCATTCAGCATTTGTGAGTCGCCGATAATGTATCGGTATCCCCAAATATGTGATAGGAAATTGGCCCAACCCGCATTCGAATAGTTCAGCGTACAGGTGGGCCTCGTCTTGAGCCTCGCCAAAGCAAAACAATTCACTTTTATGAAAAATGATCTTAAGACCCGAGAGTTTCTCGAATGCTGATAAAATTAGTTTCAGATTTCTCGCTTTCTCAAGGTCATGATCCATGAAGAGAATCCTATCATTGGTATATTGAAGATCTGAATAATGACTATACTTATGTAACTCCAAAAATTCTAAAAAATTAGGAAAACGTATAAAATTTGTATATCAACCATCTGTAAAAATTCAGAATTCCTCGACGCTCCAGTGAATTTTAACAATTCTGTTACTGGGTGCAAAAGTTTCTGTTTTTGCACAGAATCAAGTCAACTATCATCCACACTATCCCAAAGGCTTTACTTGGCACTTTATTGAAAAATAGCTATAAAACATTATTACTATAGTAGCCTAATCATGTGAACACACAAAAATAGTAGAGGTAAATGTTGGGTTGTCTCCCAACAATCGCTTTTCTCTAATGCCTTTTTAGCTGGGCATGATGATTTCAATGATGCTTACATAAAAGATAAGAATTGAAACATAAAGAGAGCATCATGAAACATATGACTAGCACACTTGAGCCTAACCCACTTCCTATGCATAGGAATTTTGTGAGCAAACAACTTATGGGAATAAGAATTAACTAGCATAGTGTAACATCCCAAAATTCTAAATTTTGGAATGTTATAATAATTAAAATATATGATTGTTTGATTGATTGTTGAGTGATTGATTGAGTGGAATTTTAAACTTTTGAAGTTTTGAATGAAAGGGAATAAAAGGACTTTCCAAAAAAAATGTTTCTGTTTGAAAATATTTGAATTTGGAAATATTTCAAACTTCATGCCACTCAATGATCCTCATGATTTCTTCAATGAAAGAGAGTGGGAAGTAAAGAAAAAAAAATTCATTTGAATTTGTCATTTAAATTTTGTTTTTAACTCAAAGTGGCATTTGAATATTATTAAAAAACTTTTCTGACAAAGAACACTTGAAACAAAAGTGTTGCTAGGGATTAACATGACACCCCAAAAATGTTGGAAGAATTTTTCCGATGAGTTTTGAAAGTCATTTGGATTTTTGTTTGAATTTAAAAAAAATGATTTTTCAAAAAGTATTTTATTTGTCCGTGAAAACTATCCCATTAAATTGGGCTTATTTTTCTGAGAATTTTGATATATAATACTCCTATATTTTATTTTCTAAAATGATTTTTCTTCGCGGGTTATTTAAAAAAAAAGGAAGGTACTGTTTTTTTTGGGCCAAATCTAGCCCGATCCGAACAGGATCATCTCTTTCCTCCAGGCGAGATCCTCTCGATCTCCAGCCACCACCGGAGCACCGCCGGAGATCGCGGGATTCGCGAAATCCCTTGCCCCCTCCTCCAAACCGACCTCCCACCCCTATAAATACCGCACCCTGCAATCCATCCCCGCCCTTAGCCCCCTCTTCCCCGCCCCGAGCCGCCCGCAGGAGCTCGCCGGAGTTCGCCGGACCACCGCCGCCATTGCCGCCCCGCCCCGCCACCTCCGGCCACCCCCGCCACCCACCGACCCCACCACCGGACTCCCCTCGCTCCGCCGCCCCCACCCGGCCCCTCAGCCACCGCCCCGGACCACCGGAGGACGTCGCCGGAGCTCCACCAGAACCCCATCTCCGGAACTGCTACAGTAACCCCGACCTGCCTTTTTTTTCGTTCTGTTTTTAAAACAGAATAGTTTCAATCTTGTAAAATCCATAGTTAATTATCTACGAGGTATTTTTGAGTGATTCCAACTGCGTTGGATCACAAATTTCATGAAGTTTCTGTTAGTACAATTGGATTTCACATTTGAGCAGTTTAAATTTGTGTTTGTATGAATTTGCTCAAATCACTAGATTTGAGTTAGGAATATTATTTTTGACCGATTCTTTTTGCTACTGGTTGCTTATTAGCTTAGCTATACAGTAGTGTTCAGTTTGCATGTTAGTGATCTATTTAAAATAGCTTTTCATTGTAAACAGTACCGTAAACCCTGTTTTTAGTACTATTTGTATTTTAATTATTAGTAATTAGTTTTAATTAGTTTCTTTTGTTAGTTTTCACTACTGTAGCATATATCCTGTTGTTATACAGTAGGTAAATTTTAGGAGTTATTAGACTTAGTATTCTTGAGGTTCTAGGTGTTGTAAGTTGCATGTCTAGTTTGCTAGTAATAGCAATAGCGTTATTTTATTGTTTTGCTAGAATTTTATTATAGGAAAAATATTTTCTGTTAATTGGTGAATACTTATTTTTACTCTCTGTTAAGTAATTGTTTTAGGCTTTTTACTTGCTGTTAGTAGAGTTGATTGTGTTGTAGGTTAGTGTTATGCTTTGCTTTGAGTGATTTGGAGTTTTATTTGGTTTTTGCCTTCGATCATATTTCGACTTCATTGTTATTTTGATTGTTATGATTGAGTGCTAGAATGTTTGCTTATGTGAATACTATGCTTGCTTGTATAGATTTCATCGGAGAGTGACGACTAGTTTATCAAGTTTTTGAGAGCGATAATATCTTCATCACCTTACCAGGCAAGTTCACTTTGACCATGTTTTTCAGACCTATGTTTTATTTGCATGTAGTAGCACCCTTTCAATAATCCCTCCAGTAGTGATATTGATTTCTTGTAGTTGAGTAGAATGCATGAGGTAGGAACCCATCTCCCTGTTATCAAGCCCGGGACATTATATAGTTTTAATGCTACGCTAATGTAGACGGGGTTTGGTATGAGTGCTCGGGAGCGGTGTGAGAATGGAGGACTCTACGTCAATGACGACAACTTCATGATGGCATCTGCAAGGACTGCATCTTCAAGACCTCAAGACTCGAGACAAGAATTCAATACACACTACTGGGTGAAGGACGGTTGACGGGCACCCTGGAGCAACCAGTGGATGGCCGGGATGCATGGAGAAGCGCCATGACATCTTGCGGAAAGCTTCACCCAGACTCAAAGAGACGGAAGAATACTTCATGCCCGGAAGCTTACCTGTGCAACGGCAAGTCATTATGGTCTCTGGCTTGGTTGACCTTAGTTGTGACTCTGGCTGGGACGGTGCTAGCAGATGTAGAACTACGGTAGGATTGGATGAGCACCGGACAGAGGTCAGAGGAACTCTTTGGAAGACCATGTTTCGATTGTCCTGTTCTCAAACATCATGAAGTGCGAGGACGAAACGGGAGGGATCGAATCTTGCGGGTAAAGTGTACAAACCTCTGCAGAGGGTTAAAACCTAATCGATTAGCCGTGTCCCCGGTTACGGACAATTTGAGCCTCTGGACTTGGATCTATCTCGGAACTCTCAACACTAGACTGATAACTTAATTGTGGGTAACTTATGATTGTTCTGGGATATGAGACATCGGTTGGCGGAACCATGTCATGATAGAAAACTCCGTAGTATAGACTCCTGATATTCCTTTGATGTAGGGAAAATAAAAGTAGCTTTTACGCAAACAAAACTCAGACACAGAGCCACCAAGCCATATTGCATATAGTATAGTTTTATCATCTGTTTTTCTTACAGTGATCTTGCCGGTACATTCAATGTACTGACCTACACGGCTGCAACGTATCATGTTGCAGATATTTCTTCGACGAGTAAGAGTTATGATACAGGGTTACGGTCTACACTCAACCTGCCGATGGCGTTGATGGGACTCCACACCCGATTGATTGTTTCCGCTGAGACTTATAAGGTATATATCAGTTTTACGTTATTTATACATGTGATTGCACTTTGATATATACATTGATGTACTGTGTGTGCCAGCATACTGATCCAGGGATGGCACGGATACACATAGGCTTGACCGTTTGAGGTCGGGTCACTACAGAGATGGTATCAGAGCACATGTTGACTGTAGGACGTGACCCTAGAAATCGGAAAGCCCCTAGGACAGGATATTTCTAAAACTTTGTTTTTTTTAAAAGACCCTTACTTCTCATCTTTTCTGATTTTACCACAAACTCCCTCTTACCTCAAATACTTAGAATATACCCTTTACCCTTTTGACCACACGAAGGATCAACTGAAGCCGCTCCAAGAAGAACAAGATATCGGACAACTAATGGCCACTTCAGAGTAAAGAGTATTTCACCATACATTTCGGAGAAAGAAGCTACAACCGTTGAAGACTCTGAAGACTCAAAGAAATTGAAGACTCTGAAGATTTATTTAACCTTTAGAAGACCATACCCCTGTTATATACTTACGTTAGATGCGATGATTTGTGAGCTGTCATTCATTTGATGTTTTTCTGACAGCCACAAATAAAACCCGTTTCTCCAAAACTGTTGTTTGTATTGTGTGTATATCCCTCCATTCTTCTCTCTTCTCACCCTAAAACCCTTGGACCCAATAGATGACGAATGAAGTTGGACTGGTATTCTCTAGACTTGTGACTCAGTTGGAGGCAGAGCTATGGACTAAAAACTTGGAGGATCACTTCGAGAAAAATTTGATTTCAAGGAAGTATGAGGTTCAATATGCTCTTCGGTACTTTACAGAAAGTGCTGCAACCTGGTGGAAAATGCATCAAGCCATACAAGGATGTAACGGAGCAAGAACTTGGGAGGAATTCAAGAAGACTCTGTTGAGATCTCGTCTTATCCGGAAGCACTGTGATAACCCGATGAAGAAACCTTGTGCCTGCAAGATTTGCGGAGAAATAGGACACACCCATGAAGAACACAAGGATGGATGCCCTCATTGTGAGGAAAATCACCCAGCCGAAGAATGCCCGACTGGGCAGGTTACTTGTTTCCTGTGAGAAGGAACTACGCACTACCCTGCTCAGTGTCACCTTTACCCCAAGGTACAAGAAGTTATCAATCAGCAGAAAGAAGCCCTCATGGAAAGTTTAGAAACACCTGTGATGAAGGAAGCTGTTGAAGACCCTGATGGTGAAGGCCTAAACAGATTTTACGGTCATGCTTGCTATTCATGTGGAGAAGAAGGACATTTTTCACATCATTGCACAAAGGAAAGAGAAGAGTATCTCGGAGACTTCCCGACAGAAGAAGTGAACTTTGACCCTCGGGAAATAGAAGCTCTGATCATTACGGAGAAATCCAGGAAGAGAAAACGAAGGCATCCTCAGAACAACCCAATTTCTGCAAAGAGGGACAAGAGTCATATTACCTATTTTGAATGTAAGGACGTCGGGCATTATGCCAATGATTGTCTCGAAAGGAAGCAAGGAACTCAAGGAGCAGGTAACATCACCAAGAAGCCCCGAGACATGTCGGAAGTTATTTGTTTTCATTGCAAGGAAGCAGGACATTTTGCTAGGGAATGTTTAGATCAAGAGAAAGCTGGAGCTGAGTAGTGGAGATGTTGATATCAATAATAAGTGTGGTATGGAAAACACTTTTATTTTCATGAGAATGTGGAGTTGAGTTATGTAATAGATTACTCAGAGATGTAATAATTCATGACTCAATAAAGTTGATATGTCATATGCTGAAAGGCTTTAAGGAGTTGTTATGTTTTATCTTGGAAATTAACATTGTGGGTGAACATGGAAGAAAATGAGTTGTGATGCATAAACTGGATGTTGGAAATTGAGTTTGAAGTTTTGTTTGGATGATATGAATGTTTACCCAAGGAGATACATACCTTATTCTGAGTACCATTTTTGTTTTACAACTGCAGATGACGACCCTTTATGAGTCATTCCTCAAGGGACCGGAAATGACCATGACCCTGACTAGTGATCATGATTACCCGAAAGTCTTGAAGGATATGATGAAGCACATCCACCTGGAAGGAGATGCAGTTTACAAGGGTTATCCCTTCATCGAGAATGGAGTAGAACTTTGGTATGTGGAGGTACACCTTCACCGGGTGAAAGGAGTTTGCCCAAAGACTATGGGGCAATACTTTTACATTTCCCGAGTACCCCGAGCAACTTTCTTTGACTCTGTTCGTGAAGCTGCCATGGAAGCCATACGACAGATCGGAGACATATTGGAAGCAAGACTCCGTCATACTCAGGAATACCTGAGAGAGGTGCATGCAGAGATGATGGAGATGAAGCTCATGTCCACCATGATGAAGCAAAAGATGGAAGATTTCAAGGAGCATGTCGCACAATTCCAGTGGGACTGAAGGATCCTCAAGGAGGAAAAATGAATAAAGTTGGAAGTAATGCTTGACCATACCAAACTATGTGGATGGCAGCATTTGTAACAAAGTACTTTTGAGATTGGAATTTTGAGAAATGTTTAAGGATGTAATAAAAGATTTGATATGAAAATAATATGATTTATGGATGAACTAGTGCATTTCATTTTAAGTGTGGTAGTACTCCATAAAGCCACAGGATCAATGAAGAAAGAAATGTGTTATTCATGACGGTCCATAGAAGGGAGCTGAACCAAATAAGTTGGAGTTTGATTATGATGGTTACCCCAAGAGTATGACGAAATGGAGTACTATTGGATTTAAAGGAGATGTAATGTTGGAATATGGAACAATTGTAACTCCCAGGATAAGTTAAAGTTGTGCAAGTATTGAAGTGGACCCATAACCCACAGGCCCAGGAATTAATAAGGATCGAGTACCCCCCCCCCCCCACCTGGAAGAAGAAATTTTGGAAGAAGTTGTGAATTGATCAGCAGACGTTTCTTAGGAGGTTACGAAAACCCGAGAGTTGTGAAGAATGATAGATGTTTTATTCAGCTGGCAGAATCAATGGATTTATCCGAACTCAGTTCGTCGACAAGAGAAATTCTGCAATGCTTGCGAGGATGCCCGAGTGTTAGAAATACGAGATTCGCTAAACCTTATACAGGGTAATGATCTGGGTGCGGAATGGATTGATCACCATACCGACTTACTCTTATCATTCGCTCTTGACATTTGGAATGGTAAATCTGAGAGACTTACCCATAGTAAAGTGACAACACTCGTTGAAGCCTTGCTTAAGCCTTAGAATGGTATGATGATAAACCCATGTACATGGCAGCTGTTGCCAATCGTAGATTATACGGTGAGAATAAAGCCAAGGCCCTTTTTCTGCAGAAACCATTAATGGTAGACCACCATGAGTATTTCGATAGTTGTCTAGAATGGACGCAGACCTATCAGCTAAGAAGATCCAGTCTCGGACGAACTTCATCTTTGACGTAGCGACCCAAGATTTTGAGGAAAACGCTATGCTTCTGACAGAAGAGCGTTAATGAAGGAGCTATTGTAAGATATGTGAAGAGACAGATATTGTCGGCACTCCAGAGGAAGTATCTGAGTTTATGGGAACCGTAACCTTGCTTTTAAGTGTGGTAGCACCCCTGACCTTTCCGACCAAAAGATTTGCTAGAAGACACCAACCCCTAACCTTTTCTTGCTAGCCTCTTCGAATCTCGAGGACGAGATTCATTTTAAGTGTGGTAGTTTGTAACATCCCAAAATTCTAAATTTTGGAATGTTATAATAATTAAAATATATGATTGTTTGATTGATTGTTGAGTGATTGATTGAGTGGAATTTTAAACTTTTGAAGTTTTGAATGAAAGGGAATAAAAGGACTTTCCAAAAAAAAGTTTCTGTTTGAAAATATTTGAATTTGGAAATATTTCAAACTTCATGCCACTCAATGATCCTCATGATTTCTTCAATGAAAGAGAGTGGGAAGTAAAGAAAAAAAAATTCATTTGAATTTGTCATTTAAATTTTGTTTTTAACTCAAAGTGGCATTTGAATATTATTCAAAAACTTTTCTGACAAAGAACACTTGAAACAAAAGTGTTGAGAGGGATTAACATGACACCCCAAAAATGTTGGAAGAATTTTTCCGATGAGTTTTGAAAGTCATTTGGATTTTTGTTTGAATTTAAAAAAAATGATTTTTCAAAAAGTATTTTATTTGTCCGTGAAAACTATCCCATTAAATTGGGCTTATTTTTCTGAGAATTTTGATATATAATACTCCTATATTTTATTTTTATTTTATTTTCTAAAATGATTTTTCTTCGTGGGTTATTTAAAAAAAAGGAAGGTACTGTTTTTTTTGGGCCAAATCTGGCTCGATCCGAACAGGATCATCTCTTTCCTCCAGGCGAGATCCTCTCGATCTCCAGCGACCGCCGGAGCACCGCCGGAGATCACGGTATTCGCAAAATCCCTTGCCCCCTCCTCCAAACCGACCTCCCACCCCTATAAATACCGCACCCCGCAATCCATCCCCGCCCTTAGCCCCCTCTTCCCCGCCCCGAGCCGCCCGCAGGAGCTTGCCGGAGTTCGCCGGACCACCGCCGCCATTGCCGCCCCGCCCCGCCACCTCCGGCCACCCCTGCCACCCACCGACCCCACCATCGGACTCCCCTCGCTCCGCCGCCCCCACCCGGCCCCTCAGCCACCGCCCCGGACCACCGGAGGACGTCGCCGGAGCTCCACCAGAACCCCATCTCCGGAACTGCTACAGTAACCCCGACCTGCCTTTTTTTTCGTTCTGTTTTTAAAACAGAATAGTTTCAATCTTGTAAAATCCATAGTTAATTATCTACGAGGTATTTTTGAGTGATTCCAACTGCGTTGGATCACAAATTTCATGAAGTTTCTGTTAGTACAATTGGATTTCACATTTGAGCAGTTTAAATTTGTGTTTGTATGAATTTGCTCAAATCACTAGATTTGAGTTAGGAATATTATTTTTGACCGATTCTTTTTGCTACTGGTTGCTTATTAGCTTAGCTATACAGTAGTGTTCAGTTTGCATGTTAGTGATCTATTTAAAATAGCTTTTTATTGTAAACAGTACCGTAAACCCTGTTTTTAGTACTATTTGTATTTTAATTATTAGTAATTAGTTTTAATTAGTTTCTTTTGTTAGTTTTCACTACTGTAGCATATATCATGTTGTTATACAATAGGTAAATTTTAGGAGTTATTAGACTTAGTATTCTTGAGGTTCTAGGTGTTGTAAGTTGCATGTCTAGTTTGCTAGTAATAGCAATAGCGTTATTTTATTGTTTTGCTAGAATTTTATTATAGGAAAAATATTTTCTGTTAATTGGTGAATACTTATTTTTACTTTCTGTTAAGTAATTGTTTTAGGCTTTTTACTTGCTGTTAGTAGAGTTGATTGTGTTGTAGGTTAGTGTTATGCTTTGCTTTGAGTGATTTGGAGTTTTATTTAGTTTTTGCCTTCGATCATATTTCGACTTCATTGTTATTTTGATTGTTATGATTGAGTGCTAGAATGTTTGCTTATGTGAATACTATGCTTGCTTGTATAGATTTCATCGGAGAGTGACGACTAGTTTATCAAGTTTTTGAGAGCGATAATATCTTCATCACCTTACCAGGCAAGTTCACTTTGACCATGTTTTTCAGACCTATGTTTTATTTGCATGTAGTAGCACCCTTTCAATAATCCCTCCAATAGTGATATTGATTTCTTGTAGTTGAGTAGAATGCATGAGGTAGGAACCCATCTCCCTGTTATCAAGCCCGGGACATTATATAGTTTTAATGCTACGCTAATGTAGACGGGGTTTGGTATGAGTGCTCGGGAGCGGTGAGAGAATGGAGGACTCTACGTCAATGACGACAACTTCATGATGGCATCTGCAAGGACTGCATCTTCAAGACCTCAAGACTCGAGACAAGAATTCAATACACACTACTGGGTGAAGGACGGTTGACGGGCACCCTGGAGCAACCAGTGGATGGCCGGGATGCATGGAGAAGCGCCATGACATCTTGCGGAAAGCTTCACCCAGACTCAAAGAGACGGAAGAATACTTCATGCCCGGAAGCTTACCTGTGCAACCGCAAGTCATTATGGGCTCTGGCTTGGTTGACCTTAGTTGTGACTCTGGCTGGGACGGTGCTAGCAGATGTAGAACTACGGTAGGATTGGATGAGCACCGGACAGAGGTCAGAGGAACTCTTTGGAAGACCATGTTTCGATTGTCCTGTTCTCAAACATCATGAAGTGCGAGGACGAAACGGGAGGGATCGAATCTTGCGGGTAAAGTGTACAAACCTCTGCAGAGGGTTAAAACCTAATCGATTAGCCGTGTCCCCGGTTACGGACAATTTGAGCCTCTGGACTTGGATCTATCTCGGAACTCTCAACACTAGACTGATAACTTAATTGTGGGTAACTTATGATTGTTCTGGGATATGAGACATCGGTTGGCGGAACCATGTCATGATAGAAAACTCCATAGTACAGACTCCTGATATTCCTTTGATGTAGGGAAAATAAAAGCAGCTTTTACGCAAACAAAACTCAGACACAGAGCCACCAAGCCATATTGCATATAGTATAGTTTTATCATCTGTTTTTCTTACAGTGATCTTGCCGGTACATTCAATGTACTGACCTACACGGCTGCAACGTATCATGTTGCAGATATTTCTTCGACGAGTAAGAGTTATGATACAGGGTTACGGTCTACACTCAACCTGCCGATGGCATTGATGGGACTCCACACCCGATTGATTGTTTCCGCTGAGACTTATAAGGTATATATCAGTTTTACGTTATTTATACATGTGATTGCACTTTGATATATACATTGATGTACTGTGTGTGCCAGCATACTGATCTAGGGATGGCACGGATACATAGAGGCTTGACCGTTTGAGGTCGGGTCGCTACACATAGGAAGGCAAAACAAGCAATACTTCAAGATTTTCAACACATAGAGAGGAAACTTGATACTATTGAGATACCTACAAGCATATGTTCCTCTCTCATAATAATTTTCAGTAGCATCATGAATGAATTCAACAATATAGCTATCACATAAAGCATTCTTTTCATGATACATAAGCATAGAAATTTTATTACTCTCCACATAAGCAAATTTATTCTCATGAATAATGGTGGGAGAAAACTCAACAAAATAACTATCATGAGATACTTGATTGGGAAAATTGAAATCATGATGACAAGTTTCATGGTTATCATTATTATTAGCATACATGTCATCAACATAATCATCATAGATAGGAACTTTGTTTTCATAATCAATTGGAACCTCTTCCAAAATAGTGGATTCATCATTAAATAAAGTCATTACCTCTCCAAATCCACTTTCATAATTATTACAATAAGATTCAACACCCTCCAAAATAGTGGGATCATTATTACCTAGAGTTGACACTCTTCCAAACCCACTTTCATCAATATAATCATCATAAATAGGAGGCATGTTATCATCATAATAAATTTGCTCATCAAAAGTAGGGGGACTAAAAAGATCATCTTCATCAAACATAGCATCCCCAAGCTTATGGCTTTGCATATCATTAGCATCATGGATATTCAAAGAATTCATACTAGCAACATTGTAATCATGCTCATCATTAAAAGATTTTCTGCCAAACATTTTATTGAATTCTTCCTCTATTAATTGAGCACAATTTTCCTTTCCATCATTTTCAACAAACACATGATAAAGATGAATAATATGAGGCAACCTCAATTCCATTATTTTTGTAGTTTTCTTTTATAAACCAAACTAGTGATAAAACAAGAAACTAAAAGATTCAATTGCAAGATCTAAAGATATACCTTCAAGCACTCACCTCCCCGGCAACGACGCCAGAAAAGAGCTTGATATCTACTACACAACTTTATTATTGTAGACTCGTGTTGGGCCTCCAAGCGCAGAGTTTTGTAGGATAGTAGCAATTTTCCCTAAAGTGGATGACCTAAGGTTTATCAATCCGTGGGAGGCATAGGATGAAGATGGTCTCTCTCAAACAACCCGGCAACCAAATAACAAAGAGTCTCTTGTGTCCCCAACACACCAAATACAATGGTAAATTGTATAGGTGCACTAGTTCGGCGAAGAGATGGTGACACAAGTGTAATAATGATAGTAGATATTGATTTTTGTAATAGGAACAATAAAAAACAGCAAGGTAGCAAGTAACAAAAGTGAGCACAAACGGTATTGCAATGCTTGAAAATGAGGCCTAGGGTTCATACTTTCACTAGTGCAATCTCTCAACAATGCTAATATAATTGGATCATATGACCATCCCTCAACGTGCGATGAAGAATCACTCCAAAGTTCTTATCTAGCGGAGAACATAAGACGAAATTGTTTGTAGGGTATGAAACCACCTCAAAGTTATCCTTTCTGATTGATCTATAGAGCAATCCTATAAGTGTCACAAACAGCCCAAGAGTTCGTACTAAAATAACACCATATGATACACATCAACCAACTCTAATGTCACCTAGATACTCCAATGTCACCACGAGCATCCGTGAGTTGATTATATGATATGCATCAAACAATTTCAGATTCATAATACTCAATCCAACACAAAGAACCTCAAATAGTGCCCCAAGATTTCTACCGGAGAAACAAGGACGAAAACATGCATCAACCCCTATGCATAGATTATCCCAATGTCACCTCGGGAATCCACGAGTTGAGTGTCAAAACATATATCAAGTAAATCAATATGATACCCCATTGTCACCACGGGTATTCATAGCTAGACATACATCAAGTGCTCTCAAATCCATAAAAGTATTCAATCCGATAATAACGAAATCTTAAAGGGAAAACTCAATTCATCACAACAAGATACAGAGGGAGAAACACCATATGATCCAACTATATTAACAAAGCTCGCGATACATCAAGATCGTGCCAAATCAAGAACATGAGACAGAGAGAGAGATTGAACACATAGCTACTGTTACAAACCCTCAGCCCCGAGGGTGGACTACTCCCTCCTCATCATGGTGGCCGCCGGGATGATGAAGATGGCCTCCGGTGATGATTTCCCCCTCCGGTAGGGTGCCAAAACAGGGTCTAGATTGGTTTTTCGTAGCTACAGAGGCTTGCGGCGGTGGAACTTCTGATCTAGGGTTATTTCTAGGGGTTTCTATATATATATATAGGTTTTTCAGCGTTGGAATCACTCGAAGATGGACCACGAGTAGCCCACAAGGTACCAGGGTGAGCTAGCCCCACCTGGCATGCCCTGGTGCCTTGTGGGGCCCTCGTGGCTCTTCTGGCCCTCCCACGAAGCTTCTAGTGCCTCTTTTCTCCCAAAAAAATCGTCAAAAAGTTTCGCTACATTTGGAGAACTTTGATTTCTGCACAAAAAACAACACCACGGTAGTTCTGCTGAAAACAACGTCAGTCCGGGTTAGTTCCATTCAAATCATACCAAAAACATATAAAATTGTTGTAAACATGGCATGAATACTTCATAAATTATAGATACATTGGAGATGTATCAGCCAACTCAGAAGAAGATGAAGCTCCTCTACCTCAACCTAGGGATATGCATGTGGAGTTCAAGAAGTCGAGCCTCCCAGACACAGTAAACAAATCTAAGATCCAATTTATCCCGTCCTGTTTTCTGCAGGAAAGCATGGAGACATTATGTGAAAAGGTATTGAAGCTTGAGCAAGAAGTCGATGACTTGAGGGAGGAAAATTTCGTCCTCAAACGTAAGCTGGAGAAGCTCACTACTTCATCACCATCACCGAAGAAAGAAACTTGAGTACACGGGTATGGGCACTCCCCTTCGCTTGTGCCAAGCTTGGGGGAGGTGCCTCGGTATCATATCACCATCACTTTTTTTATCTTCACCAGTTTTTAGTTTGATCCTTAGTTATTTCGTGATTTAGTTGAACAAAAGTTTAGTATGATCTATTTTCAAGTGCTAGTTTCATGATCTATCTATCTATGTAATCGAGTTGAGAATTATATTATAAATATTAGTTTGAGTTTTTGCTTCTTTACTTTTATGTTTCAATCAAAATAAAGAAAATAATGAAAAAGATCATATGCTAATCTTATGGAAAGTAATGACATTACATAAGGAAAAGTATAAGTTGTAAAAGTTATTGAAAGTTGACAAGCATAGCATTGGTCAATGATGCAATTCATGAAAGAATTAATAAGGGAAGACAAGATTTACATGCAAATATACTATCTTGCACATCTTTTATGATTGTGAGCCCCCATTAAATATTTTATGCCAAATTGTTGACGTTGGACAAGGAAGACAACGTAATGATTTACGTTTTTTCATATTCGCATAGAAGTTATATTGTCATAGATCCTCCAACATGTGGTGCTTGCCCAACATCTTTGCTAGCCAAAAATCCGCACCAAGTAGAGATACTACTTGTGCATCCAAAAACCTTAAACCCAATTTCATGTTATGAGAGTCCACTATACCTACCTATGTATTGAATAAGATCCTTCAAGTAAGTTGTCGTCGGTGCATAAGGCAATAAAAATTGCTTCTAAATATGTTTGATCTTTTACTGTAAGGGAAAATAAGCGTTGTACAAACTTGTGATGGTAAAGTAATAAAAGCGATGGACTGCATAATAAAGGTTGCTATCATAAGGGACAATATAACGTGACGTTCCTTTGCATTAAGAGCTTTTCCATCCAAAAACAAAAAGTGCATGGCAACCTCTGCTTCCCTCTGCGAAGGGCCTATCTTTTACTTTTATGTATTTACTTTTTATGCAAGAGTCAATAGTGTTCTCCTCTATTCTTTTTTTATTTTTCTCTTTTGCAAGCATCATGTGGTGGGGCAAGATCTAGGCACATATATCCAGTTGGATATGAGTGATCATGAGTTATTATTGTTGACATCCCTGAGGTGAATAAGTTGGGAGGCAAAATTATAAGCCCCAATCTTTCTATGTGTCTGACTGAAACTTTTTGCTCCATATATATGTTGTGAGTGTTAGTAATCATAGAAGACTAAATGATGGTTGAGTATGTGGACTTGCTAAAAAGCTCTGACATGAGACCCGTCCTGAAAATATGTCGGGGAAACGACACCTATGGGATCGAGTGGATCCCTTCTACGGTTTAGCAGGGAAGAGGGGTGCACAAAGAGCAGATCTAACGATCAACACGATGAAATTTTACCCAGGTTCGGGCCGCTGAGAAGCGTAAAACCCTAGTCCTGCTTTGAGTGTATATTGAGTGTTCTTGAGCTTCGGCTAGCTGCTACGCATGCAAACTGGGCTGGAAAGTCCAAAAAGTCCCTCCCTGTATCGCCTTTCATACTCAGCTTTCTGCTTCTCTACAAGCTGCTCAACTTGCCGGCAATTCTGGAGGTCATGGCCCTTGGTGTGATGGATCTTGCAATACTGCTTATCAGAGCCCTCTGGCTTGTCGGCAGCCGCCAAGGCCTGGCAGGTGGCGCACCCGGCAACCTCCTTGCCGGGGTCGTCAACCTTGGCCTTCCTGGCGGTGCCGGGGTTGCCAGATTCCTTGACGGCAAGCACGGTTTTACCCTTGCGCTTCCTGTTGCGCCGTCGGCCCTTCTTTGCCGGGGCGGCGACGTCTTCATCTGCGGAGTCACTTTCTGCGCTGGCATCTTCACCAGGATACTTCCTTCCTTCTTCAGCCCTAGTGCCTAGGTGGCCCCACGGGCCTCCTCCTTGCACTTCTTTGGCTCCCTGGATGGCTTCTGGGCAGAAAAAATTCTCCAAAAAGTTTCGTGGCATTTCGACTACGTTTGGTATTGATTTCCTGCGAAGTGAAAAACAAGCAAAAAACAGCAACTAGCACTGGGCACTATGTCAATAGGTTAGTCCCAAAAAATGATATAAAGTTGCTAGTAAATGAATATAAAACATCCAAGATTGATAATATAACAGCATGGGACAATCAAAAATTATAGATACGTTGTAACACCCCCGGTGATTAGCAACAGTAATCACTTTTGATAATGACATGTTAGCATGATCAACAGTGCATAATCATCATTAGCATCATATTGCATTTCAACTCCTAAGTCAAATTCAAATTTAAATGAAAGTGGAATATAAAAGTTGTCCAACATAGGAGCTAAAATGTCAGATAAATAACAAATATTCCAGAGGCTATTCTAAAATTGAAACCAACATCATTGGAATTGGATAAGTGACTCGAACAACCTCAAACAGTGGATAAAGATAATATTTAGTAACCATTTATTAAATCTGAAATAAATATGGAATTATGTTTTGCCCAAACTAATTTTAGGTGTTAGGGAATAATGCACTGGTATTTATGAAATAGGTCACACTTTTTACAAAAACCATTTGGGGCCTAAACATTTAACAGTGGAGAAAAGAGAATAAAGAAAAGGAAAAAGAAACAGAAAAGAAAAAAAATTAAATAATTAATTAGTTAATTAATCCTGATTAGGTTAATCTAATTAACTAATTAGTGTTAATTAATCAGTAATTAAATTAATTAAACCTAATTAACCTAACAGCCTATGACAGGTGGGACCCACCCTGTCAGGTGGCTGCTGACGTCAGCATGATGTCATGCTGACGTCATCAATCACTGTTTCGGATAATGTTGAATTAAATAATTAATTAAATTTCAGAAATTAATAAAGACTTTAGAAAATCATATCTTTTAAACCGTAACTCCGATGAAAATACTTTGTACATGAAACTTGCTCAGAACGACGATACGAACCCGGACACGCCCTCGGTATCTCCGTCAGATGCCCGCAACTATAAGAACGTTGAACAATTAGACCGATTTCGATAAATGAATAGTGTCCAACTTTAATTAAATAAATCCGAATAAATTCCTAAATTAACTAAATCATTTAGTTAGGCAGTAGAACACCCCGGCATATCATTTAGGCATGTCATACATATTGTTTGCATTATTGCCGTGAATTTATTGTTTCTCTCCCCCTCCTTCTCTCTCGATAGACGCCGAGACCGACGACGCTGCACCAGGATACGACTACTCTACCGACGAGCAGCCCGTTGACGACCTTCCCCTCTTGCCAGAGCAACCAGGCAAGCCCCCCCTTGAGCATTCCAGATATCGCCCATTCTATTCTCCTGCTTGCATTAGATTTCGCTACTGTTAATGTATGCTCCTATTCTGATGCATAGCCTGCTGTTGTAACCTGTTCATTGCTATTTTACCTGCCTATGATAAACTGTTTAGTATAGGTTGGTATGACCCATCTGTGACCCCACCACCTTACTTTGTCGCCCCTGCTTGTTCATCAACGACTCGATCAACGTGATCGTCGATCAGAGACAGACGCCTCACTTCACACCCCCCTTAGTTGTACGACTCTGCGTAGTAACTATCGAGTGCCGAGGGTGATATCTCGTAACGCACTCCTGATGAATACTCTGCAGCATAGCTGTACGATCGTGGTCATCGAGGGTGATTCCTCCTTCTCCATGTCCGATACGACTCTGTCGTGCAACCCCTCAGTGTGAACCTCGAGGGTGATACCTCTTACGTTCACCCTGATGACTATGACCACACGGTTACTTGACCTTTTTCACAGGCGGGTCCACCCTGGTGGGTACCCGCTGGGGATCTATGATTTCGGGTGTGCCGGAAGGGCACTCGAGTGTGACATTGTGGCGGAGCATCAGAGACTCTGATTGTCTCCGCTTGATACTAATTGAGCCTATTGGATTTGGGTGTGTGATCTGAGTGGGTCGACGTGCCCTATACGCACTGCCACCACGCGGGATAATGGTTATGGGGCCCTCTGCGATGTACGTTTCGCCGAAAGCTTATCAGACGTCACGATTCACCGTGCGGGCTGATCGTCGGGATTGGGCTGGATACTTCACTGGCGAGTTCAGTGTCGCGCCTGCACCCCGGCCAGCCACGCAACGCGCAGGGTGCCCAGGCCGATGGCCCGAGACCCCTGGGTGCATAGGTTAGTCCGGCGTGCTGACCTCTCTGCTGAGCCTAGGTAGAGCGCTGCTTCGTGTTGATCTTCCGAGGACGGGCATTACCCAGCAAGTATGTCCGACCAGAGTTGATCGAGCGTGTTGGGTAACAGTAGTGCACCCCTGCAGGGATGAATCTTCTATCGATAGCCGGTCCTACGGTAAAGGACGCTCAGTTTGTGTATCCCGATCTACCTACTTAAACTGGATACTTGTTACTTAATTGAAGCTTCGGGATTACTTTCTCGCTGGGAGTCGAGGAAGGATCTTTGAGCTGTACTTCAACATGTTTGCTAAATAAAATGCTATTCTACTCTCTTCTACTGCTGCAAGATGATGGCTTTGAGAAGATGTTTGAAGATGCTAGTCTTCGATAGGACTAGGCCTTTCTCTCTATTCTGGCATTTCTGCAGCCCAGTCCACATATACAGCCTTTTCTCCATTGATAATGTTGCATTTGTAGTATAGATCCTTGCTTGCTGAGTACTTCGGATGAGTACTCACGGTTGCTTTATTTTCTCTTTTCCCCCATATACCCCACCTGGATGATACACCAGACGATGGAGTCCAGGAGTCAGACGCCACCACCGGAGCCTACTACCAGGCGGGTCCAGAGGGCACGTACTACTGGATCGAGCCAGCTGACCAGGAGTAGGATCGGAGGCTCCCAGGCAGGAGGCCAACGCCTTTCGATCTAGTGTCGTTGTTTGTGCTAGCCTTCTTAAGGCATAACTTGTCTTACTATGTCTGTACCCAGATATTATTTGTATGACTGACTTATGTATTCGGATCTTCGGATCCCTGGTCTGTAATATTGTGGACCTCCGTTTATTTGTGTTTAGAGTTGTGTTGTGATATCTTCCCGTGAGTCCCTGGGTTTGATCGTACACGTTTGCGTGTATGATTAGTGTACGATTGAACCGGGGGCGTCACAAGTTGGTATCAGAGCCGACTGCCTGTAGGAAGCCCCCCCTCCAAATTCCTTGGCCGAAGTTGAGTCTAGAAACCGAGAAACTAATTTACTAACTTGGCTGTGTGGCTTACGGGCGCACGTCGCCAACTGGGTGGTATTAGGATCTTTTATTCCTCGTCTATACTCTGGGACTCTAATATCTCTTCTACTCGGGTTAAATAAAATTTTACTAACGCCGACACTTAGGATCTCGTAAATCCCGTCTACCCGGAGAGCTGGATATCTGTGCGATTTCCCAGTCATTGATCTGATTAGTCTGATAATCATTTTCCTTTCCATTGTTTTGTTTAACCTTTCTCTCCGAGTTGTGTTAAACTTCTCGTTGTCATTTGACAAATCTGAATTTCCTCTGTTTCAGATGGACCGTTTGTTTCCACCGCGTCCTACGACACAGCTTGTGCTTCGCACTTGGGCTCGTAATACCCCTGGGTTTCCAGCTGTCCTGATCGCTCTCATGACCAGACTTGGCTACCGCTGGTACCCTGAGTTCATGGTTTACGAGGATTACCGCGAGTTTAATCAGGAACAGTACTATGCTGAAGTTCGGATTTATGATCGGCAGAATGACTCAGACACCGAGCTGCACCTTTTCCACGGTATCGGCGTGACGATTGAGATGGCAGTACATGATGCCGCCTACTCTGCTGTCGCACGTCTTCGAGGACAGTTCAGTGATATCTTGGATGACTCTGAGTTCCGATACATTCCGTATGCCCCTGCTGGAGATGCTACCGGATACTACACAGCTATCTGTGCCCCGTACGAGCCTCGCCGATATGACCACCGCGTTCTGATTCAGTGCACTCAGGCTCTGGATCGCACTGTTCGGGCTCTTGCCGTCGAGTTGGTTGCCACTCGAGCACGCTACTACGATGCTATGACGCAGTTGATGCCCGCTGTTCGTGCAGGGATACATCCGGAGCACATCCTTTACCCGCGCAGGACTCAGATGTATGCTGGTATTGACTGGCCTGCTGTTGGAGGTCACACACCTACACGTGGACCTCTTCTTACAGTTCGAGACCGGGTTCTGCATCAGAGTGCACATGGAGCACAGGATCCTTCCGCGACGAATATTCGTCGTCCGCACTCGCAGTTACCCCGTTACAGTGGTTTTCTCCGACGTTGATGTAGCCTTTGCTATGTCTCGTTGTGTACTTCCTTACCGCGTGCCTGCGCGCCGCCTAGTATGTCTAGCTTTTAATTTGCGCTGTTATGCTGTCCGCATGTACCCGACTTTGTGTATGGATCTGTATGTCTTAATCGACTACTGTTATGTATCTATTACACTGCTTAAGGTATTGTCGTGTTACATCATACTTGTCGCTAAACACTCGCAATTGCTTTTACTAAACTACCCCCTGTTGATACGTAGCAGGATGGTTAGACCAGGTGGTCGTGGTCGTGGTCGGGCCCCTGAACGTCCACCACCGCCAGACTATATGGCAGCTATGATGCAACAGTTCGAGCTTAACCGCCAGTTCATGATTGGAATCATGGCTCAGTTTCCGCATCAGAACAACCAGAACCAGAACCCAGCTTCAGTAACTTTGACAGAGTTTACGCGACTCAACCCAACGCAGTTTCGCAACTCTGACAAGCCCCTGGATGCCGATGACTGGCTCCGCGACATCACTCACGAGATGGAGTCTGCTAATGTCGCCCCCGCCAACTTTGTCACCTTCGCGGCCTTTTTCTTAAAGGGCCCCGCTGCTCAATGGTGGGACACACACAAGCGTACTCTGCCTGTTGGAACAGCCATCACCTGGTATGAGTTCCAGGCTGCTTTCCGTACACGTTACATCCCTCAAGCAATTATGGAACGCATGAAGACCCAGTTCCGCAACCTCACTCAGGGCAATAAAACCGTCGAAGCTTATCAGCGGGAATTTCTTGATCTCTCCCGCTATGCTGAAGAAGACATCGCCACAGATGCTCGCAGATAGGAGAAGTTCTGTAATGGACTACACCCTGACCTCAAGCTTGCACTAGCTGCTCAAGACATCAATGACTTCTCAACTCTAGTGAACAAGGCTATTCTCGTTGAGACCGCTCAGATGGAACACAAGGACTCGCAGAAGCGCTATCGTGATGCTGGCTCATCTTCGGGCTCAGCACCGAAGCGTAGAGTTTGGATTCCCAACAACGCGTTCCGTCCCAATACCTCTACGCCAAAGAACAATGCTGCACTACGTCTGCCTCCTCCACCACCGAGGCCGTCAAAGGCTCAAGCTATTCAGAACCATGCCCCTCTTCGTCCTGAAGATGGTTTGTGTTTCAAGTGCCGCAAACCAGGCCACCAGGCTAAAGACTGCCGCCAGACTCAGAATCAGTTAGATTTTCCTCGTGCTGGCCGTGGATATGGCCGTGGCAACAATCAGACCCGCAACTATAATACTGGGTCTGCTTCACGTGGTCGTGGTCAGGCTTACAACATTGACATTGAAGAAGTCCAGGATCAACCTGCTACTGTGATGGGTACCCTTCTTGTTGACTCAGTACCTGCTTCTGTATTATTTGATTCAGGAGCATCGCATTCATTCATGTCTGAAGCATTTGCATTATCTCATGACATTGCATTCGAAAAGATGAACCTGCCAATAGTTGTCCGTACCCCTGGAGGCCAATATCAAACCACTATGATGGCACATAATGTCCCTGTTGAAATCGAGGAATTTGAATTCCTAGCTTCCCCTATTATCCTGAAGTCTTCCACCATAGACCTCATACTCGGAATGGATTGGTTGAAAGCTCACATTGCTTCGATCAATTGTGCCACTAAAATTATCCAACTTCTTCACCCCTCCGATGAGATAGTGAACTACACTGCCCGAATTACTCGAGACGCTGAAGCTGAGGTATATGTTATGAATGCTTTGAACGCCTCACCTCTGGAAGGGATCGAGAACGTACCTGTCGTTCGAGATTTTCCAGACGTCTTTCCAGAAGAACTTCCAGGCATACCCCCGGCTAGAGCTGTCGAGTTTGTCATTGACTTGAAGCCTGGCACCGTTCCTATTGCCAAACGACCTTATAAGATGCCTCCGCATCACCTTCTTGAGCTTAAGGAAGAAATCGACAAGTCACTTAAGAGTGGTTTCATCCGCCCCAATTCCTCTGCTTGGGGAGCACCTTCACTCTTCGTTAAGAAGAAGGATGGAACTAACCGATTGGTTCAGGATTACCGGCCCATTAACCAAGCCACAATCCAGAATAAATACCCACTGCCCCGTATCAATGATCTTTATGATCAACTTGCCGGATCATCGGTGTTCTCTAAACTCGACTTGAGGTTGGGTTATCACCAGATCCGTGTCCGTGAAGAGGACATTCCCAAGACTGCATTCGTCACTCGTTATGGCTCCTATGAATACACCGTCATGTCATTTGGCCTAACGAATGCCCCAGCTACGTTCTCCCGTCTGATGAATTATATATTCATGGATTACCTCGACAAATTCGTCGTGGTATATCTAGATGATATTCTGGTCTATTCTAAGAATAAAGAGGAACATGCTGAACATCTCTGCCTTGTTCTAGAAAGGCTCCGAGAACACCAGTTGTATGCCAAGTATTCCAAATGCGAATTTTGGCTTCCTGAAGTAACTTACCTTGGACATGTGATTTCCAAGGATGGAATTGCTGTTAACCCCGAACGAGTTCAGGCTATTCTTGACTGGACTCCCCCAAAGAATGTTAAGCAAGTCAGAAGTTTTCTCGGACTCGCTAGTTATTGCCGTCGATTCGTTGAGAACTTTTCCAAGATTGCCAAACCATTGACATATCTGCTTCACAAAGGTGTTAAATTTGAGTGGACAGAAAAATGTCAAGAAAGCTTTCAGACACTAAAAGATAAATTGACATCTGCCCCAGTACTAGCACCCCCGGATTCCCAAAAGGATTTCGTGATATACTGTGATGCATCTCGTCAAGGATTAGGCTGTGTCCTAATGCAAGAGCGCAAAGTGATTGCTTATGCCTCCCGACAATTGCGTCCTCATGAAGAAAATTATCCCGTGCATGATCTTGAACTTTCTGCGGTTATCTATGCCTTGAAGCTATGGCGACATTACCTTCTCGGTAACCGTTGCGAGATATACACGGATCACCAAAGCTTGAAGTATTTATATACTCAACCAGATCTGAACCTTCGTCAACAAAGATGGCTCGAAACAATTGCCGATTATGATATGAATATTTCATTTACCCCCGGCAAGGCTAATGTAATGGCCGATGCTTTGAGTCGCAAGTCCTATAGCAACAATCTTATGGTTCAAGAAACACAACCTCTTCTCCATGAAGAGCTTTGCAAATTGAACCTCCATATTGTTCCACAGGGTTATCTCAATACCCTGGTTGTCGAACCAGATTTAGAACACGGCATTAAGGTTATGCAAAGGTATGACACTGAAGTTGAAAAGATCAAGCGATACCTCGAGAAAGGAAAGCCGTCGGAATTCCATCTTGATGCAGATGGGATCCTATTTTTCCAACACCGTCTCTTCGTACCCAAGTTCAAGAATGAGAGGGAAAACGTTATGAAGGAAGCTCATGACACTCCCTTGTCCATTCACCCTGGTAGCACAAAGATGTACCGTGACATTTGTCAAAGATTCTGGTGGCCTAATATGAAGCGAGACATTGCTCGTTATGTTTCTGAGTGTGACGTTTGCCACCGCGTTAAGGCTCAACATCAAAGGCCCGCAGGAACTCTGCAACCCCTGGAAATTCCTGAATGGAAATGGGACAAGGTCCAAATGGATTTCATTACTGGTTTTCCCAGATCTCAGAAGGGTCATGATGCTATTTTTGTCGTCATTGACCGATTCTCCAAGGTTGCTCACTTTCTGCCTGTTAAAGAGACAATCACTGCTAGCCAGTTAGCAGACTTGTATGTTTCCCGAATTGTGTCACTCCACGGTGTTCCGTTGGAGATCAGTTCTGATCGTGGCAGCCTCTTCACCTCCAGATTCTGGAATAGTTTCCAAGAAGCTATGGGAACTCATCTGTCTTTCAGCACCGCTTTTCACCCTCAGTCACAGGGTCAAGTTGAACGAGTTAATCAAGTGCTCGAAGATATGCTTCGAGCTTGCGTCATCTCCTTCGGTAAGAAATGGGAGGAATCTCTCCCGTATGCCGAATTCTCTTACAACAATAGCTATCAAGCTAGTCTGAAGATGGCACCGTTTGAAGTTCTATACGGTCATAAGTGTCGAACCCCTCTGAATTGGTCAGAAACTGGGGAACGCTCACTCGTCGGACCGGACATTATTCGGCAAGCTGAAGAACAAGTCCGTATTGTTCGTGAACATTTGAAGTCTGCTCAGTCTCGTCAGAAGAGCAACTATGACCAAAAGCACCAGGAAATAGTCTATCAACCTGGCGAGCAAGCTTACCTCCGCGTCACTCCGTTGAAAGGCACTCATCGGTTCGGAATCAAAGGCAAGTTAGCCCCTCGCTACATTGGCCCGTTCCGTATTCTTGCCCGTCGAGGAGAAGTGGCATATCAGTTGCAATTGCCGCCAAACCTTTCTCAAGTACATGACGTCTTTCATGTATCCCAACTCCGCCGCTGCTTCAAGGATCCTATTCGAGCTGTGGATCATGAAGTGCTTGAATTACGGGAAGATATGTCATATCCAGAATATCCCATCCGTATTCTTGATCAAGCTGAGCGTCGAACACGTCAAAAGTCAATCAAGTTCCTCAAGGTTCAGTGGTCAAATCATTCTGAAGATGAAGCCACTTGGGAACGCGAGGATCGTCTTCGCGAAGAATACCCCTCTTTCTTTCAGTCTTCCTCTTAATTCTCGGGACGAGAATTCTTAATAGATGAGGAGAGTTGTAACACCCCCGGTGATTAGCAACAGTAATCACTTTTGATAATGACATGTTAGCATGATCGACAGTGCATAATCATCATTAGCATCATATTGCATTTCAACTCCTAAGTCAAATTCAAATTTAAATGAAAGTGGAATATAAAAGTTGTCCAACATAGGAGCTAAAATGTCAGATAAATAACAAATATTCCAGAGGCTATTCTAAAATTGAAACCAACATCATTGGAATTGGATAAGTGACTCGAACAACCTCAAACAGTGGATAAAGATAATATTTAGTAACCATTTATTAAATCTGAAATAAATATGGAATTATGTTTTGCCCACTCCAGCCGCCGCTGCCGCTCGTCCTCTCGCCTCTGCCTCCGCTCGCCGCGGCCACCCGCACGCGCGCGCGCCCCCACACCTCGCCCGCGCGCTCGTCCGCATCGCGCGCCGTGGCCCCGCGCTCACCACCGACCCGTCCAGCCGCGCCTCGCCGGCGCCCGTGGCCAGCGCCCGGGCGCACCCTGGACGCGCCCGCTCGGGCTGCGCCCACGCCCGCCCCGTGTGGCCGTATGGGCCACTGCCCGGTGGGCCCTGCCCCCCCTGTGCCGCTGACAGATGGGGCCCACCCCCCTAAAAACGATTTAAAAGAAATAGAAAATAAAAATAGAAATAAATAAAATGATTAATTAAATAATTAATTAGTTAATTAATTAGTTAATTAATCCTGATTAGGTTAATCTAATTAACTAATTAGTGTTAATTAATCAGTAATTAAATTAATTAAACCTAATTAACCTAACAGCCTATGACAGGTGGGACCCACCCTGTCAGGTGGCTGCTGACGTCAGCATGATGTCATGCTGACGTCATCAATCACTGTTTCGGATAATGTTGAATTAAATAATTAATTAAATTTCAGAAATTAATAAAAACTTTAGAAAATCATATCTTTTAAACTGTAACTCCGATGAAAATACTTTGTACATGAAACTTGCTCAGAACGACGATACGAACCCGGATACGCCCTCGGTATCTCCGTCAGATGCCCGCAACTATAAGAACGTTGAACAATTAGACCGATTTCGATAAATGAATAGTGTCCAACTTTAATTAAATAAATCCGAATAAATTCCTAAATTAACTAAATCATTTAGTTAGGCAGTAGAACACCCCGGCATATCATTTAGACATGTCATACATATTGTTTGCATATTTGCCGTGGAATTTATTGTTTCTCTCCCCCTCCTTCTCTCTCGATAGACGCCGAGACCGACGGCGCTGCACCAGGATACGACTACTCTACCGACGAGCAGCCCGTTGACGACCTCCCTCTCTTGCCAGAGCAACCAGGCAAGCCCCCCCCTTGAGCATTCCAGATATCGCCCATTCTATTCTCCTGCTTGCATTAGATTTCGCTACTGTTAATGTATGCTCCTATTCTGATGCATAGCCTGCTGTTGTAACCTGTTCATTGCTACCTTACCTGCCTATGATAAACTGTTTAGTATAGGTTGGTATGAACCATCTGTGACCCCACCACCTTACTTTGTCGCCCCTGCTTGTTCATCGACGACTCGATCAACGTGATCTTCGATCAGAGACAGACGCCTCACTTCACACCCCCTTAGTTGTACGACTCTGCGTAGTAACTATCGAGTGCCGAGGGTGATACCTCGTAACGCACTCCTGATGAATACTCTGCAGCATAGCTGTACGGTCGTGGTCATCGAGGGTGATTCCTCCTTCTCCATGTCCGATACGACTCTGTCGTGCAACCCCTCAGTGTGAACCTCGAGGGTGATACCTCTTACGTTCACCCTGATGATTATGACCACACGGTTACTTGACCTTTTTCACAGGCGGGTCCACCCTGGTGGGTACCCGCTGGGGATCTATGATTTCGGGTGTGCCGGAAGGGCACTCGAGTGTGACATTGTGGCGGAGCATCAGAGACTCTGATTGTCTCCGCTTGATACTAATTGAGCCTATTTGATTTGGGTGTGTGATCTGAGTGGGTCGACGTGCCCTATACGCACTGCCACCACGCGGGATAATGGTTATGGGGCCCTCTGCGATGTACGTTTCGCCGAAAGCTTATCAGACGTCACGATTCACCGTGCGGGCTGATCGTCGGGATTGGGCTGGATACTTCACTGGCGAGTTCAGTGTCGCGCCTGCACCCCGGCCAGCCACGCAACGCGCAGGGTGCCCAGGGCGATGGCCCGAGACCCCTGGGTGCATAGGTTAGTCCGGCGTGCTAACCTCTCTGCTGAGCCTAGGTAGAGCGCTGCTTCGTGTTGATCTTCCGAGGACGGGCATTACCCAGCAAGTATGTCCGGCCAGAGTTGATCGAGCGTGTTGGGTAACAGTAGTGCACCCCTGCAGGGATGAATCTTCTATCGATAGCCGGTCCTACGGTAAAGGACGCTCAGTTTGTGTATCCCGATCTACCTACTTAAACTGGATACTTGTTACTTAATTGAAGCTTCGGGATTACTTTCTCGCTGGGAGTCGAGGAAGGATCTTTGAGCTGTACTTCAACATGTTTGCTAAATAAAATTGCTGTTCTACTCTCTTCTACTGCTGCAAGATGATGGCTTTGAGAAGATGTTTGAAGATGCTAGTCTTCGATAGGACTAGGCCTTTCTCTCTATTCTGGCATTTCTGCAGCCCAGTCCACATATACAACCTTTTCTCCATTGATAATGTTGCATATGTAGTATAGATCCTTGCTTGCTGAGTACTTCGGATGAGTACTCACGGTTGCTTTATTTTCTCTTTTCCCCCATATACCCCACCTTGATGATACACCAGACGATGGAGTCCAGGAGCCAGACGCCACCACCGGAGCCTACTACCAGGCGGGTCCAGAGGGCACGTACTACTGGATCGAGCCAGCTGACCAGGAGTAGGATCGGAGGCTCCCAGGCAGGAGGCCAACGCCTTTCGATCTAGTGTCGCTGTTTGTGCTAGCCTTCTTAAGGCAGAACTTGTCTAACTATGTCTGTACCCAGATATTATTTGTATGACTGACTTATGTATTCGGATCTTCGGATCCCTGGTCTGTAATATTGTGGACCTCCGTTTATTTGTGTTTAGAGTTGTGTTGTGATATCTTCCCGTGAGTCCCTGGGCTTGATCGTACACGTTTGCGTGTATGATTAGTGTACGATTGAACCGGGGGCGTCACATACGTTGGAGACATATTAGCCTGCCCAAGCTTAATTCCTGCTCGTCCTCAAGTAGGTAAATGATAAAAACAGAATTTTTGATGTGGAATGATGCCTAACATGTTTATCACATATTCTTTTCTTTTGTAGCATGGACAATTTGGACTTCTAGATGATTCAAAGCAATAGTCTATATTTGACATGAGGACATCAACACTCAAGCATATCAACAAGCAACCATGTCTTTCAAAATATCAACATTAAAGAAAGCTATCTCGAGCCCATTATGCTCAATCATTGATCCATTCATGAAACACACTCAAATATTAACTATGACCAATGCACAAGTATGATAATAGTGTTCCCTAGTTGGTGCTTTATAAGAGAAGATGGAGACTCAATAAAAATAAAAATTGCACAAAAGTAAATAGATAGGCCCTTCGTAGAGGTTAAGTAGATATTTGTAGAGGTGCCAGAGCTCAAAGCTTAAATTGAGAGATAAAATTGTTTTGAGGGGCATGCTTTTCCTGTCAACGAAAACGACCAAGAATTCCCAATACTTTCCATGCTAGATAGATCATAGGAGGTTCCCAAACATAAAATAAAGTGCATTCCTTTTTCCACCATTCTTTCACAATCCATGGCTAGCCGTATCCACGGGTGCCTTCCATACCAACACTTTCCAAGGAATTTATTATTTGACAACATAAAATATATATTTTTTCATTTTGGGACTGGGCATCCCTATTACCTTGCCACACTCTCGTGCAATGACAAGTGAATAAACACTCATCTTGAGAATAAAATATCTAGCATGGAAAATATTGGCCACCCCCTGCCGCTTCATGAGCGGTACGGGCACACAAAAAGGAAATTCATTTTGAAAATAGAGTTGGCACATACAAATTTACTTGGAACGGCACGAAAATACCGCATATAGGTAGGTATGATGGACTCATTTGGCACAACTTGGTTTAAGGAGTTTGGATGCACAAGTAGTATTCCCACTTAGTACAAGGAAAGGCTAGCAAATAGATTGAGAAGACCCCAACCAAACAATGAAAACGAGCATAAATGAGCATTAAACATAACTAACACCGAATAATGCACCACAAGTAGGATGTAATTTCATTGCACAACTATTGACTTTCGTGCTTGCATAGGGAATCACAAACCTTAACACCAATATTTTTACTAAAGCATAATTACTCACCAACATGACTCACATATGACTATCTCCATATCTCAAAACTATTACAAGGAATCAAGTTTATAATATCCAATAATCTTCATTAAAGTTTTTATTATATCCCTCTTGAATATCTATCACTTTGGGACTAATTTCATATTTTACCATTGCTACTAACAAAGCTCTCAAATAAATTTAAGTGAAGCATGAGAGCATTTCTTCAAAAATAAAACTACCACCGTGCTCAAAAAGATATAAGTGAAGTACTAGAGCAATTCCATAGCTCAAAAAATTTAAGTGAAGCACATAGAGCAATTCTAACAAATCATAGCATAATTATGGCTCTCTCAAATAAGTGTGTCCAGCAAGGATGATTGCGAAAAACTAAAAAGAAAAACAAGCAAAGGCTCATATAATACAAGATGCTCCAAGCAAAACTCATGATATGTGACGAATAAAAATATAGCTCCAAGTAAAATTACCGATGGTCATTAGAAGAAAGAGGGGATGCCTTCTGGGGCATCCCCAAGCTTAGTTGCTTGGTTCTCCTTGAATATTACCTTGGGGTGCCATGGGCAGCCCCAAGCTTAGGCTCATTTCACTCCTTATTCCTTCATCCATCGTGATCTCACCCAAAACTTGAAAACTTCAATCACACAAAACTTTACAAAAACCTTTGTGAGATCCGCTAGTATAAGAAAACCAATCTTTACTTTAAGTACTGTTACAAACCCATTCATATTTTTTATTGCATTATACCTACTGTATTCTAACTTTACCATGGCTAATACCCCTCGGTATAGTCCATAGATTCATCAAAATAAGCACACAATGCAACGAAAACAGAATCTGTCAAAAACAGAATAGTGTGTAAAGGCTCGAATTTTGCTCATACTTTTTTAACTACAAAAATTCTAAAAAATTAGGACAACAGAGGAAATTCATATATCAATCTTGTGTAAACAATTCAGAGTTTTTCGCCGCTCCAGTGATTTTTAACAATTCTGCTACTGGACGTAAAAGTTTCTGTTTTCCAACAAGATCAAATCAACTATCACCCAAGCCATCCTAAAGGCATTACTTAGCACAAACACTAATTAAAACATTAAAAACACAATCATAACAGAGGCATAATTGTGTAAACACACAAGAACGGAAACAGAAAAGAGAAAAAAATATTTTATTCATTGGGTTGCCTCCCAACAAGCGTTATTGTTTTATGCCCCTAGCTAGGCATAATGCATAGATTCAAGTGTTGTCTTCTTTAGTTTTTGCTCCATAGGTTGCCCTCATGATTGATTCATATGGTGACTTAATTCTTGTTCTAGGGAAGTGTTCCATACCCTTTCTCAAAGGAAACTAAATTTTATATTCCCTTCTTTATATCAATCATGACACCTATAGTTCGTAAAAATTGTCTACCAAGTATTATGGGACAAGACGGATTGCAATCAATATCAAGCACAATAAAATCTATGGGCACATAATTCCTATTTGCAATAATAAGAACATCATTAATTTTTCCCAAAGGCTTTTTAATAGTAGAATCCGCCAAGTGCAAATGAAGAGAACATTCTTCAATATTGGTAAAACCAAGCACATCACATAGAGATTTTGGAATTGTGGAAACACTAGCACCTAAATCACATAAAGCATTGCACTCACAATTTTTTATCTTTACTTTAATGGTGGGTTCCCATTCATCATATAATTTTCTAGGAATTGAAATCTCTAGTTCTAGCTTTTCTTCTAAAGCTTTCATCATCGTTTCTACAATATGTTTAGTAAAAGCTTTGTTTTGTTCATAGGCATTGGGTGAATTTATCTTGGATTGCAACAAAGAAATACACTCAATCAAAGAACAACTATCATAATTAAAGTCTTTGTACTCCAAAAGAGTGGGCACATCACTAGTTAAAGTTTTAACCTCTCCAAACCCACTTTTATCAAAATTTTCAACAAGATTTTCACCCTCCGAATTATGAGGACGCATTCTAACTAAAGTTGACTCTTCTTCAGTCCTCTTATCATCAATTTTAATATTACTAAACAAGGAATCAATAGAAGAAGCACCAATCATCTTAACATCTTCATCATTATTACGAAAGCAATCAGTCGAAAACGCTCTTTCTAAAAATTCTCTTTTAGCTCTAAGCATAGCGGTTCTTTTCTTACTTTCATCTATAGAAACATATAAAGCTTTAATTGATACATTAATATCAACCTTAGGTGGAAAAATTTTAATCTTGAGATTTTCTACATCATGAGAAATTCTATCAATGCTTCTAGACATATCATCAATCTTACTCATTTTTTCTTCTATAGTAGTGAATTTTTTTGCGCATTGATAAATTCTTTAATATTACTCTCAAGATCAGAGGGCATACTATTATTATTATAAGAAGAATTACCATAGGAATTGCGATAATTATTAGAGGAATTTCCAGGAAAAGGACTAGGATTCAAATTTCCTCTATAAGCATTGTTATTAAAATTGTTTCGCGAGACAAAATTCACATCTACGGATCACTATTTTGCTCAATCAAAGTAGACAAAGGCACATAATTAAGATCATTAGGAGCATTTTTACTAGCAACCACTGGTACAGTGAGGTGCTATACAAACAGTTTTAACCCCTTTCCGCGACGGCATTTTGAACCGTCGCCAAGTGAGTGTGTGCGATAAGGGGGTCCTTCCCACACGACCCAGAAACCGTCGAGGATAGGGAGCCTTGATGCATACAGTTGTCCCTATAAAACTATTTTTGATATCTCGAATATCCCAAATGCTCCATCCTTGCTACTCGTTTGTGCTTGCATTGCCATCGCAATCGGTATTCTATGGTGCTACATTTATGATGCGCGACCCATCACAAACAGTTCATGATTATAGAACGTGTACGATAAGCAGACAATCACACACATTTACTTTTCCTCGACTGTATGCGATTTGATGTCAGAATGCATACAGTTGTCCCTATAAAACTGTATGTGAAGCTTGAATATATCCCACACGATTCATCCGTCGTACCCACGTCGGATGAAGAGCTATCGCACGCGTTCTTCTATGACCAAACATTTGCGATGCGCACAACATCATAAACAGTCCATAATTGCCAAGGGTGTGTGATAAGGTGACTTTCGCAAACATTTAATAAGAAGTAACTGTGTGCGATGCTGTTGTTAATCTCACATGTTTTTTCTTGGCTGATCGTGTGTGCAGTAGAGATTGATCGCACACGTAGTGGATCCGAGAAATGTGTCTGATCTCCACATTTATCATAGACGTTTTGCTTTCGCAAACCATGTGCAGTGTAATCCCTAATTTAACCCTATTTTATCACTAATTTAATCCCTGCATTTAAAAATAATAGATTTTGAATTTGAAAGTAGGCAATCATTTGTTTCATATCGAACCATGTTTATTACAAATATAGGTTCAACCACGAATGCATAATTCGATGCACAGGTACATATACTGAAGAGCTACAGAAGCACCAAGTAAAGCATGATGAACCACAGTTGTACTAAAGATTGTAAAGAGAGAGGCGAAAAACATTCTGGTTGCTGGAGAAGGTGAAGCGGAATGCCCATATTGTGCCCTCCTCCATGCGTAATGCGTGCACGACTCTAGGCCAACCCCTTGTGATGGCTGCCCACCCATCCTTCATTGTCTTCATTAGGACTTCTCGATGCTCATTGTAGTCTGGATGAAATACTTTAACCTTCATTGCGTGTACACCAATCATGTACTTTGCGAGATAATATTGAGTAAATTGCTTTGGGAACCACTGCGAACGAAAATGATTCTGACATTGTTGTCTAACAACTCATTATGGGCAGTAAAAAGAGAAGGATGCAGAGTTTGTAGTTACCATCCTACAACTCATTGTTGTGTTGGATAGAGCATAAACAAATAATTTGCTTGCCACCGTTTGTATCTTTTTGCTAATAATCCTTATTAGTTTCCTCACTTGATGCTTGTTCATGAATATCTCATTGCCCCATACGCAAAAAGGGTCGATGCATGGATCTTTGCCAAGGGCATATGTACCTACAAGCAACAAGTCAATATTAGAAGCTAACAAGTGTCTAGGCCTGGATCTATATGCACTACATTATGGAACAACGAGGGGAGTACAAGTTGAGGGATGAAACTAACCTCGACGGAAAATGCTGGTCACTCCCGCTGTTGTCCTGCATAAGTAGTGGAAAGGCATGATAAGTACAGCAACCTTAACATCAAACAAATATAGCAAAGGTAAACAACATCATCTCCAAATTATAGCTTGAATGTGTTGGTTTCAGCATGCTGTTAAAGCGGATATAAAATGGAAGAGAATGTTACCTACAACAGGCTTAACAGCCATCAAATATTGCAATTCAAACTGGTATTGTTGAAAATCAATAGAACTTAGCTCATGCTTAAACATCACACTGGATAAATGTGTAAAACTGAAATAAAGGGCATGTGTTAACTACACCAGGCATAACTGGAACCAAATATAGCCGTTCAAACTGGTATTGATGAAATCGAGCGGCATAGTTCCGACTTGCACGAAATGAACATCACATTGTGAATGACTGAAATAAACAAGGCATAAATGATTAGTATAACAACCAAATATAGCCATTGAAAATTGGACAGAGTCTCACTGCAACCAACCTAACAAGCAAATACAGATAAACACGGCATATGCTTGAAAACTGGACAAATGCTCACTGCAACCAACCTAACAAGCAAATAAAGATAAACAAGGCATCTGCTTGAAAACTGGACAAATGCTCATTGCAACCAACCTAACAAGCAAATACAGATAAATAAGGCATCTGCTTGAAAACTGGACAAATGCTCACTGCAACCAACTTAACAAACAAATACAGATAAAAAGCATCTACTTGATAACTGGACAAATGCTCACTGCAACCAACCTAACAACCAAATACAAATAAACAAGGCATCTACTCACTATAAACAACCAAATATAGCCATTCGTGAAACTGAAGTGGACAATTCATACTTAAACATCACATAGCCCTATTGAACATTACATTTTCACATAACTAAAATAATTAAACACAGACAGTTAAAACACCGCATGGCAAAAGTTACTACAACAAAGGGTCATTGAGGCGGCCGCGGCGCGCTCTGCTCGCGTTCGTCTGCGCATTTTGCTCACCATTGAGGCGGCCGTGGCGCGCTCCGCTCTAGCGTCCCTACACGCGCTCTGCTTGCCGTTGAGGCAAATTTACAAATGGCAACGGTTAATAATTGTCTTACATATTCAGGATAATTTAAAATGCCACATGCGGCAACGCCCAAAACACTCATGACCTACATATGCTTAGTGAATTAAAATGTCGATAGCGACATTTGCATACAATTATAATAAAATATAGGCTAAAAGGCTGAGCTGGCGGCCTTCCGACGAAGGTCTTCTCGGACTCCATGATCAGCATCGCGCCCTTACGGCCGTTCATTCCAAGTGTCCTGACCCGCCTCCGCCTACGGAGCTGTTGGCGCTGGGAGGCTCTTGGGGCTGCTGGGCCTCTTCCAGTAGAGCTTGACAGCGTGCAATCGCACGCATGACATGCCCACGGAACCGCTCCATTTACATGTCTCTGCCCTGGTAGCAAACTTCGTCCATCACCTGCATCCTCAAAATACCACGTTGGCGATGTTCTACTTCGTCGATGACGTCAACTCCGCCAAGGGTGCGCTCGAGCCTGGCCACCACATCGTCGGGATCGAGGTTGCCACGGCCGCCGCCGGCAATGATGAAGCCGCAGATTGGCTGTCTCATAACTGAATTGCAAAGGTCCTGTGCCCATTCCTGGCGGGGCATCAGGCTCTCGATGAGCACCGGTGACGGCGGCTCTTCGGGTGGGTCGTCGATCATGCCGCCTAGCAGCTCTGGATTTTCTGCACGGTCGATGGCAAACTACTCATCACACTTCCTCTATGATATGTCGATTGTGCGCCCAAGGACTGTCACGGCGATATCACTGCCGATGGGCCATGGTGCCTGCACCGGCCGATGAAGCTCTTGCTCCCCGAACTGCTCCGGCTCGTTCTCCTCGCCGAAGATGTAACACAGGTAGGGGTCAACGTCAAAGCTTTGGTCATTGCCTGGCATTCTTGGAATAACTAATGGTAGATGGGTGAGGATTAGATCTACGCACAGTGTCATGACGGTGCGTTGCCACCTGGGTTATATGCAGCAAGCCATTAGCTGGTGGCGGGAAACCGATGAGGGAAGAGGCGGGGATTTTACAATTCACCCATGTGGAGCGCGGGAAGCATTCGCTAGAGCGCAGAAGCCTTCCCTGGAGCACGGGAAGACTAAGTGGAGCACACAACCCGAATACCGTATGCGGTGTCACGTGTTATCTATCACACACGTGTTAACATAAGGAAACGTATGTGTAAGTTACTAATCATCGCACACGAGTACTCGCAGACGCATCGTGTGCAATACTCCTAGCCACCGCAAGCAACTAGTTTGCATTTTTCAAAGTTTTTTGTACACATAGAATCGCACACGAATTAACTGTAGTAACCATCTGTGTTATAATTTCTCATCGCAAACAGTTCATCCGAGTGGGCTGTTTGCCACGTATCACACACATCTTGTTTACACGAATCGTTTGTGTTCTTTTCGCTCATCGCAAACAGTTCATCTATGTGAACTATATGCCGCATATCACACACATCTTGTTAAGTTGAACCATTTCTGTTGTGTTCCCTAATCGAAAACAGTTCATCCGAGTGAACCGTATGCCATATATCACACACACCTTGATCTGGCTAACCGTTTCTGTTGCATTCCCTAATAGCAAACAATTCATCGGAGCAAACTGTATGCCGTATATTGCACACACCTTGATATGGATGCCCATTTCTGTTGCTCTGTCTCATCGCAAACAGTCCGTATGGATCAACCGTATGCCCCGCATCGCACACGCAACTAAAATCTGAACCGTGTTTGATGTATCCGCCATCGTAAACATTTTGCATCTTTTTTGATGGGTTTTTTACATCACCATTTGCGATTAATGCATCGCACACAGTTTCATCAAAGGGTCTCTGATCGTAGTGTCACATTAGCAGCATCCTGCAGTTGTGAACCAACTTTGTAAGAGCATCAATTTTTTCACTCAAAGTACTAATTTCTTCAACTGAATTAACCTTTTTACTAGTAGGTGCTCTTTCGGTATGCCATTGTGAATAATTTGCCATAATATTATCAAGCAATTTAGTAGCTTCACCCAAAGTAATTTCCATAAAAGTGCCACCTGCGGCGGAATCTAAAAGATTTCTAGAAACAAAATTCAATCCCGCATAATTTTTTTGTATAATCATCCATAGATTTAAACCATGAGTAGGAAAATTTCTTAGCATTAATTTCATTCTTTCCCAAGATTGTGCAACATGTTCATGCTCAAGTTGCTTGAAATTCATGATTTGATTTCTAAGGGAAATAATTTTCGTGGGAGGGAAATACTTAGTAATAAAAGCATCTTGGCACTTATCCCACGAATCAATACTATTGCGAGGTAAAGATGAAAACCAAATTTTTGCACGATCACGCAAAGAGAAAGGAAATAGTTTTAGCTTCACAATATCATTGTCCACATCTTTTTTCTTTTCATATCACACAGTTCTATGTAAGTGTTTGGATGGGGCGCGTCATCCTCATTAGGACTACCGGAAAAATGCTCTTTCATAACAAGATTCAACAAAGCGGCATTAATATCATAAGACTCCGCACTAGCGGCGGGAGGAGCAATCGGAGTACTAATAAAATCATTATTATTAGTATTGGAAAAATCACCCAATTTGGTTTTTTCTTGAGACATCATGACTACGCAAACAAGATTGCAATCAAACAAAAGATCGGACGAGAAAAAGGCAAACGAAAAAGAAGGCAAATAAAAAGGGAAATATTTTTGTGCTTTTCTGAAAATGTCTTAGAAGTGGGGGAGATGAAAACGAGAGGCAAATGGCAAATAAAGTAAATTGCAAGCAGATGAGATTTGTGATTGGGTACTTGATAGATGTCGATGGCGTCTCACCGGTGCCAGAGATTGACACGTGAACGAAAGACTTGATCCTCCCCGGCAATGGCGCCAGAAATTCTTCCTGATTGCTTGTATCTGCGTTGGTATTTCCCCGAAGAGGAGAGGATGATGCAACACAACAACGATAAGTATTTCCCTCAGTTATGAAACCAAGGTTATCAATCCAGTAGGATGATCCACTCACACTATGTAAACAACACCTGCACACAAATAACAAATACTTGCAACCCTACGCATAAGAGGGGTTATCAATCCCTCCTCGGTATTGAGATAGATTAAATTGTATGAGATTGGATAAATAGATCTAATAAAGGGGAGTATTAAAGTTCATTCTAAAGTTTTATGTCTACTCCCCAAAGGGCAATAAGTTTTCCTCATGTTGTCACTAATGTTGAAGTTATTATGCGCCCTTTAAGTTTATGAGACCGGGATAACTGGCAGGCATAAGTCTAGGACTGGACCCCTGGAAAATTATTAAGAAAAGTTTTGCCTTGTTGGCATAAACACTAAAGTGATGATGTGATGTATATCACACTAAGGGATTGCATGCTTATATTTTAAGATACAAAGGTGACCACCAAGTTGTGGACCGTTAAAGGTAATTGGCAAGGTGTGAATTTATGAAAGTTTTATCCACAAAAGTTTCACCCTTGCGGGGGAGCCATATTATGGAGTGGCTTTACCCAATTTTCTTAAGGCATCGTCAAGAATGCAAATTAAAGTTGTGGCATGCTCTTAATTCTCTAAGCCTTTTAAGATATGGATTCATGTCCGTGATCCATATAAATTTAAGAATAAGAAGTTTTCTTAAGAAATTTATCCCGAAACGCATTATGTAAGAGTGCAGATTATTCGAGTAACGTGTCTATAGGTACCTGTCAGACCTAAGACATCGTGAAAGATTAATTCCAGAATCGAACATGTTCAAGGCCTTGATGAATTAAGTTTTAAGGCTCAACAAATAAGCATTAAATTTAAGGCATAAGTGTTGAGCATTATATAAGGTTAATGTCTTGATGCTCAAGTATTATGTTAAAGATATTAAATCTAATTATCATGTTTAAAGAGGCTTGCCTTCTAATATTGCCGGCATAAAGATTAAATGGCAGCCTATTATTAAGGGACAAATAATGATTCTGGAAACAAAATGTATATTTCTCTTCTTTTCAAAGGCGCGCGCATAAGAATATGTATAAGAATATATGAAGAGAAACTGCACTCTTGGGACCATTGCAACACCATCTCCCCACAAACCTAAGGGGCTTCATTACTTCGATCTAATGATGTACGGTGGTCAATTAGATCAATGGTATTTAATTGACCATTGTATTTTATTGGCTCTGTATAAGTTCCAACAAAGGAATGAACTCATAAGTTTTCAAATAAGTATTAAGTTAATGGAGCTCCTAAACTAAAGAAGTTCCATTTCAAGATGAGGTGGTATATTGTAGTAACTGGGTTCTACGGTACTAATTGACCGTTGCAATCCTTTTATCTCATATGCCATTTTGTTAAGAAGTGGGCTTATAAGTTTAGCCTTACGATAAAGGGGGAGAATGTTGGATATTTTGATCTAGGCTAAACCTAGACAAATTAAGATCAATTATTAAGGCTGCTACAGTGCAGCAGCTGTAGCTACAGGATTGCTACAGTATGGCGGTTTGCGCTGATTGGGGGGGCACACACACACATCATCTGATAGGTGGGTCCCCCTATGGCACTGTGCTTATGAAGTATATAAGAGGAGAAGTCCCTATGGGACACTAAGTGATAATGGTGCACATGCATATCTCCTCCCACTGCCCAATCCCAGCCAGCACAGCCAGCCACGGGAAGGGCTCTCCAGCACCTTCCACAAGCAGCAGGAGCAAACCAGAGAATAAGAAAAAGGGCTTCATCTCAGATGAAGCTCTAGTGTTATCTCCAGCAAATACAAGACAGCTATGTTGACATATTTACTACTCAAGGTGTGTTTGCTCTAATTTATATCAGATGTGGTTCAGCTCTTGAGCTTGATGATCTTGACATCATCCTATAAGTCCAACAATGGTATCAGAGCATCATAATATTCATTATCCTCCTTTGATGCTTTAGGAGAATCATTATGGAGAGTATAATTAAATCTTTTATCTTGCTTAGGAGAAAAACTTATGCAAGATTTATCACTTAATATGATATAAACATTAGAAGGAACATAATAGCTAATCATATGGCATTAACATTAAAAGAACAATTTAATTGTTCCTAATCACCATTATCATCATCCACTGAGGTAATAATAATAATAATACCCCTACGAGATGGAAACTTAAGAAATTTGAATAAAAGTGGTACTTAACAAAAGCTCAACTTTCATTCGTAATTCTCAGCCATAATTCCATAATTCTTAACATTACTTAAAACTGAAAGTAAAAAGTAAGAAGTGGAATTTGAAATATGATAGGGAAATTGCAGCAAGGTATTTTTGGTTTAATATGATAGGAAAATTGACCCGGGGGCCGTAGATTTCACTAGAGGCTTCTCTCGAGAAAATAGCATACGATGGGTAAACAAATTACTGTTGGGCAATTCATAGAAAAGCAAATAATTATGATGATATCCAAGGCAATGATCATGTATATAGGCATCACGTCCAAGATTAGTAGACCGACTCCTGCCTGCATCTACGACTATTACTCCACACATCGACCGCTATCCAGCATGCATCTAGTGTATTAAGTTCATGAAGAAATGGAATAATGCAATAAGAACGATCACATGATGTAGACAAGATCTATTCATGTAGGAAGAGACCCCATCTTTTTATCCTTAATGGCAACGATACATGCGTGTCATGTCTCCTTCTGTCACTGAGATTGAGCACCACAAGACCGAACCCATCACAAAGCACCTCTTCCCATGGCAAGAAAAATCAATCTAGTTGGCCAAACCAAACCAAAGTTTCGGAGAAGAAATACGAGGCTATAACAATCATGCATAAAAGAGTTCAGAGAAGACTCAAATAATATTCATAGATAGATCTGATCATAAACTCGCAATTCATTGGATCCCAACAAACACACCTCAAAAAGTCATTACATCAAATAGATCTCCAAGAACATCGAGGAGAACATTGTATTGAAGATCAAAAAGAGAGAAGAAGCCATCTAGCTACTACATACGGACCCATAGGTCTGTAGTAAACTACTCACATATCATCGAAGGGGCAAGGGTGTTGATGAAGAACCTCTCCGTGATCGTTGACCCCTCCAGCAGAGTGCCGGAAGAGGACACTAGATTGGATCTCGTGGTTCTGGAACTTGCGGTGGCAGAAACTGTTTTCTCTCGACTCCCCTAGGGTTTTTGGGATTTTAGAGTATTGATAGAGCTGATAGGTGGTGGAGAAGCTTCCCCTAGTGCCCACTACCCACCAGGGCGCGCCTGGGCCTACTGGCGCGCCCTGGTGCCAAGTGGGCCCCACGGGCCTCCTCCCGTGCACTTCTTTGGCTCCCCGGGTGTCTTCTGGGCAGAAAAAAATCTCCAAAAAGTCTCGTGGCATTTGGACTCCGTTTGGTATTGATTTTCTATGAAGTAAAAAACAAGCAAATAACAGCAACTGGCACCGGGCACTTTGTCAATAGGTTAGTCCCAAAAAATGATATAAAATTGCTAGTAAATGAATATAAAGCATCAAAGATTGGTAATATAACAGCATGGAACAATAAAAAATTATAGATACGTTGGAGACGTATCAAGCACCCAACCACCAGTCCACACACATATCAAATTATCAAAGTAGCAAACGCGAATCAAACAAACATGATGAAAGTGACTAGATGAAATTCTCGTGTGTCCTCAAGAATGCTTTGCTTATTATAAGAGACCGTTCCGGCCTGTACTTTTCTACAAAAAGGATTGGGCTACCTTGCTGCACTTTTGTTACCGTTACTATTACTTGCTCGTTACAAATTATCTTGCTATCAAACTATCTGTTACCGACAATTTCAGTGCCTGCAGAAAACACCTTGCTGAAATCTGCTTGTCATTTCCTTCTGCTCCTTCTTGGGTTTGACACTCTTACTTATCGAAAGATAGAACCCTTTTACTTGTGGGTCATCAAGGCTCTTTTCTGGCGCCGTTGGCGGGGGGTGAAGTGCTTTTGGTGAGTGGAATTTGGTAAGGAAAAATATATATTACGTGCTGAAATTTACCGTCACTTGATACAATGGAAAACCATCCTTTGAGGGGTTTGTTCGGGGTATCTTCACCTTGACCGGAAGCACAGAGAGTTTCTCCTCAACCTACTGCACCTACCAAAAATATTTATTATGAGATTCCTTCGGGTATGTGATACGTCCATTTTGCATCATGTTTTCCTACTATTATTTATAATGTTTTTATGCATAATATTGCTTTTTGGAGCAATTCTAATGCCTTTTCTCTCATAATATGCAAGGTTTACACAAAGAGGGAGAATACCGGCAGCTGGAATTCTAGACATGAAAAAGCTACGTCAGAGTTACCTATTCTGCACATCTCCAAATGAGCTGAAAATTTACGGAGAATTATTTTGAAATATTTTAAAAAATACTAGAGCAAATAACTACCGGAGGAGACCCACCAGGTGGGCACAACCCACCTGGGCGCGCTAGGCCCCCCAGGCGCGCCCTGGTGGGTTGTGCCCTCCTCGGCCCACCTCCGATGCCCATCTTTTGGTATATAGGTTATTTTGACCTAGAAAAAATCAGAGGGGGACTTTTGGGATGAAGCGCCGCCATCTCGAGGTGGAACTTGGGCAGGAGCACTTTTCCCCTCCGGCGGAGCGATTCCACCGGGGGAACTTCCCTCCCGGAGGGGGAAATCATCGCCATTGTCATCATCAACAACTCTCCCATCTTTGGGAGGGCCATCTCCATCAACACCTTCAACAGCACCATCTCCTCTCAAACCCTAGTTCATCTCTTGTGTTCAATCTTTGTACCGGAACCTTAGATTGGTACTTGTGGGTGACTAGTAGTGTTGATTACATCTTGTAGTTGATTACTATATGGTTTATTTGGTGGAAGATTATATGTTCAGATCCATTATGCTATTTAATACCCCTCTGATCTTGAGCATGATTATCATTTGTGAGTAGTTACTTTTGTTCTTGAGGTCACGGGAGAAGTTATGTTGCAAGTAATCATGTGAACTTGATATGTGTTCGATATATTGATGATATGTATGTTGTGATACCCTTAGTGGTGTCATGTGAACATCAACTACATGGCACTTCACCATATTTGGGCCTAAGGGAATGCATTTTGGAGTAGTTATTAGATGATGGGTTGCTAGAGTGACAGAAGCTTAAACCCTAGTTTATGCGCTGCTTCGTAAGGGACCGATTTGGATCCAAAAGTTTAATGCTATGGTTAGATTTTATCTTAATACTTTTCTCGTAGTTGAGGATGCTTGCGAGGGGGGTTAATCATAAGTAGGAGGTTTGTTCAAGTAAGAACAGCACCTAAGCACCGGTCCACCCACGTATAAAATTATCAAAGTAGCGAACACAAATCGAACCAACATGATGAAAGTGACAAGATGAAATTCCCGTGTACCCTCAAGAATGCTTTGCTTATCATAAGAGACCGTTTTGGCCTGTCCTTTGCCTAAAAAGGATTGGGCTACCTTGCTGCACTTTATTTACCTTTACCGTTACTTTCTCGTTACAAATTATATTGCTATCAAACTACTTGTTACCGACTATTTTAGTGCTTGCAGAAATTACCTTGCTGAAAACCAATTGTCATTTCCTTCTGCTCCTCTTTGGGTTTGACACTCTTACTTATTGAAAGGACTACGATTGATCCCCTATACTTGTGGGTCATCAAGGCTCTTTTCTGGCACCGTTGCTCGGAAGTGAAGCGCTCTTGGTAAGTGGAAATTGGTAAGGAAAAATTATTACTACATGCTGAAATTTATTGTCACTTGTTACTATGGAGAATCATCCTTCGAGGGGTTTGTTCGGGGTATCTTCACCTCGACCAAAACCACAATTAGTTACCCTTCAACCTACTACACCTACTGAAAATATTGGTTATGAAATTCCTTCGGGTATGATAGAACAACTGCTAGCTAATCCTTTTGCGGAGATGGAACTGAACATCCTGATATGCACTTGATATATGTGGATGAAATTTGTGGATTATTTAAGCTTGCAGGTTTATCCGGAGATGAAGCTAAGAAGAAGGTTTTCCCTTTATCTTTGAAGGGAAAAGCATTGACATGGTATAGGCTATGCGATGATATTGGATCTTGGAACCGGAATCGATTGAAATTGGAATTTATTCACCAAAAATTTTATCCTATGCAACTAGTTCATCGTGATCGAAATTATATATATAATTTTTGGCCTCGTGAAGGAGAAAGTATCGCTCTAGCTTGGGGGAGGCTTAAGTCAATGTTATATTCATGCCCCAATCATGAGCTCTCTAGGGAAATTATCATTCAGAATTTTTATGCCCGGCTTTCTCGTGATGATCAATCCATGCTCGATACTTCTTGTACTGGTTCCTTTATGAAGAAGACTATTGAATTCAGGTGGGATCTTTTAGAAAGAATTAAATGCAACTCTGAAGATTGGGAACTCGATGAAGGTAAAGAGTCAGGTATTAAGTTTAGCACTAAATATGGACTTGACTCTGAGATAGTAGCCTCTTTTTGTGAATCATTTGATACTCATGTCGATCTCCCTAAGGAGAAGTGGTTTAAATATCATCCCCCTATTGAAGAAGAAATTAAAGAACCCGATATAGCTAAAGATGAAACTATTATTTACAATATTGATCCAGTTGTACCTACTGCTTATATTGAAAACCCACCTTTCTCTGTTAGGATAAAGGAACAAGCTAAGCGTGACGCCCCCGGCTTAATTGTGCACTAATCATACATGCAAATGCACATGATCAAGCCTAAGGACTCACGGGAAGATATCACAACACAACTCTAAAACATAAATAAAGTCATACAAGCTTTATATTACAAGCCAGGGGCCTCGAGGGCTCGAATACATAGGCTCGCATACAAGCGTCAGCGGAAGCATCAGATATCTGAGTACAGATATAAAATAAAACTTAGAAAGGCCTTTAGAAAGGCGGGACAAAAATAAAACACTATGATCGAAAGGCGCAGGCCTCCTACCTGGGGCCCTCCAAACCTACTCCTGGTCGACGACGACAAGTTCGAAGCAGTAACCACCCTCGGGGTAGTAGTAGTAGTCGTAGGAGGGGCAGCTGTCTCAGGGGCCCCGTCATTTGGTCACGACAAACTAATATGGGGAGAAAAAGAAAGCAAAGCAACCGTGAGTACTCAGAAGTACTCAGCAAGCAAGGATCTACACTACATATGCAATATTATCAAAGGAAGGCTGTATATGTGGACTAGGCTGCAGAAATGGCAGAATAGAGGGAAGGCCTAGTCCTATCAAAGACTAGCATCTTCAGCGGTCTGCAGCAATAGAAGAGAGTAGAATAGTACAATATAATGTAGTAGTATCAATAAGTCTCATCCTCACCCAGAGATCCTTTCTCGACTCCCTGCGAGAAAGCAATCCCAGAGCCATACAGTCATCAACCTTGTCCGGAGATCCCTTCTCGACTCCCTGCGAGAAGCAATCCCAGAGCCATAGTATCCAAGTATCCAGTTCTAATTGTATCAATCAGGATACAACTCCGAGTGTCCTTTACCGTAGGACCGGCTATCGATAGATGTGTTCTTCCCTACAGGGGTGCACCAACTTACCCAACACGCTCGATTAACTCTGGCCGGACACACTTTCCTGGGTCATGCCCGGCCTCGGCCAAACGATACATCGCAACCCTACCTACAGCTCAGCAGATAGGTCCCCGCCGGTCAACATCCTAAGCGCAAGGGGGTCTTGGCCATCACCCCTCACCCTCCGGGTCGTTGCGCACAGGGTGGATACCAGCATCGCCTCGGGTGGCCGGCACGATCCGACCGTGCCGCCATGCTGAACTGGACGTCTGACAAAGCTTTCGGCTGATGCTACGATGCAGAACGCCCATACTATGCCCACGTGATGGTTAGTGCTATCAGACCAGAGGCCTACTCGGATCAAATATCCAAATCATTAGTGGACTAGGGCTTGCGGTAACGAGCAGAGACTCACGAAAGATGTGACCCCGTCGCCCCATCTCGAAGACTTGCGGCAAGGGCCAAGAATGCCCGGCCACGCCTCGTATTCTCACTCGGGCACCACACAAGCACCCGTCTTCACAACACTCGCCTCTCAGGCGCACGCGGGTACCCCTCAGGGTCGACCCGCCTATCCAAGTAACAGTGTAAAGTCCAAGTATCCGTGTGTCCATAACATCAGGGGAATCCGAGGTATCACCCTCGTTGGATTCCTACTTGATGTATCCGTCAAGGTGAACTCGGAGGAATCACCCTCGATGGGTTCACACTTGATGTGTTGCACGACAGCGTCGTTATCGGAAGCGGTGAAGGAGGAATCACCCTCGATGACCATGACCGAACAGCTTCTCTACAAAGTTAACATCAGAAGTGCTACAAGAGGTTTCACCCTCGGCACTTGATAGTAACGCTGCAGTGTCATTACAACTAAGGGGGGTGATGTGCGGTGTCGAGGCCTGGTCTTCAATCCCGTTGATCGGGTCTTCGGTTAATCCAGCGGGGCAATCGGGATAAGTGGGGTCACTGATAGGTCTCTACCCAGCCTAAACTAAGCAGTTTAGGATATGCAGGTAATTATCAATAGCAGGTTACAATAAACAGGCTATGCATCAGAATAGGTAAAGCAGCAGCAGCAATTCTAATGCAAGCATGAGAAAATAGAATGGGCGATATCAGGATGATCAAAAGGGGGGCTTGCCTGGTTGCTCTGGCAAAGGCAAGGTCGTCAATGGTGGCGTCGGGCTCCTGAGTTGCGTCGGTCTCGGGGACGACGTCGGTGTCAGGGTCTATCGAGAGAGAAGAGGGGGAGGAAACAATATAAATACATAGTACACAGGAGCAACACAGAGCAGGCTACGCTAACGTGCAGTGCAGGGTTGCCTGAAGACATGTCTAAGTCATTTAGTTATTTTAGGAATTTGTTTGGATTTATTTTATTAGAGTCATGCACTATTCATTTACCGAAAACAGGCTAAAAGTTACAGGTTCACCTCCGTTGAGGGTCCCGACACAGAAACAGACGGCACGGTTAGCTTCGTCTCGTCGTTCTGATCAACTTTCATGTAGAAAGTTTTTCGATTCGAGCTACGGTTTATTTTCTATAAAAATTTAAAGTTTTATTAGCATTTTTTGGAATTACTTATATCTATTTAATTCGAAAATAAACTGAAAATACATTTGTCACCTAGTGTAGTGCCAGCCACAGTCAAAGACATGTGGGGCCCGGTCAAAGTCAACAGCACAGTCAGCTGTTGACTTGGTCAACCAGTGAATAGTGCATGTGGGTCCCGTGTGTCATTGTCACAAGGGGGTTATTTTAATTAAAGTGTTATTTAACAGGGGCGGGTCCACATGTCAATGATTCATTGGCCTAGTCCTAATGCTAAATTAGCATCTAACCTAAACAGGGCCGGCCTAGTGGCACATCCAGCCTCACGGCTCTATGCACACACGCACACATAGGCCACCAGTAGCAGTAGTAGTTAGCAGCGAGCAGGAGCAGAAGCAGCACACTAGTAGCGGCAGTAGCAAGCCGCAGCAGCAGCAGCCTAGGGCGTCGGCGGCCATAGCGGGCGTGCACGGCGACGCGGCCGAGGCGCGATGGGCAAGCGCAGTAGCAAGCAGCAGCGGGCAGTATCAGTAGAGAGCAGCAACAGGCAAGGAACAGCAAAGCAGCAGCGGCGCAAGCAGGAGCCGAGGCGGCGAGCGTGCATGCGGGGGAAGCGGCAGTGGGGTGGCCGGGGCGAGGCGGCCATGGGTGTGAGCGGGCGCGCGCGCAGGCGCACGGGAGCTGCAGGGGGCGCGGCCATGAACGGATGTACGCGTGCAGACACGAGCTCCGGCCATGGCGGCCATAGCGAGCGAGGGACGATGGCTATGGCCTGGATTGAGCTAGGGAAAAGAGGGCAATCGAGGGAGGCGCTCACAGCGGTGCCGAAGGCGAGGTCGGGGAGGCCAACAGGGCTCGAGGTGGCGCGGATTTGAGGAAGAACCCTGGCGGGTCAGAGGAAGGGGGCGGCGTCGATCTGGTCGATGCGGGGCTCCGAGCTCGAACGATGGCGCGTAGACGATGTAGGGGACGACGATGAACCTCCCGGACATAAGCGGACGACCAACGGTGGCCGGTGGCCAGACGACGGCGCGGTCACCGCGCGAGCTCTCGCGCTCGGTTTTTTTTTTGCAGATGAGGAGGGGCGCGACAGGGAAAAGGAGGGGATCGGGCGAGGGCGTTCTAGGGTTTCACTTGGACACTTTTATACGCCGAGTGGGGGAGCACGTGGAGGCCATCGAGCCACGGCGGCGGCGGATGCACGCCACGCCCTGCCTCTGCCTCCTGTAGCGAGCTTGGAGGAGGGTGGCACTGGGCTGGGCTGTTACTATTTCTAATGGGCCAAAGTGCACAAGAAACTTTCCTATATTCCTTTTTTTCTAAAACAATAAGCAGCTACAGTCGTCCAAATAGTTTAGTGATCAAATGAATTTTGTTAATTATGAAACTTTGCACAAAAATGCTAGGCAATATTCTAGGGCTGCACAAAAATCTTGGGGCATTTGCAAAGGTTGAAATATTTGTTTATTTTGAAAAGGCCAATTTAAATGCCTCTGGACCACTTACTAATTTCCTAGGAATTTATCTATGAGTCGAACGATGTTGGTTCCTACATGATATTTCCTTAGCGAATATTTGAAACCCAATGAACATTTTTGTTTTACCATTAGAAGAAATAATAATTTCACTTGCAATTTAAATTTGAATTTGACTTTGATTTTTGGACGAAGGGAAATTTGCATAGTAATCGCGATGACATGGCCACCATTAGTGTGTTGTTACTGTAGCTTAATTACCGGGGTGTTACAAATCTCCTCCACTACAAGAAATCTCGTCCCGAGATTTAAGCGGGGGAGTAAGGGGGAAAGTTTTGGTTACAAAATTCTATCGAGTCTTCTCGGTCTTGGTTGCTGTTCTCGAAGGAATCGATCCATTACCTTGACACCTTCATTTCAATGCATCAATGCCTCATGATGAAGTTGTCGTCCTTTCTTCTGGATCGCCATCGTACTTACGAAAGAATAAGGGGTGGGTATTCCGGGAGAACGAACCTCTGTATGGTTGACTATCTGGTCGATAACAACAGGGAAGGTGGCGGAAAGTAACTCTCGAAGTGAAACCTTAGAAAATATCGAGAGCAAAGTAAGGAGGTATCATGAGAAGTTTCGAGCGGGCAGGCAATCGTTCGGTGCCTGAAACAGGGCGTGAAAGGGGTTCATAGCAACGGGAATAAGTATTGTGTCTGTTACCAAAATAGATCACTAGGAAGGTGGCCCGTGAATTACATACGAGGCCACGCGCGGGGAATAACTTTGGAAACAGGGGGTGTACAGGAGAGTCAGGTTTCGATCCTGTGGAACTGTGGGTTATGGGCCCACTATGTGGGTTAGAAGTAAGAAGGGCGGTGACGTCTCGCACGATCATGTAAGCAAGGCATGTCAGAGGATAGTATGTCGGTTATGTCGGCAACAACATCGGTACCCAGGGCGAGGGACGAAGAGAACCATTTTCCTGCTCGTTGAATGAGGCGGACCAATAGGCAAAGTTCTCGTCCATCGGCGATTATCGGAATGTCATCAACAGTAGGAACAGGGTCTCACTGACAGAGTTGTACACCGAGGTGTTTACATAAGCAGTGAATTATTACTGCTTAGATCATATAGATCACAAGAAAGGTTAAACAAATCAATGGAAAGGAAAATGTGTTCATCAGATTAAACAGAACAATGGAAAGGAAAATGTGTCTATACACATATTCCAGGGGTATATCCTTCGCAAGGACAAGCAGAGCATGATATCCATGGCAGGTTAGAAAGTAGAAAACGCTTTAGGTAAGGGGAGAGAAATTCCATGACATTACCCATACAATGGTGTTTGGATAATTGTAAAAGAAAATTTTGGCATTATGCTGCAAATGTCCTTATTGAAAATCGGAGTACAGACAGGCTTTGAGATAGTATAGGCAAGGTCATCAAGTAAAGGTCAGCCTTTGGATACACAAAGGATCCATCGGAACAACTTATAAAATAAGTCATATAATTCCAGCCAGGAAAAGAGGAGGATAGGGCTCGCGGGCTCAGCAACAATTCATTGAGGGGGGCAAGGATAATATTTCTCACCATGAATTCTATTGATATCCTGGAAGAGTTCGGAATGTTGATGATGATCACGACACAATTGTCGAGAGATTTCATGAAGATGTAATTGGTCGGTGATGACATCAAGTCAAGGGAATGATGAAGCAAAAGGTTATTTGAACCACGGTTATGGCACAAACTCGGAATAAAGTTTGTTGTTCAAGGCGAAAAGATATGACGATGAAGATCGATGTAAGGTTAACTCATCGTCGAAAATTATGCTCCGAGAAGCAGTACTAGGTAGCACAGTTAAGATAATGATGTAGCCGATTAGGCTAAGAATGACATGAGTTGAATTTAAATTTGCCAGCAATACATTACCAGGAGTATTGAACCACAGGGTGGATTTGATTCATTGTTCGGTGGTCTCGATTGACACAACCCAGAACCCGTGGAGTGACTATGACAGGGAAAGGTATCACTTCATCAGAAATTTCATAGGACGTAGTGCAATAGCATGATATCCTTGAGATAGTAGGGGGGCAATACTCGAGGTAGTTCAGTATAGAGGTTGGACAGGCATATTGATTTACAGAAGACAAGTACTTTAACTTGTCCGCGAAATGGGATCAAAGAAGGACAATCATGGTCGGAACCACGATTGCAAAGGACCAAAGCAAAATACAATATGAGTTTATAACAAGGGTATAATTATTATTACAAGAAGCTTGCATGATAAGTACCACATCAGGTCCATGGGCATGAACACAAAGGTTCGAGGTCGACTCCCACTTCTTCAATGCATAACCTTTCATGCACTTCTCGCCTTCAAAGAAGTTGTAGAGTTGAAAATTTATCCGACGAAACGCCAGTAGATATAGCCCGCATAATCTTCGGGCTCACACAGAATATGGAAGGCATAGGTTCAACCTATCGGGGCATCCTAGGAACATATAGCACAAACTTCAGGAATAAATAACTCAAGCTCGGAAGCAGAGCATGGTTGACAATGCAGAGGATACAAATTACCAAAGGCATTATGTATCCGAGGAAAGACTCACAAAGTTATTGAATATGAAGGACATTGTCGGATAATAATTCGATAAAGGGTCTGACGGTCCATAGCGGAGCTGATGTGAGCATCGACACACAACCAGATGAAGAAGGGATGCAAAGGCATCGGATTATAGAACATCTGAATAATTTGATGCTTAGATAACAAAGGAATTATGAATTCCAAAACGAAGGATCAGAAGCAGATGCTTTGATCAAGGATGGATAACTTGAGTAGGCTTAGGGGTACAATCGGCGGCAATTTTATTGGTCGAGATCCAGCCCATGTTTAAAATGACGTCTAAGCCAGAAAGATAACTTTAAAAGGATAAACTGATGATTGCATGCCTTCGCACTCATGTTGAATCAATAAGTTCAAAATGACGGTGTCGAAGGATACTAATGAATATTGCCAGTCATATGGAAAGCATCCATAGTGCAAGCAGACAAGTATTTGCAGAGCAATTAGCTGCTAAGGATTTCCGGAAGATCGAATAGTATTTGAATGTATCTTGTGAATCATATGAACAAAGGGGGAAGAACAGATACTTGATAAGTGCGAGGAATTATCCGTAGGGGTATTCATGAGGCAAGAACTGTACGGCAGTAAGCTCAAAGGATTGTCGGAACAATGAAGAGCAGTTCGGGGCATGTTGTAATAACAAGACCAAAGGGGATTGAATGTCAGAGTGGCAAGGGTATGTAGTTATCCATAAGGATATAACAGCGGTATGGAATTTGCAAAGGCGATGGACACAGGTCTCGGGGAAAATTTGAATAGCACCTTCGGAACCTCCTGGTGAAGCAGTCGATCATCTGGAATGAAGGGGCTCTCCGGCAGGAAGTGGTATCAAGAACCTAGAGTTATAATTAGTAAAATCATTTAACCCGAATAGAAGAGAGATCAGAATCCCAGAGTATAGACGAGGAATAAAAGATCCTAATACCACCCAATTGGCGACGTGGGCCCGTAAGCCACACAGCCAAGTTAGTAAATTAGTTTTTCGATGTCTAGACTCAACTTTGGCCAAGGAGTTGGAAAGGGGGATTCCTACAGGCAGTCGGCTCTGATACCAACTTGTGACGCCCCCGGCTCAATCGTGCACTAATCATACATGCAAATGCACACGATCAAGCCTAAGGACTCACGGGAAGATATCACAACACAACTCTAAAACATAAATAAAGTCATACAAGCTTTATATTACAAGCCAGGGGCCTCGAGGGCTCGAATACATAAGCTCGCATACAAGCGTCAGCAGAAGCATCAGATATCTAAGTACAGATATAAAAGAAAACTCAGAAAGGCCTTTAGAAAGGCGGGACAAAAATAAAACACTACGATCGAAAGGCGCAGGCCTCCTACCTGGGACCCTCCGAACCTACTCCTGGTCGACGACGACAAGTTCGAAGCAGTAACCACCCTCGGGGTAGTAGTAGTAGTCATCGGCGGGGCAGCTGTCTCAGGGGCTCTGTCATCTGGTCACGACAAACTGATATGGGGAGAAAAAGAAAGCAAAGCAACCGTGAGTACTCAGAAGTACTCAGCAAGCAAGGATCTACACTACATATGCAACATTATCAAAGGAAGGCTGTATATGTGGACTGGGCTGCAGAAATGCCAGAATAGAGGGAAGGCCTAGTCCTATCGAAGACTAGCATCTTCAGCGGTATTGCAGCAATAGAAGAGAGTAGAACAGTACACTATAATGTAGTAGTATCAATAAGTCTCATCCTCACCCAGAGATCCTTTCTCGACTCCCTGCGAGAAAGCAATCCCAGAGCCATACAGTCATCAACCTCGTCCGGAGATCCCTTCTCGACTCCCTGCGAGAAGCAATCCCAGAGCCATAGTATCCAAGTATCCAGTTCTAATTGTATCAATCAGGATACAACTCTGAGTGTCCTTTACCGTAGGACCGGCTATCGATAGATGTGTTCTTCCCTGCAGGGGTGCACCAACTTACCCAACACGCTCGATTAACTCCGGCCGGACACACTTTCCTGGGTCATGCCCGGCCTCGGCCAAATGATACATCGCAACCCTACCTATAGCTCAGCAGAGAGGTCCCCGCCGGTCTACATCCTAAGCGCAAGGGGGTCTTGGCCATCGCCCCTCACCCTCCGGGTCATCGCGCACAGGGTGGATACCAGCATCGCCTTGGGTGGCCGACACGATCCGACCGTGCCGCCATGCTGAACTGGACGTCTGACAGAGCTTTCGACTGATGCTACGATGCAGAATGCCCATACTATGCCCACGTGATGGTTAGTGCTATCAGACCAGAGGCCTGCTCGGATCAAATATCCAAATCGTTAGTGGACTAGGGCTTGCGGTAACGAGCAGAGACTCACGAAAGATGTGACCCCGTCGCCCCATCTCGAGGACTTGCGGCAAGGGCCAAGAATGCCCGGCCACGCCTCGTATTCTCACTCGGGCACCACACAGGCACCCGTCTTCACAACACTCGCCTCTCAGGCGCACGCGGGTACCCCTCAGGGTCGACCCGCCTATCCAAGTAACAGTGTAAAGTCCAAGTATCCGTGTGTCCATAACATCAGGGGAATCCGAGGTATCACCCTCGTTGGATTCCTACTTGATGTATCTGTCAAGGTGAACTCGGAGGAATCACCCTCGATGGGTTCACACTTGATGTGTTGCACGATAGCGTCATTATCGGAAGTGGTGAAGGAGGAATCACCCTCGATGACCACGACTGAACAGCTTCTCTACAGAGTTAACATCAGAAGTGCTACAAGAGGTTTCACCCTCGGCACTTGATAGTAACGCTGCAGTGTCATTACAACTAAGGGGGGGTGATGTGCGGTGTCGGGGCCTAGTCTTCAATCCCGTTGATCGGGTCTTCGGATAATCCAGCGGGGCAATCGGGATAAGTGGGGTCACTGATAGGTCTCTACCCAGCCTAAACTAAGCAGTTTAGGATATGCAGGTAATTATCAACAGCAGGTTACAATAAACAGGCTATGCATCAGAATAGGTAAAGCAGCAGTAGCAGCAATTCTAATGCAAGCATGAGAAAATAGAATGGGCGATATCAGGATGATCAAAAGGGGGGCTTGCCTGGTTGCTCTGGCAAAGGCAAGGTCGTCAATGGTGAACTTCGGGCTCCTGAGTTGCGTCGATCTCGGGGACGACGTCGGTGTCAGGGTCTACCGAGAGAGAAGAGGGAGAGGAAACAGTATAAATACATAGTAAATAGGAGCAACACAGAGCAGGCTACGCTAACGTGCAGTGCAGGGTTGCCTGAAGACATGTCTAAGTCATTTAGTTATTTTAGGAATTTGTTTGGATTTATTTTATTAGAGTCATGCACTCTTCATTTACCGGAAACAGGCTAAAAGTTACAGGTTCACCTCCGTAGATGGTCCCGACACAGAAACAGACGGCACGGTTAGCTTCGTCTCGTCGTTCTGATCAACTTTCATGTAGAAAGTTTTTCGATCCGAGCTACGGTTTATTTTCTATAAAATTTTAAAGTTTTATTAGCATTTTCTGCAATTACTTAAATCTATTTAATTCAAAAATAAACTGAAAATACATTTGTCACCTAGTGTAGTGCCAGCCACAGTCAAAGACATGTGGGGCCCGGTCAAAGTCAACAGCACAGTCAGCTGTTGACTTGGTCAACCAGTGAATAGTGCATGTGGGTCCCGTGTGTCATTGTCACAAGGGGGTTATTTTAATTAAAGTGTTATTTAACAGGGGCGGGTCCACATGTCAATGATTCATTGGCCTAGTCCTAATGCTAAATTAGCATCTAACCTAAACAGGGCCGGCCTAGTGGCACATCCAGCCTCACGGCTCTATGCACACACGCACACATAGGCCACCAGTAGCAGTAGTAGTTAGCAGCGAGCAGGAGCAGAAGCAGCACACTAGTAGCGGCAGTAGCAAGCCGCAGCAGCAGCAGCCTAGGGCGCCGGCGGCCATAGCGGGCGTGCACGGCGACGCGGCCGAGGCGCGATGGGCAAGCGCAGTAGCAAGCAGCAGCGGGCAGTATCAGTAGAGAGCAGCAACAGGCAAGGAACAGCAAAGCAGCAGTGGCGCAAGCAGGAGCCGAGGCGGCAAGCGTGCGTGCGGGGGAAGCGGCAGTGGAGTGGCCGGGGCGAGGCGGCCATGGGTGTGAGCGGGCGCGCGCGCAGGCGCACGGGAGCTGCAGGGGGCGCAGCCATGAACGGATGTACGCGTGCAGACACGAGCTCCGGCCATGGCGGCCATAGCGAGGGAGGGACGATGGCTACGGCCTGCATTGTGCTAGGGAAAAGAGGGCAATCGAGGGAGGCGCTCACAGCGGTGCCGAAGGCGAGGTCGGGGAGGCCGACAGGGCTCGGGGTGGCCCGGATTTGAGGAAGAACCCTGGTGGGTCAGAGGAAGGGGGCGGCGTCGATCTGGTCGATGCGGGGCTCCGAGCTCGAACGATGGCGCGTAGACGATGTAGGGGACGACGATGAACCTCCCGGACATAAGCGGACGGCCAACGGTGGCCGGTGGCCAGACGACGGCGCGGTCACCGCGCGAGCTCTCGCGCTCGGTTGTTTTTTTGCAGATGAGGAGGGGCGCGACAGGGAAAAGGAGGGGATCGGGCGAGGGCGTTCTAGGGTTTCACTTGGACACTTTTATACGCTGAGTGGGGGAGCACGTGGAGGCCATCGAGCCATGGCGGTGGATGCACGCCACGCCCTGCCTCTGCCTCCTGTAGCGAGCTTGGAGGAGGGTGGCACTGGGCTGGGCTGTTACTGTTTCTAATGGGCCAAAGTGCACAAGAAACTTTCCTATATTCCTTTTTTTTCTAAAACAATAAGCAGCTACAGTCGTCCAAATAGTTTAGTGATCAAATGAATTTTGTTAATTATGAAACTTTGCACAAAAATGCTTGGCAATATTCTAGGGCTGCACAAAAATCTTGGGGCATTTGCAAAGGTTGAAATATTTGTTTGTTTTGAAAAGGCCAATTTAAATGCCTCTGGACCACTTACTAATTTCCTAGGAATTTATCTGTGAGTCAAACGATGTTGGTTCCTACATGATAATTCCTTAGCGAATATTGGAAACCCAATGAACATTTTTGTTTTACCATTAGAAGAAATAATAATTTCACTTGCAATTTAAATTTGAATTTGACTTTGATTTTTGGACGAAGGGAAATTTGCATAGTAATCGCGATGACATGGCCACCATTAGTGTGTGGTTACTGTAGCTTAATTACCGGGGTGTTACACTAAGGTTTCAACTGTGGTTCGCAAAAGTAATATTAGAGCACCTAAACCTACTGAACAAATTAAATTAGAACCTAGTGTTGCTATGGTTAAAGATCTCCTGGTAGAAAATATTGATGGGCGTGTTATTTATTTCTGTGATGATGTTGCTAGAATTGCCAAACCCGATGAAAAAGATAAACATAGACCTGTTGTTGGCATGCCTGTTGTCTCAGTTAAAATAGGAGATCATTGTTATCATGGTTTATGTGACTTAGGTGCTAGCGTGAGTGCTATTCCTTTTACCTTCTACCAAGAAATTATGAATGACATAGCACCCGCTGAAATAGAAGACATAGATGCCACTATTAAACTTGCTAATAGAGACACCATCACACCACTTGGGATTGTTAGAGATGTTGAAGTCTTGTGTGGGAAAATAAAATACCCTACTGATTTTCTAGTTCTTGGTTCCCCACAAGATGACTTCTGTCCCATTATCTTTGGTAGACCTTTCTTGAACACTGTCAATGCTACTATAGATTGTCATAAACAAACTGTCAGTGTTCGCTTTGGTGATGAGTCTCATGAATTTAATTTTTCCAAGTTTAATAGACAACCTCATAAGAAAGAATTACCTAGTAAGGATGAAATAATTGGTCTTGCTTCTATTGTTGTGCCTCCTACTGATCCATTAGAACAATATTTGCTAGACCATGAAAATGATATGCATATGCATGAAAGAAATGAAATAGATAAAATCTTCTTTGAACAACGACCTCTGCTCAAACACAATTTGCCTATTGAAACTCAAGGAGGTCCTCCTCCACCTAAAGGTGATCTTGTGTTTGAATTAAAACAATTGCCTGGCACTTTCAAATATGCTTATCTCGATGAGAAAAAGATATATCCTGTTATTATTAGTGCTAACCTTTCAGAACATGAAGAAGAAAGATTATTAAAAATTCTGAAGAAGCACCGTGCTGCTATTGGATATACTCTTAATGATCTTAAGGGCATTGGTCCCACTCTTTGTCAGCACAAGATTAATATGGAACCTGATGCTAAACTTGTTGTTGATCATCAGTGACATTTGAATCCTAAGATGAATGAAGTGGTAAGAACTAAAATATTAAAGCTTCTGGAAGCAGGTATAATCTATCCCATAGCTGATAGTAGATGGGTAAGTCCCGTTCATTGTGTCCCTAAGAAGGGAGGTATTACCGTTGTTCCTAATGATAAAAATGAACTTATTCCACAAAGAATTGTTACTGGTTATAGAATGGTAATTGATTTTAGAAAATTAATTAAAGCAACTAGAAAAGATCATTACCCATTGCCTTTTATTGATCAAATGTTAGAAAGACAATCTAAGCACACACACTTTTGTTTTCTTGATGGATATTCTGGTTTTTCTCAAATACCTGTTTCACAACCTGACCAAGAGAAAACCACCTTTACTTGCCCATTTGGAACTTATGCTTATAGATGTATGCCTTTTGGTTTATGCAATGCACCTGCTACTTTTCAAGGATGTATGACTGCTATATTCTCTGATTTTTGTGAAAAGATTGTTGAGGTTTGCATGGATGATTTTTTTGTTTATGGAACTTCTTTTGATGATTGCTTGAGCAATCTTGATCGAGTTTTGCAGAGATGTGAGCAAACTAATCTTGTCTTGAATTGGGAGAAGTGCCACTTTATGGTTAATGAAGGTATTATCTTAGGGCATAAAATTTCTGAATGAGGTATTGAGGTCGATAAAGCAAAGTTGATGCAATTGAGAAAATGCCATGTCCTAAAGATATTAAAGGTATTCGTAGTTTCCTTGGTCATGCTGGTTTCTATAGGAGGTTTATTAAAGACTTATGTAAAATTTCTAGGCCTCTTACAAATCTTTTACAAAAGGATGTCCCATTTGTTTTTGATGATGACAGTGCAGAAGCCTTTGAAACACTTAAGAGAGCCTTAACTTCTGCACCTATTGTTCAACCACCTGATTGGAATTTGCCTTTTGAAATTATGTGTGATGCTAGTGATTATGCTATTGGTGCTGTTCTAGGACAAAGAGTTGATAAGAAATTAAATGTTATTCATTATGCTAGCAAAACTCTAGACAGTGCCTAAAGAAATTATGCTACTACTAAAAAAGATTTTTTAGCAGTTGTGTTTGCCTGTGACAAATTTAGATCTTACATTGTTGATTCCAAAGTAACTGTTCACACTGATCATGCTACTATTAAATATCTTATGGAAAAGAAAGATGCTAAACCTAGACTCATTAGGTGGGTTCTCTTGCTACAAGAATTTAATTTACATATTACTGATAGAAAAGGAGCTAAGAACCCCGTAGCTGATAACTTATCTAGGTTAGAGAATATCCTTGATGACCCACTACCATTGATGATAGCTTTCTTGATGAACAACTAGCTGCAATAAATGTTTCTCATAATACTCCTTGGTATGCTGACTATGCTAATTATGTTGATGCTAAATACATACCACCTAGTTTCATGTACCAACAAAATAAAAAATTCTTCTATGATTTAAGACATTACTTTTGGTATGACCCACATCTTTATAAAGAAGGAGTAGATGGTATTATTAGACGTTGTGTACCTGAGCATGAACAGGAACAAATCCTACGGAAATGTCACTCCGAAGCTTATGGAGGGCATCATGCGGGAGATAGAACTGCTCATAAGGTATTGCAGTCTGGTTTTTATTGGCCTACTCTCTTCAAGGATGTCCATAAGTTTGTTTTATCTTGTGATGAATGTCGAAGAATTGGTAATATCGGTAAGCGTCAAGAAATGCCTATGAATTATTCACTTGTTGTTGAACCATTTGATGTGTGGGGTTTTGATTATATGGGACCTTTTCCTTCCTCTAATGGGTATACACATATTTTGGTTATTGTTGATTACGTTACTAAGTGGGTAGAAGCTATTCCAACTAGTAGTGCTGATCATAACACTTCCATTAAAATGCTTAAAGAAGTTATTTTCCCGAGGTTTGGAGTCCCTAGATATTTAATGACTGATGGTGGTTCACACTTTATTCATGGTGCTTTCTGTAAAATGCTTGCTAAATATGATGTTAACCATAGAATTGCATCACCCTATCATCCTCAATCTAGTGGTCAAGTTGAACTTAGCAATAGAGAAATAAAACTAATGTTACAAAAAACTGTTAATAGGTCCCGAAAGAATTGGTCTAAGAAATTGGATGGTGCACTTTGGGCCTACAGAACAGCATATAAAAATCCAATGGGTATGTCTCCTTATAAAATGGTTTATGGAAAAGCTTGTCATTTACCTCTAGAGTTAGAAAATAAAGCATATTGGGCAATTAAAGAACTCAACTATGATTTCAAACTTGCCGGTGAAAATAGGTTGTTTGATATTAGCTCATTAGATGAATGGAGAACCCAAGCTTATGAAAGTGCCAAATTATTTAAAGAAAAAGTTAAAAGATGGCATGACAAAAGAATCCAAAAGCGGGAATTCAAAGTTGGAGAATATGTTCTTTTGTACAACTCTTGTTTTAGATTCTTTGCAGGAAAACTTCTCTCTAAATGGGAAGGACCATATATTATCGAGGAGGTTTATCGCTCTGGAGCTATTAAAATTAATAATGCCAAAGGTACTAACCCAAAGGTGGTCAATGGGCAAAGAATTAAACACTATATCTCAGGTATGCCTATTAATATTGAAAGCAATATTATTCAAACCATGACACCGGAGGAACACATAAAAGAAACCTTCCGGAACACTCCAGAATACTAAAAAAAGAGGAGGTACATGATACGGTAAGTAAACGGACTCCAAAAAATCCGCAAAAATATTTTCTGTCAGTTTTGGAATATTACAAAAATTAGGAAAATAAGAAACAACCAGGAAGGCAACCGAGGAGGGCACAAGACACCAAGGCGCGCCTGGTCCCCCTGGCGCGCCCAGGTGGGTTGTGCCCACCTCGGGAACCTTCCCGACTCTGTTTTCCTCCCGTTTGCTTGTTTCCCAAGATAAAAAATCTTTATATACCCCCCGAACGTATTGACCACCGTATCGCAGAGAAATCTTCTGTTCTTCTTTCTTGCTGTTTTCTAACAAATCTGAAAATATGTCATCTCAAGATTTAAAGGGAGAGAGCTATGTTGCTGATTATATTGCAAACACCATGGTTTACGAAGATGTGGAACATTATGGTTGGACCACGGAGGAAGAAGAAGACTATGATCCAAAAGGGAAAGAAGAGACAAGCTCAGATGAAGATGAAGTTCCATTACCCCAACCTGGGGACATGCACGTGGAATTTAAGAAGTCAAGTCTCCCTAATAAAGCAAAGAAACCTAAGATCCAGTTTATCCCTTTTCGTCTCTTGCAGGAAAACAAGCAGGAATTATGCAAAAAGATATTAAGGCTTGAACAGGAGATCGATGATTTGAGGGAGGAAAATTCCATCCTCAAGCGTAAGCTGAGGAAGAAGCCTGCTGCTACATCACCACCACCATCATCATCTTCTCCAACAAAAGAAAATTGAGTTCATGGTATGGGCACTCCCCTTGGCTTGTGCCAAGCTTGGGGGAGGTGCCCCGATATCGTATCACCACCGCTATCTTTGCCTTTATCTATTTTAGTTCGATCTTTAGTTATCCTATGATTTAGTTGAATAAAAGTTTAGTTTGATCCTTTCATTTTGAGTGCTTGCTTAGTGATCTATTTATGTAATCGTGTGCGAGATATATAATAAAGAGTAGTTTGAGTTTTTTTTCTTTACTCTTTTATTCCAATAAAAAGAACGGAAAATAAATGAAAAAGATCATATGCTAATCTTATGGTAAGTAATGACCTCACATAAGGAAAAGTATAAGTGGTAAAATTTGTTGGAGATTAACAAACATAGCATTGGTCAATGATGCAATTCATGAAAGAATTAATAAGGGAAGAGAAGATTCACATGCAAATACACTATCTTGGACATCTTTTATGATTGTGAGCCCCCATTAAGTATTTTGTGTCAAAATTGTTGATGTTGGACAAGGAAGACAACGTAATGACTTATGTTTGTTCATATTCACATAGAAGTTATATTGTCATAGATCCTTCAACATGTGGTGCTTGCTCAATATCTTTGCTAGCCAAAAACTCCGCACTAAGTAGAGATACTACTTGTGCATCCAAAAACCTTTAACCCAAAATCTTTTCAAGAGTCCACCATACCTACCTATGGATTGAGTAAGATCCTTCAAGTAAGTTGTCATCAGTGCAAAAAGGCAATAAAAATTGCTTCTAAAAGTGTTGGATCATTTAGTGTAAGAGAAAATTGAGTGTTGTACGAACTTATGATGGCAAAGTAATAAAAGCGACGGACTGCATAATAAAGGTTGCTATCATAAGGGGCAATATAACGTGATGTTCTTTTGCATTAAGGGATTTGGCATACAAACAAATAAGCGCATGACAACCTCTGCTTCCCTCTGCGAAGGGCCTATCTTTTACTTTCATGCATTTACTTTTATGTAAGAGTCACAGTATTCTTCCCTATTCCTTTTTATTTTCTCTTTTTGCAAGCATCATGTAGTGAGGAAAGATCTAGGCACATATATCCAGTTGGATATGAGTGGGCATGAGTTATTATTGTTGACATCACCCTTGAGGTGAATACGTTGGGAGGCGAAACTATAAGCCCCTATCTTTCTATGTGTCCAGTTGAAACTTTTTGTTCATGGGTATGCTGTGAGTGTTAGCAATCATAGAAGATTAAATGATGGTTGAGTATGTGGACTTGCCTAAAGACTCCGATACGTGACCCTTCCTGAAAATATGATGAATTGTAGTTGCAAAGTTGACTGAGAACATAGTTTGTTGGTTTTCAATAAGGTTTATGCTTTATACTTCAATGTTGTGATGAATTGTTATTTGTTCATGAGAAGTTATATGATAAAAGTTGTTTGATAAAGTTTTATGTTAAAGTTCCTTGCTGTTATAATAATATGCATGATGCTTCTATGTCCGTATTTTGTTTTTATCGACACCTCTCTCTCTAAGCATGTGGGCATGTTTTTCGATTTCGGTTTTTTGCTTGGACAAGCGAGGTCTACGCTTGGGGGAGTTGATACGTCCATTTTACATCATGTTTTCCTACTGTTATTTATAATGTTTTTATGTATAATAATGCTTTTTGGAGTAATTCTAATGCCTTTTCTCTCATAATATGCAAGGTTTACACAAAGAGGGAGAATACCGGCAACTGGAATTCTGGACCTGAAAAATCTATGTCAGAGTTACCTATTCTGCACACCTCCAAATGAGCTGAAAATTTATGAAGAATTATTTTGTTATATATAAAAAATACTGGAGCAAATAACTACCGGAGGAGGCCCACCAGGTGGGCACAACCCACCTGGGCGCGCCAGGCCCCCCAGGCGCGCCCTGGTGGGTTGTGCCCTCCTCCGACCACCTCAGGTGCCCATCTTCTGGTATATAGGTCATTTGACCTAGAAAAAATCAGAGGGGGACTTTTGGGACGAAGCGCCGCCGTCTCGAGGCGGAACTTGGGCAGGAGCACTTTTGCCCTCCGGCGGAGCGATTCCACCGGGGGAACTTCCCTCTCGGAGGGGGAAATCATCATCATCGTCATCACCAACAACGCTCCCATCTTTGGGAGGGTCATCTCCATCAGAATCTTCAACAACACCATCTCCTCTCAAACTCTAGTTCATCTCTTGTGTTCAATCTTTGTATCGGAACCTTAGATTGGTACTCGTGGGTGACTAGTAGTGTTGATTACATCTTGTAGTTGATTATTATATGGTTTATTTGGTGGAAGATTATATGTTCAGATCCATTATGCTATTTAATACCCCTCTGATCTTGAGCATGATTGTCATTTGTGAGTAGTTACTTTTGTTCTTGAGGTCACGGGAGAAGTCATGTTGCAAGTAATCATGTGAACTTGATATGTGTTCGATATTTTGATGATATGTATGTTGTGATTCCCTTAGTGGTGTCATGTGAACGTCGACTACATGGCACTTCACCACATTTGGGCCTTAGGGAATGCATTGTGGAGTAGTTATTAGATGATGGGTTGCTAGAGTGACAGAAGCTTAAACCCTAGTTTATGCGCTACTTCATAAGGGACCGATTTGGATCCAAAAGTTTAATGCTATGGTTAGATTTTATCTTAATACTTTTCTCGTAGTTGTGAATGCTTGCGAGGGGGGTTAATCATAAGTAGGAGGTTTGTTCAAGTAAGAACAACACCTAAGCACCGGTCCACCCACGTATCAAATTATCAAAGTAGCAAACACAAATCAAACCAACATGATGAAAGTGACTAGATGAAATTCCCGTGTACCCTCAAGAACGATTTGCTTATCATAAGAGACCGTTTTGGCCTGTCCTTTGCCTCAAAAGGATTGGGCTACCTTGCTACACTTTATTTACCATTACCGTTACTTGCTCGTTACAAATTATATTGCTATCAAAATACCTGTTACCGACTATTTCAGTGCTTGCAGAAATTACCTTGCTAAAACCACTTGTCATTTCCTTCTGCTTCTCGTTGGGTTCGACACTCTTACTTATCGAAAGGACTACGATTGATCCCCTATACTTGTGGGTCATCAGTATGATAGAGAAACTGCTAGCTAATCCTTATGCAGGAGATGGAACATTACATCCTGATATGCACCTAATCTATGTGGATGAAGTTTGTGGATTATTCAAGCTTGCAGGTTTACCCAGAGATGAAGTTAAGAAGAAGGTCTTCCCTTTATCTTTGAAGGGAAAGGCATTGACATGGTATAGGCTATGTGATGATATTGGAGCTTGGGATTGGAATCAATTGAAATTGGAATTTCATCAAAAGTTTTATCCTATGCATCTAGTTCGTCGTGATCAAAATTATATATATAATTTTTGGCCTCGTGAAGGTGAAAGTATCGCTCAAGCTTGGGGGAGGCTTAAATACATGATGTATACATGCCCCAATCATGAGCTCTCAAAAGAAATTATCTTGATATCAAACTATCTGTTACCGACAATTTCAGTGCCTGCAGAAAACACCTTGCTGAAAACTGCTTGTCATTTCCTTCTGCTCCTCGTTGGGTTCGACACTCTTACTTACTGAAAGTACTATGACAGATCCCCTATACTTGTGGGTCATCACAAAGCAACCTTGAGTACTCATCCAAAGTACTCGCAAGACTTACATCAGATCTATTCTACATATGCATCGGTATCAAATGAATGGGGTAGTATCTGTGGACTAAACTGCATAATGCCAGAATAAGGAGGGAGAAGCTCATCCTATCAAAGACTACGTCTTTTGGCAGCCACCATCTTGAAGCAGTAGAAGAGAGTAGCTTGAATGGTAACATGTGTCAACATATAGCAGTAATCCTACCCGGAGATCCTCTCCTTGTCTCCCTGTGAGAGAACGATCACCGGGTTGTATATGTCACTTATCTGTGTGTATTTATCAAGTATCCAATTTTAGTTGTAAGAGGTCGAAAGACAACTTCAAGTCGTCCTGTTACCGTGGACACGGCTATTCAAATGGATTACTTCCCTGCAGGGGTGCACCACATTACCCGATACGCTCAATCATCTCTAGCCAGACACACTTTCCTGGGTAATGCCCAGCCTCGGAAGATCAACACGTCGTAGTCCTACCTAGGCTCTCCAGAGAGGTCAGCATGCCAGTCTACATCCTAAGTGCTCAGGGGTCTTGGGCACATCACCCTTTGCACTCCTGCATGTTGCGTGGACGGCCGGGCCCAGTCCTGGCTACCTCTTTATACAAAGCAGGTGCTTACGCGGACCACCCGGACGCGTGCCGCTCATCTGTGACGTTTGAAAAGCTTTTGGGAGAAATCGTACAACACCGAGTGCCCATAACTCATCCCGCGTGGAGGTTAGTGCGAAAAGGCCAGCGGCCAACTCAGATCAAATTCTTAATCTCGTTAAGCGTGTTATGATGAAGTAACCGCGGACACCGACCAGGGACCAGGCCCACCTCTCTTCTAGGTGGTCTCAACCTGTCCTATCGCTCCGCCACAAAGAATCACTTAGGGGGCATCGGGAGAAATGTCCTTTCAGCCCCCAGTCCGTGAATCACTCGTGGGTACTCTCCGAGCCGACCCGTCTTTAATCATATCATGTATCATGTGTGTATATATATATATATATATATACAGAGAGAGTAGCACTATTCTCATCCCAGAATAGTTATTCGGATCACGGTCGGCCCTATACAGGGCCCGAAGACACGTTCCCGAACTCCCGAAACCCACAAAGAAGGAAAAAAAGCCCACTCCACGCCCCCTCGTCCACCACCTCGCCCGATCCCCAACCTCCCGATCTTCCCAGTCCCAGCGACGCCCGCCTCCACCCGGCGTCACCGCCCGCGCCTCCTTCTGGCGAGTCCCCGCCCACGCCCCCTCCCACTCCCGCCCCGCCGACAAGCCAGGCGCCGCCATGCCCGCCCTTCCCTGTGACCTACCTCCTCCTTCCTCCCCGTCGATGCCGTGGGAGCACCCATCCCGCCGCCCCGACCCCAGCCGGTGATGCCGCCACCACCACGGAGCCGCAGCCACGCCCCTGCCAGCGGCGCCGCCGCAGCCCCACCCCCGCCGGCGGCGCCACCGCAGCCCCGACCCCAACCGATGACGCGCCACACCACCTGCCGGAGCACCTCGGGGTCGCCGGATCCGGCGAGGATCCTTCACCACCCTCCACTCTCCGGCGACCACCAGCCCACGTGCGGATGGGGTGCTATCCTGCAGATCTTGGAGCCGTCGAACTTCAGATGGAGGAGGCCACAACCTGCAGCTGGCCGCACGCCATGGTCGCGCGTCGCCGGCATCCTCCGTCACGCTCGGCACCTCCTGAGCGTTGGAGTGAAGGTCGACTCCTATGAACTCTGCAGTTCAATTTCTACTGATCATGTAGCTCCTAAATCCGTCGCGCACTTATATCCAAAGGTTCTTGCGTGTGTGTTTTGTCCTGCAGAGCATTTTCTTTAGGGTAGTGGAGAGCACCCTCACCCTGATCCGATCTGCAGCAGCGCCCCGAGTCCTCCCAAAGCAGCCCTGAGCCGTTCAAGTACGCAGCCCCGGGCCGTTCATCGACGGACCTGCCGACCGTTCATGAACACAACACCCCGGATCCTGCTGCCCACCATCAAGTTCAACTTCTGTTGAATCCTGTAAATGGAGACTTATTGTGAGAGCAATTTCCTCTTTAACTTTTTTTTATTCAAAAATTTGTTAGCTACTTCAGCTTCAGCTAGACTGTGTATGTGGCTACCAAGGTGGCATGCATTCAGCCTGTGTATGTGGCCACATGTCGCGAGTTGCTATCTGACTGAAACGATTTATGTACACTAGGATCTCCATGTACTGAACATGTTAAAAAAGATATCTCATGTATATTCACCCCCCTGTTTGTTTCATGTTGTATTTCAAGCCGCCACTACCATTGGCATTTTTTGTCTGATGGTCCACGTCTTATAAGTGTGCACTCTAAAAAAACAGAATTTTATGCAATACCAGCAAACAGTAAGTGCGAACTTCTCCGTTTACATGCACCTAAAGAAGTATGTATTTTTTAAAGTACTTTGGAAGTTCAAAGACTATAGTCCAGAGAGTTCAATCATTGGATTTTGGGAAGAATTCATCTTACTGATAAATAATGAATAGAAAAAAAATACAAAATAGGTTTTGGGTCAGTACTAAATAGGTTAGGAATTGTTTGGCGTTAGTGGGGTGTTGGTCCATGGGTTGAGCTATGAAGCTGAATTTGTTGTTATGCCTCTGAACGTCTACCTCTTTCTTGTAGATGTTGATCCTGGTGCTTGTCGCCATTCACGAGGAAAGATAGTCGGTCTTTGGATGGGTGAGTGACCTTGCTGTTGCTGGGATGCTATTCATCATGGGGAATTGATCTCCCTTGAGGTGCAGTGTAGCGAGATATATGCTGCTGCCACTTTTGGATTTATTGTTGTGATGGTCACTCAAGCTCAATATTGATTAGTCCTTCCCCTAGATCTTTCCCTACATGCTTTCTAGGTCATCAGTAAGAACAAAAAGTATGCCTCTAAGCTGCCTGTGTTTATTCCACAAAAGAAATTAGTATGGCTGCACACGGTCGACTGTTCTTGACCAGTTTCTGTAGTAATTTGTATGGCTGACAATTTTCAGCAGTTATTAACATGGCTATAGTCAACTATGTCTGATTTCCAGTAGGCCAACTTGATTAATGCTAGTGCAACTCATCTTCAAAAGTGTACATGGACAGAGTGTGAAATTTGTTCCTGCTGTTGTTGTTTAGATAGATCACACTAGAACATTTGTGTACGAACCATTTACTCAAGTGAGAGAGATAGGCTTCTTCGTAGTTCATCTATTTCTTGGCAAAAACAGAAAGTGTAACGACATTTGTTCCCTGTGTGAATAAATTTGTGTTCCTATGTGAAGTAATGTTTTGTTCCTGGACTAAGAACATCATGTCCCGGTGTTCAGGCAATATGATGGCGCAGCCGCTGCAGCATCAATGACAACAACGCAACGCTCCTGGTGCTCCTCTCTCCCTCTACTGCCTTGCATGCTGCGATGCCACCGCCCCCTCACTGTAAAAAAAAGGTTTGAGTGAGGAAAAATTCCAGCTCATGAACGAACCCGAAGAAGTTCTAATGCGATGGTGCTATTCTATATAGTTATTTGTTTCTCGTGAATGCATTTGGTTGTGGCTGATGGATCTCTATCTTAATATATTATTTGCTTTATGTTAGTGTGACCTGCACCAAGCTCTCTCTATTCTTGTTTTAATCAACTCATTAATGCACGTACTAAGTAATTCTTGCGACTTTGCTGCATCTTGTTTCAGACTGCAGCCCAACACTGATTCTTCAGTCTGATTTGAATGCCAGTTGAATCCATTAATTAAGTTGTAGCCTTCAAAAAATGCGTTCGGCATTTCTGTCGTATGCGTCGTTGCTGTTAATGATGGAGAGCTAAGCTCTGCCATCGCTAGACTAATGCTGAAGAGCTAAACACCACACAAGATGCATCTGTTCATGCCATGACTCAATCAAGATGAGTGTGTGCGTGTGCCTGCGAACTGCAACAATGCCTGATGCGAGCGATGACTTTAATTGTGCCCACGTAATGTTGTTGAAGAGGAAATCTGGAGTTAACTGAAGTCCAACTATTATGTTGGACAAGCTTCATCTACTTCGTGGCCGGCACAATTCGACCCTGCCTAATGTACCAGCTATTTTTAATATAACAAAAATGAGTGCATATAGTTGATGAGAAAACCTCCAGGAAATTCAAATATTATGTTCCGCAGAAGTTCACTTTATACAAAGTGATAGAAGGTTGGAAAAAACAGAGAAGAAAAATTGGCGTTAGAAAACAAGCCAAAATGCATTTTACCAGAAAAAAAGAGTTTGCTCAAAAATAAACTCTAGAAGTTCACAAAACCCCAAAAGTCTATAAGTTAAAAGACAAAACAATAGACATTTTTTTCCGTCTCTGAAACTAAACCTAGAAGTTAAAATTTAAGATACATAGCAGGTCAATGTTTATAAAAAATCAGAAATTTTTGTATCTAAAGAAAAAACAAGAAGTTCAAATTTTTGTATCTAGCTTCAAGATTGCAGAGAACTCAAGTCCGATAAAAACACATTTTCTTGTTTCTAATAATAAAACCAAGAAACTCGCATCAAAATAACAGATTTTTTTGTTTGTATAACTAGGTCTTTTTCCGTTACTAATGAATAACACCAAGAAGTCCAATATAAAAAATGAAGATTTTTGATGTTTGTGAAAAACTCAGATTTCCCTAATACTAAAGATTTAAACCAAAACTTCAATTTTAAAAAACAGAGCAGTTCAATGTATATAAAAAAACTCAGGTTTTCTCGTTACTAATGAATAAAACGAAGAAGTTCAATTGGAAAAAAGTGGAGCAGCTTGATACTTATTTAAAAAAAATCAGATTTTCTAGTTACTAAAGAATAAAACCAATAAGTTCAATTCGAAATAACGAAGAAGTTCGATGTTTCTAAAAAAAACTTCAATTTTCACATTTCTAAAAATACACAAAGAAGATCAAATAAAAAAGGTAGAGTGGTTCAATGTCTATAAAAAACTCAAATATTTACGCGTAACCTTGAGAAGTTCAGATTGATAACTGCGAGAAGTTCATGTACTACACGTTGTGCATTTGTATGAAAAAACAAAGGCTAAAAGTTTTGTTGCTAGAAGTTCAAGTGCTCGCCCTGAAAAGTTCAAAAATTCTTATGAGAGAGGTTGAACAAAAATACGTGACCGAAGTTCAATATGAAAACAGCGGGAAGTTCAACTACTACACGGAATGCATTTCGGGTAAGAATATATGAATACAAAACAAAAAGCTTAAAAGGTTTGTTGCAAGAAGTTCACGTGCTCCTTCTAGCATAGTTCAAAATTCACGTGTGAGACATCCGTCGTTCATTTACATGTTGAAAAAAACAAAAAACAACGTTGTTTTTTGTTATTGTTATTGTTAAAACCCAGAACTTCAAACTAAAATAACAAAGCAGCGCAAAATTTAAGTAAAAAATTGATTTTGAATTTTTCTAAATAAAAAAACTAGAATTTCAAATTGAAAAAAGGAGAGGTTCGATGTTTATTATAAAACTGGATATTTCCAGTTTATAAAAAAGAAAACCAAGAAGTCCAAATTTAAGAACTGGAGTAGTTCACAAAAATTTATTACAAAAACTAGGGTTTTGCATGTTACTAAAGAATAAACCAACAAGTCCAAATTAGAAAAAAATGTATAGTTCAAAAATTTTGCTTAAAATTTTCCCATTTTCTAAGAGGTTCAAACTTAAATAACAGAGAAGTTTCGATGTTTATTAGGAACCCATGAAGTTCAAATTTAAAAAAACGAAGCAGTTCAAAAAAGTATATATATAATGGATTTTCCCATTTCTAAAAAAACTCAGAAGTTCATGTGCACCTCCGTGCACGGTTCAGAATTTATATTGCGGGACGTCCGACCTCCAATTACATGTTTTAAAAATGGCAAAAAATGACGTCCGACCTTCAATTGCGTGTAATTCGATGTACACACAAAAATGTGACAGAAGTTCATCGTGAAAACAGCGAGAAGTTCAAATACTGCAAGGAATGCATTTCAGGTGAGAATAAAGGTATAGAAAAATAAAAGCTTAAAAGGTTTATTGAAAGAAGTTCAAGTGCTCTGTCAGGGGAAGTTAAAAAATTCTTACGAGAGAGGTTCACCTTGTATTTCCATGTTCAAAAACACAAAAAAGAAATTGTTTTTTGCGTTTTAAAATAATTCTCTCAATCCACAAAGAAGTCCAGTTATTATTTGGGAGCAATTTGATTTCAAAAAGAAAATAAAAAATTCATATTATAAAAATGGAAAAAGTTCATGTACTACATGATGTGTGTTTAATATGAGAAAAATGAATTAAAAGGCAAGGTCCAATTTTGTTGTTGTTATAAGTTCAAGTCCTCGGTCGGAGAAAGTTAAAAAATTATTGTGAGAGAGGTTTGTACAAAAGGAATATCATTTGTGTAACACCAATGAATGAATGAGAAAATTACAAATGAAAATACATCACATAAGTTCAACGTGAAAACATCAGGAAGTTCAACTACTACACTGAATGAATTTCAGATGAAAAACTTTTAAAATCGTCGCGAGTATGAAAAAATGATCAACACGGGAAAGTTGCGTGTTTACAGCAGCTTTCCATCGGTATATCACTTGCTCAATTTCGGTGAGTGGATGGAGAGCTACGAGCAAAAAAAGCACGTGAAAAACAGAGTGAAGTTCAAGTAGACATGCCGAGAAGTCCAAGTTCTTCACGCGGTGCATTTTCGAAGAATCTGTTTCGCGATAAAGGCAGAACGAATGATCTCGCCGTTTTCGAAATTACTTGAAAACGGCTAGGAATCAGAGAAAACCATCAACATGAAAAAGTTTCGCATTTTTTGTAGCTTTTCAACGGTATATTATTTGCCCCATTCCGATAAAGATTGTAGAAATTACGGCGAAAATACATTTTTAGCCATTTTCAAATTTGACTTAAAACCGTAAAGAATTGGGAGAAACAATATATACCAAAAAGTTTCGCATTTTTTTAAGCTTTCCAACGCTATATCATTTGCTGCATTCGGACGCACGGTTAAAAATTAGCTTGAAAATACGAACATGATGGAACTTGTACCGTTTTCTAAATTACTTTTAAACCGTTCAAAATTAGAAAAAACTTTCAACATGAAAAAGTAGCGCATTTTCATAAGCTTTCCAACGCCATATCATTTGCCTCAATTGGATTAGCCGTTTAGAAATGGCATAAAAAATACGAACTCGGTTGTTCGGTTTGCGAAATTTTACGATTTTCCAAATTACTCTTTAACCATAGGGAATTAGAGAAAACTATCAACATGTGGAAGAAGCGGTTTTGTAGCAGCTTTCAAACGCCATATTATTTGCCTCATTTCGATAAACGGTTTAAAAATGCGATCGAAAATACGATTCATATTTTTTGTATGAAGAAAAAACGGTTTTCAAAACTGCTCTTAAACCGCTTACATTTTGGCAAAAAATTAACTTGGGTCATGATACTCGTGTTCATAGCTTTCCAATGGTATATCGAACGACTCAGGCAGTAAAATTGCAAAAGATGCAAGTTCATCACGACCCGAGAGCAAAATCCACCAATGAGCGAGATTCCTATTTAAAATGGGTATTTAGTTGCTAAAAATAGTTTCTAGATTACACTTACATCATATAGAACACGACTGACCAGAATAATTCGCGCGGGGAGACACGGTTGCGAAGATAGCCCGAAGGTCGGGTTCGTACAGAGAGAAGTTCAGGCTGTGTAACTCACGAAGTTCAGGTTGTGATCAGAATAATATTCTGATCCCGTGATCAGAATAGTGTTTATGTGTATATATATATATATATATATATATATATATATATATATATATATATATATATATATATATATCCATGATCACCGCCTGAAGGGATCACGGCCCAATAGTATAGCATGGCAGATGGATAAGAAAGTAGGGCCACTGATGGAATACTAGCATACCTACACAAAGCATATAGGATAACAGGTAAAATTATCAACAATAGTATAAAGGGCAGGCTATGCAGCAGTATAGGATCAAACGATAAGGCAGCAACAGTAACACTACTCTAATGCAAGCAGTAGAGGGAAAGAATAGGCGGTATCAGAATGATCAAGGGGGTTTTGCTTGCCTGGAAGCTCTGTAGAGAAGGAGGGGTCATTGACATCGTAGTCGTACTGGGTGTCACCGGTAGTCTCGGGGTCTACCGAAATAATAGGGAAGAGAGGGAAACAGATAAATAATGGAGCAGCCAAATGCAGCACAAAGCATGTCATGGCAGTATGTGACGATGAAATGCTCTAATGCAACCCTAGGCATTTTAAAAGAAGAGGGAAAACATTTATATAAATTATTTTAATCCGAGTTACGGTTTATTTTATATGATTTTTTGAAGTTTTAATTGATTTTTTGAATTTCTAGAATTAATTTAATTCTAAAATGTATTAAATGCAAATTGCTAAGGGTACCAAATAGTGTACCCAGCTAGTGGTACTGTGAGGCTGACAGTGGGCCCAGTCAACTGCCTAGTCAGCAGTTGACCGGTCAATCTTGACTGGTCAAAGGGCCTAGTGGGACCGATATGCCATAGGGACATATTTAACAAAGTTCTATTAGTTTAGTTAATTAAAAAGGGGGGTCAACTAGTCATACACTGTTAGTGACAGGGTTAGGACTAAACTAATTGGGGGGGGGGGTGGTTAGTGCTAATCTAACACAGGGCCGGCCCACATGCAGTGGCACACCGGCCACACACACACACACACGATGCACACACACGGCTGCTCGGCCATGGCCATGGCCAGCGGTAGCAGCGGCGCGTGGCGAGCAGCGGCTAGCAGCGGCAGCGAAGGCGGCCCGGCCAGGCGGGAGCGCGTCCACGCGCAGGCGGCCGCAGCCGGGGGCGGCGGGGCGCGCGGGGGAACGGGACGAGCGACGGGCGTACGTGAGGGAACGGAGCGAGCGACGGGCGTGCGCGGGCCGCGGGCAGCTGCAGCAGTGGTGGTGCGGAGCGCGAGCAGCAGCAAGGCGGAGTGAGCGGCAGCAGAAGGGCGGAGCGCAGGGCCGCAACGGCGCGGGAGGCCGCGGCCTGGGCGCGGTGGGGGCTAGGCACGGCGAGCGGGCAGGGGCGCGGAGAGGGCAGAGGAGGGGGCGCGCGCGGGCGCCAGCGGGAGCGACGCCAGGATGGCCCAGGGCCAGGGAAGTGTGGCGGGGAGTGGAGCGGCCGCGAGCAGGGGAGCTCGGGGCGTGGGCGGTGGGGGCAGCCTATAGCGACGGGAAGAGGGGGAGGAAGGGGGAACGGGCAGAGGCTCACCCCGGGGAGGCCGTGGATGCACATCGGGAAGGACCGGAGGGGCGATGGCCGCGGCGTCGACGAGGCATGACGACGGCGGCGCTCGGGCGGCACGGGCAGAGGAGGGGAGTGGCTTGGGGAAGGGGGAACTGGCGCTAGGGTTTCGGGGGGAGGGGCGTCGAGGCTTATAGGCCAAGGGGGGCCGGCGGATGCCCGCCACGGCGACAGCGTGGATGGCGGCCACGACCCCCCTACCCTGGGCGAATCCTATTTGGCGCCGCAGGCACCCGTTAAAGTGTATTTTGCAAACGGGCGCCTGCAGCAATCCCTGCTGGGCTGGCCCATTTGTTTTCATTGTCTCTCCTGTTTCAGGAAACGTAAAAAAGATGCGGGAGCCAGGGTTCGAACCTACGATCCTTAGTTGCGAGGGCTACGCCTTAACCGCCAGGACGTCTCCCCAAATTTGGATTAATACTTCGCATCTTTCTTTTATATTTCGTTCTCCAGTTCGGTTCTTTTTTTCCTTATCCCTTTTTGTTTTTTGAATGCATGGTTTTTCTACAATTCGTGAACCTTTTTCCTAAATTGATTGATGAACTTTTTTAAAATTAGATGATTTATTTTCACATTCGATGAACATTTTCCAATTAGATGATTTTTTTAGAATTCGATGAAATATTTTCGAATTCGTGAACTTTTTTTCAAAATTGATGAACTTTTTTAAAAATTTGTGAACTTTTTTTCAAAATCGGTGAACTTTTTCCAAAATCGATGAATTCTTTGTCAAAACCGATTAACTTTTTTTGATTTTCATGAACTTTTTTCGAATTCAATGGACTTTTTTTAAGTCAATGAACTTTTTTCGAACTCGATGAACTTTTTTCGAATTCGATGAATTTTTCAAAATCAATGAAATTTTTATTTTTTTCTTAAAATTTGATGAACATTTTTAAAAATCAATGAAGTTGTTTTTGAATTTATCTTTTCTTTTTTCGGATATATGTAACATTTTACTAAGTGAAAAGGTTAACTAGCTTTGCTTTCTTACAGTATACAAGAAAGTTACTTTGGTCTAGTGGTTAGTGTGGTTCGGTGCCAAGATAGCGATCTCAGGTTCGAATACTCAGCGATCTCCATTTGTCAATCAGTATTTTTCCTTTTTTTCTGCTTCACGTTCACTTCATACAGGTTATTGGGCCGGCCCACTCGCGTCCTCTGCGACCGTCAGGAGCGTCAATGGGCGCCTGCAGCACCGTATAGGAACTCCCCTACCTGAGAGCTCCTGTCTGACGCTTGTTAGCCTCAAGAAGAGGGGCTTTCGCTGAAGGTAGATGGAGATGGGCCGGCCCATTTAGAGGTCAGGAGCCCGAGCGCGTTAAAAGATAGCAAAAAAAATACACCGTGTTAGCGAGAGATCGAATATGTGCCATCCCGCTCGGGAAGTCTAGAACTAACCAATCGAGCTGATATGTTCTACTGGTTTTTGAGCAGCGCGAGAGCTTAAAGTAGCAGACCACTTTTGAATTTTTTTGAACAATTCATGGAAATCGAGAACAAAAAATAGAAAATTATGATTAAATTTGACAAAAGCGAAACCCTTTTTAAAACCATGAACAATTTTTGAAATTTGAACAAACTTTTCAAACATGAACATTATTGAAACAGTTGAACGAAAATTTTGAAATTCCAAAAAGATGAACAATTTTTGAAATATACATTGAACATTTTTGTATTATACCTGAACAATTTTAAATACATACTGAACATTTTTGTATTAGACCTGAATAATTTTAAATACATACTGAACATTTTTGTGATATACACCGAACGAAATTTAAAATATACATTGAACATTTCTGCAATGTACGCTAAACAAATTTTGAATTATGAACAAAATTTAAAAACCATGATTTTTTTCTCAAATGAAGTAAATACGGAATTTCAAACCTTTTTGAAAACGAAAAAGGATAAAATAAAAAGAGAAGGAAAAAAAGAAAAAGAAACAGAAAAAAACAGAAAAAAAGAATAAAAGAAACAGGAAAAATCACAAAACCAGCAAAAAGAAAAAACAACCGGTTTAGGGAACCTTCTAGAAGGTTCCCAAAACCGGTTTGCCTGGTACTGCTCTAACTGGTGAAGTGGGCTGGCCCGTCACGTGCAGCAGCTCCCGCGCTTCAGCGAAGCCCCGTCTCCTGGACGCACGCGCGCGTCAAATAGGATCCACCCCCCTACCCTATAGCGAGGAGGGAGACAACTAGAGGAGCAGGCTGGGCTGGCCATTTTGCTAGATGGGCCAAGTGCCCAGTAGATTAGGTCTCTTTTTTCATTTTCCCTTTTTCTGTTTTACAAATAGTTGGACCACCAAATGAATTTTGTTATAAATGAAACTTGGCACATAATTCATGCACAATATTGTGGTGTTGCACAAAAAGTTTGGAGTCAACTGAAGCAATTCAAATTTATATTTGGATTTAAATGTGTTTATTTAATCCCGCTGATCCACTAAAATATTCCTAGGGGCAAATTAAAAATCCATTTAATGTTGGTTCCTACATGTTAATTACTTGGTGAATATTTGCAACCCATTGAACATTTTTATCTAACAGTTTGAAGAAATAAGAATTTAACTTGTTATTTGAAATTCGAATTTGACTCTGGTTTTCATCAAGTGGCAAAATGGCTTAATAAAACATGATAACATGGCACATTAGGGTGAGGTTATTGTAGCTTGATTATCGGGGTGTTATATAGGACGACAGTAGCATTAAAAGATGACCCCTTCACTTAATTTCAAGATAAAATGTGTTCTCCCTAAGTGTACACCGTTGCGAAAGTTCGTCATTTTGAAGCACCTCGTGATGATCGGGTGTGATAGACTCTACGTTCTCATACAACGGGTGTAAGCCAGTTTTACACATGTGGAATACTTGGGTTAAACTTGACGAGCCTAGCATGTACAGACATGGCCTCGGAACACAGAGGACTGAAAGATCGAACATGAGTCATATAGTAGATATGATCAACATGGAGATGTTCACCATTGATGATGACCCCATCTCACGTCATGATCGGACATGGGTAGTTGATTTGGATCGTGTAAACACTTAGACAACTTGAGGGATGTTGATTTAAGTGTGAGTTCACTAGTAATTTGATTAACTAAACCAATTATCATGCACATAGTCTTAATGCCTTTGCAAATTATGTTGTAGATCAATGGCTTGCACTGTAGCTCCCCAGAATTTTAATGCGTTCCTAGAGAAAGCTAAGTTGAAAGATGATGGAAGCGACTATGCGGACTGAGTCCATAATTTGAGGATTATCCTCACTGTTGCACAGAAGGCTTATGTCCTTGATGCACCGCTAGGTGAGCCACCCGCTCCCAAAAATTTGGATGCTATGAACGTCTGGCAGACTAGAAGTGATGACTAGATGATAGTTCAGTGCGCCATGCTTTACGGCTTAGAACCGGGGCTCCAAAGATGTTTTGAGCACCACGGAGCGCATGAGATGTTCCAGGAGATGAAATTGGTATTTCAGGCTCATGCCCGGGTTGAGAGGTATGACACCTTCGACAAGTTCTTTAGCTGTAAGATGGAGGAGAACAGCTCCGTTAGTGAGCACGTACTAAAAATGTCAGGGTACTACAACCGCTTGAATCAGTTGGGAGTTAATCTTCCAGATGAAGTAACGATTCATAGAGTTCTCCAGTCACTACCACCAAGCTACAAGGGCTTCGTGATGAACTATAATATGCAAGGGATGGAGAAGACGATCTTGGAGCTTTTCGTGATGCTTAAGGCCGCGGAGGTAGAAATCAAAAAAGAGCGTCAAGTGTTGATGGTCAATAAGACCACTAGTTTCAAGAAAGGCAAGGGAAAGAAATGGAACTTCAAGAAGAATGGCAAGACAGTTGCCACTCCTATGAAGAAACCCAAGGCTGAACCCAAACCTGAGACTGAGTGCTTCTATTGCAAGGGGAATGGTCATTGGAAGTGGAACTACCCTAAGTACATGGCAGATAAGAAGGCTGGCAACATCAACAAAGGTATATCTAATATACATGTTATTGATGTGTATCTTACTAGTGCTCGTAGTAGCACCTGGGTATTTGATACTTGTTTGGTTGCTCTTATTTGTAACTCGAAACAAAAGCTATAGAGTAAACGGAGACTAGCTAATGACGAGGTGACGATGCGCGTCGGAAATGGTTCAAAGGTTGATGTGATCACCGTCGGCATGATCCCTCTACATCTACCTTCGAGATTTGTTTTGAACCTAAATAATTATTATTTGGTGCCTGCGTTAAGCATGAACATTATATCTAGATCTTTTTTATTGCGAGATGATTATTCATTTAAGTCAGAGAATAATGGTTGTTCTATTCATATGGATAATATCTTTTATGGTCATGCACCCAATGTGAATGGTTTATTCTTGTTGAATCTCGATCGTAGTAATACACATGTTCATAATATTGATGCCAAAAGATGCAAAGTTAATGATGATAGTGCCACATAGTTGTGGCACTACCGCTTAGGTCATATTGGTCTAAAGCACATGAAGAAACTCCATGCTAATGAACTTTTGGAATCACTTGATTATGAATCATTTGAAACATGTGAACCATGCCTCATGGGCAAAATGATTAAAACCCCGTTTTCTGGTACAATGGAGCGGGCAAGTGACTTGTTGGAAATAATACATACCAATGTATGTGGTCCGATGAGTGTTGAAGCACGCGGTGGATATCGTTATTATCTTACCTTCACAGATGATTTGAGTAGATACGGGTATATTTACTTGATGAAACACAACTCTGAAATTTTGAAAAGTTCAAGCAATTTCAGAGTGAAGTTGAAGATCATCGTGACAAGAAGATAAAATGTCTATGATATGATCATGGAGGAGAATATCTGAGTTACGAGTTTGGTATGTATTTAAGACAATGTGAAAATTGTTTCACAACTCACGCCACCTGGAACACCACAGCGTAATGGTGTGTCCGAACGTATTGGATATCGTGTGTTATATGATGTCTCTTACCAATTTGCTACTATAGTTTTGGGTCTATGCATTAGAGATAATAACATTCAATTTAAATAGGGCACCATCTAAATTCATTGAGACGACACCATATGAATTATGGTTTGGCAAGAAACCTATGTTGTCATTTCTTAAAGTTTGGGGATGCGACACTTACGCCTGATAAGCTCAAACCCAAAGCAGAGAAGTACGTCTAGAATACCTTCTATCACAGATCCAAAGACAAGTCCTTGTTGTCGGGAATGGATCCTTTCTGGAAAAGGAGTTTCTCTTGAAAGAAATGAGTGGGAGGAAAGTAAAACTTGATGAGGTAATCATACCTTCTCTCAAATTGGAAAGTAGCACATCACATAAAGCAGTTCCCATGATGTCTACACCAACCGAAGAGGAAGCTAATGATGATGATCATGAAACTTCGAAACAAGTTACTACTGAACTTTGTAGGTCGACCAGGGTACGTTCCGCACCAGAGTGGTACGGTAATCCTATCCTGGAAGTCATGTTGTTAGACAACGACGAACCTATGAACTATGAAGAAGCAATGATGAGCCCTGATTCTGACAAATGGCTAGAGGCCATGATATCCAAGATAGGACCCATGCATGAGAACCAAGTGTGGACTTTGGTAGACTTACCCAATGACCGGCAGGCCACCGAGAACAAGTGGATCTTTAAGAAGAAGACGGATGAGCATGGTAATGTCACTGTCTATAAAGCTCGACTCGCCGTAAAGGGTTTTTAGCAAGTTCAAGGAGTTGACTACAATGAGAGTTTCTCACCTGTAGCGATGCTTAAGTCTATTAGAATTATGTTAGCAATTGCTGCATTTTTCGATTATGAAATCTGGCAGATGGATGTGAAAACCGTTTTCCTTAAGGAAGAGTTGTATATGATGCAACCCAAAGGTTTTGTGGATCCTAAGGATGCTAAAAAGGTTTGCAAGCTCCAACAATCCATTGATGGAATGGTGCAAGCATCTCGGAGTTGGGATATACGCTTTGATGAGGTGATCAAAGCTTTTGGGTTTATACAAAGTTTATGAAGAAACTTGTATTTACAAGAAAGTGAAGGGAGCTCTGTAGCATTTCTAATTGTATATGTGGATGGCATATTGTTGATTGGGAATGATGTAGAATTTCTAGAAAGCATAAAGGGTTGTTTGAAAGGAGTTTTTCAAAGGAAGGGTGAGGTTGTCTCCATATTGGGCATTAAGATCTATAGAGATAGATCAAGACGCCTGATAGGATTTTCACAAGGCATATACCTTGACAAGATTTTGAAGGAGCTCAAAATGGACCGGTCTAAGAAGGGGTTCTTGCCTGTGTTGCAAGGTGTGAAGTTGAGTAAGAGTCAATGCTCGACCATGGCAGAAGAAAGAGAAAGGATGAAAGTCAGCTCCTATGCCTCAGCCATAGGCTCTATAATGTATGCCATGTTGTGTACCATACCTAATGTGTGCCTTTCCATGAGTCTGTCAAGGGGGTACAAGAGTGATCCAGGAGTGGATCACTGGACAACGGTCAAAATTATCCTTAGGTACCTAAAGAGGACTAAGGAAATGTTTTCGGTTATGGAGGTGATAAAGAGTTTGTCGTAAAGGGTTACGTCGATGCAAGCTTTGACACCGATCCGGATGACTCTGAGTCTCAATCCGGATATGTATTGAATGTGGGAGCAGTTAGCTAGAGTAGCTCCATACAGAACATTGTAGACATAGAGATTTGCAAAGTACATACGGATATGAATCTGGCAGACTCGTTGAATAAAACCTCTCTCACAAGCAAAACATGATCAAACCCTGGAACTCATTGGGTGTTCATCACATAGCGATCTGAACTAGATTATTGACTCTAGTGCAAGTGTGAAAGAACATGCGGTGCCCCCATGTTTGGTTTTGGTAATTGATGACAATCTCTATGGACTAATGGTTGGCTTGAGTTATATTTTAAGGATTTGTACATAGGCTTTTCTTGAAGTTCATTTGTTGGTTTCAAGGAGTTTATGTGTTGACCAAGGTTCTATTCAAGAAATTATCAAAAGATTGGTCTTAGAGAAGTCATGATACAAGGTTGATCAAGACTAAGTCAAAGAATGAATCAAGTTTATCAGCACACAAAGCATACAAGATGTACCCAGAGGGATCAAGTGATCTCATGGTATGGTAAGCAGTGTCCATTATGCTTTGTGTACTAACCCGTGGTCTATGTGAGAGTTGTTTATGGGGTTAGGTATGTTTCCATGGTCGTGCATCAAAAGGATGATATCTTATTTACCATGGAGGATGACATCAAGTGGTGATCGTCATCAAGATTGCGGTGTGCAAGTTCAAGTGGAGCATCACAAAGAGATCATGCTTGAAGCTTGATGTCCATTGTGGTGACAATGGACTTGTGAAGATGTGCTGAAGAGTGGCTCACCCATAGTGGAGTATGGGGGAGCAATCAACTTGTCTTCATCGAGCCAACACGATCAAGAAAGGTGGTCCAACTTGAGGAAGTCAAGATTGTCATCATCTAGCTCAAGTGGACTATGTGCAAGGCAAAGGTTTGCCCTTGATAGGTTTTCCATTTTACCGGTCTCATGGTGGTAGTTGGGAGACCGGGTTATAGGATCGATTGCCGTTCTATCAAGGGGGCTCTCATGATTAGTAGCTTGATCGTATCGTTCGTAGAGAGCTCAAACCATTGCATCCTTGCATCACCTTTCTTGGTTCTTGTTTGGTGTTTCTCTTTGTGAGTTTTAGAGCTTTTGGTCATCTTCATGACAAGCTCAAGCTCATTGAAAACGGATTCCGTATGCATCATATTTGTGTTTTCGGTGTTGGAGATTTTGCCAGATATTACTTGGGAAGGTCATCTTCCATATCCTAGTGGCATTTATTCTCCATTGCTTGTTCTTAATTTAGCCAATCGCTGTTGGATAGGTCTTCTCGTCCTCTATCCAACAAGCTTGAGTTTGCTCAATTCGAAGCTCGTATGCGAAAGTTATGGCTGTTTTGATCTTACCTATTTTACATAGACCGGTTGTACCGGTTCTTACACCGGTTGTACCGGTTGACCGGTACTACTGATGTTTGGGGCTGTTGTACCGCTCCAGACTTAGTCCGACGGTTGTACCAGCCATGTACCTCTCTACCACCGGACTGGGTTCTGTTGTGGAGCGGTTCTTGGGCGGTTGTGGGCCAGTTGTACCGGTTAGTTCCAGTTTAACTGGTATTACCGGTGCCCCGGGCGGTTGTATCGCTTAGTGCTTTTCCTAAAGGTAGGTTTTTTCTGCTTTGACCGGTTGTACCAGTACTTACACCGATTGTACCGGTCCTACAGTTTTCTGCACATAACATGCAGATTCATGGGGACCTATAAAAGGGGGTCTTCTTCCCCGTTGGACCCTATCCTTTGAGCTCGTGTTCTTCCCCCATTGTTGACCTTATTCGAGCTTGCTATCTCTCAATCCCTCCAATGATTCTTGCTAGTTCTTGAGGGAAAAGAGAGAGGAGATCTAGATGTATGTTTCCACCAATCACTTTCTCCTCTATGTGAGGGGAACCCATTGGATCTAGATCTTGGAGTTCTTCGTGTTCTCTTTCTTGTTCTTCCTCTCATTTTCCTCCATAGCTTTTGTTGTTGTGGTGGGACTTGAGAGTGAGGGACTGGTGCACTCCGTGTGCCCTTGCCATTGCATTTGGTGCATCGGTTTGAGTTCTCCACGGTGATATGTGGAAGTGAAATTGAGAAGCTTATTACTCTTGGGTGTTTGGGCACCCTAGAGCTTGTTCCTCTTGGGTGCTTTGGTGCCCTAGACGGTTGGTGTCGCAGAGCTCAATCATTGTGGTGGAAAGCTACAGGACAAGCTTTGGAGTCTCCAATTAAGTTGTGGAGATTGCCCCGAGCAATTTGGACGGGTTCCGATGACCACCCCCAAGGGTCTCCATTTGTACGGGTTCGGTGACCTCCCACAAGAGTACCATAGTGGAATCACAACATCTTGCATTGTGCGAGGGCGTGAGGAGATTACGGTGGCCCTAGTGGCATTTTGGGGGAACATTGTGCCTCCACACCGCTCCAAGCAGAGATTAGCATCTGCAAGGGTGTGAACTTCGGGATACATCATCATCTCCACGTGCCTCGGTTATCTCTTACCCGAGCCCTTTACTTATGCACTTTAGTTTGTGATAGCCATAGTGTTTCATGATATATATCTTGCTATCACCTAGTTGTTTATCTTGCTTAGTGCTACTTCATGAGCTTGCGTTGGTTTTTCCCTTGAAGAGGAAAGGGTGATGCAGCAAAGTAGAGATAAGTATTTCCCTCAGTTTGAGAACCAAGGTATCAATCCAGTAGGAGGAACACACAAGTCACCAATGGTTGCACCTACACAAACAAATTGCACTGAATGCGATAAAGGGGTTGTCAATCCCTTCACGGTTACTTGCAAGGATGAGATCTGATAGAGATAGGTATAAAAGATAAATAAAAGTGCAAAATAAAGTAAAGGTAAATAAATTACAGCAAGGTATTTTTGGGTTTTCGGTTGTGTAGATCTGAAAATAATATGATAAAAGATAGACCGGGTGTCGGCGTACGACACCTATGGGATCCCGAGAGATCCCTTTACGATTCGGCGGGGGGAAAGGTATACGCAAAGAGCAGAACCAGTGATCGACGCGGGAAGTTTTTACCCAGGTTCGGGCCGCTGATCAGCGTAAAACCCTACTCCTGCTTTGTGTTCTTATTGATGTTCTTGAGCCCAGCCTTCAGGAGCGCTCGCAATGAACAGTACGTTCAAAGAGCAGCTACGCATGCAGAATGGGCCAGAAGTTCTCCTCCTCTGTAGCAGTTGCCTTGGGCCTCCTTCTATATGCTCAAAGGGGACTCCACAGTGGCAAAATGTACATACATTGAGGTGTAAAGTAGCTACAGGGTATCATACCTAACCCCTGACGGATTAGGACAGGCGCATTTAATGCACCGTGAGGTGTCCGTTTAGGTGTCCTTACTTTCTTGGGGATGGAAAAGGGGCCATCCCATCAGCACCGCTTAAGCTCTCCTCCACTGGCGCGCCGCCACGCATCCATGGAAGGAGTCAGAATGTCAGGCTTTGTCGCCGTGCCGGAGTGGTGGCATAGTGGCAGAATCTCGCCAGGCGCCGATCCTTGCCGGGCACCAATCCTTGCCGGGCGCCGAGCTTTGCTGGGAACCAAGCCTTGTCGGGCGCCGAGGCTTGCCGGGCTCCACGGGCCATCCCGGCAAGGATCTTGCCGGGGAGGCTGGCCTTCGATTACCAGCTTTGCTTATTTGTTGATTCTTAGATCTCTGACTTGATGATTCCCTTGATGACTTAAACCGACCTCGAGCTGATCCCGGCAAGCCTTGCCGCGAGGACGGCTACAACTGCCTATGCACAAGTAAGGGGTACTAGTGGCCCAATACTTAGTACACCGACAGGAGCCCCCGGGCCTGGGCCATACACGAGTGCGAGGCGTTGTTGGGCTAGGCCCAAACAGTGCACGGGCACGCGTGGCAGGGAATTAACTGCTCGTAAAGATCTTGTTTTACTGTGCCCCCACTACGCGTACGGAGTGCGCGATGTGGGAAGTGTGCCAAAAAGGCTGCAAACTGTTTCGCGCCCACAGAGGCGCATTCATATTGGGGGATAAACAAGGTGGCCCCGCTCCTTCCCCATAAAAAGGAGAAGTCGTGGAGGCGCAAACCCATTCACCCCCCTCTTCTTCCCAATTTGGCCATCGCCATCGCCTTCCTCTGCTCGAGCTCAGAGCGAAACCTTCCTTCCCTTCTGCTCGCCGCTCCCGCGCTCGTTCCGTCCTCCGGCTTCCATCTCCACGGTCGCCATGCCGCCCAAGGCTAGCAAAGGCAAGGGCACGGACAAGGAGCCGAAGGCTGAAGTCCCGGAAAGCGAGCTGGTGAAGATGCGGAAGAGGCTCGTCGTCTTCCCTCCGACGCTCGACGCCGAAACCTTGAAGGGGCGATACCAATGCATGTGGGCGAAGGGAACACAAGCCCACCCCGCCACACGCGTCATCCCAGGTGCTAGTTCCAAAGGCGGATCGGACAGATACCCCTTCTTCACTGCGTACTTTTATTGCAGGCTCTGTCCACCTTTTTCCGATTTCTTCAACGACATCATGTATACATACGGCTTCCGCCTTCTTGACTTCACGCCGAATGCCGTATTTTGCATGTCGATCTTTGCCCATCTTTGTGAAAATTTTGCCGGCGTGATACCCAATTTTGCTCTTTTCCGCCACTATTTCTATCCTCGAATCCAAAAAGGAGAGGCTCTCTCTGGATCTATTGCTTGGATTCCAAGGGCCTGGAACAAAGAGATATACCCAGATGGAGTTTACCGCGAAAAGTGGGACGAGTGGCGGGCCGAATGGTGCTGGATCCAGGAAGCAGATCCTCATCCTTTTTGCCATCCCCGGCGACAGAAGGTGGTCCGCGGCAAGGATTGGGGCGATCTCGCTGCAGAAGACGAGAAGCTCACAATCGCCACTACCAGAATCCTCCGCTTGAAGGCTGCCGGGCTGACAATGGAGATGATCGGCTTCGACTTCCTCCGCCGCCGCATCGCCCCTCTGCAGAATAGGGGAAGGCCAGCCTGGGAGTATAAGAACGCAGCGGATGTCATGAGGCTGCGCCCCGGGCTGAACAACAACTTGACTGTTATGCAGCTTGGCGCTCTCCGCCAGAAGTTATTCCAGTGCGAAGACAAGCACCGGCTGCCGGCAAGGATCGTCCCCTTGTGCAACAACTCTGCGCTGGGGTCAATCATTGCTTTCTTGCCGATGTTCAACGCCCACGGCCTTGACCCGACCTGGGTCGAGCCAAGAGAGGAAGAAGCGCAGAAATTCTTCGACAATCTGACGGAAAAGCCTGTCCGGCAAGAGCCAGATCTTATTAGCGCCACCACGGATCAGGAGGTAGCATACATCGCTACCAGAGTGGAGGAAGCGAATCTTGCCGCGGAGGCCGGCAGCGTTGGCTTCACAGAGTGGGAAGCCAGCGAGGCAGAGGTGGTAATGGAAACGAAGCCTGCCGGGGAGGACGAGGTTGCCAGGGAGGAGAGCGGCGCAGCCGCTGAAATCTCGTCCGGCGAGGACTCAGTCGAAGAAGAAGAGACGCGAGAAGAGCCCCCTCCCCTGAGGAAGAAAGCGAAGCGTGTTCTTCGGAAGGCTGCGTCTGACATCCCGGCAAGCCAGCCCTCTTCGAGCGGTGAAGCCCCCGGCAAGAAAGTGGCCGGCAAGACCGGACCACGGCAGGGGGCCCGTCAACAGCCTGCACGGCGTGCGAGGCCCGCACCAGCGGCCACTGCTGGGGCGGCAGGAGGGTCTCGCACCACCGCACCGGAAGCTGCCCCGGTGCCTGCCACAGCCAAGCGGCCTAGGACTCCTCCTCCGCCTCCCCACTCAGACACCGCAACGGAGGTCGACTTCGACATCTCCGGCTTTAGTCCAGAGCGAGAGGAAGAAGAGTAAGTACTTTGCCATAGCTTTTACCTTCCAATCTTGCATCAATCTTTACTGACTTGCTTGTATTGCTTCTGCAGTGACACAAAAACCTTGCTGGAGAGGATGGCGAAGAGGTCAAGGACTTCTACGGGCGACGAGCCCCCGGCAGGCTCCACTAGCGTGCCAGAGACCGTCATCGTGAGCCCGGAGCCTAGTCCTCAACGCAGCCCCCAGCGTAAGTTCATTGTCCCTTTTTCTGTTGGCTGGTGCTGAGGCTTCCATTCTTGTCGCTGATATCTTCGGGTTCGCAGGAGAAGAACGGCAACAAGGAGAGGATTGCCCCATTGTGCCTCCTTCATCGACCGCTCCGCCCACAAGCACATCTCCGGCAAGAGATCCTACCAACGAGCCCGTCCAGATTGAGGAGGAGCCGACAAGCACGGACTCCGGCAACCCACCCCCGGCAACCGGAGTTGCCGGGAGAGGCGAAGCTACCTCTCGACAGCCCGACGCAGGTACTCGATCGCCTCAAAGTGCTAGTTATTCTTTTCCCCTTACTTCTTTATCTTTGATCACTTTAAAATTTAAAAACTCGATCTTATTCTGACCTTCTCCTTCTCCCTTCAGAGTTCTCTGAGATGGAACATATGGACGTCGACGCCGTCATCGAGGAGACCGCCAGGGATGCTGTTGCCGAAGCGGACAAGATCACTGCCAGCGAGGCCACCAAGGATGATGTTGCCGGGGCCGGTGATGCTCTTGACGGGGAGGCCGCCAAGACAGCACGAAAGCAAATCGCGGAAGAACCTGCTGAAGAGGGCGACAGGGAGGCTGGGGACCATACTGACGGCATTCCTGCCACAGGAGCGCCAGGCGCTGCATCGGCCACGGAGCCCCCTGTCACTGGTGAGGCGGCCACTGAAGACCAGCCATCAACATCTGACGAGCCCTCATCCAGCAAGTATCTCAAAGTTGGCGAAAACCTATTCATCAACTTGCCGGGGACGGCAAGCGCTGGGGCACCAGCCGAAGGAGAAGTTTTCGAAGAAATCATCGCTGCTGCCGGGCTTGAAGTTGTCGAGAATCCCAGCACTAGCAGCGGCAAATCTGAAGAGGATCAGCTCCTTCAGGCCATGGGCGAGAACTTCCGCAAACTCCAGGCTCTCCATCGCGCCCGGAAAGACAAAGCAGACTCCAGAATGGCAGTTGTCGAGGCAGCCGAAGCGGATTTCCAAAGGTGCGTCGCACAAATGCAGATCTGGCACACCGAGGCCCTCCAAGAGTTGGTTGTCGGCCGGGAACAAGTGAGCCAGCAGTGGAATGAGATCCTCCTGAAGCAATCAGACATGGAGAAGGCGCATGATGAAGCTGTTCAAAGGATCGCTGCCGAAGATGCTCTCCTGACGGGGCGCCGCGTTACTCTTGATGCTTTCGAAGAAGATCTCACCGCACGTGAGCAAGCGCTCGCCGCCAAGCTTCGTAGCAAGGATGAAGACATTGAAAATCTTGTCACGCGGCGGACCCAGGAGCTGGAGCAGAAGCACAAGGAGGCGCTCGAAGCTCTAACTGCAAGTCACGCCGGCAAGCTCAAGGAGGCTGTCGATGTAGCCGAAGTTGCAGAGGCCGCCAAGAACGAGCTGAGCGACAAAGTGAAGAGGCTGGAGACGGATCTTGACGAGCATGGCAAGGAGCTCTCGACGCTCAAGGGGGACAGGGAAAAAACCCTCCACTCCTTGGCGGAGATGCAAGTCGCCCTGTCCGGCAAGACCAAGCAGCTCTCCTCTGCGGCTGATGATATTGCGGTTCTGGAGCTGAAGCTGACCACGCTGCAGAAATCCCTCGAGGCCGGCAAGGCCCGTGAGAAGGCTCTACTCAAGGATCTCCAAGGAGAGAGGAACCTGCTCAAGAGCGCTGCCGCTGCCCAGGCTGATTATGAAAAGGGAGTGGAGATCTGGACTGGCCGTCTCATCGCCACCGCAGAGAAGCTTACCGCAGAACTGTCAACCATGGGCTTGTCGAACTTTAGATATTCTTCCGAGGAAAGAATATCTCCAAGCGCCAGGTTGACGATGTTCTTTGAAAGCATCATCAACGTGTTGAGGGCGCTCCAGTCCAGCCGGGCGACCCAACTGGCGAACGAGACTCGCCGGCTTTGCCGGGCCGTCCTTCGCAAGGTGCTCCTCAAGGTGGTGCACAGCAATCCCGGCATCGATCTCTCCAGCGCACTCGGCCACCTGCCAAAGGATGCAAATGTTGAGGCGCTTGAGAAGTGCATCGCGCCGATCCTTGAGAAGGTGGACTCCATCAAAAGGATCGAAGGCCAGCGCAGGGATTGAGTGCTTCCCTTTTATTCTTGCCGCCATCATCTCATGTAAAAGACAGTTAAGTCTCGAGTTAGGACTGCGGCAACTCATGGATGTAATACAATTTAACTATGTTTAGGCTCATGCTAGCTACTTTCTTTGTCTGATTCCTTTATGTATGGAGTTCATCCTACGCTTACTGAAAAACTTGCCGGCGCGCAACCTGCCGCGAGCGCTGGGTGCGGGACTTCAGCAGCCTGCCGGAGGCGCAGCGGCCGGCAAGACTCCTTGGCATTCTCAGTGCAGCCACTTAAATCGTTGAGGGGACTCGAAACAAAATAAGGGTGCAACTGATTACAACAAGGGTTCCTTCGCGTGCAGATTTTCCATACAAGAATCGGAATCGTCTAAGGAAGCAACTTGGTAATGGAAGAAAAACTTGCTCTGAGTTTTTAGGACTTAGCTTTCTGTCTTTGTCCTTCCTCCGGCAAGCATACGATTCCGAACGTCACCAACTGGTATTCATGTCTCCCTTCCCCCCCCCCCCCGGCAAATGTGCACGCGAGGAATTCTTCTGTCTTTAAGAAAAAGAAAGAAGAGAAAATAAAGAGATGAAACCTTGGCGGTTCATTAGACTTACGGGATCAGGTGTTATACATCATCTTAGACAAACATGTATATATGAATGTGAACATGAGAACAATAAGGAAATGTATAACACTTAATTTTATTCATCTGTGCTCAGGGTCTGCGCCTGGCTTTGTACAAAGGATCACATGCCTTGCCGGCAAGACTTGTACAAAAAGGTGGTTGCCGGGAGCCCCCGGCAACCGGCCTTAGGATAGAACTTGCGAAGATGTTCGATATTCCAGGAATTACTCACTGGAACGCCATCTCGGTCTCCAGGCGGACAGCGCCAGGCCGGTGACTCGTACTACCCGATAAGGGCCTTCCCACTTTGGCGTCAACTTGTTTGATTCTTGGCGGACTGAATCCGTCGAAGAACAAGGTCGCCTTCCTCAAGGCTTCGGGCATGAACTTTGCGGCTATGATAGTGGCGCAAAGCTTGCTGGTAGCATGCACGCTCGCACAGCAGCCTGAAGACGATTCTCCTCAAGGAGCACAGCGTTATCTTGCCGCAGTTGCTCTTGCTCGAGCTCATCATAAGCGAGCACTCGAGGAGATCCGTATATGAGTTCCGTGGGGAGAACTGCTTCCGCTCCGTAGACCAGAGCGAAGGGCGTCTGGCCGGTGGCTCGATTTGGTGTCGTTCTGATTGACCAAAGAACCGCCGGCAACTCATCAATCCAGCGTCTTCCGCACTTTTTCAGCTTGTCAAAAGTTCTGGTCCTGAGACCGCGCAGCACTTCAGCATTGGCCCTTTCCGCTTGGCCGTTGCTTCTCGGGTGAGCAACAGAGGCAAAACAAATCTTGCCGCCAAGGTCTTGGACGTATTGCATGAAGGTGCGACTTGTGAACTGCGTGCCGTTGTCGGTGATGATCCTGTTAGGCACACCGAAGCGGCAAACAATTCCTTTGAAGAACTTGACAGCCGACTGCGCTGTCACCTTCCTCACTGCTTCCACCTCCGGCCACTTTGCGAACTTGTCGATAGCAACGTACAAGTACTCAAAGCCCCCGGCAGCACGGGGGAAGGGGCCCAGTATGTCGAGCCCCCAGACCGAAAATGGCCAGGAGAGAGGGATTGCTTGAAGAGCTTGAGCTGGCTGATGTAATTTCTTCGAATGAAACTGGCACGCTTCACACCTGGTTACTAGTGCAGTCGCATCCTGGAGGGCGGTGGGCCAAAAGAAACCTTGCCGGAATGCTTTCCCGGCAAGCGCTCTTGACCCTATGTGAGAACCACACATGCCCCCATGTATCTCTGCCAACAGCTCTAGTCCATCCTCCCGAGGAATGCACTTCAATTTCACACCGTTTGGTCTCTTTCTGTACAGGACGTCATCGACGAACTTGTACATAACAGACCGACGGGCTACTCTCTCCGCTTCTTCTTGTTCCTCAGGGAGTTCACCTGTCTGAAGGAAATGGACAATATGCTGCGCCCACGCTGGAGCCTGAGGCTCGACAACTAGGACTAAGGGCATCACGTCCGCCGGGGGAACATTTGTCTCGACAGCAAGGGCCTGAGGCCCTGCCGGAGCCTGTTGTTCCCCCGCAGGCGTGTCAATCCCGGCAACTTCCTTGCCGGCGGCTCCGGGGAGCTCTGCCGGGAAGTACTGGCCAGGGTTCAACTTTCTTCTCTTTTCTTGCCGCATCGATGGCGCCACGGATGGTTGAGTCAATTGGAGCACAAAAGTTCCTGGTTCCACAGGCAACTTGAGGGCAGCACGCTTTGACAGGTCGTCAGCAACGCTGTTCTCGGCACGAGGGACATGCTTCATTTGGAGACCGTCAAAGCGCTCTTCCAATTTCCTCACTTCATCTACGTAGGCTTGCATCAATGGACTTTGATAGCTCTTGTTAACCTGCCTGACGACAAGCTATGAATCACCTTTGATAATGAGCTTTTTGATACCAAGGTCTGCCGCGATCCTAAGACCGGCAAGCAAACCTTCGTACTCTGCAGTGTTGTTGGTTGAGCTCTCCTGGGGAAAGTGCATTTGAATTATGTACTTGAGGTGCTCTCCGGTGGGTGCGACAAGCAGCACGCCAGCACCGGCGCCTTGCAGCGAAAAAGCCCCGTCAAAGTACATAACCCATTGCTGATCGATTTCTTTGCCGGGGAGACTTGTTTCTTGAACTTCTTCGTCTGGCGTCGGGGTCCATTCTGCAATGAACTCCGCCAAGGCCCTGCTCTGAATTGTGGAAGTACTTTCAAACTTAAGACCAAAGCTGGACAGCTCCAATGCCCACTCCACGATCCTGCCGGTTGCCTCCAGATTTTGCAAAATCCGTTGCAACGGAAAGCGAGTGACGACGGTGATCTCATGTGCTTGAAAATAATGGCGCAGCTTTCTCGAGGCCATAAGGAGGCTGAAAAGCAACTTCTGCACACCAGAATATCTTGATCTAGCCCCTTGTAAGAGGGAGCTAACAAAATAAACTGGGCGCTGCACCACCTTTTTCTTCTGCACGGGCTCTTCTGTTTGCGCAGATCCTGTCTTGCCGGGATCAACCCTTGCCGGGGAAGATCTTGCCACGTCACTTGGCGGTCCTGCCGCTGATGTTGCCTCCTCATCAGCTTCCCTCTGCGCCACCAGCGCAGCACTAACCACTTGATTTGTTGCCGCCAGACACAGCAGCAACGGCTCTTGTGGTTTAGGTGCGACTAGCGACGGCGGAGAAGAAAGGTATTTCTTCAAACCTTGCAGCGCCGCCTCCGCTTCCGGAGTCCATTTCATTGGACTTGCCTTCTTCAAAATTTTGAAGAAGGGCAGGGCGCGCTCAGCAGATTTGGAAATAAACCTGCTTAGAGCAGCAACACAGCCGGCAAGACGACGCACATCCTTGACGCGTCTCGGCGCTTCAATTTTCGCAATGGCTTTGATCTTGTCGGGGTTCGCTTCGATTCCCCGGCAAGATACAAAGAATCCGAGGAGCTTGCCGGAAGGAACACCGAACACGCACTTCTCAGGATTGAGCTTCAAGTTGATCTTGCGCAAGTTCGCAAATGTTTCTTCTAAGTCTTGAATGAGCGTTGCTTTATCCTTAGTTTTGACCACTATATCATCCATATACGCCTCCATATTTCTATGGAGTTGTGGCTCAAAACCAATCTGGATTGCTCTGGCAAATGTTGAACCAGCACTTTTCAACCCGAAAGGCATTCGTATAAAACAATACGTACCACATGGGGTGATAAAGGCGGTCTTCTCTTCATCTTCCTTTGCCATAAAAATCTGATGATACCCTGAATAGGCATCAAGGAAGGACAGGAGATGACAACCAGCGGTGGCATCCACAATCTGGTCGATGCGCGGCAAGGGAAAAGGATCTTTTGGACAAGCTTTATTGATATCTGTATAATCGATACAAAGCCTCCATTTCCCGTTCGCTTTCCGCACTACAACCGGATTGGCCAACCAGGTTGGATGAAGCACTCCTTTGACCAGTCCTGCCGCCTCCAGCTTCTTAATTTCTTCGGTAATGAACTCTTGCCGCTCCAAAGCCTGTTTCCTCACCCTTTGCTTGACGGGCCGCGCATGAGGACAGACAGCAAGGTGGTGCTCAATTACTTTCCTGGGAACGCCGGGGATGTCAGACGGTTGCCATGCAAACACGTCGACATTCGCCCGCAGGAAAGCAACGAGCGCGCTTTCCTATTTGTCATCTAGGGTGGAACTTATGGTGAAAGTTCCCCCTGTTCCGTCCTCCTTGGCAGGCACCTTCTTGGTTTCCGGCGGGGCAGCCTTGGACTTCTTGTTCTTGCCGGTGGAACTCTCTGGTGCGTCCTCGACGGAAGCGCAGCACTCCGAGGAGGTGCGCTTGCCGGAGTTCGCGCCAAGGTTCCTGCCGGTCTTCTTCTTCCCCCCGGGAGTTCTAGCGGCAGGAGCAGATGCCTTGATGGCAGGTGCTGCAACTGCTTCCCGGTAAAGTTGGTCGGCACAGATGAGGGCATCCTTTTTATCGGAATGGATAGTGATGACGCTCAACGGCCCAGGCATCTTCAAGATGTTGTATGCGTAGTGTGATGCCGCCATAAACTTAGCCAGCGCTGGCCGACCAAGGATCCCATTGTATGACATGGGGATCTTGGCGACATCAAACACCACCTTTTCGGTCCTGAAGTTAAGCTCGCTGCCAAATGTTACCGGCAGCGTGATCTTGCCCTTAGGCTGGGTTCTTCCCGGATTGACCCCTTGAAACGTACCCGTTTCCTCAAGGTCTTCGTCGGGAATCTGAAGCTTTGTGAGCACATCTGGTGAGATTAAGTTTAGGCCGGCCCCGCCGTCGACTAACATCTTCGTCACCTTGAGGTTGCGAATTGTCGGGGAAACCAACAATGGCAAACACCCAACCGCAGTTGTGCGATCAGGGTGATCCTCGGCATCAAAGATTATAGGTGTGCTGGACCACTTCAGAGGCCTACATGCATCGGGGGATGGCTCTGCCGCATTAACCTCCCGCATCCACTGTTTAAGTTGGCGGTGGGAAGAATGCAGCGAGGCACCCCCATCAATGCACATAGCCTCCGTAGCCTTCTGGAATTCCTGCTCACTGGATTCGTCATCTTCTTCATCATCTCCTTCTTTATCTCGGCCCCGAGCGGGCCGATCCTTCTGCTGTTTGGCCTTGCCGCGGCGACCCCCTCGGCCACCGTGTTTCTTGCCGGACCCCTCAGCACCATCTTGGGCCTTCTCCTTGTCTCGCCTCTCGTATTCGGCCTTTTGCTTTTCGGCAAGCTGCTCAACTTGCCGGCAGTCCTGGAGATCGTGGCCCTTAGTGCGATGGATCTTGCAGTACTGCTTGCCGGAGTTCTCTGACTTGTCGGCAGCCGCCAAGGCCTGACAGGAAGGGCACCCGGCAAGATCCTTGCCGGGGTCGCCAACCTTGGCCTTCTTGGCGGCGCCAGGGTTGCCGGATTCCTCGACGGCAAGCACGGCCTTGCCTCCGCGCTTCCTATTCCGCCGCCGGCCTTTCCTTGACGGAGCCGCGGCATCTTCTTCTCCTGAGTCGCCTGTCGCACCAACAGCCTCACCGGGGAGTTTCCTCCCCTCCTCAGCTCGAGCGCACTTGTCGGCCAAAGTGTAAAGCTCGGCGATACTCCTGACCTTGTTCATTGCCAGCTCTTCCCGCATTCTGCGGTTACGCACGTTCTGATGGAACGCGCTAATGACAGCGGCAGGATGAACGTCAGGAATATTGTATTGCACCCGGCTGAATCTCTGCATAAACTTGCGCAGGGACTCGCCCTCCCTCTGAGGGATGATCTGCAAATCACTTTCTTGGCCAGGAGCTTGGTGGCCTCCAACAAAGGCGCCAATAAACTGATGGCACAGATCTGACCAGCAAGAAATAGAATCCTCCGGCAGATGCATCAACCACGACCTGACGTTGGGTTTGAGCACCAACGGGAAGTAGTTGGCGAGTATCTTGTCATCTCGGCCCCCGGCAGCTTGCACCGCAATGGTGTAGATGCTCAGGAACTCCGAGGGATGGGTCTTGCCATCATATTTCTCCGGGACCTCTGGCTTGAAGGTTCGGAGATTGGGCCACTGGACTTGCCGCAGCTCACGGGTAAACGCTGGAGGTCCTACCTCGTAAGGCAAGTCTCCTACGTTCCTTGGCGCGGGCTCGTCGACAACCGGCCCCGCGCGCTTATCAGACTGATAGCGCGCTTCCCGTCGCCGCTCGATGGTTGTTCGAGCATCCTCCTTGCCTCGTTCCTGGAGAACCAGACGCTGATCACGGCCCATCCGTGGATCGGACGACACCGTGGAAACTTCTTCATGGCGGTCGACTTGCTGAGTCGTCGGCCGCTGCTGACGCCGCGGAGGAGAGTGCACCGTAGTTGCACCACCTCCGGTTTTCTCTGCACCGGCTCGCGTCGGATCGATGGGCCTCCGCTGAGAGGGCCCTGCCTCTTGCGGTCCATCCTTGTTAGCGAAGCCGATAAGGCTCTGGATAGTAGCTCGCCACTCCTCCATCTTCTCCGGGGCGGGAGGAAAATCGAGGAGCAGCTGTGCACGTGCCAAGGCTTCCGCTGGCGTAGGCGGCGGTGACAGGTGCGAGGTGCGTGAGGTGCTCTGACTCCTAACTAAGTTAGAAGGAGCACCGCCACGGTCACGCGATCGCGCGCCACCTTCGCCGGCAGCTCGGTGTGCATGCTGGTCCCGCGCATCTTGGGATCTATGCACAGAAACCTTTTCGTGAGGACGCCCCGAACCACCAGCGCCATGATGTCGCTCATCTCGCATGACCTGGACAGGTTGCGAGGCTCGCGCCGGCGCGGGAGCTTCAGTGGGCGCTCTTCGATCTCCAGAGTTTGTTGTGCCACCCGTAGGCAACACAATGCCATCCCTAGATCCAGTGGCGTGCAAGTTACCACTGCCACTGCGAACGATACTGCTCGCTTGGCTTGGGTCACCAGAACGCCGCGGGGGTTCCAGTCCTCTTCCTTCTGCACCCACACCATCGCCTGTCTGCGAAGGCGCAGGCAAAGCAGATCCGGACGGTTGTGCTGTCGCAGCATTCTTCTTCTTGGGCAGCATGACGATGAAGATAAAGAAGGAACTAGGACGTCTACCACCAGATCAGGTTCACGCAACCTTCAACCCCCCTACCTGGCGCGCCAAAGATGTCGGCGTACGACACCTATGGGATCCCGAGAGATCCCTTTACGATTCGGCGGGGGGAAAGGTATACGCAAAGAGCAGAACCAGTGATCGACGCGGGAAGTTTTTACCCAGGTTCAGGCCGCTGATCAGCGTAAAACCCTACTCCTGCTTTGTGTTCTTATTGATGTTCTTGAGCCCAGCCTTCAGGAGCGCTCGCAATGAACAGTACGTTCAAAGAGCAGCTACGCATGCAGAATGGGCCAGAAGTTCTCCTCCTCTGTAGCAGTTGCCTTGGGCCTCCTTTTATATGCTCAAAGGGGTCTCCACAGTGGCAAAATGTACATACATTGAGGTGTAAAGTAGCTACAGGGTATCATACCTAACCCCTGACGGATTAGGACAGGCGCATTTAATGCACCGTGAGGTGTCCGTTTAGGTGTCCTTACTTTCTTGGGGATGGAAAAAGGGGCCATCCCATCAGCACCGCTTAAGCTCTCCTCCACTGGCGCGCCGCCACGCATCCATGGAAGGAGTCAGAATGTCAGGCTTTGTCGCCGTGCCGGAGTGGTGGCATAGTGGCAGAATCTCACCAGGCGCCGATCCTTGCCGGGCACCAATCCTTGCCGGGCGCCGAGCTTTGCTGGGAACCAAGCCTTGTCGGGCACCGAGGCTTGCCGGGCTCCACGGGCCATCCCGGCAAGGATCTTGCCGGGGAGGCTGGCCTTCGATTACCAGCTTTGCTTATTTGTTGATTCTTAGATCTCTGACTTGATGATTCCCTTGATGACTTAAACCGACCTCGAGCTGACCCCGGCAAGCCTTGCCGCGAGGACGGCTACAACTGCCCGTGCACAAGTAAGGGGTACTAGTGGCCCAATACTTAGTACACCGACACCGGGGGCCATAGTTTTCACTAGAGGCTTCTCTCTTGAAAGAACTCATACGGTGGGTAAACAAATTACTATTGAGCAAGTGATAGAAAAGTGCAAAGTTATGATGATATATAAGGCAATGATCATGAATATAGGCATCACGTCCGTGACAAGTAGACCGACTCCTGCCAGCATCTACTACTATTACTCCACACATTGACCGCTATCCAGCATGCATCTAGTGTATTAAGTTGACAAGAACGGAGTAACGCCTTAAGCAAGATGACATGATGTAGAGGGATAGATCACTGGTATAGCGAGGTGCTATACAAACGGTTTTTAACCCCTTTCCGCGACGGCATTTGGAACCGTTGCCAAGTGAGTGTGGGTGATAGGGGGTCCTTCCCACACGACCCAGAAACCGTCTGGGATAGGGAGCCAAGATGCATATACAGTACTCCTACTCGTTTGTGCTCGCATTGCCATTGCAGTCGGTATTCTGTGATGCTACATTTACGATGTGCGGCCCATCACAAACGGTTCACTATTATAGAACATGTATGATAAGCAGACAATCACACACATTCGCTTTTCCCAAACCGTATGCGATAACTAATTAAGAAGATTAGCTAATCGTCGTACGAGTGTTGGACAGGATTACGAAACATCGGACCATCGTAACATCATCATACACGACAACTATCGCACATGCTATTCTGTGGTGCAACGTTTACGATGCATACTTCATCAGAAACAGTTTATGGTTGCGAATCATGTACGATAAGACAACTATCACAAATGTTTAGTTTGCCCGCACCGTTTGTGACATTGTCTGACATCGCACACGCTTTGCAAACGGCAACTATGTGCATGCTTGCACACATTTCCTCTCTATGAACCCTGTCGGATTATGGTGTATATCTCAAACGTTTGTGTTTTACCAACCGTGTGTGCCGTAACGACCTGGAGAGCGTAATTTCACCGTAATTTAATTGCTGCTATTTCAAATTGTACCGGATTTGAATTTGAATCTAAATGTATGCTATAGCTTTATTCATATCCATCAGATTCAAACAACCAATGTATTATTCAATTCATAGGTACATATGTTCAAGAATTACATAAGAACCAAATAAAGAATGATGAACCACAGTTGTATACTTGTACTATTAAAGACGGTAAAGAAAGAGGCGAAATATATTCTGGTTGCTGAACAAGGTGAAGCGGAATGCCCATATTGTGCCCTCCTCCATGCAGAAGGCACGCACGACTCTAGTCCAACCCCTTGTGATGGCCAACCGCCCATCCTTCACGCTCTTCATGAAAACATCTAGATAATCATCGTGTTCTGGTAGAAATACTTTAACCTTTGCATGCCCACCAATCATGTAGTTTGAGAGGTAATCTTGAGTAAACTGCTTTGGGAACCACTACAAAGGAAAAAGATTCAGACATTGTCATCTAACACAACTCATTATGGGCAGTAAAAAGAAGGCTGCAGAGTTCTTACTTACCATCCTGCAGTTCGATGTTGTCTTGGATAAAGTGTAAACAAATAGTTTAGTTGCCATATTTTGACCCATTTTACTAACAATCTTTATCAACTTCCTCACTTGATGTTCGTTCATCGATATTTCATTTCCCCATACGCAGAAAGGGTCGAAGCGCGGATCTTTACCAATGACATATGTACCTAAAAGCACCAAGTTAATATTAGAACCTAAACAACAATTGCACAATGATGTAGTACAACACTCTTTTATAATATCTTATAACATCCAATATACTCACATATTAGATGAATTAACATCTTATATTATGGGTCGGAAGGAGTTTATTGCATTCTTACAAATTATCGGCTGATTAACTGCTGTTGTATCCATGGGTTAGAGTTGGTTTGAGCTAGTTCGGGCTCAAATAGGCCTAAAGTATATCCAAACATGAGGGCTAGTTTGAGCTAGTTGCATCTAACCCACCCAAAAAAACTATCCAACCCAAGAGGTGCTAATTGGAGCTAGTTCTCCTAGTGCATTTATTGTCAATCTAACCCTGTCATCCAAACACCTCTTTGGATGGAGTTAGTTCAGGGTTAGTCATGAGCTAGAAACTAACTCTAACCTCTAGCTAAGTTGAGTATCCAAACAGGGCTGTGTTGTTGTTGTTGCTGCTGCTGCTCTTCTACGTATATCTAGACATCATCAGAACATTAAGGTAACACTCTTCCTTGTTGCTATGTAGCCTAGGATTGCATATTTAGACATTAAGTATAGTGCATGTTGCTATGTAGCCTCACTTATATTACATATGGCCCTAGTTAACCTAACGATAAATGGGTTACAGATATATTCAGTTAAAAGTCCGATTCACCGATTAGTCCCTTATCAGCCCCCGGCCTATATGGTACCAGCTACCGATATCCTAAACAGTGAGTATATATAAGCCATGGGATGAAACTAACCTCGATGGAAAATAGCAGTCATTCCCAAAATTGTCCTGTGTAGGTACATCGAGAGGCATGTTAAGCACAACAGGCTAAACATCAACCAAAATTATCCATGGCAGACAAAATAATCTCCAAAAGATAGCTTCAGTGTGCAGGTTTAAGCACGCTAGTAAAGCAAAACAAGTGGAAAGGTGTGTTAACTGCAACAGGCCTAACATTTAACAACAAGCAAACATAGTCATTCAAACTGGTATTGTGCCGGTCTAAGTACACTAGTTATTGTTAAATAAAAATGGAAAGGCGTGTTAACTACAAGATGCAGCAATCAAATGTAGTCATTCATAGTGGTATTGTTGAAACCGGTATTGATGAAATTGAACTGCATAGTTCATACTTGCACATATAGAACATCACGTTGTGAATAACTGGAATAAACAAGGCATACTACGAACAACCAAAGATAGCATTTGAAACTGGACATATGCTAACTACAAACAACCGAACAATCAAAAAACTTGAAAAGAGGCATATGCTAGCTATAACAGGCTTAATAGCAAGCAAATATATGCATTCCCATCGGTATGTTTAAAACTGGATTGATGAAATGTACTGCACAGTAAATAATTGCACATATAGAGCATCACATTGTGAACAACTGAAATAAACAAGGTATACTGCAAACAACCAAATATAGCAATTAAAACTGGACATATTCTCACTACACTACAAAAGGGACTCGACAAAACAAATCATGGGTTTCCACCTGTGAAGAGGCACCGCAAAACAAATCATGGGTTTCCTCACTTGTCACAAATGGGCTCGTTCCCGTGGGAAGAGCACGGACCCCGGATGCACTCCATGTTGTCGCCGATGGGCTCCTTCCCCTTGGAAGAGCACAACTATAGGGTGCCCTCCCTGATGTCGTAGACGGGCTCTTTCCCCTTGGAAGAGCAGATGGGCTCTTTCCCCTTGGAAGAGCCGGAGAGGGTGCCCTCCTCGTGGTCGCCATCGATGAGGTCTGACTTGGAAGCTGTGGATCCCAAGCCAGCGTCGCAGAACGTGTCCTTCAGAAATGACAAAAGGGGCTCGATGGCGATGTAGGATGGCAAATTCTTGACAGCGAGCCAGAGGAGATCAGCGGCGGGGCCATGGATGAGATCGACGGCGGTTGAACCCGAGGGGTTGGGGTGGGCCACTTAACCTGTGACATAGCCCGCCTCAGGCTGTCGCTGTCGACGATCTCGATGTCGTAGCCGGTGTCCGCGACATACCCGCATACTCTAGCCCGCTGATTGAGTGTCTGCGGCCAGTAATGGTCATCAGCTTCCTCGGCGACGTCGGGCGAAGAGACCGCGATACACCTCTTTTGGGCCAGTCGCTCCTCGAGCTCCACGGGAAGCATAGCCGGGCTTAGGCTGTGACGCTCTGGAGTGGGGGATGGGGATCTGTGGGAAAGGGGGCGTTTGGCAGGCGTCATCTAAGAAACTCAGGGCGTCCTGGGTATGGAGATCGGTGGGTAAGCTGCACGGGCAAACCGGCAGATGTTGACAATGGAGGCCTTTGCGGCGGTGGCGGTGGGGGGGGACCTTGCTAGGGTTTCGAGCGAGAGGGGGGGGTGTGTGTGCGCGCGCGCGCGCATGCCCGAGGAGGTTTTGGTGTGTGTGTGTGTGTGTGTGTGTGTGTGGAGGGGGGCGGGGGGTGTGTTTGAGGAAATGACACGGGTACTAAAAATTTTACTACGCGGGAGTCAAACGCGGGAGTGAAATGCCGGGGCTATTGAAAATTTTGATGATGGTGCATCGCACACGGTCCGGAGATAAAAACCGTGTGTTATGAAAAAAAAAACCCTCGAGGTGGGCAGATATTTTTGAGGGATGCATGCCGGATTGGGAACAAGAAACATCACACACGGTCGAAACATAATAACTGTGTGTTATCAAACAGAAAAAAGCTGCTGGCGGGTAGATATTTTTGAGAGGGGAAGCCTCGTGGAGCCCAATGTACTGTGCGTATGTGCGTGACAGGGGCACCGGCGTGGCACACGGTTAGTTTGAGTGAACCGTGTTTGTTGCGTCATCCGACTTGTCTAATATTCATAAATTTGGCGAAAAATGACGCGGGAGAGGGTCAGAACACGAACACACTTGCATGTGGACCAAATTTATGTATGAAAAGGGTGGTTTGATGTTCAAATACCAAATGCAACTTCGATGTGGCACCTATCTCGCAAAGCGCACGGTATTGCTTGCCCCCCCCCTCGTGTCGGCACAAAGGGAATCCTAAGCTATGAATGTATGCCCCCCCCAACCGAGGTTCACCTAGCAAAGTGCGAAGTAGCAGCCCCCCCCACACACACCCACTTTCAGTCGGCGGGCCAGAGAGGCATCTCACCAAGATGGATCATAAAACGGACCAAGAATAATCCACCTTGGTCGTACAACCTCTCTCTTGTTGTTGGTCAAAGTGATGGCCGTCCATGCGACCCCGGAGATGGGCTAGCTCGCCAATAATCACGCAAGTAGCTAGTCCCCGAAGACAACCACTACATGCGTGTGGCCCAAACATATGTATGGAGAGGTGTGTTTTTGAATACACAATGGAACAACTTTGATGTGGCACCGTGCTTTCGAACTAGAAATCCCCGCACTGAGTGAGGGTTAGGTTGATGATGCATATGTATGTCACACCACACTTCAAGCCGACGACGGGGATTCATGCATGCATGCGTGCATAGTATGTGCGCTCAAACTTAATTAGGTCTGAATCTCACCATGACCTATACTACGATAACACGAACCAAAGGAAGAATCTGCCATGGTAACCTATCTTGTTGTCGGTCAAGGTGATCATGGATGTCCACACGGGCCCACGAATATATAGGCTTGTCGCCGATAACCATGCGAGGGAGTGTACCGTTCGAAGACAACCACTACATGCATATGTATGGAGGTGATGCGTGCATGCATGTTTGAATACCATTTCACAACATTGATGTGGCGCGTGTGTTGAAAATCATACAGTCCCCACACAGAGCAAGATCGGTTCATGACGTGTCGTTGTACTAGCCACTTCGACTCGATGGGAGGGATTCATGCGTACACATGCATGTGTGTGTGCTCAAACTGTATCATGTCATCCCAGAGCATGACCTATATATATACCGTATTACAAACAAAAAAATAATCCCCTCCTAAGTCAAATTAACCTCTCTCGTTGTTAGGCAAAAAGTAGTGATGGACCAAGTGGGCCCACAGATGGAAAGCATTGATATCGCTGATAACTGCTTAAGTGGGTGCGAGAGGAAAACCACCATCGCTTTGCATGTGGGCCAAACATATGTTGAATACCCAAAATGCACAACTTTGATGTGACACATGCCTCAAAAACCGTAAAGCCCCCACACAAAGTGAGGTTCATGAAGCATACTACATATGATGGTCCCCTTCCCCCTCTTCGATGCATACTATATGCTCCTACCGTAATACAACCCAAAAAGAATCCTCCTCGATGGTGAAATTAATTAACCTCTCCCGATGTAGGTCAAAGTGATGCATGCATCGACGATGGCCTCGTGGGCCCACAGATGGAAGCGTCACACATGAGTGTCCTAGCTAGGATAACCACCGCCTGCATGCATGCGGCCCAAAGAGGTGTTGTGTGATGTTTGAATAGCCAATTTCACAACTTTGATGTGGCACGTGCCTCGAAAACCGAAAAGTCCCGACACTGAGTGAGGTGTACTTGTTCACGGATGCGTACGTATAGTATATATGCTAGTCCCCTCCCACCTCTTCGACGCGTACTATATATATATACTCCCACCATAACACAAACAAAAAAGATTCTACCTTGCTGGTCAAATTAACCTCACTGCCGGCTATTCGTCAAAGTGATGGATGACGACCTCGCGGGCCCACAAAAAGCGTCACACACGAGTATCGAGTGTCGTGTAGGACAACCATCGACTGCATGTGGCCAAAACATGTATATATGAAAGGTTGTGTAATGTTTTAAATAATGAATTCACGACTCTGATGTGGCACCTGCCTAACAAAACGGCCAACCCACACGGTGACTCACAACTCGTAGTGTACTGCGAGCCACCCGCCACCCCCCAGACGCACACACCCACACACACACCGCGAATCCACCGCAACTACGATGCATGTTAAATTATCCCGTGGTGAACATATGTTACCAAAGGAGGGACATTTTAATTTCGAAAAAAATAGAGATCATTAAGACGTTTTAGTACATTGATTGATTTTCTATGGGTATAATGTGCAAAAATCAAATTTGAGCTACATGCACACGTGACAGTGCACCTAAATGGATTGCAAAAACACATGTGTCTCACTGGGTGCATGTTTACTCCCCGTGCAAGAAATTTCAAACATTGAGAATCTTGATTTTTAAATTCTAGTACATCCAAAACTTATTTGAAGTTCATGAAACTTATCGTGTTGTCATATGGACACCAATACATATTGGCATTGTACTTTTTTTGTCAAATTTGAGACCAGTTTTGATGTAATCTTTATCTAATTACAAATGGGAGATTATTAATAATTGGGAACCAATATCCCAAACGGATTATTTATTCGAACCGTGAGCGTTAGACCAACAATGGATACGTGCGATGCTTCGGTTAAGCAATAAAGCGGCAGCATTAATCATCCAAATAGAAAAACAATATACGTGCCGCCGTGCGACCCGTGTGCCATGCGAGCAGGTGTGAGTTGACGGGATGCATGCGAGCAGTCCGCCGCGCAGGCAGACCGGGAGGCGTGTGTGCAGGTGTGTGAATTGACGGAGGCGTGCTCGCTGCGCAGTGTCATCGGGAGGTGTGCGAATAGCTGTGTGAAACGATGTTAGGCATGCCAGCAGTCCGGTGCGCAGGCTCACCGGGAGGCGAGCCAGCGGTTTGACCGCCGCCCGCCTCTCTCCCACTACTCCATATTAATGGTGCGCCCGAGCGGCCGCACCTCCTATCCTCGCCACATACACAATCCTCTCTCTTCGCTTGCATCCTCGATGCCGCTCTCAGTCCTCAAAGCCGTCAGTGTATGAGGATGCCGCCGAAGCGCCCCATCGAAGGGAGTGGCAACGCCGGGGCTGCTGAAGCACCGGAGCACGGCATGGAGATGGAGACAAAGGTTGCCGTCACCGCCGGCGAGGTATCGCTACACCCTGACATCGTCGACGGCATTGAGCTTCCACAAAATGGCCAGGGATCCAGCTGGAAGCAGAGCAATGGCAAGCGTCGTTGCAACAATAAGTAGATGATTAGATCCTCATTTCTCCTAGTTTAGTATGCATGTAATTGCTTACTTTGGTGTGTGGAAATGTTATGTGTGTAGTCACTTGTGTAATTGTATGCTTAATTTGGTTTTGCAATGCTGTCTTTTTAAGTATATATGTTGATGCTCTGTAGACAGAGCAAATCACATCGCACACGGACTAAACAATGGAACCCGTCGGTGATGATTTCATAATCACTGACAATTGTATACCAGCAATCGTTTGCTCACAACACACACGGCTTGTTAACAGGAATCGTCTGTGTTGTTATCGGTCTTCCCACACGTTTCCGATCACAGGCCTGTTTGCCGCGTATCACACACATCTTGTTAAGTTGAACCGTTTATGTTCTCTTGGCTTAACGCAAACAGTTCATCCGAGTGAACTGTATGCCGTATATCGCACACACCTTGATCTGGCTGACTGTTTCTTTTGTGTTGCCTAATCACAAATAGTTCATCCAAGTGAACCGTATGCTGTATATCACACACACCTTCATCTGGCTGCCAGTTTCTGTTCTTCTGCCTCCTCGCAAATAGTTCATTGAACTGTTCCGTATGCCCCTCATCGCACATGCAACTAAATTCTGAACCGTGATTAATGCATCCGTCATCGCAAACGTTTTGCATCTTTTTTGACGGTTTTTTTACATCACCTTTTGCGATTATTGCATCGCACACAGTTTCGTCGAAGGGTCTCTGATCGTAGTGCCGCGTTAGCAGCATCCTGCAGTAGTGGATCCAATCAATATGAATAAACCCCACCTTTTTATTCTTAATGGCAACAATACAAATACATGTCATGTCCCCTTCTGTCACTGGGTATGAGCAACGCAAGATTGAACCCATTACGAAGCACCTCTCCCATGGCAAGAAAAATCAATCTAGTTGGCCAAACCAAATCAATAGATCAGAGAGAAATACAAAGCTATCTTAATCATGCATAAAAGAGTTCAGAGTAGACTCAAATAATATTCATAGATAATCTGATCATAAATCCACAATTCATCGGATCTCAACAAACGCACCGCAAAAGAAGATTACATCGAATAGATCTCCAAGAACATTGAGGAGAACATTGTATTGAAGATCAAAGAGAGAGAAGAAGCCATCTAGCTACTAGCTATGGACCCGTAGGTCTATAGTAAACTACTCACACATGATCGGAAGGGCAACAAGGTTGATGTAGAGGCCCTCCGTGATCAAATCCCCCTCCGACGGAGTACCGGAACAGGTCTCCAGATGGGATCTCACGAGGACAGAAACTTGCGGCGGCAAAAAAGTATTTTTGGTGTGCCCTCTGGTATACGGGGAATATTTGGGTTTTTATAGAGCAAAGATTAGGGTTAGAGGAGCATCAGGGGGGCCATAAGCCTGGGCGCGCCTCCCGAGCTTGTCGCCAACTGGTGGCCCCTCTGACCTCCTCCCGAAGGTTCCTGGGTGTCTTCTGGTCCAAGAAAAATCCTCAAAAAGTTTCATTCCGTTTGGACTCTGTTTGGTATTGATTTTCTGTAAAAGACATAAACAAGGAAAAAAACAGCAACTGGCACTTGGCACTAGGTTAATAGGTTAGTCCCAAAAATGATATAAAATAACATAATAATGTATATAAAACATCCAAGATGGATAATATAATAGTATGGAACAATAAAAAATTATAGATACGTTGGAGACGTATTACTTAGCATAAGTTGTTGGTGCACATAGGTGAGCCTAGTCTATTTAGGTTTTTTGCTTGACAAATTAAAGGCTAGTTTTATTCCAAAATTGTTCAAGCCTAAACTGTAATTATTTTAAAGCGCCTATTCACCCCCCCTCTAGGCGACATCCACGATCTTTCAAAGTGGGAGATTGTTGGAAATATGCCCTAGAGGCAATAATAAAATGGTTATTATCATATTTTCCGTTCATGATAAATGTTTATTACTCATGCTAGAATCGTATTGATCGGAAACTTAAATACATGTGTGAATACATAAACTACACCGTGTCCCTAGTAAGCCTATACTAGACTAGCTCGTTAATCAAAGATGGCTAAGGTTTCCTAACCATGGATATGACTTGTCATTTGATAACGGGATCACATCATTAGGAGAATGATGTGGTGGACAAGACCCAACTGTAAGCTTAGCATCAGATCTTTTAGTTATTTGCTGCAGCTTTCTTCATGTCAAGTATTAGTTCCTTGGACCATGAGATCATGCCACTCCCGGATACCGGAGGAATACTTTGTGTGCTATAAAACATCACTTCGTAACTGGGTGATCATAAAGGTGCTCTACAGGTATTTCCGAAGGTGTTTGTTGGGTTGCATGGATCGAGACTAGGATTTGTTGCTCTGTGTGACGGAGAGATATCTCTGGGCCCTCTTGGTAATACAACATCACAAGAAGCTTGCAAGCATATGACTAATGAGTTTAGTCATGGGATCTTGTATTACGGAATGAGTAAAGAGACTTGCCGGCAACAAGATTGAACTAGGTATGGAGATACCGACGATCGAATCTCAGGCAAGTAACATATCACCGGACAAAGGGAATTGCAGACGGGATTAACTGAATCCTTGACATCGTGGTTCAACAAATAAAGACTTTCATTGAATATGTGGGAATAAATATGGGCATCCAGGTCCCGCTATTGATTATTGATTTGGGAGGAGTCTCGGTCATGTCTATATGATTCTTGAATCCATAGGGTCACACGCTTAACGTTCGGTAGCGCTAGGGTAGTATTGAGATATTAATAATGGAAAGTCTGAAGGTTGTTCGGAGTCCCGGATGGGATCCGAGACATCACGAGGAGCTCCGAAATGGTCCGGAGGTAAAGATTTATATATGGAAAGTTGTAGTCGGGGTTCCGAGAAAAAGTCTGGTTTTTTTGGTATTGTACCGGGAAGCCACTGGAAGGTTCTAGAGGGTTCTGGAGGGGTACGGAAGTCCTCGGAGGGTTCCACCGCATCCCATACAATAGCATGGGCAGTAGGGGGGCGCCCTGGCCTTTATGTGCCAGGGGCACCAGCCCCTACAAGGCCCTTGCGCATGGGGAGGGGAAACACTAAGGGGGAGGGCCTCCACTTGGCTTCGAGGGCACTCCTCCCCCCTTGGCCACCGCCCCTGCCTTTGGAGGGGGGCTAGGGCTTCCATGCCCCTCCCTCACCCCTATATATAGTGGGGAGGTGGAGGGGTAGCCAAGGCTTCCGCACTTGCCCTGTCTCCCTACCGTTACTCCTCCTCCATGTTCCGTGAGTGCTTGGCGAAGCCCTGCCGGAATTCCGCTGCCACCACCACCACCATGCCGTCGTGTTGGTTCAGATCTCATCTACCTCCTCTCCCTCACTTGCTGGATCAATAAGGAGAGGACACCACCAAGCTATACATGTGCTAAACTCAGAGGTGCCGTCCGTTCGACATTAGATCGGATTGGATCGTGATTGAATCACGACGAGTACGACTACATCACCCACGTTATGACACTAACGCTTTCGGTCTACAAGGGTACATAGACACACTCACCTCTCGTTTCTATGCATCTCCTAGATTAGATCTTGGGTGATTCGTAGGAAATTTTTTGATTTTCATGCAACGTTCCCCATCAGGAACAAGTGTTGCGCGCACACTAGACCACGTGCACTGCTCCTGAAGCGAAACATGGAGAGGCCTGATGGAGGCCCATATAGATGAAAAGACCGGTGCGGTCAAAGGCATGTTTAAGGTGGGACTTAGTCAAAACTTAGCAGATTTTTCCCATGGAAGGCCCACTTAATGTCCTACCTAGAGATAGCTCATTTCGACCCGGGTGCACACGACACTTTAGGGCTTGTGTGAATTTACTCCATTACCGCTCGTGGGGCAATCAAGACGATTTTTGCTCGGTGAATCTTTTGGCCCATATTTGGCTTGTGGTGTCTTTCGATCAATATGTAGCCCATGGTTTATTTCGGACCATTAACGACAATGTGGTGTCTTTTGGTCCATTTATGACTTGTGCATCTTTGGGTCATTTCTATCCTGTGGTGTCTTTCAGCCCATTTATAGTTGTTGGTGCACTTGGTCCCATTTACCTCTTGTTATGTATTTCGACCCATTAATTGCCCATGTTGTATTTTTAGAGTTTACAGCTCGTGGTACTTTTGGACTTCCTGTGGCATGTGCTGCTTTCGACCCTTTCCTAGATCATGTGCATTTCGGCCCTGTTACGGCACGCACTGATTTTGGCATGTTTGTGTCCCATGGTTCTCTTGGCCTGTTAACTACCCATGGTAATTTTGACACATTAATGGCACATGGTACTTTTGGCCCATTAATGGCCATTGTATTTTTTGCTTGTTACCGGTCTGTGCTGCTTTTGCCCCTTTAATGCCTTGTGGTCATGTTTGCCCATACGGGCCTACTGTTTTCCCTGATTCATTAGAGACCCATTATAGACAAATGTTATGTCTCAACATATGAAAACACACATACATAATAAATTACACAGATATACAACAGAAGGTCAGGTGGCTTAAAAGTTTACCAGCGATGATGCATCATCAGAAGTTCAGAAGAACAAATCATTTGACATGAGTGGTAGGGTCTGAAGCTATAAAATCTTGTGGACAACCATCGTATTTGACTTTTCTTTAAATGTATCTGCTTTATTTTTTAATATGCTTCTCGACAACAGAAGAAAATGTCTGATAATCTGATTTCACAAACGCACATATCTTGATGACATGTGCCAATCACTGTTCTTGTTTGACAAACAGTTTCCATTAGGGATTGGGCTTGTGTCCGGAGCACAGATGTATCATTCTATCAGCCTTAAGATCTTGTTCATGAGGCAGTTTTAACGAGATTACCTTAACAACCAACCCAATATTCCTCATGGCGACGCTTTTGGCACTGTTAGTGGAGAGATACTTGCGCAATATATCAACAACTGACATTGTGGTGATGGTTGTCTCATCACCTCTAGGAGGTTGTGCTTGTTCCACCATTTGTTTCATATCTTGTTGAAAAGTTAAATTGGTAGAGTGGTAGTAGGATAAAGCTTTGACATGTATACAAAACTTATTTTGGTGAACCTCTGCAACATATTAGCATGTCTTTTAATGCTAAGTACTACATATATCCCTTAATATATGACATTTTCGCAGTTCAAATTTAACCTCAAAAATGTCTTTACTCCTATGATGGATGTTGGAGTGCCCACCTCCCAGGCCTCATCGAGTGCTAAGAGCACCTCCGAGCCGTACATTCCGCGAGGGGTCTCTCGGGGGCGCTCCGAGCCGTCCGATCTGCCAGTATCACTCGGACCCGGGTGATACATCTCCAACGTATCTACATTTTTTATTGTTCCATGCTATTATAGTATCAATCTTGGATGTTTTATATGCATTTATATGCTATTTTATATCATTTTGGGACTAACCTATTAACCTAGTGCCCAGTGCCAGTTGCTGTTTTTTGCTTGTTTTTGGCTTTTCAGAAAATCAATATCAAACAGAGTCCAAACACGATGAAACTTTCCAATGATTTTTTATGGACAAGAAGGGACCCACGAAGGTTTGGGATAAGACCAGAAGAGCCACGAGGGAGCGACAAGCTCACCAGGCGTGCCCCGGGGGGGGCCCCTGAACTTGTGGGCCCATCGTGGCACCTTACTACTTGTGAGTTGCGTTGGGATTTCCCCGAAGAGGAGTGGATGATGCAGTACAGTAGAGATAAGTATTTCCCTCAGTTAAAAACCAAGGTTATCAATCCAGTAGGAGAACCATGCAACACCTTGTTAGCAGTACCTGCACACAAAATAACAAATACTTGCACCCAATGCGAACAAGGGGTTGTCAGTCCCTCGGCGGTTAATTGCAAAGATTAAATTTTGTAATGATAGATAGATAAATAAAACACAAAATAAAATAAAGTAAAGAAAAATTGCAGCAAGGTATTTTTGGATCTTAATGTATGATAAAAGTAGACCTCGGGGCCATAGTTTTCACTAGAGGCTTCTCTCTTGAAAATAGCATACGGTGTGTAAACAAATTACTGTTGGGCAATTGATAAAAAAGCAAATAATCATGACGATATACAAGGCAATGATCATGTATATAGGCATCACATCTAAGACAAGTAGACTGACTCATGCCTGCATCTACTACTATTACTCCACACATCGACCGCTATTCAGCATGCATCTAGAGTATTAAGTTCATAAAGAATGGAGTAACGCCTTAAGCAAGATGAGATGATGTAGACAAAGTAAACTCATGCATGAATAAACCCCATCTTTTAGTCCTTAATGGCAATAATACAAATATGTGTCATGTCCCTTTCTATCACTGGGATTGAGTACCGCAATATCGAACCCATCACAAAGCACCTCTCCCATTGCAATAAAAATCAACCTAGTTGGCCAAACCAAATCAACGGATCAGAGAGAAATACAAAGCTATAATAATCATGCATAAAAGAGTTCAGAGAAGACTCAAATAATATTCATGGATAATCTGATCATAAACTCACAATTCATCGGATCCCAACAAACACACCGCAAAAAGTTATTACATTGAATAGATCTCCAAGAACATCGAGGAGAACATTGTATTGAAGATCAAAGAGAGAGAAGAAGCCATCTAGCTACTAACTATGGACCCGTAGGTCTGTGGTAAACTACTCACACATCATCGAAAGGGCAGCAAGATTGATGTAAAGCCCCTCCGTGGTTGATTCCCCCTCCGGCAGAGTGCCGGAAAAGGCCTCTAGATGGGATCTCTCGAGAACAGAAGCTTGCGGTGGTGGAAAAAGTATTTCGGGTGGCTCTCTGTTGGTTTCTCGATTTTAGAGAACTTATAGAGGCGGAATTAGGTCAAAAGGGTGAACATTGGCCCCACGAGAAACCAGGGCGCGCCCTGGTGGCTCGTGGGCTCCTCCTTCATCTTCTGGCCCTCTCCCAAAGCTTCCAGGGTCAAGTTTTGTGGCATTTGGACTTCGTTTGGTACTGATATTCTGAAAAACCAAAAATAGGCAAAAAAAACAACAACTGGCACTGTGCACTAAGTTGATAGGTTAGTCCCAAAAAATGATATATAATTGCTTGTAATTGCATGTAAAACCTCCAAGGTTGATACTATAATAGCATGGAACAATAAAAAATTATAGATACCTTGGAGGCGTATCAAGCATCCCCAAGCTTAATTTCTGCTCGTCCTTGAGTAGGTAAATGATAAAAATAGAATTTTTGATGTGGAATGCTACCTATCATATTCATCATATAATCTTTATTTTATGTCATGAATATTTGGATTCGAGTCATTCAAAGCAATAGTATATAGTTTGACATGAAGATATAAATACTCAAGCAACCATGTCTTTCAAAATATCAATGCTAAAGAAAGTTATCCCTAGCCCATTATGCTCAGTCATTGATCTATTCATGAAACCCACTCAACATTAACTACGCCCAATGCACAAGTATGACAACAGTGCTCTCTTTATAAGAGAAGATGAAGACTCAAAATAAAAATAAAAATGCATAAAAGTAAAATAGATAGGCCCTTCGTAGAGGGAAGCAGAGATTTGCAGAGGTGCTAGGGATCAAAATTTAAAACAGAGATAAAATTATTTTTGAGAGGCATGCTTTTCATGTTAACGTCACGACCGGGAGTTTCCAGTATCTCCCCTGCTAGACACATTATAGGCAGTTCCTAAACAGAAAATAAAGTTTACTCCCCCTCCACCATTCTTTCACAATCCATGGCAGGGAATTTATTATTAATTTTTATTTTAATTCATTTTCGGATTGGGTATCCCTATTACCTGCCACTTTCTCGTGCAATGACAAGTGAATAAACACTCATCTTCAGAATAACCCATCTAGCATGAAAGATATTGACCACCCCCTGTCGCTTCATGAGCGGTACGGGCACACAAAACGGATTTTTTTTTTGAATGATTAGAGTTGGCACATGCAAATTTACTTGGAACGACATGTAAATACCGCATATAGGTAGGTATAGTGGACTCATTTGGCACAACTTTGGGTTAAAGGAATTGGATGCACAAGGAGCATTCCCACTTAGTACAAATGGAGGCTAGCAAATAGATTGAGAAGCAACCAACCAAAAAACAAAAATAGTCATAAACATGCATTGAGAATAACTAACACTAAATAATGGACCATAAGTAGGATATAACTTCGTTGCATAACTATTGACTTTATGATCATTTATAGGGAATCACAAACCTTAACAGCAATATTCTTACTAAATCACAAGTACTCACTAGCATAACTCACATATTGTCATCTCCATATCGCAAAACTATTGCAAGGAATCAAACTTATCATATCAAGTGATATACATGAAAGTTTTTATTATATCCCTCTTGAATATCCATCACATTAGGACCAAATTCATATCTTATGCATATTACCATTACTATTATCAACTGTCAAAATAATATAAGTGAAAAGCATGAGAGTTCATCTATTTCTTCAAAATATAATCACCGTCGTGCTCTATAAGATATAAGTGAAGCACTAGAGCAACTGCCTAGCTCAAAAGATATAAGTGAAGCACATAGAGTATTATAATAAATCACGAAAAATGTGTGTCCCTCTCAAATGTGTGTGTCCAGCATGGATGATTGTGACAAATTAAAAAGCAAACAAAGACTCATATAATACATGATGCTCCAAGCAAAACTCATATCATGTGATGAATAAAAATATAGCTCCAAGTAATATTACCGATGGTCGGTAGAAGAAAGAGGGGATGCCTTCCGGGGCATCCCCAAGCTTAGTTGCTTGGGAGTCCTTAAATATTACCTCGGGGTGCCTTGGGCATCCCCATGCTTAGGCTCTTGCCAGTCCTTATTCCTTCATCCATCGTGATCTCACACAAAACTGGAAAACTTCAGCATGCAAAACTCAACAAAATCTTTGTGAGATCCGTTAGTATAATAAAGCAAATCACTACTTTAGGTACTGTTGTAAACCCATTCATATTTTATTATTGCATTATACCTATTGTATTCTAACTTCACCATGGCTGATACCCCCGATACAATTCATAGATTCGTCAAAACAAGTGAACAATGCGACGAAAACAGAATCTGACAAAAACAGAACAATCTGAAGTAATTCAAACAATAACCATATTTCTGTAAATCCAAAAATTCTGAAAAATTAGGAAAACGTGGGAAATTTGTACATAAATCATGTGTAAAAAATTCTGAATTTTATCGCGCTCGAATAAATTTTAACAATTCTTCTACTGGACACAAAAGCTTCTGTTTTGCACAGAATCAAAGCAATTATCATCCAAATCATCCCAAAGGCTTTACTTGGCACAAACACTAATTAAAAATACAAAAACACAACCATAACAGTAGCATAATTGTGTGCACACAAAAAAACAGAAGAAACGAGAAAATTAAGATAATTATTGGGTTGCCTCCCAACTAGCCCTATCGTTTTACGCCCCTAGCTAGGCGTAATGCATAGTTTCAAGTGTTGTCATCCTTCAAATTAATTCCATAGGTGTCCCTCGTAATAGATTCATATGGTGGCTTAATTTTCTTTCTAGGGAATTGTTTCATACCCTTCTTTAGCGAAAATTGAAATTTTATGTTCCCTTCTTTCATATCAATAACAACACCTATGGTTCGTAGGAAAGGCCTACCAAGTATTATGGGACAAGACGGATTGCAACCAATATCAAGCACAATGAAATCAATGGGTACATAATTACTATTTGTAAGAATAAGAACATCATTTATTCTACCCAAAATTTTCTTAATAGTAGAATCCGCTAAGTGTAAATTAAGAGAACATTCATCCATATTGGTAAAACCTAGCACATCACATAGAGATTTTGGTATTGTGGAAACGCTAGCACCCAAATCACATGAAGCATTACACTCCTAATTTTTAATTTTAACTTTAATGGTGGGTTCCCACTCATCATATAATTTCCTAGGTGTTGAAACCTCCAATTCTAGCTTTTCTTCTAAAGCTTCATCATTGCTTCTACAATATATTTAGTAAAAGCCTTATTTTGTTCATAAGCATTGGGTGAATTTAGCATGGATTGCAACAAGTAAATACACTCAATTAAAGAACAACTATCATAATTAAGGTCCTTGAAATCCAAAAGAGTGGGCACATCACTATTTAAAGTTTTTACCTCTCCAAACCAACTTTTATCAATTATTTCGTTAAGATTTTCACCCTTCAAATTATGGGGACACGTCTAGCTAAAGTTGATTCTTATTCAGTCCCATTTTCATCAAGTTTAATTTCACTAAAAAAAGATTCAACGGTGTAACACCAATCATTTTAATATCTTCATCATTACTACGATAAAAACCGAGTGGAATCGCTTTTTCTAAGAATTCTCGCTTAGCCCTCAACCTATCGGTTCTTTCTTTACTCTCATCCATGGAGACATAAAGAGCTTTAATTGATTCATTAATGTCAAGCTTGGGTGGCAAAATTTTAGATTTAAGATTTTCCACATCATGAATGATTCTATCCATACTCTTAGACATATCATCAAGTTTACTCAATTTTTCTTCTATCATAGTATTGAATTTTTCTAGCATTAATAAATTCTTTAATATTACTTTCAAGATCAGAGGGAATCATATTATTATTATTATTATTATTATTATTATTATTATTATTATTATTATTATTATTATTATTATAAGAATTACCATAGGAATTGCCATAATTATTAGAGGAATGTCCAGGAAACGGCCTAGGATTAAAATTACCTCTATAAGCATTACTATTGAAATTGTTTCGCGAGACAAAATTCACATCTAAAGGATCATTATTTTGCTCAATCAAAGTAGACAATGGCACATCATTAGGATCAATATGAGCATTTTTACTAGCAATCATTTTCATAAGCGCATCTACTTTGTCACTCAAAGTACTAATTTCTTCAACATAATTCACCTTTTTACTAATAGGAGTTCTTTCAATATGCCATTGTCAATAATTTGACATAATATTATCAAGCAATTTGGTAGCTTCTCCCAATGTAATTTCCATAAAAGTACCACCCGTGGCGGAATCTAAAAGATTCCTATAAACAAAATTCAATCCCGCATAATTTTTTTGCATGATCATCCACCAACTTAAACCATGAGTAGAGCAATTTCTTATCATTAATTTCACCCTCTCACAAGATTGGGCAACATGTTCGTGCTCAAGTTGCTTAAAATCCATAATTTGATTTCTGAGAGAGATAATTTTCACAGGAGGAAAATACTGGCAATAAAAGCATCATTACACTTATCCCAAGAATCAATACTATTTCGAGGCAAGGATGAAAACCAAGTTTTAGCATGGTCTCGTAGTGAGAACAGAAATAATTTCAATTTGACAATATCATTATCCACATCTTTTTTCTTTTGCATATCACACAATTCAACAAAAGTGTTAAGATGGAATGCAACATCTTCATTAGGACTACCAGAAAATTGTTCTTTCATAACAAGATTTAACAAAGTGGCATTAATATCACAAGACTCCGCACTAGAGGCGGGAGGAGCAATCGGAGTACTAATAAAATCATTATTATTAGTATTGGAAAAAATCACATAATTTTGTATTTTCTTGAGACATCGCGACTAGGCAAACAAGATAACAAGCAAACAAAAAGGCAAACGCGAAAAAGGCAAACGGAAAATATTTTTGTATTTTTGTAAAAACATTTTACAAGTGGGGGAGATGAAAATGAGAGGCAAATGGAAATTAATGTAAATGCAAGGAAATGAAACTTTATGCGTAGGTACTTGATAGATGTTGATGATGTCTCCCCGGCACCGGCGCCAGAAATTCTTCCTGCTACTTGTAAACTATGTTGGGATTTCCCCGAAAAGGAGAGGATGATGTAGTACAGTAGAGATAAGTATTTCCCTTTGTTAAGAACCAAGGTTATCAATCCATTAGGAGAACCATGCAACACCTCGTTAGTAATACATGCACACAAAATAACAAATACTTGCACCCAACGCGAACAAGGGGTTGTCAATCCCTTGGCGGTTAATTGCAAAGATTAAATTTTGTAATGATAGATAGATAACTAAAACATAAAATAAAATAAAGTAAAGAAAAATTACAGCAATGTATTTTTGGATTTTAATATATGATAAAAGTAGACCAGGGGGCCATAGTTTTCACTAGAGGCTTCTTTCTTGAAAATAGCATACAGTGGGTAAACAAATTACTGCGGGGCAATTAATAGAAAAGCAAATAATCATGACGATATCCAAGGCAATGATCATGTATATAGGCATCAAGTACGAGATAAGTAGACCGACTCCTGCCTGCATCTACTACTATTACTCCACACATCGATAGCTATCCAGCATGCATCTAGAGTATTAAGTTCATAAAGAATGGAGTAACACCTTAAGCAACATGACATGATGTTGACAAAGTAAACTCACACATGAATAAACCCCATATTTTTATCCTTAATGGCAATGATACAAATACGTGTCATGTCCCTTTCTGTCACTGCACTACAAAAAAAAGACACATCCGTGACATTTTGGTCCGAACAATTTTTTTTCTGTCATGCTTATGACACTTCTATGACGATAATTGTGACAAAAACACGTATCATCATAGATGTGGTGGGCTCCTACTTCTATAAAAAAATGGGTTTTTCGTCCTGGGCGGGCCGGGGACGCACCAGCATGACATTCTTTGGGCCGTCCATGACGGAAAAAATCGTGGTAGAAGCGAGGGAGGGGGAAAATTTCGGGGTGTTCCCGGTTACGGTGGGTGGTCGGGGCCGAGCGATGCACGGAGGGATTGCGCGTTTCTCTTGTACACGTACATACGCGCGTGTGTACGAGGCATTGGGCTCTAACTGAACCCGAGCGAGGCGTTCGCTTACTGAACCCGAGTGATTGCACTAGCTATGTTACTGAACCCGAGCGATCGATCCCTTGGCTGTTAACTGAACCTGAGTGATTCCTTCGCTATTGCTGCTAACTGAAGCCGATCGAACTTGCTGCTGCCTCTTGATGAACAGTTCCCGGTGGGGGTTGGATGAACAAGACCCCGTGGTAGTAGAGGTCGTTGCCACTGGATGAACAGGACCCCGATCGAGAGGAGGCCGCCACACACCAACCGATCGAGCCGGTTGGGGGTGGATGAACAGGACCCCGTGGAGGGCTGGTTGAACAGTAGCCGGTGGAGGGTGGATGAACAGTACCAGGTGGAGGATGGAGGAAGTCGATAGTGGATGAACAGTAGCCCATGGAGGCTGGAGCGAGGCAGTAGACGGTGGATGAACAGTAGCTCGTGGAGTCCTGTTTTGCGGTACGCCACACCCCTCCCGATGAATAGGACCCCGTTTCGACTATAGGCGATCCAACACCAGTCTGTTTCCTCCGTTTTGCGGTACGCCACACCCCTCCCGATCAACAGCACCCCGTTTCGACCGTAGGAGCTCGAACACAAGTCCGTTTCCTCCGTTCTACGATACACCAGACCCTTCTCGATGAACAGGACCCCGTTTCGACCGTACGCGGTCGAACAGAAGGCCGTTTTCCTCCGTTTTGCGGTACGCCAGACCCCATTCCGGCTGTTTCGTCCAAGCCGGTTGGCTCCCGATGAATAGGACGACGTCGTTGTATGCGTTAGAGACCCCGCTCGTATGTATGTACGTAGCCGTATTTACTATCTTGCAGCGTGGCTGTACGTATGTGTACATGATATAGACGGGACTGCGTGACATGCTACGTCGGCGCCTCTACTTCAACACGTGCCGCTCCTTACTCGGCCACGGTACATCGCTGCAGAGAGACCGATTGACCGCTATGTACGTACACGTTCGCGGCCAGATAGATAACGCTACCTTCGCTTCAACCTGGTGGGTCCCAGCTATCAGGGGGTAAGAAGGCAGTTCCTTCCGTGCGAAGATAAAGCCGATGGATCCTAGTTGTCAGGGGGAAACAATTTTTTTGTGAAATACAGAGGCCCTTCCGGTGGGTCCGAGTTGTCAGGTGGAGGAATCATTATTTTGCGCGTAATAAAGAGGCACTTCCTTGCGTGCGGCCATGGACCCAGCTGTCAGCCTCTCCACTTACAGTCCTCTTCTGATGGCTATTGTTTGTTGACCGCGTTGACGACGCCGTATCGTCCGAGAGCACCAAGGTGGTGGACGACAGCGCGACCTAGGAAGGGAACGACCCGGAGCCGGGGAATACGCAGCAGTGGATGCCCACATGGAGGGGAGTACGAGGGTTGACTGGTTCGGCTGCGGTTTGAGGCTGCCATCGCCGAAGAATAACAGGGGGTGTGGGTGAGTAGAGGGAAGGCCTGGCCAGCGGTGGGAGTAGGGTGGGGCGGTGAGGCCTACACGGCAGTACAGCCGGCCACTAGAGGCAGGAGCAGGCAGTCCCGTCGGCGCTGGTTTGGGCGGCTGGTGGAAGAAGATCAGAGATTGAAGAAGCAGTAGGACCGTTCGATTGAAATCCAACGGTCACTGCTGCTAGAATCGTTTGTTAACTAAGTTAACAAAGCCCTGCGTCCGCGTCAACTTAGTAGGCCCACAGGTCAGCCTTCGAACCGGTGCGCCCCAGATGTCAGTGGGAGGAATCATTTTTTTCATGTAATAAGGAGGAAGTTGCTTGCGTGCGGCCATGGACCATGGGGGTCCCTACTGTCAGCCTCTCCATGTACATCCCTATTCCGATGGCCGTCGTTTGTTGAATGTTGATCACGTTGAGCACGTCGCGCCTAGAGCACCAATGCGGTGGACGACAGTGAGGCCTAGGAATGGAACGACCCGGAGCCGGCGAAGACACAGCAGTGGATGCCCACACTGAGGGGAGTATGACGGTTGACTAGTTCGGCTGCGGCGTGAGGCTGCCGTCACATGAGAATAACAGGAGGTGCGGGTGGGTAGAGGGATGGCTAGGCCAGCGGAGGGAGTAGTGTGGGCTGGTGAAGCCTGCGCGGCATCATAGACGGCCACAAGAGGAGGTAGCAGGCAGTCCCGTCGGCGCTGGTTTAGGCGGCTGGAGCAGGAAGATTGGAGATTGAAGAAGCACGTCGGCCGTTGGATGGACATCCAACAGTCATTGCTGCTAGAATCGTGTGTTGACTATAAGTTGACAAAGCCTTGCGTAAACAAGTCAACCTCAAAATCTGTGGCATGTACAACCCATTTGCTATTATTTTTATAATTTACAGCCCATTTGCTAATTCATATGGAATTTATTGCAGCCCATTTTCCATTTTTAGAATTGCTGCCCATTTTCTGGTCAGTACCAGGGTTAAAAATTTGAACTAAAAAACATGCGAAATATTAAAAATTCGCATATTTTTGCTGAGGAACAAAATATTTTTAATCCAAAAATTAGTAGCCATACTAAAACTAATTTAGAAATAAAGTAATACTATGTTATGTTAAAATCCAATGAAATATAAAATATCAGTGAAGAACAAAAAATAAAACTAATTGCCCATTTGCTATATTTTTTTTGGAATTTGCAACCACTTTCATATTACTTTTAAGATTTACTGCACATACTCTCTGGCTAGGCCAGAATGCATACCTCCTCGTCTTCAAAGATTTGCAGCCCAGTAAGTCGGAGAAAACAAATAGGCCTAGCTTGGGTATTCTTCAAAAAGAAATAGTGGGCTACCTATTTTCCCAAAGAAAAAACTGTTGGGCTGATCATGTTGTTAGACGGGCCACAGAGACCGCACAACCGAGTTTATAGCCTGCTCCTTTGAAAAAATCCTCAAAAAAAATGTTGTGCAATTCTGTCATAAATTGACTATACGTTGACAATGATGTGGGTCCCAGATATCAGCAGGGTGGATTAGAGTACAAAAAGAATCGAGGGGTGCATCTGAGTAGTAAAGAGGCACTTGCTTGTGTTCGGGAGTGGACTTGGTGGGTCCGTACTATCATACTCACAACTACAGTCCTCTCCCGATTCACTATGTTGACAGAGCCGGACGGCGGCGCCGCTGCGAGCGCACCAAGGCGGAGGACGACGGCGAGGCCTCGGGCGGGAATGAACAAGAGCAGGGGAACATGCGGCAGTATGGCCGTAGGCGGAGGGGAGTACAAGGGTTCACTGGTTCTGGTGCAGGGTAGGCTTGATAACCCACAAGTATAAGGGATCGCAACAGTTTTCGAGGGTAGAGTTTTCAACCCAAATTTATTGATTCGACACAAGGGGAGCCAAAGAATATTCTCAAGTATTAGCAGCTAAGTTGTCAATTCAACCACACCTGAAAGACTTAATATCTGCAACAGATTATTTAGTAGCAAAGTAGTATGGAAGTAACGGTAAAAGTGGCAAAAGTAACAGTAACAGTTTTGCAGCAATTGTAACAGTGGCAACAGAAAAGTAACGTAGCAAAGATCAATATGTGAAAAGCTCGTAGGCAATGGATCAATGATGGATAATTATGTTGGATGGCATTCATCATGCAACAGTTATAACCTAGGGTGACACAGAACTAGCTCCAATTCATCAATATAATATAGGCATGTATTCCGTATATAGTCATACGTGCTTATGGAAAAGAACTTGCATGACATCTTTTGTCCTACCCTCCCGTGGCAGCGGGGTCCTAATGGAAACTAAGGGATATTAAGGCCTCCTTTTAATAGAGAACCAGACCAAAGCATTAGCACTTAGTGAATACATGAACTCCTCAAACTACGGTAATCACCGGAAAGAATCCCAATTATTGTCACCTTGGGGTATGCGGATCATAACACGTAATAGGTGTCTACAACTTGCAAGATAGGATCAAGAACACATATATATTCATGAAAACATAATAGGTTCAGATCTGAAATCATGGCACTCGGGCCCTAGTGACAAGCATTAGGCATAGCCAAGTCATAGCAACATCAATCTTAGAACATAGTGGATACTAGGGATCAAACCCTAACAAAACTAACTCGATTACATGATAAATCTCATCCAACCCATCACCGTCCAGCAAGCCTACGATGGAATTACTCACGCACGGCGGTGAGCATCATGAAATTGGTGATGGAGGAAGGTTAGTGATGATGATGGTGACGATTTCCCCTCTCCGGAGCCCCGAACGGACTCCAGATCTGGCCTCCCGATGAAGAACAGGAGGTGACGGCGGCTCCATATCGTAAAATGCGATGAATCCTTCTCTCTGGTTTTTTTCTCCCCGAACGTGAATATATGGAGTTGGAGTTGAGGTCGGTGGAGGTCCAGGGGACCCACAAGGCAGGGGCGCGCCCTAGGGGGATGGGCGCGCCCTGCACCCTTGTGGACAGCAGGTGGGTCCCCCTCTGTTGATTCTTTCACCAATATTTTTTATTTATTCCAAAAATATTCTCCGTGAAGTTTCAGGTCATTCTGAGAAATTTTATTTCTGCACAAAAATAACACCAAGGCAATTCTGCTGAAAACAGCGTCAGTTCGGGTTAGTTCCATTCAAATCATGCAAATTAGAGTCCAAAACAAGGGCAAAAGAGTTTGGAAAAGTAGATACGATGGAGACGTATCAAGGCTGCCATCGCCGGAGAAGAATAGGATGTCGGGGGGAGTAAAGGGATGGCCTGGCCAGCATTTCAGGGTACGACAGGGTGGTGATGCGTGCACGGCAGCGCAACCAGCCTTAGAAGGCGGGAAAACATGCGGGCACATTCAGAAGCCCTGGGATAAAGTGGTGTCACCAGTGTGTTGGGCTGGGTTGGGCATTCTTATCGAAAAATAATAATGGACCAGAACTATTTACGACGTTGACTACGATTTGCATGGGTCCGCTGGTTGCAGGAAGAAAATGGTGGGAGAAAAAAGACTGGTCGCTATCTTTGCCTGAGAATAATATCAACTGAATGTAACGACACTCTCATAGGAAATAATATCCTCCTATTAAAATTTGACTTTTCAAATTGTAAATTTAAAGAACTGGTGCATGAGCATTTAGCTTTATTTATTTATGTTTAGGGGACCATGAGCATGTACCTGGTCTAGATTCATGTGAGAGCCTCCCTTCCAGTTAATGATGGGCTCCTCTATTGGGCCTTCATCACTGGGCTGCATGTGATCGACAAGTGGAAAGTGTGTTCCGTACCAAAAATAGTATGCGCTACGTACGGGGCACTAAAGGATCGGACCGTGCAACGACTTCCAAAACATTGTGTTTGTCGTTCTAAGAACACATTTATTCAACCAACAGATGAAATATATTACTCAGATTGTACATTGAAAACAACAGCAATAGCAACCAGGGCTGGGGGTGCAATAGAAGCAGTAAGCAGGCCAGAAGAGTAAAGATGCAGCTCTCTCTTCCAAACCAAACATCAGCCAACATTAGAAAAGGGCTACCAAAAAAGAACAAGTGTGTGCATCAAACTAAATAAAGATCCTACTACACCAAGTGTACGCATCTAACTAACTGGCTCACTTAGACGTTACTATTTATTAAGCTGTGGAGATTGGCTGACAGCTTGAACCAGATGGGTGCCTGACGGGGGAAACTCCAGCCAGCAGGTCAAAGTCTGATACTTGCGACGCTCTCTCCTACTTTGGGCTGCAGAGCGTGGCGGCACATATCAGGGCATGGTGCATGGAGAGATGCATGGTACGCTGTGTACACACAGTTTTGCCTGATGAACGAAACCGCACTGCCATCATGATCCTTGCCGCCGGTTATCTCCTGGTTAATTGGATAATTCAGTCCGAGAAACAAAGAGCGTGTACCACGGCTACTTACAGGCATCCAGTCAAAAATTCCTAAAGGCCCAGAGAAGCTGGGATCCTGCTCAAAGACCTTGCAGTGACTGTGATTGTATTCCGTGAAACAACACGTCCGGTACGTGCGAACGATCATCAATCGTTTGCCGTCGTCTGATCGAGCCAGGAACCACCTGCAACTGCCATGCCACTTTTCTTTGAAAGGTTCTGGGATTAGGAAGGGTAGGGACACCAGGCGGCCAACATCATCATATCAAGTTGGAGTCAAATAAAAAAGGGCTTGTACTGTAGTCAATCTTAAGAACAGCATGTTATGAGCATGAATATTTTTTTAGTAAATGTTGACAGTAATATAAGCAAGCCATCATGATATCATAGTAAAGTAACATACTGCTGTAACAATCGTTTGTAGCGATGACTGGAGTAGGCCAGCAATACGTCCAGCCATAGAAGGAGTCCACAGCGTAAATTAAGCCCTTGTGTTCAATAGCATCAGAGAACCATGGAGGATGTATGATCCTGCGATGGACGTGCTAATTTATCCACTTACTGCAGTGACCTGTCAGATAGGCGAGACCGCGGTTGAAGAACGCAATTAGCCTGAAGTCTTTATAATTCGTAGATCTTGTGGACACTTGGCAGGTTACAACCTTGAGCAAATCAAACTTGGTATCATGTTGGCTACTGTAAGATTCGGAGTATTCTGGGCCACGGTGCCAAAGCAGTGCAGTGTTAATTGAAGGAAGGGGGATCAATCGCCGGGTGTAGACCTCCACGAGCATCCAGCTGTCGCGACCATCGATGAGCACCATCCAAGACGTGTTCATGCCGACCCAGTACATACCGTTAATGTAGTTGAGGGTGACGGGGATCGAATCGCAGTCGAGAGGGTTGATGCTCGTCACCCTATGATTGTTATGCTGCATGACATGCCGTTTCTGAAGATCAGACGGCATCAGCAAGCAGGGAGCTGGCTTAAAAAGCTCCGGCCTGAGGGCTTTGAGTAAACGGTACAGCCCCGATGAGCATGCGGCGAGTGGCATGGTACTGAGATTGTCCACATGCGAAACAATGAGCTTGATTACCTCTGTGGGGAGCGAATTCCAGCCACTCTTTTGGTGGACGCTGCTCGGTTCTGCCATTGTTAGTGTTTGGGTTTCGAAAGAGGGGGGAGGCGCCTAGCGAGGATGGAAGATTGGACGATTATGTGCGGACGAGGATGGAGAAGCGAATATGTGTTGCGGGAAGTGGACAGGTGATGATGACAATGTAGAAGCAGCACGCCGCTTGACTTATGAGACACATCCCAGCAGTGTAGTGTCATATCGATGCCAGACAACTTGCTTGAGTGATCACAGTACTAGTACAATAAACTATAGTACCTACTACTATGCCCGAGTAGTATAGTGGAGTAGGACTCTGCTCTACTACTAGCACCAGATGAGTAGTATTATATTGTAAAATAGTTACAAACTTCAATGCCCGAGCGTGGAACGACTATGAACCGCCATCGGTGCTAACTCGAATCCCCAGCAAACGTTCGCTGGGAGACACGGCAGTTGCAAACGCCCGCGACGCAGTTACAGTACGTGTGTAAGGGTGGCGGTTTTGTCAAATACTATGGCTTAAAAACAGGCCACCGTCGGATGGAAATCAGACCGTTATGTGTGATTCGCTAGGATTGGGCTCATGGCGAACAATCGCTAGATATCATTACTAAAAAAAGGTTAAAACACCCGGGGCTAGAACTTGCACCGGCTGACCACTAACAATGATACTAACATACACTACTGCAGGATGCTGCTAACGCGATACTACAATCAGAGACCCTTCGACGAAAATGTGTGCGATGCATTAATCGCAAACGATGATGTAAAAAAACTGCCAAAAAAGATGCAAAACGTTTGCGATGGCGGATACATCAAACACGGTTCAGATTTTAGTTGCGTGTGCGTTGCGGGGCATACGGTTCAGTTCAATGAACTGTTTGTGATGAGGAAGAACAAAAGAAATGGGCAGCCAGATGGAGGCGTATGCGATATACGGCATACAGTTCACTCAGATAAACTGTTTGTGATAAGGCGGAACAACAGAAACGGGCAGCCAGATGAAGGTGTGTGCGATATACGGCATACAGTTCACTCGGATGAACTGTTTGCATTGAGCCAAGATAACAGAAACGGTTCAATTTAACAAGATGTGCGTGATACGCGGCAAACAGGTCTGTAATCAGAAATGTGTGCGAAGACCGATAATAACACAGACGATTGCTGCTAATAAGACATGTGTGTTGTGCGTTGGGATTGCATACAGAACAACAACATATATATATACACACTTATAAGGACATGGTTGCATAACCAAATTAAACATCCAATTACATAGGTGGCTACTACACACATGACATTTCCACACACCAAAGTCAACTATATATTACAAGCATAATTAACTAGGATAAATGATCATCTGATCATCATCTACTTCTTGTGATGCTTGCCGCTACTGCTCTGCTTGTGGCTCGATCCGGCCTCATCGATTTCGGTAACGAGGCACTTCCTCATGTCAATGATCCGCCTGTGCATCTCGTAGCATGTGTACACGATCTTGGCCACGAACCTGAGGTGAGGTTCATCCAGTTGCCGTATCCAGGCCCCGTGACAGGATACGGGACTTGTTCTCTTAGCATCATGCTTCATCTTTTTGTAGTAGGGGTCGATGATGGCCGAGGTGAGTTCAACCAGGGAGTCCTTCTTCGTGCTGCCCCAGACCCTGTACTGCTCACGGATTTCGATAAGGTTCTTGCAGGCCAAGACCGTAACCCTGAGCGCTTTTACATCGTCGGTGGTTTCCATCGTAGTGAACTTGTAGTCGGTGCTGTTGACAAACCTGGCGAAACGGTCGCAAGGCTCTATGGCCATGCAGTAGTGGTAGATGAGGACATGATGGCGCACGCACAACTCGGCGACGGCAACCTTCTGATCTTTGCCGGGAAGACCGGCGGTGTACTGGAGGTTGATGCCGACCACCTTGTACTTGTCTCCAGCAAGCAACTGCTACACGGTGTTGATGTAGTCCTCCACCACAGCTGGGTCGATGGTGTATACCACCGAGAGATCCGTCTCCCTCACGTGGGTCTCGACTTTATGCTCGCCGAACTCCATTAGAGCGCCGCTAGATATCCTCTCGGTATGTGTCATCGTGGGTGTGCTTGTTGTGTTGTGGGGCGAGATCGAAAGGTTGAAGAGACTAAGGTTATAATGGCCGCGGGAATTAATGGGGAAGCCGGACGGACTGGAATATCCGCACGCCCGGATGGCAGTTCTAATTTGCAGCGCGTAACTCCATCGTGTCGCACATAACTGCATCGTGGCGACGCGCGCGGCGCAACCGCATGCATATGGGCCCCCAACATGATCGTGCGCAGGCCCCAACCGTTGGCAGAGCGCACAAGCAGAGCGCTCCATGGCGAGCAACCATATATATGCATATAGCAGTTGAACACGCAAGGAAAAGTTATCCACAAGCCAAGCACGTGGAGGTACGCGAGTAGAGCACGCCAGGCAGAGCACGCCACGGCACCTAACGGCGAGCACAACACACTGCGGTGCCTAACGGCGAGCAGAGCGTGCCGAGGGACGCAAGCAGAGGCCGGCACAGTGATACATGGCAAATAAGACAAACTGTGCGAGCGATGGCGGAGACATCAAGCACGAATCAGATTAGAGTTGCGTGTGCGATACGTGGCATACAGTAGATCCACCCGAGCTGTTTGTGATGGAATAAGTCGTGTGTGTTGTGGGCAAATGCTTGCTGGTATACAACCGTCTGCGATTGATGAATTCATGACCGACGGGTTCCCTAGTGTGGTCCGTGTGCGTTGTGATATGCTCTGTCTACAGAACATCAACATATATACTTATAAGAACAGCATTGCATAACCAAATTAAGCATACAATTACATAAGTGACTACACACATAACATTTCCACACACCAAAGTAAGCAATTACATGCATAGTAAACTAGGAGAAACGAGCATATCTACATTTTGTTGTGATGACGTTCGCCATTGCTCTGCTTCCGGCTGGATCCCTGGTCATGAATGGTTAATAAAATCTAAGTCTATTGCATATTAAGGTCAAAATAGTACTACCAATATACGAGTCTCATACGATGCCATTTCAACGATTGTACCACAAAAGCCCAAAATATTACAAGGTTCAAATTCTAGAGTTACATGGCTCAAATTCAAAGATTACAAGGTTCAAACTGATATTAGAAATGAAATTCAGCTCATTCAGCGGCAAACCCCCGTGTTCATTAGCTGAACATGGATATAAGAGAGGTTCAAACTAAAAATACAAATAGTAAGGCCGGTTTTGAAACCTCGTCATTTCTGAAAAGGGGTCAGCCGCTGACAAGTCATGTACGGGGTTGACACAATGACTTCCAATTACTCTGTCATATGCAGTTCCAATACGAAGTTTAGCTTTTTTGGAGCCTCTTACATTCTGCAGTAGCTGCCGGCTCTGATCAATAAACCATTCATATTTCCTATTTAAATGCATGTTCAACCTCATTACCTTCAGCACCCTTGCTCTGGCAACAAAGAACCTGGCGAATATAATCTCCGGTAAGGTCCCTTGGTAGGAGTTCAAAGTAATTTTTGAGAGATGCAGATCCAGGCATTTGATGTGATTGTCGTTATAAACATTATCCACCACCGGGCCTATTATTATCTACAAAAGAAGAGAACGTGTTAGTGCCTACATGCAGTTTTGAACACTACTACAGGCCTATTTGGTTTGCAGGATTTGTAAAATGCACCAACGTGCCATGCATCTTCGATCTGACATGATTAACATGGGCATTTGATTACAATCTAGAAAAATGTAGCCTTCTTCACAAGAGGTTGGAGTGGATGAAAAATTCCCTAAGAAAACTAGTACAGATGAATTTAAAGGAGAAATGCTTATGGATTGTAACCATATGAATCAAGCAACCAATATGGGGTGGGGGGTGTATGTCATGAAATCCTCCAAAATTCCTTCAGAAATCGTAGTACATTGTCATTGTAAACTTGGGAAAAGCTGCCAACAACTGAACTCCCTTATGGTTAACATTTAATAGGAAAGGAACATCACCTCGATATACAGCTTCTTTAGGCATGTAAAGCATCTCAGGAAACTGACAACTTGGTCCAGGTTGGGGCTGATAGATTCTAGTGCCAAGACCTTCACTATGCGCAGAATCTGGGTGAAGCTTTTCTAGATGACAGACGAACATACATCTTCAAAATTAGAAATAATGTTGATATCAAGAAGGAGAGGTAGAAGGCGACTGTTGTACCTGAAAGTATTTGATAGTCGAGTAGCCCACCACTGTCAATTTCGGCGCAGAAATGACATTGATTCTTGTTGGACCTTGTTGATCAACTACAAGTAATCTCTCAAGTGAAGGTGTGTCCTCAATGACCATATTGTGGTCCACCTTTTGTGATCTCTCATTGCAGCACCAGCAACACACATAAATAGTTTGGAGAGTCATGGAGGTGATGTGGAAGCTACTCAACCAATTCATCGCCTGAAGACGAAGGAACTCAAGTGCAGTACAGCCGCGGAGCAGTCGCTCCATGTCATCCTTTGGGATGCAAATAGCGACAAGCTCGAGGTGCTTCAGTCGTGGTAGAAAAAGAGCGGGCGCGTCATTAAGGGGGGAAATGGCAGTTCATGAACTTGGCGAGGCGCAGCGTGGGCGTGAAGCGGAGCGCGGACGTTGGCAGCGAGTGCATATGCCCATCATTAAAACTGAGCTCCTCGAGCTGATCTAGGGCGGGGGATCGGAACCACTCGTCAAGCTTGGCTCGGTCCTTGCCATTGGAACGGAACTTGCCCATGATAAGGCCTCTGATTGGGCCATGGTGACTGCCAAGGATCTGGGAGAACGCATCCAAGCTTTTGCGATAGCCATGGCAGAGCTCGTGGGCGTCGAGGAGGTCGAGAGGGGTGGAGAGCCATAGGGGGCGCCACCGCCGGGAAAGGGCGGTTGTCCTCGCCCCATATTTGATTGGGAGGAGGGATATGATGACTGTCAACATATCATCGGGGAGGCTACTGATGAAGTCTAGGCCTGCTGGAGTCGCTTGCGGTTCTTTCTCAACCTGCCTCCGCTTGTTGGTAGCCTCGTTCTCCACCTCGTCGGCGGCGACGGAAACCTCTGTCTCCATATTCACGCCGTGCTCCAATGCTTCAGCAGCCCCAGCGTCGCCACTCCCTCCGATGGGGCGCTTCGGCGGCATCCTCATACACTGACGGCTTTGAGGACTGAGAGCGGCATCGCGGATGTGGGCAGAGAGATAGGATTGTGTGTGTGGCGAGGATGGGGGGTGCGGCCGCTCGGGCGCGCCATTAATACGGACCAGTGGGAGCGAGGCGGGCGGCGGTCGAAGGCTGTCTCGCTTCCCGGTGAGCCTGTGCGGCGGACTTCTGGCATTCCTATACGATCATTTCACATAGCTACTCGCACGCCTCCCGGTGACACTGCGCAGCAAAAACACCTCCCGTCAATTCACACACCTACACGCACGCGTCCCGGTCTGCCTGTGCGACGGACTGCTCGCATGCGTCTCGTCAACTCACGCCTGCTCGCACGCCACACGGGGCTCGTGGCATGTATATTTTTTTTGTTTTTTGATGATTCATTCTGCCGCTTTACTGCTTAACCGAAGCATGGCACAGTCTAACGCACACGGTCCGAATAAATATTCCGTATGAGATATTGGTTGCCAGTTATTAACAATCTCCTATTTGTAAGTAGATTATATCAAAACTTGTCTCAAATTTGACAAAAAAAAATACAATATCACAGTCTACTGGTGTCCGTATATGACACCACGATAAGTTTCATGAATTTCAACTAAGTTTTGGATTTACTGAATTTTAAAAATCAATATTCTCAATGTTTTGAAATTTCTTTCACGAGGAAACATGCACCAAGGGACACACATATGATTTTGCAATCCATTTTGGTGCACATGTAGCTCAAATTTTATTTTTGCACATTAAATCCCTAGGAAATCAATCAATGTATAAAACGGGTCGAATGATCTCTGTTTTTTTTAACTTTAACACGACAATCCTTTGGTCACATGTTCACTGCAGAAAAAGTTTGACATGCCTCAGAGTGGAGGTGGTGGTCCGGATATGTGTGTGTGTGTGTGTGTGTGTCATAACCTCGCTCCATGTGGGGACTTTCTGGTTCCCGAGGTAGGTGCCACATCAAAGTTGTGCATTGGTATATTCAAACACCACGCAATACCATGCAGGTAGGTGCCACAGAAGATTAATTCTTTTAGGGCTGTGTTAGGGTAGGAGTATATATATATATATAGTACGTGTCGAAGGGGAGATGGGACCAACATATACTAGGTGTCACACATGAACCTCACTTTGTGTGGGGACTTTGCGGTTTTTGAGGCAAATGCCACATCAAAGGTTGTGCATTAGGTATTCAAAACATCACAACCATACACCTCTCCATATATATGTTTTGGCACACATGCAAGCGATAGTGGTTGTCCTGTGGCACTAACTCACGTGGTTATCGGCGATGCTTCCATCTGTCGGCCCGCTTGGTCCATCACTTTCACCGACAACGAGAGAGGTTAATTATTTTGACTTAGGAGGGGATTAATTTTTTGCTTGTCTCGCGATATAGGCGAGATTACATATATAATAGCGCATGTGTACACATGAATCCATCCCGCTGGATCGAGGGGGGGGGGGGGCGAGCACACGACACGTCATGAACCTCTTGCTCTGTGTGGGGACCTGTGCGATTTTGAACGCATGCACCACATCAATGTTGTGCATTAGGTATTAATTCAACACATATGCATGCATCACGCACCTCCATAAATATGTTTGGGACACATGCATGCAATGGTTATCTTTGCACACTCTCACTCGCTTGGTTATATATGGGCGACAAGCCTATATATATTTGTGGGCCCGCGTGGACGTCCATCATTTTGACCGACGATGAGAAAGGTTACTAGGGTGGGTCCTTCTTCTTTGGTTTGTGTTACCGTATAGTAGTAGGTCGATCATTCTAGGCCTAATTAAGTTTGAGCGCATGCATGCTATGCATCGTGAACCCTTGATCAGTGTGGGGATTTTATGGTTCCAAAGCATGGTGCCACATCAAATTTGCGCATTGTGTATTCAAACACCACACACACCACTTCCATACATAATTGGGCCGCATGCACAGAGTGGGTTTTGTCTTCAGACAGTACTCCCTCGCGAGTTTATCGACGACAAGCTAGCCCATTTTGCGGGGCCGTGTGGACGTCCATCACTTTGACCAACAACGAGCGAGAAAGGTTGTACGATCAAGTTGGATTCTGTTTGGTCCGTGTTACAGTACGTCTTGGTGAGATGCCCTCCCCGCGACACGTGTGTGTGTGGGGGGGTACTTCGCACTACCCGCAACCTCCGTGGGGTCGGGGAAGTCTGGTTATTTTGCGAGCCACACGTGCCACATCAAAGTTGTGAATGGTATAGTTAAATATCACACCACACCCTTTTCATACATATAGTATAGGGCCACCCGCAGGTGGTTCGTATGTGGTCTCACCCATCTCCCGCCACAAGCACACATTTGTGGGTCGGGACACGGTCCACCTTTGTTCGGAAGCGAAAGGGGAAGTTTGACCATATATATGATGGACTCCTATAGGTTTTGTGTTACGGTAGGGTGAGATTTCAAACCTAACTATCTGGGGGCATGCATTCGCAGCTAGGATTCCCTTACTGCCGACACGAAGTGGGGTTCGTAGGGGGTGGCTGACTAGCAATACTGTGTGCTTTGTGCGACAGGTGCCACATCAAAGTTGTGCATTGGGTATTCGAACATAAAAACACCCTTTTCATACATATATTTGGTCCACATGCAAGCGTGTTCGTGTTCTGACCCTTTCCCACGTTATTCTTTTTGCCAAATTTATAAACAGCACACGAGTTGGATGCAGAAACCGTGTGCGATTGGGTACGCAACAGACACGGTTCGGTCAGACTACCCATGTACCATGCCTGTGCCCCTGCAGTCACTCACATCAGCACAGTAGATTGGGCTCCATGAGGCTTGTCTCCCGCTCTCAAAAATATCTACTGCCTCGTAATCTCGAAAATATCTACCCGCGTAGAGGGTTTTTCTGTTTGATAGCACACGATTCGTATGTGTGGACCGTGTGTGATGTCTGTTACTCCCGCTCTGCTTCAATCAGTTGATCCAAATTTTCAGTAGCCCCAGATATTTTTGAACTGGAGCCCCGGCATTTTACTCCTGCCTGCATCCCTCGCAATCTCAAAAATATCTGCTTAGCTAGAGTGGTTTTCTATTTGATAGCACACGACTATTATGTTTTAACCGTGTGTGATGTTCGTTACTCCCACCCCGCTCTACTTCGATCCCTTGATCCAAATTTTTGGTAGCCCCGCCATTTTACTCTCGCCTAGTAAAATTTTCAGTACCCGCGGCATTTCCTCAAACACCACCTTGGACCCCCTCCACACACACACCCCAAATCCTTCGCTCAATCCAAATCCCCCGCTCACACACATACACACCACCCCTCCCTCGCTCCAAACCTAGCTAGGTCGCCACCGCCGCGCTGCCTCTGCCGGTCTGCCCATGCAGTTTACCCATAGATATACATACCCTAGCCGCCCTGAGTTTCTTAGATGACGCATGTGAAATGCCCCCTTTCCCAGAGATCCCCATCCCCACCCCCTCCCCCACTCCAGAGCGTCGCAGCCTAAGCCCGGTACGCTTCCCGGGGAGCTCGAGGAGCGAATGGCCCAAAAGAGCTTTACCGTGGCCTCTTCGCCCGACGTTGGCGAGGTGGCCGCCGAGGAAGCTGACGACGATGACTGGACCTGGATTGAGCCTTTCAATCAGTGGGCTAGAGTATTCTGGCATGTCGCGGACGCCGGCTACGACATCGAGGTCGTCGACACCGACGGCTTGACGCGGGCTATGTCACAGTTTAAGTTGCCCACCCCCAACCCTTCAGGTTCGACAACCGTCGATCTCATCGATGGCCCTGCCGCTGATCTCCTGCGGCTCGTTATGAACAATTTGCCATCCTTCATCACCATGGAGCCCCTTTTGTCATTTCTGAAGCACATGTTCTGCGATGCTGGCTTGGGATCCTCAGCTAGAAAGTCAAACCTCATCGACGGCGACCACGAGGAGGAGCCAATCTGTGACAAGTGAGGAAACCCATGATTTGTTTTCTCGAACCCCTTTTGTAGTGAGAACCGGTCCAGTATTTATTGCTATATTTGGTTGTTTGCACTACGCCTTGTTTATTTCTATGGTTTATGGTTGTTCGGTTCTTTGTAGTTAGCATATGTCAGTTTCAATTGGCATATTTGGTTGTTCGTAGTATGCCTTGTTTATTTCAGCTATTAACAGTGTGATGTTCTATATGTGCTAGTATGAACTGTGCAGTTCAATTTCATCAATATCAATTTTAACAATAGCTCTATGAATGACTATATTTGGTTGCTGTTAAGCATGTTGAACTCCCTCCGAATCTTTTTAGTTCGCATATAAGATTTGTCTAAAGTCAAGCCTCGTAAAGTTTGACCAACTTTATAGAAAAAAATACCAACATTCACAATATGAAATCAATATCAGTACATGTGTCATGACTTAAATTTTCATATTGTATAACTTTAGCATGGTAGATGTTGATACTTTTTCATATAAATAAGGTCAAACTTTATGAAGTTTGACTTCAGACAATTCTTATATGCAGAGTAAAAAGGACTGGAGGGAGTATTTACCACGCCTCCATTTGAATTAACAATGGCACTGTTTGGATACTCTAACTTAGCTAGAGGTTAGAGTTAGTTTCTAGCTCATGACAGTTAAAAGGGAGAAGAGAGATTGGTGGAATAGTTGATTGTATTGCTTGAGCCTCGTGGGCATATATATAGGAGTACATGGTCGTCTTGGAGTACAAGTTAAGGTAGAATAAATCCTATGCTATCCTACATTTCCTAAATAACAATGATACTCAACAATGACTAACCCTGAACTAACTCTAGCCAAAGAGGTGTTTGGATGACAGTGTTAGATTGACAATAAATGCACTAGGAGAACTAGCCCCAATCAGCACCTCTTGGGTGGGATAGTTGTTTTGGGTGGGTTAGACGCAACTAGCTCAAACTAGCCCTCGTGTTTGGATACTTTAGGGCTATTTGAGCCCAAACTAGCCCAAACTAACTCTAACCCATGGATCCAAACATGGCCAATAACTAGTGTACTTAGACCTGCACAATACAAGTTTGAATGACTATGTTTGCTTGTCTTTAAATATTAGGCCTGTTGCAGTTAATAACACACCTTTCCACTTCTTGTTTTTAAATATTAGGTTTTTAACAATTTGGTCTTGCACATGTAGGTCCTGCTGTGAGAGGTTTTGACCCACTGTTAGACCCTTTTTGCATATGTGGAAATGAGTTGTCCATGAATATCAGTCAAGTCAAGAAACTCAGAAAGATTGTTACGATAAAGAAATTAGCGACAAAAAACAACAAGATCTTTGTCTGCATAATGAAGAAGACATCAGTTCACTACAGGATGGTACTAACTGTTATACCTTGTCTTTTTAATTCCTTTGCGCCATTTCAAATCTAGAGAAGATATTTATGCATATCCTTGTTTTCAGGCCTTTCCAAAGTAGTTCACTAATGATTACCTCTCAAACCACCTGTATGGTCAGGAGGCGAGGAAGGTATTCATACAACACCCACGGTTCAATATTGAAGTGTTCCTGAAGAGGACGAAGGATGGACAGGCGCTGGCCTAAAGTTGCAAAGACCTTCAACATCAATGAAGGCTCAATACTCGCCTTCCGCTTCAGCAGTTTTCCAGATGAGATCCATCTATCTATGTACCGTCTATGATGCTAATTTCAAAAGGTTATAGATGTTGCATGTGAAACTTGGTGCTGGTGCAGTTGTGTAATGGGGTAGCTGAGTGCTGAAGCTATATGATGTTGTACTCTGATGTATTTCAATTATGAAATCCTGCTTCCTTAATATGAAAATGAAATATATTGTGTGCTTAATATGAAATGTCAATTAGATTAATAAATGGATTATTAATAATAAGGCAATTAGCCTGCTAATTGGGTTTTTTCTATTGCAAACGGTTATTGAGAAAACACCGTGGGCGATGACCTCAGGCAACGCACACAGTTTCTAGGAATAAACCGTGTTGGACAATGAACAATCACGCACGATATCCTCTTGAAAACTGTTTGCGTTAGGCCACCTTGCGCAAACGTTTACCACATGAAAATTGTGTGTGATGGACAGCCTTTGCCACACAGTTTCTTCTACGCACCGTGTGTGATGCATTCAATAACACAAACGATAAAATTGTTATTATCATGTGCAATGGCAACGCTATCACAAACGATTTAATGGGGAAATTGTGTGTGATGTACCTGCGAACAGAAACGTTTTCCTTGGAGTGACTATGTGGGATATATATACGAATGGAAACGTACTTCTTGGATTAACTGTGTGGGATGTACATACTAACGGAAACATATTCCTTGGATTGACTGTGTGGAATGTACATACAAACGGAAATGTTTAGCCGGAACTGACTGTGTGGGATGTACTTACGACCGAAAATGATTTGGCTTGTATAATTGTATTTTTTAGCACAACTGTACATATAACCGTATTTGATCGCTCGCCCGTCGCACACGACCTCATTTTGTCGAGCGTGTGTGCTAGGAGGGCCTATCCCCGACGGTTTCTGGGTCGTGTGGGAAGGACCCCCCCTATCGCAGTCACTCACTTGGCGACGGTTCGAAACGCCACCGCGGAAAGGGGTTAAAAATCGTTTGTATAGCTCCTTGTTGTACCAGTGATAGTTGTAAAATGGTCAGAGAACTGTCTACGTGGTGTTTGGAAATATATGCAAACTAGCAAGATGCCCGTGCGTTGCACGGAACATCAAGATGCATTTTTTTACAAAGCACCTGTTGTGATTGACCCATGCAGGAGTAATCCCATGTGTAAAAACTAATGATATCTCAAGAATTTCATCAAAAAAATGGTATCTCGAGAACTTCATCGAAAAAATGATATCTCAAGAAAGATGAGAGATAAGGTGAGGAGGAGTGGGGCGCGGTGGTGATTGGTGGTTGGACTTAGCAGAGGCATGGGGATGGACGACGCCGGCAACGGCCACCATGCCAGATTGTTCCAGAGGCTTCCTTTTTTAATTACTCAACAATGAAGTTGTGGGAGATAAGGATGAACGAGAGAGGTGCGGGTATCCTTTTGCAAAATTGCCATAGTTTGTTTTCTATCTGTCATATATATATCGGACGGTCTGTATTGCAAGATGGCAGGCACACCATCATCACCAACTTTGTTTTTTATAAGAACTAGCAAGATGCCCATGCGTTGCACGGAATATCAAGATGCATTTGTATGAGTAGTTTATCTTGTGGGAGAAAAGGATGAACGAGGGAAGGCCTTATTTGCAAATGTGGAGAGGGGAGTGGGTATCTTTTTGCAAAATTGCCATAGTTTCCTTCCTATCCGCCAGATATAAATCGGACAGCCTATATTGCAGGATGGCAGGCACACCATCATCACCAACTCTGTTTTTTACTCCCTCCGTTTCTTTTTTGTTTGCATATAAGATTAGGTCAAAGTCAAACTTTGTAAAATTTGACTAGCTTTCTAGGAAAAGATATCAACATCCACACTATGAAATCAATAATATTAGATGCATGATGAAATTAATTTTCATAACATATAAATTTAGTATTGTAGATGTTAATATTTTTTTCTATAAAGTTAGTCAAACTTTACAAAGTTTGACTCTGATCAAATCTTATATGCGGACTAAAAAGAAACGGAGGGAATATAAGAGTAGAGAAAAGTAGAGAGTAGAGATAGAGAGTAGAGAGTAGAGACTAGTAAAAGAAACAGAGGGAGTACTAGTAAGTACACCATCTATTGCTTCGTGTGCTACTCTTGCGCTCCATGCGACGGGCGCAACATCCCCTACAGCCACTCCTGTTTCATGGACGGCCTGGTCGATGCCTGCAAGGTGCCCTGCGTCTACAAGAGTTTCGGCTGCGAGAGGTACGTCGACCAGCACTCGCTGGCGGAGCATAGTTCCAGATGCACGCACGCGCCCTGCTTCTGCTATGAGTGCACGCCGCCGTTTGAGGGCTCGCCGGCGAGCCTCGTGCATCACCTCACGGCACCGTCTGGCAATCACTACTGGCCCGCGGTGAACATCAAGTACGAGACATGCTACCTGTTCGCCGTGCCGGAGTCGCTGGAGGATCACCACCGCCTGCTAGTCGCGGAGGAGGATGGCAGTGTCTTCCTCTTGGCCGTGGGCACCGGCAAGGCTCGCGCAGGCCGCCGCCCCGTCTCTGTAGTGTGCGTCAGGGGCAACGCCACTGACGCTGACACGAGGCCGCTGTACTTGTGCGTGCTCACTGTTACTGCCCCTCTGGCGTACCAGGGCGACCTTGACGCCTCCCTCACGCTGAATGGGACTGTGCCGAGCTTCTCCGTTCCCGGCAATGTGGACATGGAAGAGGCCTGGTATGATTTTCACCTCAAGATGATTCACGGGGACTCCAAGGAGGTTCACCTGGGCGCATGCATTACCAAGTTAACTGTTCATCATTAGTCTTCGCTCAATGTAAGCCGTTGTCTAAGCATGTGGACACTTCTTATTTATATAGTATAGAACCTTCCATGCATGATCTTGCTTTATTAGAGTATCGCGCTTGAATAAAAGTGTATCCATTTATGGTTTAGTCTAGAATCTTCCATGTATGCTTTTGCTCCATTATTAGAGTTCTCGCTTGCCATTTATGAGATTAATTGTGAATTTTTACTACAGTAATGGGGAAAGACTTATGATGAACCATTTCTTACATCTCCTCTGCCCCCTCCCAAGTCATCATGATTTACATTCATGGTAGTCTAGAAAAAATAAACAAAATCGATACTCAAAAAATAATTCTTAAAGATCATTTCTTGCAAAGCACAATAAGTGTTATTTCTTCAAAAGTTTTGGATGCAGGTTGAACAGTTGAACGCTTTTGTTTGCAAAAGATACTTTTTTATCTATTTAGCCTACATGTACTATTCACCCAGATGCTTGTGAGCTCTAGAGAAGAAATAATATCCGAAGAAACCTATTGATACTCGTTACACATGAGATGACCCCCACATACTTTGTCAAAATAAACAACTCCCCGATCAATGCATTTCATTGTTCCGTGCAACGCACGGGCACCTTACTATATATAGTACAACCATAAATTTAACTAACATTATGTATAGTACGATAAATTCTCATGCATGTCACCAAAAATTATATCATTGAAAACTATGTTCAAATGTGAATCCAACGATATAGTTTTTGTTGACATGCACTAGCATTTTGTTAGTTAAATCTTCAATCAAATTACATGGGGGACTAATAAACCACGACGGAGGTAGTACTAGTGTAGAGGGCGGCGCTGCACGGGAGTCTTACCCCGCTCCGGCGTGGCAGTAAAGTCGTCATATCACAAAACCCCACCACTCCTAGTAATAAGTGGCATGGTAAAATAAACGGACAAGCAACCATCACATCCATCTGTCCTTTTTGCATTTCATCTGTCTGCATTTACTTTGTCTGGTTCATCTCGCACACTCGATCCCTAGCTATTACTCCTAGTATCTCTACCTACTACTCCTAGTACTCCTAGCAGTAGTTATCAAGTTGGAATTCCAATTACACGACACAACTTGTTAGGCAAAAAATTCGATACAGGGTGTACGAAGCGGTTTGGGAATTTGCATGCCTCCCCGACCAGTGAGATACTCCATACAAAGTACGATAGAGAAACAACCACAGAGAGAAGGAAGCTAAAGTAAACATTCAAATGAGCATTTTTGTATTTCTTTTGCATTGAATCGTTTCACAAGCTTGACTAGTGATGTTCTTCTACTTTTACAAAAACCGCATCTTAATGTTAAAACGTGCATTTACACGTGTGTGTGTGTGTGTGTGTGTGTGTGTGTGTGTGTGTGTATACATAATAGTAGTAGTACAGTCTACAAGCATATATAGAGAGAGACGTGTACTGCGATATATAGTTAAGTTTGTGCTATATGCACGTACTTACAAATGCTTACGGATACACAAGGTTTCCAAACTTTTCCTTTTAGCTCGTTTCAAAAAAAACTTTTCCTTTTACATACTTAATTAACGGCGCTAATAATTCCCGAACGTTCGGGATTTATCATTTCCGTCCCAAAACTAATGAGATCGCCTTACGACACTAAATTATTCCTAATAAAAGCCACGACACTGGGTGGAGCGCTTGCGGCACGCCACGAGTGCCCTGGTGCGTGGCCGTTTCCCAGCCCGGCGACACAACGCCTCTTCCTCGGCCTCGCAACTCGTGAGGTGCTAATTGGCGGCTTGCCGGTGGGCGAGCGCGATCTCACCGGTCTGGTTATCCGGCGCCAATAGGTACTCCTCCTCGCTAGAAGCGTGCACCCGGTCCACGTACCGCCAAGCGTAGATGAGGCGCTTGGGCCTGACTGCACTCAGGGCTTTGGCACGGGCGTCCTCCGCCACCAACACGGCCCTCGCACGAGCCTTCTGCCAAAGAGCCAATTGCCTGACTCTCTCGGACGTGACATAGGCCTCCCAGGTGGCATGCCTTGCGGCGCACTTCTCTTCCTCGGCCTTCTTCTTCGCCTCTCTTTTGGCGCGCTCTGCCGGAGGCAAAGTCTCCCACAAGGCGACCTCCATTTCTTTCCAAAGGACCTCCAAGCTAGGGGGCTCGGCGGGCGGCGCGACGTTCTCCTCATAGCGGGGAGCCGACACGTCCTCTGATGCGCGTGGTGGCGAGAGTGGGAACGCCGACGCGTCCACCTCAACGCGTCGCAGGGAGGAGCGGAACACCGACGCGTCATCCTCCACAGGTGGCAGTGAGGAACGAAACACCGACGTGTCCTCCTCGACTAGTGGCGGTGAGGAACAGAACGGCAATGCATGACCCTCCGCGCGGGGTAGCGAGGGGCGCCTAGGGCTTGGGAGGGGCGATGCCATGGTGGTCGACGGGTCCTTAATTGAGAGGGAGCAGGAGGAGATAAAGGCGATGAATGTGAGCGTTCTTCCGACTGCCGTGGGAGGCGCAGTAATTATAGTGAGCAATGCCACATCTACATAAGATATGTTGCGTGATTAATGTAACAGCTATGTGGGCATATTTTTGTTGGAGTAAATTACGGGGGAGGGTAGGGTGGAAATATTACTGGTCACAATGGATTGGACGAGCGCGGGGGGAGGAGAGTCATGCATGCAGATTGTTTTCACATGGGGAGGAGTGGCGGGACTACCGGAGGGAGACAGAGAGTCAAGCATGCAGATTGTTTTCACACATGATGGAGAGGAAATGATTTGGAAATTTGTGAAGAACGAGAGCATTAATTGAGTACTTTTGCAGACTACAAAAACTATTCCACCACCTCTATCTTCGTAAAGAGTAGGTGAGATTTTTGAATCAAGCCCTTTAAACAAGAAGGGAGGTAGTAGTAGTACTCTAACCTTGTTGTGATGACTATATATGACATGGCAATATCATTACGCACCTGGACGGAGGAACTAGTCTGCATAGTGCATATAAGTTTTGTCTGAAGTCAAAGTACCTCTACTTTGACCAAACTTATAGAAAAATGTATCAACATTCACAATGTCAAATCAATATTTTTATATTCATTATGAAATGTAGTTTCATAAAATATATATTTGGTATTATAGCTATTCATATTTTAAGTATAAATTTGGTCAAACTTTGCAAACTTTGACTTAACACAAATCTTACGCGGAGTAAAAAGGACCAGAGGGAGTATCATGCATGCGGAGTAGGAAAAAATATTGCTCATTTATAGCCGTCCGAAGTTTCAAAGGGCGCGACCGCGCGAGGGAGGCGAAGGTCATGGGAGGCGCGACGGTTGACGAAATTAAGTGAATGTTAGATGCACGCGCCGGCAAGGCGTGCGAACACGCAGAGGCTATACCGTCAGGCCTACGATGTGGGTCTACTAGACATGACATCTAGTGGGTCCCGCATAGTACTCGAGAACTCTTTGGGGCCATGCAGCCATTTATCCACCAGGCAAGCCACCACCCCACGCCATTCGCACGCCCTACTCGTCCCCATCTTCTACCTTACAACAGTTCGCTCCCAGTCGTCCCGTCCATTCAGATTACACCAGTTCCACTTCTCCTAACCAGCCTCCCATGGCCTCCCAGATCTCCATGATCGGCGGTGAGTACAAGGTTAGAACCATCACCGGCGATGAGTTCATCGTCATCTACAAGGTTAGATCCGCGACGGTGGAAGCATGCCTTGGTCGCTTCCTACACATGTTCAAAAGTTCAAAGGATGAGTGGGTCGCTGGGCTAGATGTTGAGTACACCACAGTCCTGGAAAAGGAGAAGCTTCTAAAGGTGGCAGAGATGAAGAAGCCCGCCATGATCCAGGTTTGCGTACATAACATGTGCTTGGTCTACCACATATGCCATGCCGATGTTAGGTGCCAGGATTTTGAGTTCTTCCTCAAGGACAAAAGAGTGAAATTCGTTACTATAGACTTTACGAATGACAGGACAGTCCTGGATCGGATAGGCCTCATTGCAGGCCAGCCCTTCGATCTCCAGAAGGAAAGCCTGGTGTCCTCCTCTCAGCCTTCAATGCTAACCCTGGCAGCAGCCATGGTTGGTCCTTCATATGCTAAACTGAAGAAACCTCACCCCAAGTTTCATCATGCATGGGAGTCGAACACAATAGATGAAGATCACATCGTGTACGCAGCAACGGATGCCTACCTTTGCTTAAATATCTACAAGGGTTGGATGAAGAAGCAGAGCCCAGTGTCTGGTTCAAGCAAAGAAGTGTCAGAGACGAGGAAGAGGAAGAGGGACGAGGATGAAGTCGAGGACGTGGACGAGGACTCCGAGTAAGGTGGCAGTGCCGTTGCTCATGCTAGTTCTACTGCAGTGTCAAGCAGACTAGTTGCTTAGTTTTATTTCAGGGGTGTGTCATGCTGAGCCCCCAGCAGAACTATGTTATGTTCTTTCTCGTTATTTGAACTCTTTAGTACGTACAGTAGTACTACTAGTATGTCTTACTACTGTTCTTCTTGTAGTTGGTACTACTACTCGTATCTTTGCGTTCCTACTGTACTTAATACGTACTAGTAGTATAATTTGGGTCAATCGATTTGTGAAAGAAGTTCGACAGAGCAAAGGAAGAAGGCGGCAGAGAAGCTACCCCAGTATCTATATTAGGGTGACAGGGTACCCATGATCTATCTTATGAGTGTTGGGTGTGGAATGCAGTTCGCCAGAAAAAATGGATCATGCCCGGGGTTAAACGGATGGTGGGGGTGGGGGGAGCATGGCGGTGGCAGGCGACTCAGGGGAGGGCGGGCCGGCGGCGGCAGGCGGTTAGGCCTGTGGCGGGCTGGCGGCTCGATGGTTGAGAGAGAAGATGAATAGTGCATCATTTTCGGAGGTTGAAGAAGCCCTTCTGGTCGTCCATGTTGTATCCAACGGCTCACAAGAGTCGACTGACCCAAATTGTTCCTTCAGATTGCATGATCCACGTGGAATTGAAGGTCTCGAGGGTAGATTCCACGTCCGCACCCAGTTTGCGGGCTCGGCGCGGGCGCGACCGGCTTCCGCCGCGACAGCCACCATGCGAGCCTCCTCCGCGCGGGCGGAGACGCCAATGACACACTAGCTCCTCCTCGCCGGCGTGCTGGAGCACGTGCTCGTCCTCCTCCTCTTTGTAAGCTGCGGGCATAGACGCGGCTCGACCTACTCGCGTGCTTGGAAGTGCGGCGTCATCTCAAGGAGGGACTGCAGACGATGTGAGGGGTTCAGATCCTCTGTAGTACCGTACGGTGCTGTAGTGCGGATGACATGTGGGGCCGGGTCCCACATGGCAGCGATAGTACTGCACCGTACAGTACTCAGCGACTGTACGCATGAACGGCGGTGGCGGCATATTGATGAGTGCGCTTATGGGAGCTTGGTGAGCATGGTTAATAATATAGCCAGCTGCTGGCTATAACATGTTGCCACGTCATTTATAGCCAATGTAATAGCTAACACGTATAATAGTTGACTATAAGAAAGTACTACTTTGTCAACATATGTCCCACCTTTCACTCTCACAAAGCTTCTTGGAGCTCGTGCTATAGCCGGCTGTAAGTGTACAGCTCGCTTCCCTTCTCTCTCCTCTTCTCTCTCTTCCACCTCAGCAATAATACTATATTTAAATCCTTACAACCTACTTACATCATCTTATTATACTTGCTCTTATAGGGTTGGTCAAACTTAAAAGAACACCGTACTAGTACACGTAATCCTGTGCAAGCACGTGCATCACGGCCACGCCTATACACCACATTTGTTAGCACAGCATCGATACGGAATCATGTGCAAGCGCGTGCACCGCGGCCGCGCGGTCGATCGAAAGGTGCGTCATGGTGTCGCGCTAGAAGGACATCGACCAAACCTTTTTGTGTGTGTGAAAACAATCCACGAATATTACTCTACTTTTTTTTGCTGGAAAAGTTCCTCACGCTACAATATTTCCATATATTTGTATTTAGTTTCAGTTCGTGATTATTTGGATTTGGGAATTTTAGGTGCCCCCTACAAAAAAAATTAATAGAGATTCGATGTGTGTAATGGAGAGAGAACGCGTGTATGTGTCTACATGTGTGTTGTCGTGGAAGGGCAATGTGGAGACGGTGTGTGTGTGTGGGATAGTCATAGAGAGGGGTGAACGTGCAAATGATCAGTATGACTGAAACATAGAGATATACTGAGCTGTTGTGTATACATGAGAGAACGGTCTTCTATTTGTGTTTTGTGTGTGTGTGTGTGTGTGGGAGGAGCATCCGTCACATAACAACCACCTCTCTCGATTCGATCGTCCCTCACACAATCGCATGTAACACATGCATCAACGCACACGTTTTGACACCCTCACCCAGCCCCTGCCGCCTCAAGGCCCCTACATCGCTCTCTATCTCGCACACACAATCTCTTCATGAAAACCCTATTTGGCATGCATGTACCTCTCTGTCACATACACACCATGTACCACGCACACACATATTTCTCTCTCGCTATGTCTCTTTGCCTAGTGAACACACTCCCCATAGTCCTATCTTTGTATCCCGCACACGATGTCTCTATATTGCTTAAACATTGACGCACACGATGTATCTATCTTGCACCATTAGCCTCTCTCGCATGCTCACTATGCACACACATTCTCTCCATAGGTTTGATTTCTCTCAATATTTGACACACACACAACCCCTCCCCCCCACAGACACACCACTATCCATCCCCATCCAAGGTTATATAGCGACCCCTGTCGCTTGTGCTTATCTGCACCCCCACATGCACACCACCTTGATCTTCAAGGAGGGCATCAGGAAGAACGAAGACGATGACCAGACCGCACTAGAGACCGCGGGGCCATTTTGAAGCATGATGATGTGGCGACGGCTGAGTAACTCCTCCCCCCCCTCTCTCCCTGTCGATCCCTCCCGCACAAAATTATCAATCCCTCAACCCACAAGATTCCCCTCTATTTCATGTTCTTTTGAGCTCTCTCATCAAACCTTTTGTCTCTTCTCCTTCCACATGTACAAATCTCGATGCACACGCATCTCACTCCCTATATATTACATGTCTCTATCTTACTCACATACCTAACTTCTTCCTCTGTATACATCCCTCTCTCGCACACTTCCTCTCTCTCTCTCTCTCTCTCTCTCTCTATCTCCTACTCTCTCGCCCACATATATATACAATCTTTCCCATCCTCTGTCTCTTTCTTCCACTGGCTGTATATCCTGTGTGTTGAGCGCATGCATCTCTCTCCCGCCATTGTTCCATGCATCTCCACAAACTCTCTACGTTTCATTCACACATTGGGATGTGTTCTGAAAATTGCTTTAGACTGGATCATGTAGAGTTATGGTTGGTTTTGTTGCATCCAACAAATTAATAACTATGAAATGCATTTAGATTTTCATTTGAGTTGGATTATGTGAGTTTGAGCATATTGTGAAGTACTGTAGACCTGGTATTCATCTTGGAATTCAACAACGATTCTAAATATTGAATTGTACAAACCATTACATTCGAAGTCAATAGCTTAATATATTTATTTCGCAGTTACAACAAATAATTAATGGAATGACAAACTAAGAAAACAGATGTGTACTCCCTCCGTTTTTATTTAAGTCCGTGTATTAGCATTGGTCAAAGTCAAGTTTTGTAAACTCTGACAAAGTTTATAAACAAAAATATTAACATATACAATAACAAATCAACACCATTAGATTCATTATTAAATGTACTTTCACATCATACAGATTTATTATGGTAAATGTTTATATTTTTTCTATAAACTTGGTCAAACTTTAGGAAGTATGACTTCAGTCAAACCTAATATGCAGAGTAAATAAAATCAGAGCGAGTACTAGTAGTACTCCTAGCTGCTCAGCCCAATCGCACAACACGTCAGACGGGGAGCAGGGAGTACTAGTACAGTGTTACAAATTTTCAGGTCGGCGGCAAAATCTCCCGCTTCCATCGAGATCTCCCGCGACTCAGATTCGACCAATGCAAAGTTACCATCATACCCTTGGTCGAACAGGCCGACGGATGCTGGTTGGTCGGGGGCTGTTTTGGTAACTTCACGTTCACCCCAACCATCCAACCCCACCCCGGCACCCAGAGTACTCCTCATTACTCCCCATTTTCTATCCCCACCGCAAAATAGACTTCTCCACGACACCGCAACACCTTCCCTTCGTGCCCCTCCCCTTCTTCATCGGCGCACTCATCCACCACAGCACATCTGCCTCATCGACGATGTCGTACGCCGCACTGGAGCCGGTCCGCCGTCACCGTCGTACACGGAGCCGCTTCCCCAGCGCCGTCTTCCACGGTCTCGGATCTGCTTCCCGGAAGCCGACGCCAAGCGCAGCAGCACCACCGTCGTCGACAATGAACTGACTCCCGTTGCTGACCATGATGCACAGACACCGCCGCGACCTTCATACTCCTCCTCGATTGGTAATGTGTATATTGATTCTCTAAGTAGTACATGTGCAGTTCCGATTATGTTCATACCTACCCTTCTAATTTCCTAGCTGCTATTGTTCCGGTAATAGTAATTGGTTATAGCTTGCATTGTCCAACAGAATATCATCTTGTAGTTGTGCGTCGCTCCTGTATTGCGTTGTGCTTGGGTAGGTTCTTCATTTGTAACCAGTAGTGTCGCAAATGATGGAAAGTTTTTTAGAATAGCAGGGAGGTGACCCCCCTGTTCTATTCACTCAAAATGAAACCACAACGTAGTTCTAGCAAAGTTGAAGAGACACATAGTAGGAATGAAAAAATCACTCATGCTAACATGGCAGATGAGTGCTTTAATGTTGCCCACAAGATGCATGAGTATTACTATATTTTTCTTGCCATGTTGAGATTTAAAACTACGAATGCGAACATGCAGAGGAGCAATGAAGACCAAATACGGGATGTTGGGGACATCTTCAAGGAACGTCGTAAGTTAAAGAGGAGCTGCACCGAACCTGTAAAACGAGCTTTGGTAAGTAACAACCTTTCAATTTCTTTGACATTGAGAACCTGACTAGCAGTGGTGGATGTTTTGTGTGTCCTTGGTGGTTTCGTTAATGAAATCGGAGGGAGCCCCCTCTTTTGATCTTTTTTTTTACTTTGACATGGTATGTGTCTGGCAGCAGTAGTGAACACAGGACCAGACCAGGCCCTAGGCAAGCCCCGAGCCAAAAGCAGCGTCAAACCACGTTGTCTGCTTGGCTAGGGTTCTTGCCATGCAATCCAGCAGTGTGGCAGATTATTAAACAATAATAGGCAAGACAAAAAATTTCCTGTACACTTGATTAGGCTCTCAATCATTTGTAGGATCTCAATTTACTCAGTAGACCTACCATGCCATAGGATGAATCTTTTGTAATTTAGTGTTGAAGCTAGTCAGTTAAACGCGCCTACAGACGCCCTGGAGATCATCTGGTTACAGGTTGTTTTGCTACAGCAACCCTTGGCTTAGTGCACCCCTCTGCTGGTTTTTCTATTTCTCTTAGCCTTGTGTTCTTTGATGTATATGTCGTAGTTTCTGTAAGCTGGCTCTGTTTGATATGTAATAAGCACAGTCTTAATCATCCTAATGCTTTCCTTTTTAGCTTGATGTAGGAAGTGGGTGTTCTCACCTTGCAGTCTGTTTTTATATTACTCCTTTTGAATTTACTTCTCCTAGTCCTGTTTACCGGGCTTCTACTTAATGGATCTGGGGAGCTCTGACTATTGATCTAAAAAAGAAGTAACTTCTTCATGACAGGAAGCAGTTCCTACGAGGAGGGAAGTATGGTCAACCTCGAGATCATGTTTCCAAAATGAGGCTATATTACACACAAGGTGCCATTTCCCTAATGATGCCGGATTAGACACAAGGTGCAAATTCCCAGATGATGCTGGATTACTCACAAGCCAGGTGGAGTCATCAAGTTTTCGTGTCCTCGTTGCTCTAGTAAAGGCTGAAACAAAGCGTGCAGCAGCCCTTGAGAATGTAGCTGAGTTCCTGAAGAAGCGAAAAGACCAATTAGATGCTCTCTTCACCCAAGCCAAAGAAGAGATGGAAGAAGCCAGAAAGAAGCTAGCAGAGGTAGAGCAGGCTAGGCTTCTCCTGCTATCTAAAGTTGCTGTCAATACAAATTTTCATTCATAATAGCTAGGTTCAAATTTTTATCCAGTCAGCATGCCTGTTGTGATGTCCGTGCATCTACTGAGATGTATGTAAGTCTGTGATGCCTAGATGTGGCACAAAATATATTTTTCCGGGTCATGTAATAATAGCCATTACTTTCCGAACAATAACAGACGAACCATTGGACATGGTATAGTTCACACGCAAGCCCAACATTCCAAGTTCAACTTCCACATCAAACTCATGTTCACAGATATCTGCACATTCATAGATAATGTCCACAACCATGATTCACTTCAAAGCCAAAAAAATGTGAGGAGAGTTATAAATAAAGAAAAATCTCTAGTTCCTACTACCAGTGCGAGCACAAGTCAAGACCATACGTAATTAATTATTATTTGGACATTTTTTGACTAAACGTGAATAACTTCTGGAAGCAGGTATAATTTCTAATGCCGGTCGCGGCTGGGGTCCATGATGTTTTGAGACAAACCGGGAAACACACCGGGTGTCTATGTCGGCGATGCGGTGGTCGTAGCATTCATGGGTTCCGAGCGGCGGCGGCTCCCGTGGTCTACTATTCCTCGGTGTCGGCGGTGGCCGCGGACGTTTTGGCCACCTCCGCCAGCATGCTGCAGTTCTGCCAACATTTGCGTCAGATGGCGCGGCCAACCATGGTGCACTGGACGCCGTGGTCCCCCGTGTGCTGGAGTGCAGCAATTGGCCACTCCTATGCGAGCAGGCTTGGAGCATCGAGTTGATGCACCAGGGGCCAATTTGGAGCGGCGGCTTGCTCCTCCGCTTGCAGCCTCGCCCATGGTACTGACGGCCTGGGGCGGGGAGGGAGGTGGGGCAGCGAGTTGCCTGGCTCGTCGGGGCACCCAGCCGGCTTTTATGCTAGAGAACTCGTATTCCTGCTCACCGGATGCTATGGAGAGTGTGGAGAAAATGGTGCAAGGAGGATATGGTGAGCGGCGGTGTGGTGCGGTTCTTGCCAGGCGTCTGGCCTCGTTTAAATAGCGGGCGGACGAGAGGAGCCAACCGGCGTTGTGTTCTAAAATGCAGGCTGGCTCGCGGAAGGACGTGTTGCCGCCACACGCGTGAATTCAATGGAGGTAGGCGGGGCAGTCTGAAGATGGTTGCATGTGGCTAGGAGGCGTGTTCAACCTGGCGTGCAGCGAGTGGGGCCCTCTTGGCCGGCGCGCCGGTTCAATGCCTGCACTATGAGAGGTCGCATCTGTGTCAGAGCAATCACTCCCTCCGGTCCTTTTTTGTTTGGGTATAACAAAATCTCATTTTCGATTCATTTTTTACAAGTAAAATTCCTGGACAAAATTTGACCCAAAATGCGATGGGGACTAGTAAACCAGGACGGAGGTAGTAGTGATGAATTCCATTTTTGCTCCATACCAATCGTTCTAAAAACTAGTATAACGCGCCATTGAAAATCGGAACTCTTATCCCGCTAAAAAAATGATATTTTAAACGTGGCAACTCGATCAGTGGCGACTGGCGAGCCACCGCCTCCAGGTCATTCACCTGTGGTCCCCGACCATCAACTCCTACGGATCAAATTATCACGCGAACTGACTATTCCTACAAAGGTGCGCTCCACCACGTACCCGGTACCCGTGCATGCAGCAATCATGCACCTATGGGTTTATTTGTTTACCGTGCCTTACATAACTCTCATGTGTGCGAGACAGCGAGAGACCGACTGTATGCGTGCGCCTCTTCTCTTCGTATATGTACTCCAGCGTTTGTCTAGTGTCCAAAAAATAATCCTGTAATAACTAGCAATGTGCCAGTGCGTTGCAACGCATCCAAAGTAGAGTAATACATATTCACCAATTTGATAGAAAACAGTCTAGTTTTGATATACATATATCACTAAAAATATCTTATGTTTCACTCAAAATATATTCCTTTGGCTATTTTGATGAGATAAGGGAGGAATGTGGTTGGTTTCAAGATTCGAGAAGTGGGATATTGTTGCAAAAAGCCCATGTGTGAGAGAGAGAGAGAGGGAGAGAGAGGAGGAGGCCAGAGTGCGTGTGTGACAAAGACATGAAGAGTGTGTGTGCGAGAGGTATTACCATAAAATGAGGCGATAGTGTGCATGTGCACGATTGAGAGGGCGTGTCTCAAGAGGGGACGAAAAATCTACATAGATACAAGGAGCGAAAGTGTGCAGTGGATGGATAAACCTATCTAGAGGCTGGTCGATCAATGTTTGTGAGAGAGATACGAGTCAAGGGTGTGAAAGCGAGAGTTTTGTGTGTGAGGGAGAGGGACGGTAGTCGGTAGGGGGATCCAAAGCTGGAGTTGTGTGTGTGTGAGTGAGTGAGAGAGAGGGGGGAGAGTTTGTCTGATCGGTAAACAAATGAATAATGTCAGTTCTGGAACGGAGATGAAGACGGAAAGGAGACCCCAACAAACGATGTGTGTGCGGGAGAGAGTAATTATAGTGGTAGGAGTCATATCTAGAAAGATATAGGGTGCGTGAGAGAACCCCAGAGAGAAAGGCAAAGTGAAAGACGAGCGAGAGTGTGTGTGTGGCGGTGAAAAAAGAAAGCTTAGGTAGCTATAGTGATACCAGAGAACGATAGAGACGTGAGAGATAATGAAAACCATGTAATCTTCGAAGAGAGAGAGAGTGACACTTCTCGAGGGAGACGATAAGAGACCATGTTTGCAAAAAATGGAGAAGCATGTAGTGAGCATGCGGGTGAGATGGAGAAAAGAGAGTGATAGCTACATGAAGGAGCACGCGAGAGACCTAGAGAGAGATGGGCGTGAAACGAGATTCAAATATTTAGTTGTGCGCATAGAACATGTCAACATAAAAGGGATTCAAATATTTGAATTCCAGATGATGATACATGTAATTCATACTCGAACCAAAATTTGATCTATCAAACATGCATACTAATTTGAATTTGCGCGCGTGTATGTTATTTAATATATTGATATTACCGATCCATACATTTGAGCTGAACATAATTTGGTTTAAAAAAATTGAATTCAAAGTCAAAAATAATTTCGTTTCAAAAATTTAAATTCAACCTTATGATTTTGAGATCATTGCATTTGTAAATCATATTTTATATATAAAGGAGCAGAATTCATTGTTGTGCTTTTGAAAGTATATATATAAAAATGATGTATATAGATTTGTATTCGAATACAAAATGGATCCTGCCCGAAAAAAAATACAAGATGGATTCGAATTGAGTTGGCACGGTAAACATGAACTCTTTTTCTGCAAAAAATTGTACGAAGCGGGGAAAATCACAGTAACCGCCCGAAACCAAAATCTGCGAGATGGAAATTACTGCCTATCCCTGACATGCAAAGCCTATCGGCTCGATTTCTATAGGTTTCGATAGGGGTAGGCTTGTAATTTCACTCAAACATGACATAACCGCCTCCGCCTCTCACCTCCCCGGATTCATACATGGTGGGCACCAAAACACAGTTTCTCCTCGGCCGAAATCGCCTCTCACCTCCCCGATTCACACACGATGGTGCCAAAACAAACTCTCCTCGGCCGAAATCTCCGTAGGTAAATATTCGGTGTATGCGAGATTATCGTCCTATCCCCAACCAACTAATATTGCTGTGATGTAGGAAATTTTAAACGGGGCTAAGTTTGTAAATTTCCTCGCATTTGAGACAAGCGCGCCCTGAAGACATGGTTCCCCCCTACCTCTCTCCCTCCATTTCCCCATTCGTACTCCGTGGGTGCCAAAACACCCTTTCCACCGCAGTCTCCTCCGTCCGCCACCCCATCCACCATCATCCTCCTCCACCATGCCAGAGCTGATACCCCGACGCCGTTGTCCATTATAAGAGATAGACCTCTCTCATCCACGGCTTCGGACCAGGATCCTTGCATCATTTCCTCTCGCTTCATCCGCGCCGTCGTCCACCTTGCCGAGGCCGCTCGTACGACCGTCTCATCCACCGCGCCGGGATATTTCCCTCGCCACCATCGTCTTCCCTCTTAGATCTGCTTCCACGCCGCCGACAGCCATCGCTACCGCAGCACCCTCAACGCCTCAGTAGATGCTTACACGGCGCCACACCAGAGGCGGTACTCTTTTGTATCTGCTCAAGTTATTTATCTCAGCAAGAAAATAGATCGCCACTTCTTTACTGTGATTTCTTGTCCATCACTTAGAATCTTACTTGTTAATTGAAACCAAACATTGGTTGCGAAGTTGCCTTTGTCCGGTTTGCACCTTCAGATCCGCCATGGCACGCTCACCACTATATTCGCAATGCTTATGGTTTTCCCCTTTTATATTCCACATTAGCTTAAATGACAGTCGACTGAATTTCAAATTGGGGTCAGTCCATTTTTGGGAGTTCGCCGGAGGGAAGGAAGGGGCTCGCCGGAGGGCTGCCCCATTATCTATCTTAGGGTTTCGGGTGGGGACAGTGGTTGTGGGGGGCTGTCGTCGGGCTATGGTGGGGCCTCGCCGGAGGCAAAACTCGACGCGGGTGGGGGCTGGGGGTGGGGTTGGCTAGAGGGATGGCCGGGGGTGTGACGCCCGCGGCTCAATCGTGCACTAATCATACACGCAAATGCACACGATCAAGCCTAAGGACTCACGGGAAGATATCACAACACAACTCTAAAACATAAATAAAGTCATACAAGCTTTATATTACAAGCCAGGGGCCTCGAGGGCTCGAATACATAAGCTTGCGAACAAGCGTCAGCGGAAGCATCAGATATCTGAGTACAGATATTAAACAGAAACAGAAAGGCCTTTAGAAAAGCAGGGCAAAATAAAACACTACGATCGAAAGGCGCAGGCCTCCTGCCTGGGACCCTCTGATCCTACTCCTTGTTGTCAGACAACTCGTAGTAGTATCCATCCTCTAAGTAGTAGTAGTAGTCGATCGATGGGGCATCTGTCTCAGGGGCTTCGCCATCTTGGTCACGTCAAACTGATATGGGGAGAAAAGGAAAACAAAGCAACCGTGAGTACTCAGAAGTACTCAGCAAGCAAGGATCTACACTACATATGCAACATTATCAAAGGGGAGGCTGAATATGTGGACTGGGCTGCAGAAATACCAGAATAGAGAGAAGGCCTAGTCCTATCGAAGACTAGCATCTTCAGAGGTCTTGCAGCATTAGAAGAGTGTAGACAGTACAATATAATGTAGCAGTATCATTAAGTCTCAACCTCACCCAGAGATCCTTTCTCGACTCCCTGCGAGAAAGCAATCCCAGAGCCATACAGTCATCAACCTCGTCCTGAGATCCCTTCTCGACTCCCTGCGAGAAGCAATCCCAGAGCCTCATATCCAGGTCTCATCTCATGTTCTAGCTGTATCGATCGGGATACAACTCCGAGTGTCCTTTACCGTAGGACCGGCTATCGATAGATGTGTTCTTCCCTGCAGGGGTGCACCAACTTACCCAACACGCTCGATTAACTCCGGTCGGACACACTTTCCTGGGTCATGCCCGGCCTCGGCCAAACGATACATCGCAACCCTACCTACAGCTCAGCAGAGAGGTCACCGCCGGTCTACATCCTAAGCGCAAGGGGGTCTTGGCCATCGCCCCTCACCCTCCGGGTCATTGCGCACAGGGTGGATACCAGCATCGCCTCGGGTGGCCGACACGATCCGACCGTGCCGCCATGCTGAACTGGACGTCTGACAGAGCTTTCGGCTGATGCTACGATGCAGAACGCCCATACTATGCCCACGTGATGGTTAGTGCTATCAGACCAGAGGCCTGCTCGGATCAAATATCCAAATCGTTAGTGGACTAGGGCTTGCAGTAACAAGCAGAGACTCACGAAAGATGTGACCCCGTCGCCCCCGTCTCAAGGACTTGCTGCAAGGGCTAAGAATGCCCGGCCGCGCCTCGTATTCATCACTCGGGCACCATACAGGCAACCCGTCTTCACATCACACGCGGGTACCCCTTATGGTCGACCCGCCTTTCCAAGTAACAGTGTAAAGTCCAAGTATCCGTGTGTCCATAACATCAGGGGAATCCGAGGTATCACCCTCGTTGGATTCCTACTTGATGTATCCGACAAGGTGAACTCGGAGGAATCACCCTCAATGGGTTCACACTTGATGAGTTGCACGACAGTGTCGTTATTGGAAGTGGGGAAGGAGGAATCACCCTCGATGACCACGACCAAATAACTACTCTACAGAGTTAACATCTGAAGTGCTACACGAGGTATCACCCTCGGCACTCGATAGTAATGCTGCAGTGTCGTTACAACTAAAGGGGGGTGATGTGCGGTGCCGAGGCCTGGTCTTCAATCCCGTTGATCGGGTCTTCGGATAATCCAGCGGGGCAGTCGGGATAAGTGGGGTCACTGATAGGTCTCTACCCAGCCTATACTAAGAAGTTTAGGGTAAGCAGGTAAGGTATCAATAGCAGGTTACAATAAACAGGCTATGCATGAGAATAGGTAAAGCAGTAGCAGCAGCAATTCTAATGCAAGCATGAGAAATTAGAATGGGCGATATCGGGATGATCAAAGGGGGGCTTGCCTGGTTGCTCGGCGACAAGGGCAAGGTCGTCAATGGTGTCGTCGGTCTCCGGAGCTGCGTCGGTCTCGGGGACGACATCGGGGTCTAACGAGAGAGAAGAGGGGGAGGAAACAATAAATACAGAGCAAACAAGTGCACAACATGACAATACGCAGAGCTAGGGGTGTTCTGACGCGGTGCTACACGATATAGGTGAAGAGGGAAAACATCCGGGAATGTTTTCCCGGTTCCGAACATTTGTCAGACAGATGACCGGAGGGGAACGGTTCAATGTTCGGGTAGTTAGGGACGTGTGACGGACGAACGGACCGCGCTTTCGGATTCGTCTCGTCGTTCTGAGCAACTTTCATGTACAAAGTTTTTCGATCTGAGCTACAGATTATTTTATATTAATTTTCAAAGATTTAAACATTTTCTGAATTATTTTAAATCAGAAAATGTATTATTGCATCAGCATGATGTCATGCTGATGTCATTAGTCAACTGAGTTGACCAGGGTCAGCCTGACGTGTGGGGCCGTTCTGTCATAGACTAGTAACTAATTAACACTTTTAGTTAACTAATTAGTTAATTAGGTTAATTAATAGGACTAATTAAGTTAATTAATTAATTAATTTAATTATTATTATTATTTTAAATTCTTCTTCTCTCTTTTCTTTAACAGGGCGCTGGGCCCCACGGTCTGTGGCCAAAAGGGCCATAGCGGGCGACGGCATAACGGGCAGGGGGCGGCCCGACTAGGCACTGGCCGTGGCCGGCCACGCTGGGCGGGGGGGGAATGGAATGGCCAGCGCGGCCGCCGGCGAGCGAGCAGGGCAGGGGGAGGCGGGCGCAGGGGCGGTAGCGGGCACGCGCGGCTGCGCGAGCGGTGGCAGCGGGAGCGGCAGCAGCTCCCGACGAGCTGCAGCAAGCAGCGCAGCGCGCGAGAGGAGGAGCAGGACGCAACCCCAGGCAGCAGCGGCCCGCCGGCGCGCGCGGCGCAGCGGGTGGGCGGCGGTGGTCGACGAGAAGCGTGCGGGGAGCGGGGCATGGCCCTGAGGGGAGGCGGCCGGAGACGGGCGCCGTAGCGGCGGGCGCGGCAAGCAACTGCAGGAGGCGGCGGCAGCAGGTGGAGGAGCAGCGCGGGGCGCTGCGGTACAGGGGCAGCGGGGCCGCGGGCGGAAGGGGCCGGCGAGGTGCGGGTTGGGGCCGGAGGGGGCGTGGCTAGGGGCGAGCAGGGTGTGGCGCGAGCGGCAGGGGCGTACGGCATCAGGGCAGAGGGGAAAAAGGAAGCGGGGCACGGGAGCTCACAGGGGTCTCAGGAGCGGCTCGAGGAGGCGGCGAAGCAGAGGAGCACGTGCGAGGAAGGACGACGATGCCGGCGAGCTGCGGGGCGGTCCAGCTCGTCCTGGTACTCGAGAAGGACAAGGACGAGGGCGCCGGTCCTCCTGGACGCCTTGGCGCAGCTCGGGGAGGAGGGTGGCCGCGGCGATTCTAGAGCCACGGCGACCGCGGCGCTCGGATCTGATCCAGATCGAGAGCGGCGAGCGAGGGAGGAAAGGAGAGGGGGAAGTGGGGTGTAGCGGGCTAGGGTTTGCCCGGGGGGGTTATGGAGGGGTGCAGTGGGCCGGCTGGGTCAAGTGGGCTGGCCTGGCTGCCAGCTGGGCCGGTTGGCCCGGGGGGGGGGGGTTCTGTTTTTTTTCTTTTTGTTTCCTTTTGTTTTTTTCTTTATTCATTTCTTTTCTGTTTTGCAAAAATGTTCAGGCTACTTATGGACTTTTGTAAAATATAAGAACTGGTCCATAAATCCCAGTGCAACATTAGTCACTGCTAGAAATTGGTTTGGTGTCCATATCTTTTTGTTTGGATTTTATTTAATTGAAAAAGGATTAAATAGTGCTATCTCCCTACTGTTTCTTGCTGTTTGAGTCCTTTTACGATTCCAATAAATGTTGCAATCATTTTTATAAATGCTTTGGGAATATTTGCAACATGAGGCACATTTTAGTTTTCAGGTTTGGACAACTTTTATTTTCCACTCTAGTTTTAATTTGAATCTCGAGTTAGGAGCTGAATGCAAACGATGATTAGGCACTGATAATCATGATGACATGGCATAATCAAAAGGGTGATTACTGTAGACAAATACATGGGGTGTTACAAATCTCCTCCACTAACAAGAATTCTAGTCCCGAGAATTAAGAGGTAGAAGGAAAAAGTTCGGGGTATTCCGCACGAAGGTTATCCTCGCGTTCCCAAGTGGCTTCATCTTCAGTATGATTTGACCACTGCACTTTGAGGAACTTGGTAACCTTCTGACGGGTCCGACGTTCAGCTTCATCGAGAATGCGGATCGGATGCTCCTTATAAGAAAGATCATCTTGCAATTCGAGCACCTCGTGATCCACAGCTCGGTGCGGAGATTCCTTGAAGCATTGACGAACTGCGACACATGAAATACGTCGTGGATATGAGAGAATTGCGGCGGCAATTCCAATTTATATGCCACCTGACCATGTCTAGCAATTATGCGGAAAGGACCAATGTAGCGTGGAGCTAGCTTGCCCTTGATTCCGAAACGGTGAGTTCCCTTCATAGGGGTGACACGTAGATAAGCTTGATCACCAGGTTGATAAGTCAAACCCCATCGTTTGCCATCATAGTTGCTCTTCTGGCGGTCCTGAGCCGCCTTGAGATTTTCACGGACGATACGGGCTTGTTCTTCGGCGTGTTGAATAATATCCGGACCCACGAGCGGTCGTTCCCCAGTTTCTGACCAATTCAGAGGGGTTCGACACTTACGTCCATATAGTACTTCGAAGGGGGCCATTTTCAAGATGGCTTGATAGCTGTTGTTATAAGAGAACTTGGCATACGGGAGAGATTCTTCCCACTTCTTACCGAACGAAATGACACAAGCTCGAAGCATGTCTTCAAGCACTTGATTAACTCGCTCGACTTGGCCTTGGGATTGGGGGTGATAAGCTGAACTCTAGGTAATATGAGTTCCCATAGCTTCTTGAAAACTTTCCCAGAATTTTGAGGTGAAAAGACCGCCACGGTCCGAACTGATCTCCTTCGGAATACCGTGGAGTGATACAATTCTGGAGATATACAATTCTGCTAACTGACTAGCAGTGATCGTCTCTTTGACAGGTAGAAAGTGTGCAACCTTAGAGAGTTGGTCGACGACTACAAGAATAGCATCGTGACCCTTCTGTGACCTGGGAAGGCCAGTAATGAAATTCATTTGCACCTTATCCCATTTCCATAAAGGAATAGGAAGTGGTTGCAGAATTCCAGCTGGTTTCTGATGTTCTGCTTTAACGCGACGACACACATCACATTCAGCAACATATCGAGCAATGTCCTGCTTCATTTTAGACCACTAGTACCTTTGACGGAGATCACGATACATCTTGGTGCTACCCGGATGAATAGACAACGGGGTATCATGTGCCTCCTTCATGACTTTGTCAGTCATAAGCTCGAAGCGAGGTACGACAATACGGTTTCTGAAATACAAGGTTCCATCTTCAGACAGCGAGAAATCCCTGTACTTTTCATGGTGAAGATTTTCCTTCATCAGATCAACTTCAGCATCTTTAGCTTACGCATTCTTAACAGCTTTCTCAAGATCTGGTTGTATCACAAGGTTATTAAGAGAACCCTATGGAACAATACGTAGATTCAGCTTGCACAGTTCTTCAAAAAGACGAGGTTGAGCTCGCCTAACCATGAGGTTGTCGCAATAGGACTTGCGGCTTAAGGCATCAGCCATCACGTTAGCCTTGCCAGGGGTATAGGAAATACCCAAATCATAGTCCGCAATGGCCTCCATCCATCTTTGCTGACGGAGGTTTAGAGATGGCTGAGTGAACAAGTACTTCAGACTTTTATGATCCGTGTATATCTCGCAACGATTACCGAGAAGGTAATGTCGCCACAACTGCAATGCATAGATGACAGCAACTAGTTCTAGATCATGTACCAGATAATTCTCTTCATGCGGGCGCAACTGTCGAGAGCCATAGGCAATCACTTTACGCTCTTGCATTAGAACACAGCCTAATCCTTCACGGGATGCGTCACAATAAATCACAAAGTCTTTGCGGGAATCTGGAGGAGATAGTACTGGGGCGGATGTTAGCTTGTCTTTGAGTGTTTGAAAACTTTCCTGACATTTTTCTGTCCATTCAAATTTAACGCCCTTGTGAAGAAGATCAGTCAGGGGCTTAGAAATCTTGGAAAAGTTTTCAAAAAATCGACGGCAATAGCTTGCAAGGCCGAGAAAATTTCTCACTTGCTTGATGTTCTTCGGAGGAGTCCAATCCAGAATAGCCTGAACTCATTCCGGGTTAACAGCAATTCCATCCTTGGAAATCACATGACCAAGGTAGGTTACTTCAGAAAGCCAGAATTCACATTCGGAGTATTTGGCATACAACTAGTGTTCTCGAAGCCTTTCCAGTACAAGACAGAGGTGTTCAGCATGTTCTTCTTTATTCTTAGAATAGACCAGAATATCATCTAGATAAACCACGATGAACTTGTCGAGGTAATCCATGAAGATATAATTCATCAGGCGGGAAAACGTAGCTGGAGCATTTGTTAAGCCAAATAACATGACAGTGTACTCATAAGAGCCATAGCGAGTAACAAAGGCAGTCTTCGGAATATCCTCTTCACGAACACGGATCTGATGATAACCCAACCTCAAGTCGAGTTTAGAAAACACCGATGATCCAGCAAGTTGATCATACAAATCATTGATCCGGGGAAGCGGATATTTATTCTGAATTGTGGCTTGGTTAATGGGCCGATAATCCTGAACCAATCGGTTAGTTCCATCCTTCTTCTTAACGAAGAGTGAAGGTGCTCCCCAAGCAGAGGAACTGGGGCGGATGAAACCCTTCTTAAGTGACTTGTCGATTTCCTCCTTAAGTTCAAGAAGGTGGTGCGGAGGCATTTTATAAGGACGCTTCGCAATAGGAGTTGTGCCTGGTTTCAAATCGATGACAAACTCGACAGCTCTAGCAGGGGGTATTCCTGGAAGTTCTTCTGGAAATACATCTTGAAAATCACGAACAACTGGAACGTTCTCGATGCCTTCAAGAGGTGAAGCATTCAATGCATTCAGAGCATATATCTGGCTCTCAGCATCCTGAGCTATTCGGGCTGAGTATCTGACTGTCTGGCCAGAAGGGTGGGTGAGCTAGACTGATTCAGTGGCACAGTCAATCAAAGCTTTATGAGGCTTCAACCAGTCCATACCCAGAACAATGTCTACGTTGGAGGTCTTGAGAGCAATGAGGGAAACGGGGAACATCAATCCTCTGATCACAATGTGGTTCCCGTGGCTTACCATGGTAGTTTGCCAATTAGCCCCGGGTGACTGGATTACTAACGGAGTGGACATCTCCTCGAAAGGTATATCATGGCTTCGCGCAAAACTTTCGGACATGAAGGAGTGCGATGCTCCAGAATCAAAGAGGACTGTAGCTGGGATTGAATTGACTAGAAGGGTGCCCATCACAATTTTGGGGTCATGTCGAGCTTCTTCCATGTCGACTTGGTTGACATGGACCCGAACTATAGCAGACGGCCTGGCATTACAGCTTCTGAGACGACGGTTTCGACAGCTCTTCTTACGACCAACAGGAGGACGTGGTGCATCCTGATGAAAAGCCATAGCATTAGGCTGTCCATCCTGAACCGTTAACTGTCTCAGCGGTGAAGGCAGTCGAGGTGCAACATAAGACGGCCTTGGTGTTGGAGCAGGTCGGTGGTAAACATTGTGGGGAATGCAGACTTGACGTTTCTGAACAGGTCGACCCGAAGACGAGCCGACATCTCGAGTACGCTTGAGCGACTCCTGGCATTTAGTCAGAGCTGTTTCAACTTGGAAAGATTTGCTGACAAGCGTTTTGAAGTCTGTGCAATCATGGACAGCAAGTGCAAAGTTTATATCAGTACGCAATCCTTCACGGAATTTCTCCTGCTTGCGTGCGTCGGTGCAGACGTCATCTTCAGCATAACGGGACAATTCAAGGAATTTCCTCTGATATTCATCCACAGTCATTGTGCCCTGTGTAAGTTTGCGGAACTCCTGCTTCTTCTGGTCGATCAGACCTTGAGGAATGTACCGTGCATGAAAAGCTGACTGAAATTGCTGCCAAGTGGTTACTGTTTCAGCAGGAAACATACCCTTGTGGCTTTCCCACCATTGAGCAGTTGGTCCCTTTAAGTGGAATGTGGCAAAGGTGACGTAACTGTCAGGGGCAACATTAGCTGACTCCATTTCAAACAGGATGTCACGAAGCCAATCATCAGCATCCATAGGATTGGTGGAGTTGCGGAAAACGGATGGATTGAGACGCACAAATTCTGGCAGAGTTATTGGAGCAGACTGTTGCTGAGTATTCTGGTTTGGGAGCTGAGCCTTTAGTCCGGTCATAAACTGCTGCATCATGGCGGCAATATAGGGTGGAGGTGGAGGATCGTCAGCCATCCTGCCAAATCAACAGGGGCAGTTTAGCAAATAAAACTGCTTGTGTATGGAATGAATCATGAAGCAACACGCACAACAGAAGGAAGTGCAATAGATACTTCATCAAATCCGCACTAGACATTCAAATCCACACCTAGCCTCAGTTACAATCCGGCATTACGACAGTTGAAAGGAAAAAGGCTAGACATCTAGGCGGCGCGTAGGCACGCGGTAGGGAAGTACACAACGAGACATAGCAAAGGCTACATCAACGTCGGAGAAAACTGTTGGAGCGAGGAATCTGCAAGTGACAAAACAGGGTGCCCTCGATAAGAGGATCCTGCAAGCAGAACCTGGCCCGCAATCTTGAAGGAAGGGGGGGAAATTTCAGAACACCGGGTGGATGTGATCACGAGAACCTAATGTTGAAGTTAGTAAAATTTTAACCTGAATAGAAGAGAGATCAGAGTCCCAGAGTAAAGGTCGAGGAGTAAAAGATCCTAATACCACCCAATTGGCGACGTGGGCCCATAAGCCACACAGCCATATTAGTAAAACAGTTTTTGGTTACTAGACTCAACTTCGCCAAGGAGTTGGAAAGGGGGTTCCTACAGGCAGTCGGCTCTGATACCAACTTGTGACGTCCCTGGCTCAATCGTGCACTAATCATACACGCAAATGCACACGATCAAGCCTAAGGACTCACGGGAAGATATCACAACACAACTCTAAAACATAAATAAAGTCATACAAGCTTTATATTACAAGCCAGGGGCCTCGAGGGCTCGAATACATAAGCTTGCGAACAAGCGTCAGCGGAAGCATCAGATATCTGAGTACAGATATTAAACAGAAACAGAAAGGCCTTTAGAAAGGCGGGGCAAAATAAAACACTACGATCGAAAGGCGCAGGCCTCCTGCCTGGGACCCTCCGATCCTACTCCTGGTCGTCAGACAACTCGTAGTAGTATCCATCCTCTGAGTAGTAGTAGTAGTCGATTGACGGGGCATCTGTCTCAGGGGCTCCGTCATCTTGGTCACGTCAAACTAATATGGGGAGAAAAGGAAAACAAAGCAACCGTGAGTACTCAGAAGTACTCAACAAGCAAGGATCTACACTACATATGCAACATTATCAAAGGGGAGGCTGAATATGTGGACTGGGCTTCAGAAATGCCAGAATAGAGAGAAGGCCTAGTCCTATCGAAGACTAGCATCTTCAGAGGTCTTGCAGCATTAGAAGAGTGTAGACAGTACAATATAATGTAGCAGTATCATTAAGTCTCAACCTCACCCAGAGATCCTTTCTCGACTCCCTGCGAGAAAGCAATCCCAGAGCCATACAGTCATCAACCTCGTCCTGAGATCCCTTCTCGACTTCCAGCGAGAAGCAATCCCAGAGCCTCATATCCAGGTCTCATCTCATGTTCTAGCTGTATCGATCGGGATACAACTCCGAGTGTCCTTTACCATAGGACTGGCTATCGATAGATGTGTTCTTCCCTGCAGGGGTGCACCAACTTACCCAACACGCTCGATTAACTCCGGCCGGACACACTTTTCTGGGTCATGCCCGGCCTCGGCCAAACGATACATCGCAACCCTACCTACAGCTCAGCAGAGAGGTCGCCGCCGGTCTACATCCTAAGCGCAAGGGGGTCTTGGCCATCGCCCCTCACCCTCCGGGTCATTGCGCACAGGGTGGATACCAGCATCGCCTCGGGTGGCCGACATGATCCGACCGTGCCGCCATGCTGAACTGGACGTCTGACAGAGCTTTCGGCTGATGCTACGATGCAGAACGCCCATACTATGCCCACGTGATGGTTAGTGCTATCAGACCAGAGGCCTGCTCGGATCAAATATCCAAATCGTTAGTGGACTAGGGCTTGCGGTAACAAGCAGAGACTCACGAAAGATGTGACCCCGTCGCCCCCGTCTCAAGGACTTGCTGCAAGAGCTAAGAATGCCCGGCCGCGCCTCGTATTCATCACTCGGGCACCATACAGGCAACCCGTCTTCACATCACACGCGGGTACCCCTCAGGGTCGACCCGCCTTTCCAAGTAACAGTGTAAAGTCCAAGTATCCGTGTGTCCATAACATCAGGGGAATCCGAGGTATCACCCTCGTTGGATTCCTACTCGATGTATCCGACAAGGTGAACTCGGAGGAATCACCCTCGATGGGTTCACACTTGATGAGTTGCACGACAGCGTCGTTATCGGAAGTGGGGAAGGAGGAATCACCCTCGATGACCACGACCAAATAACTACTCTACAGAGTTAACATCTGAAGTGCTACACGAGGTATCACCCTCGGCACTCGATAGTAATGCTGCAGTGTCGTTACAACTAAAGGGGGGTGATGTGCGGTGCTGGGGTCTGGTCTTCAATCCCGTTGATCGGGTCTTCGGATAATCCAGCGGGGCAGTCGGGATAAGTGGGGTCACTGATAGGTCTCTACCCAGCCTATACTAAGCAGTTTAGGGTAAGCAGGTAAGGTATCAATAGCAGGTTACAATAAACAGGCCATGCATCAGAATAGGTAAAGCAGTAGCAGCAGCAATTCTAATGCAAGCATGAGAAATTAGAATGGGCGATATCGGGATGATCAAAGGAGGGGCTTGCCTGGTTGCTCGGCGGCAAGGGCAAGGTCGTCAATGGTGTCGTCAGTCTCCGGAGCTGCGTCGGTCTCGGGGACGACGTCGGGGTCTAACGAGAGAGAAGAGGGGGAGGAAACAATAAATACAGAGCAAACAAGTGCACGACATGACAATACGCAGAGCTAGGGGTGTTCTGACGTGGTGCTACATGATATAGGTGAAGAGGGAAAACATCCGGGAATGTTTTCCCGGTTCCGGACATTTGTCAAACAGATGACCGAAGGGGAACGGTTAAATGTTCGGGTAGTTAGGGACGTGTGACGGACGAACGAACCACGCATTCGGATTCGTCTCGTCGTTCTGAGCAACTTTCATGTACAAAGTTTTTCGATCTGAGCTACAGATTATTTTATATTAATTTTCAAAGATTTAAACATTTTCTGAATTATTTTAAATCAGAAAATGTATTATTGCATCAGCATGATGTCATGCTGATGTCATTAGTCAACTGAGTTGACCAGGGTCAGCCTGACGTGTGGGGCCGTTCTGTCATAGACTAGTAACTAATTAACAGTTTTAGTTAACTAATTAGTTAATTAGGTTAATTAATAGGACTAATTAAGTTAATTAAGTTAATTAATTTAATTCTTATTATTATTTTAAATTCTTCTTCTCTCTTTTTTTTAACAGGGCGCTGGGCCCCACGGTCTGTGGCCAAAAGGGCCATAGCGGGCGACGGCATAACGGGCAGGGGGCGGCCCGACTAGGCACTGGCCGTGGCCGGCCACACCGGGGGGGGGGGGATGGAATGGCCAGCGCGGCCGCCGGCGAGCGAGCAGGGCAGGGGGAGGCGGGCGCAGGGGCGGTAGCGGGCATGCGCGGCTGCGCGAGCGGTGGCAGCGGGAGCGGCAGCAGCTCCCGACGAGCTGCAGCAAGCAGCGCAGCGCGCGAGAGGAGGAGCAGGACGCGACCCCAGGCAGCAGTGGCCCGCCGGCGCGCGCGGAGCAGCGGGTGGGCGGCCATGGTCGACGAGAGGGGTGCGGGGAGCGGGGCACGGCCCTGAGGGGAGGCGGCCGGAGACGGGCGTCGTAGCGGCGGGCGCGGCAAGCAGCTGCAGGAGGCGGCGGCAGTAGGTGGAGGAGCAGCGCGGGGCGCTGCGGTACAGGGGCAGCGGGGCTGCGGGTGGAAGCGGCCGGTGAGGTGCGGGTTGGGGCCGGAGGGGGCGCGGCCAGGGGCGAGCAGGGTGTGGCGCGAGCGGCAGGGGCGTACGGCATCGGGGCAGAGGGAAAAAGGAAGCGGGGCGCGGGAGCTCACAGGGGGCTCAGGAGCGACTCGGGGAGGCGGCGAAGCAGAGGAGCGCGTGCGAGGAAGGACGACGATGCCGGCGAGCTGCGGGGCGGTCCGGCTCGTCCTGGTACTCGAGAAGGACGAGGGCGCCGGTCCTCCTGGACGCCTTGGCGCAGCTCGGGGAGGAGGGTGGCCGCGGCGATTCCAGAGCCACGGTGACCGCGGCGCTCGGATCCGATCCAGATCGAGAGCGGCGAGCGAGGGAGGAAAGGAGAGGGGGAAGTGGGGTGTAGCGGGCTAGGGTTTGCCCGGGGGGGTTATGGAGGGGTGCGGTGGGTCGGCTGGGTCAAGTGGGCTGGCCTGGCTGCCAGCTGGGCCGGTTGGCCCAGGGGGGGTTCTGTTTTTTTTTTCTTTTTGTTTTCTTTTGTTTTTTTTGTTTTTTTCTTTATTCATTTCTTTTCTGTTTTGCAAAAATGTTCAGGCTACTTATGGACTTTTGTAAAATATAAGAACTGGTCCATAAATCCCAGTGCAACATTAGTCACTGCTAGAAATTGGTTTGGTGTCCATATCTTTTTGTTTGGATTTTAGTTAATTGAAAAAGGATTAAATAGTGCTATCTCCCTACTGTTTCTTGCTGTTTGAGTCCTTTTACGATTCCAATAAATGTTGCAATCATTTTTATAAATGCTTTGGGAATATTTGCAACATGAGGCACATTTTAGTTTTCAGGTTTGGACAACTTTTATTTTCCACTCTAGTTTTAATTTGAATCTCGAGTTAGGAGCTGAATGCAAACGATGATTAGGCACTGATAATCATGATGACATGGCATAATCAAAAGGGTGATTACTGTAGACAAATACATGGGGTGTTACAGGGGGTGGCGGAAGACCGGAGGTGGTGGGCGGTTTAGTGGAGGGCGGGGGCCGGTGGTTCGGCCGGCGGCCCGTGCGGTGGTCTGTAGGGGAAGAAAAAGAGGCGAGAAAGAAGAAGGGTTAGGAGACGTAGGATCTTCATCCAACCGCCTGAAATGGTAGACTGACCCAAATGACGATAGTCAGGCGACTTACATGTAGACATTCCCTTTATATTTAGTGTACCATCATCCTTGGTGCTTCGAGACGTGCTAACACTGCTCCTCAACCCATCAAGCTAAACAACATGCCACTCATAATTCCAAACTTTGTTGCTCAAATACGAATCTGATATGATGCTGATATTACTAAAACAGAGAACGTTTAATTGGTCAGCTAATGTTCCTACTTTTCTTTCAAAAAGCACGTGCGCCACATATAGAGAGACAGCAGGGAGCTGCATTCTTTATGCTCTCTCGTTCATCATGTGTGGGCAACAAACATTTTATTATCCAAAATCTTCTTTCTCTTCTTTAGCATGTTCCTCTTCTTTCTTCTTTAATAAGTACTCTCTCCGTTCCTAAATATAAGTCTTTTTACAGATTCCTCCATGGACTACATACGGAGAAAAATGAGTGAATCTACACTCAAAAATGTATCTATATACACCCACATGTGATCCATAGTGGAATCTCTACAAAGACTTATATTTAGGAACAGAGGGAGTATAATAGTTGTACAGTATGTTCCTTGTAGTGAAGAGGAGCAGGGACATTTGCAGTGTACATGTCTATTCGGTCGCCTGTCATGGACGCTTTCAACTCTTCGTGTTGGTCTGCCCTAATATCCAGGAAATGTTGGGAGCTGTGTCGCCTTTGAGAGTTAGACTGATAGTAACAGTAATGCGCCTTCAGTTGTATAGAGCTGGTATCTGAAACCTTTCTAGCCGTACCGGCAATACTAGCACATATTTTCTAGCAAGTTCCACTTTCCTGATTTTACTCGTGATGCTTAGGGTTTTCCCATTATATCTACACTATGATCTGCGTAGGTGCTTTGTGTCCTACTAGCAGCAGTCCACCCTTTAAAGCTAAACAACACACCAATCATAATTCCAAAGCTTATTTGTTCCAATATGAATGTGACATGATATTCATATTAGTTAACACACATCACTACTAGGAAAAGGCTAATTAGTGGCGCACCTATTTTGGCCATTAATGGCGCACTACAGGTGCGCCACTATCATCACACCACTAGTAACTAATACTAATGGCGCACCCCTGGTGCGCCATTAGTATACCAGACAATAGTGGCGCACCAGGGAGTGCGCCATTAGTATGTCAAACGGTGCACCATTACTATGCCTCCCATGGGGCCATATTTACCTTGTGCTCTGGGTTACTAATGGCGCACTTCTAGGTAATGCGCCACTAGTGTGTTTATTGCAGTGCGCCACTAAAGTGCAGTATGGTGCGCCACTAGTATGAATATTAGGAATTTTTTTTTCTTTTCTGATATTTGCACAGGTTACAAAATATATTACTGCACAGAATATAGACAGCACAACATATGAACAGCAGATTTATCGAATACAATAGAAGATTAGTCTCCGAATACAATTCATCATATTAGTCTCCGAATTCAAAATACCGAACAAAGTTAGAACATTACAAGTCTCGAGACCACGAGTAGCGAGTTTGTCTTCACATTACAAGTCGATATCGATCATCTAAACTACCATCACATAGAAGAGAGCTGCGGTCACAATGAGCATCATCGCGATGAAACTGATCTTCATCCAGTTCCTCCTCCGCTCCCTCCTCTCTCCCGCTAGATAGCGCGCGTATCTAGCTTCCGCCTCCGCCCTAGTGGTGCACCCTTTGTAACTGTTACTGCTGAAACGGTGAACCTGTCTCTGACACTCCTCCCAGTCGTCGTAGACTCCGGGAACCTTACCCTTGTACACGACATACGACGGCATCTCTATGCACTAGACAAACCAAAACGTTAGTAGCAATTCATAGACAATACATAAGCAATATATAAGTATGCAACAAAAGGATCGGAAGAGAAAAGCAACACATTAATAGCACGATTCATGGTCCTACTAATAAATAGCATCGATTACATATAAGTTGAACGACTGTCCAAACTAAAGAGACATACAATTTCATTAAAGTTTAATTACAACATGAGCTAATCGATATTTCAGAACTACATAGCATCACTACTTTCGACTCGACTCAGGGACCGGAGCGTGGATGAAGCCGCCGTCTTTCGTGATGGTCATGAAATCGCGGGCGTTGTCAGCCTACATTTGTAGCGTTGTTTCTATCTCACTGTTGGACGGTTGATATCTGAGGTAGAACTGCCCCGAGGTATGAAGGACATCTTGATGGATGATTTCTGCAAACTCCGACTAGATGCGAAAGAATTCTTGTCTGATGTCCGCGTCCTGGATTGCCGACAAGCGTGCGGCCCAATCTTTGAGATTATTTGGTAGCAGAAGGTGATTATGGTCCCGTACGATCGCCCGCATGTGATGGAGGGCGTAGTAGGCATCCTTCTGACCGCCAGGCTGCTGCTTGACACAGGGGAACGTCGTATTGTGGGTGAACACGTGCTTGCCGTACCTACGAATTAGCCTGCTAAAGGTGCCTCCAGATCTGGCGTAGCCGGGAAGAGCTTCATCAAGAACTTTCTTGATATTTGTGTAGTCTTTCTTCGACTGACGGTCCGAGTCGAAATACGTGGCCGTGGAATATTTCGGGCTTAAGAGGATGAGTGTGCAATGTGTGTCACTGCACAAAACACGGAATGTTAGAAAAAAAAAGAACGATCGAAATCTAAGAAATCATATGTTACGAGGCGGTGAGGGGATGACTTACTCGGGAAAGTAAGGCACGAGGAAGTTATCCTTATCTGGGTTTGCCAGAATGACGCCTTCGAGGTATGAACTCGCGACTTGCCGGTCCCCAGCGCTGCCCAAGATCTTGGCACACATGTAGAAGGGGTCGACTATCACGATGTCCGGGGTCTTGTCTCTAATGATCTGCATCTCCATACTCAGCGAAAATAGCCGAATGAAGGTGTAGTGCAGCGGATGAAGGTTAAACATAGCGAAGATGTCATCAAACCGCAGGACGATCATACCCCCGATGGTGCTATCGACAAAGCCCTTGCCCTCTGGCACCTTGGCCACGAAAACCGGGTATGCCACATCATTCTCGGAGAGACGCCGCTTCTCCAAAGAAAGAACACTGTCATGCAGACTCCGCATAGCACCGGTTGCAGCATTGAGTAGATTAGTCGGTAGCATCGGCCTACCCGCCACATGCACCCTTCTCGAGATATCCTTAGGTGAAGGTGGCCCGTCCTAAGCACGGATCGTACTCGGTGCCGGCTGGCTCGCACCCTTGTTATTCTTTCTTTTCCGTCCCTTCTGCTTCTTCTGCTGTAATGGGATCGAGTTCTGCTCAGAGACCACCTTCTTGAGTGTGTTGGGGCTGATAATATTTCGCACCTCGGCTATCTGAGGCTCGGTGAAGGCGGCAGCTGGAGGCGTCTCCTGAGAACTGAACGCCAGATGATGCCTGTTGCAATTGGGTTTCTCTGTGGTACCAGCTAGATCGCGATCGTCTTTTGCAGGGTTGGGTTCTTGAGAAGGAGGCCCCAAGAATTCGTCATCGTACCCATGTTTGTTGAAGTACTTATCGACGTTGGTAAATGTACCATCGTCATCGTCCGGATCCTGTGCCATATGCATGTCCGGATTAGCTGACGGCGGTAGCGTTGCGGCGGTCTTGCCATGGCTTGGCACCGGCAAGACTGGCGGTGTTGTCTGTGGAGTGGTGTCCCCCGCCCCCAAACGAATCTGGCTCTTCGGCCAAAGCAGGGGCCAGCTTAAGCAGGCGCTGAGGGTCATCACATCATCTTCGTCGGCCCCAGGGGGTCGAAACGGAGGTAACAAGTCATCGCAGCCCCGCAGCACCCAAACCAGTTGAACCCTATACACGTTGGGTGGCATCGGATTACCGTGGAACAGGCGGTTGCCCGGTTGAACAATTCTGGCCTTGGCGACATCAATCAACTCGCCATCCACGAAGTGCAGGAGAGTGCATGGAACGTCGGCGGCGCCCTGCGAAAACATGTAGGGCGTCAGGGATGCCCAGTCAAAGGCAAGGAGATGAAGTCATCGGCCGAGAGGCTTAATTAGTTACCGTGATGGCGTCGAGCTCGGCTAATGTCGAGGCACCGCCAACGGCGGGCGTGCAATTGACGGAGGGGCCGCTTGCTGCCGAGGTGCCGGCCAGCGTATTCTTCCCACACCCGGGTGCATTAAGCTGCAATGCCGGCGCCGCCGCGGGAGACACCAATGCCGCCTCCGCCGGAGACACCAATGGCGCCGCCGGCGCGTTGCGCGAGTTGCTGCCCGTGAAGCTGGGAATCGGGGGCGGCCCCTGTTGTCCGCCCGCAATCCACGCCTGCAGCCCAGAAACCAAGGTAGGTATAATGGCGGTGATCGTCGCTCCTAGTTGGTCTCGCACTTGCTCTTCGACCATCTCCGGAATCCGCGCCACTTGTGCATTGAGTTGTTGAACCTCGCGCTCCTAGCTTTCCGAGCTGGCCGTCTTTCTCTCCTTTCGCCCAGCGGTATAGTATTCCGACCATTTCGTGGACAAGCCTTTGCCGGCCACACGACCAGCTGACGACGGCTTACTGAGCTTATCCTTGTTTTTCATTACGTTCAATGCCCTATTTAAAGGGGTGTCGAAAGGGGAGCTCTGAGATGACCCCGCGCTACTGCTCTCAGTTTCCTGCGGAAGGAACGTGAACCATTTAGAAATTTGGCTTCATTAATTAGAATGCAACCATATGGAGCTAATTACGCGGGGGTGTATTCCTTACCAGAACACGCTCAAGTGCCTTGGTCTTCGAATCCGTGGTAAGCTCCTTGGTTACCGGGTCAATCTTGTACCGGGCCCTGACATAGTTCCTGGTCTGCTTGTCACGGTATTTATCGAAGCGGGGCGGTAGGCCTTGCTCGGCACGCTCCGCGTCTTCCTTGTCCCATATAGGTTCCGCCACTCTGTAACCGCCGGGACCGAGTGTGTGTTGTCCTAAGTTCAAGTCCCGCATATCTTTCCCCCACTGACTTGATTCCTCGGATGCAGTGCTATCGCACTTGATCTTGAACTCCAGGTAGTCAGCTTTGCTGATCAAAGGATTTTTCTCCTTGATCTTCTCATAACTATCACCTTTGTCAATCATTCTCTTCACCGCGCCTCTCCAAGTAGCCAGGGCCGTGCTCATCTTCGTGAGGGCGGCACTGTTCACTTTATTCCCTGAGAGGCGTGTGTTTGCGAAGTCACCGGGGAACTTGTATCGTTCATGCAGCTTCGTGAAGAGGAGGTTGCACAAATTCCCTCGGTCACGATGCCTTAGGTTCTCGGTGTTGATCGAGACGGTGCTCCGGAGAATGCACCCGAGCTGTCCCGCGTACCCCTTGACTAATTCTTTGGGCGCCGTTGGATGCCCCTCGGAGGACACTTCAGTAAATTCCTCCTTGACGGTGCCGAGCACGTTCGGGCGCCGATCCTTCCATTGCCTCTTCGGTTGGCTGCCATCTGTGTGTGCGCTGCCATCATCAGTGGTGGCATCCTCGGCGGCACCATCAGTGGTGTCATCCCCGACGCCACTAGGGGTTGTGTAGTCAGGATCGGTGTCTTCCGCGGCGTCCTCATAGCTGTGAGGTTCTTCCTCCATCTCCTGGGACAGCTCCCAGAATGCCTTGCCCGAACCGCCGGCCTCATCGTTGTGGGCCATGTTTCGCTCTAAATAGGAAAAAAGTTTGGTCAAAAAGTTGGTTATTGTCATCATCGAGGCATCCTAAAAGCTAAGCTTTTATCATTTAGGGTTTGTCGACACCGAGGCATCCTAAAAGCTAAGCTTTTATCATTTAGGGTTTGTCGACGCCGAGGCACCCTAAAAGCCTAAGCTTTCATCATTTAGGTTTTTATCGACACCGAGGCACCCTAAAAGCCAAGGTTTTATCATTTAGGGTTTGTCGACGCTGAGGCACCCTAAATGCTAGGTTAAGTTTTCATCATTTAGGGTTTATCGATGCCGAGGCACCCTAGGTTGAATGATATATATGGGTATCTTCTAATAATATACCCTATCAAGAAAAGGGAAGGAGAATTCTAAGTTGGGCCTAATCACTTGGCTCTATTGGCACCTATGGCAGTTGCATATTAGTTGTGCAAAAAAATTTAAGAGCGGGCAGTAATGAATAATATTTAATGGGATACCTCAAAAAGCTAATCTAGCATCTCCATTTAATAGTTTTCAACTAGAAAGTGCACAAAGTGCAACAGACAGATTATTTCAACCCCCCAAATAATAATGATAACATTCTTTTCCTGAACTATAAACGACTCATGGTTTCGTTTGTCCACACATGAATTCAGCATATGTGTTTAATGCAGCAAGAATAAAGGGGCAGTTGATCCTACTTAATTAAGTACTAAGATACCCCGGCCCACGCATTAGTCGCAAGTACCCCATATGTCCTATTTTTAGCAAAGTCATGCTAAAATTCACGAAAAATTTCAGCATGACCTTTGCTGAAAATAGGACATATGGAGTACCCGAATTTGCCGGAACGGAAGTTAATCGACATTCCGGCAAACTCAAGGGCCTCTCGGGGTACCTGCAAAATCATCACGACACGATGGTCGGAGACAAAACCCAGCAAACTAGCAAAGTTACTGACGTGTTTACAGAAATTGTTTTCTGTAAAAGATGATCATCATCTTTACAAGTCTTTCTCAATGTCTACAACTATCAGACCATCACAAGTATCAACAGAACATGTCTACAACTATCAGACCATCACAAGTACCATCATTCAGGCCATCACAAGCATAACAGAGCAATGGTGTTTTCTTCAGTTACCTTTGATCTGGCTGCTCGGAATCCACTGACCTTCAGATCCGCTGACCAATCCACTAACCTGCTGTAAACTGTACATCATTGTAAAAACACAGTTCATTTCATTTTATTTGTAAATAAATGCAATTTGTAACAAATTGTTGTACAACAATATATCTTCTAGCCATGAAACCCTACCCTGATTCTCCTTTCTTCCTCTTGCCGAAGAGAAGTTGGCTGCAGAGGATGGTCCAACTCAGATCAGCCTACAGAAGTTCATTGTATAATTCTGTTTAGTTCCAAGCATATACGAATACTCTTCATATAAGGCCAGCAACAACTGGTATATTGGTCTGTTTTAAAATAATAAAACAGCAGTAGTTCAAGAAGTGCAAATTGCAGAAGTTTGAGAAAGCACTAACTGGAAAGTCTGGTGTTTCCTTGAAAACATGAAAGGGCCTGACTATGCATACAATTTTACAACAAGACATCCACCATACAATTTTTATTAAAGGAAAATACTTAAGTTAACTTTAATTAAAGTTTCAGTTAAAGTTTTAGTTGATTTTAAAGTTAAATTAAATTTTCACTTAAAGTTTCAGTTAAAGGAGAGCACTTGCTACTGGATTTTATGGCTATTGTAAGCGGTGCACTACTGCACTATTATTCATACTCCTGCACTATTGCACTACTGGAATCCTCCTTCAAACTACTACAAGCAGGAATACTGATGCAAACCCTGGAACTTGCAAGCAGCAGCAGGAGTACAACAAGACAAGAAGATGAGACAATATGGAGGGCACAAGACAAACTACTGAAAAGGTTTCTTTGTGCTGTACTCCAAAATTCTTTGGAGAGAAGAGAAGAGAAGAGAAGATAAAGAGAAGAGAGCAAGTCCTACTCCTCTTATCCTCTACTGCAAGAAGAGAGAAAACAGATGCAGGAAGAGTATACTGTAACTGAAAAAGTTTCAGTTAATTAACTGAAACTTAACAGCAGCAGCAAGTGCTACACTATTGTTGTCCTACACTAAACTAATACAACCAAACAAATTAATTGAAGAAAAACTACTGAAACTATACAAGCACTACAGTCAGATTACACAAAAGTACTGATGCAAGCAGTACAGTACACAAAACTTGCAAACTTACAAGCACTACTGCAACTTAATTAAGCTACTGGGTAACTGAATCAGTACTACCTAGGGAGTAAGGTAACTAGTGGAGGAGAGGACAGTTGATAATCCATGTGAATCAATCAGAAATTCAAAATACAGTCTTTTTAGGCAGCAGTAACATTCGAAATAGAGGAGAGGAGTAGAGGAGGGAGGGAGGGAGGGAGCATTTACATTCGTTGATGAGACGGTGGTTGGAGGAGGACGCCGGTCGTGATCGTGGTCGTGGGCCGGCCTCGTGGCGTCGCGTCAGCCGTCGAGGGAGATGAGAGACAGAGCGGGCGTTCGTTGTCAGCCGTCGATGGACTGCGAGTAGCCTCGCCGAAGTCTCCACCTCCGGGCTCCGGCTTCCTCGTCACGGCGGCGGAACGAGGTGCAGCTGCCGGTGGGGTGGGGTGGGGCGGCTGCGGCGAATGGGGTTGGGTGCGACGCGACCTAGCCTAACCTAGGTTGGAGCGGGGGAGGGTGCGGGGGGTCGTCGGCGGCGGTGGAGCGGGGGAGGGTGCGGGGAGTCATCGGCGGCGAGGGGGGATCTGGCGAGGGGGATCGGATGGAGGTGGAATCTCTAAAGCGCGGGGGCGAGGGGGAAAGGGATAGAGGGGGGAAGGATAGCAATGGCGCACCTCCCAGGGGTGCGCCATAAGTACATCCATAGCAATGGCGCACCACTGAGGGGTGCGCCATAAGTAATTCATTTGGGAATTGGTAAAACATTTATGAATATGAAAAAATATCATCAAATTTGAAAAAATATTCATGAATTCAAAAAGTGCCCATGAAATTTAAAAATATTCATGAGTTCAAAAAATATTAACAAATTCAATACTTTTTGTGAGTTAGAAATTCAATACCATAATAAACATAAATAAATATTCATGAGGACTAGAACAGAAGAAATATCATTTCAAAATGTTGAAATACAATCGAGAAATGAAGACTACGATTTAAATACAATCGATCTTAGCTAGCTATCTTTTCACAATCTTCTTGCCCTTCTTTTTCGCAAATGGAGTTCTTCTGTTGAACGGACATCCTTTAGGTAGGGTGGTCCTGCTTCTTCTTGTGGTGTATGGCACTTCATCGTTGTCGTCATGTTCCATCTTCGGGTCGCCGTACTTGTCGAAGTCTTGCTCATTGGCGACTCCATCCATTCCGATGATCTTCCCTTTGCCTCTCCTCACGACAACACGACTGGGCTTTGACGGGTCGGTAATGAAGAAGCATTGGTCCACTTGGGAAGCCAGTACCCATGGCTCATTTTTCGCGGTGACGTTTGCGCCCGCCGTCTTGGATTTGGCTTCGGGTATAACCATGGTGGTGAAATACCGGTCTTCTTTTAGGACGCTCTTGGCCCATCTGACACGGAACATCGGGACCTTCTCTCCAGCGTAGCTCAGCTCCCAGATCTCCTCGATCCTTCCGTAGTATCTGTCCTTGTCGTTACCGGTGTAGGATTCCATCGTTACCCCGGAGTTATGATAACCATCGCTCTTCATGTCCTTGTCCTCGGTGTAGAATGTGTAGCTGTTGATATCGTACGCCTCATAGGTCATCAGGTTGTGCTCGGCGCCCTGTGACAAGGCGAATATGAGTTTTTCTTCCGCGGAAGAATCCTCATGTAAAGGGTACGACAGAAGCTTCTCCTTGAACCAACGCGTGAAACATGAGTTGTGCTCTTTGATTATATCTCCGTCCATCCTCTGTTGGCCTCGGTCATTGTACGTCTTCTCAATAAAGGTTTTGTGCTCTACCACCCAAGGATCGACCACGCCTATGTGTTGTAGCGTGACTAGGTTTGCTCTTTCAAAGTCGGCTAGTCGACCCTCGAAGTCGACATGCATTTCGCGGCGACCATCGCGGTGACCCCATCCAGCGAGCCTACCGAGGTGCCTGTTGACGGGCAGACCAATGGGGTTCTCGATGCCTAGATAATTTGTGCAGTAGGAGATGCACTCTTCGGTCAGAAAGCCCCTGGCTATGCTTCCCTCTGGACGTGACATGTTGCGAACGTATCCTTTGATGACACCATTCATCCTTTCGAACGGCATCATGCTGTGCAGGAACGTCGGCCCGAGTTGGATGATATCCTCCATGATATGGACCAGCAGATGCACCATAACATCGAAGAATGCGGGCGGGAAGTACATCTCAAGCTCGCATAGTATCACCACGATCTCTTCCTGTAGCCTTCTGAGTTGCTTCACGCCAACCGACTTCCGAGAGATGACGTCGAAAAAGTTGCATAGGCCAAATAGCGTTTCATGGACATGCACGTCCATGATCCCACGGATTGCAACTGGAAGTATCTGCGTCATCAGCACGTGACAGTCGTGAGACTTCATCCCGCTGAACTTCTGCTTCGCTGAGTCTAGGTATCTGCTTATCTTCCCCGTGTAACCGTAAGGAAGTTTTACTCCTACGAGGCAGGTGAAAAACTGCTCGATCTCCTCCTGACTTAGAGTGAAGCACGCAGGAGGGCAGTCATTTCCGATCTTCTTGGCCTTTTTGCCTTTGCGACGACTTTTCGTGTCCGTCGCCTCATCATCATCATCATCATTATAATTAGCGTGAAGCTCCTCCCTGATGCCCATTGATTTCAAGTCTGCCCTTGCTTTCGGCCCATCTTTGGTCCTCTCTGGCATGTTGAGCAGGGTACCAAGCAGACTCTCGCACACGTTCTTCGTGATATGCATGACATCAAGGCTGTGAGGCACACGGAGGATCTTCCAGTACGGCAAGTCCTAGAAAACCGACCTCGTTTTCCATACCTTCAGCAGCGGCTCTGGCGCCTTTCGCTTCTTTCTCGGCGGTGGGCACTCTTTCCAATTTTTCAACAGCTCGTCTATTTCCTCGCCGCTCCTCGTACGCGGGCGTCTTCGGGGTTCGGTTTCACCATCGAACAGATCCTTGCGTTTTCTCCATGAGTCATCGTCGCGAAGCCACCTTCGATGTCCCATGAACACGGTTTTCGAAGACCCGGGATCTCTATCTAGCTGGCGATAAGTTGTGTCATCCATGCACCTGACGCATGCACGAAATCCGTGGACCACCTGCCCCGCGACATATCCGTAACCGAGATAGTCTTGCACCGTCGTGAGCAGTGCGGCTCTCATAGGGAAATATTCTTTCTCTGCGGCGTCCCACGTATTGGCTGGTGTTTTCCACAGCGTGTCTAGCTCCTCTTTCAGAAGCCCCAGATACAGATTGATGTCGTTCCCTGGTTGTTTCGGCCCTTCAATTAGCATACTCATGTGAATGTACTTCCTCTTCATGCACTTCCAGGGGGGAATGTTGTACATCCACACAAACACAGGACAGGTGCTATGTGTGCTTCTCTGGCTGCCAAACGGATTGACTCCGTTGGTGCTCGCGCCCAGCACGATGTTCCTTGGATCGTCCCCAAATTCTGGGTATTCGAAGTTCAACGCTTGCCACTGGCTCGCATCCTTAGGGTGACTCAGCATCTTGTCTTTTTTATTTATCTCCGGATCATTTCCGTCATCTTCTCGCTTCTTCTCCTCCCTATCCGCGTGCCAACGCAGGAGCTTTGCTGCCTTAGGGTCCGCGAAATACCGCTGCAGACGAGGAGTGATCGGAAAGTACCACACCACTTTTCGAGGAGCTTTCTTCCTCTTCTTGTATCGAGTGACGCCGCACACCGGACATATGGTAGACTCCGCGTGCTTGTCCCGATAAATGATGCAATCATTCATGCACACATGGTATTTCACGTGCGGTAAATCCAGAGGACACACTATTTTCTTCGCCTCCTCGAAACTGGTCGGGCACTTGTTCCCCTTGGGAAGATGTTCGTGCCAGAATGACATGTTCTCGTCGAAGCATGCGTCGGTCATTTTGTGTTTTACCTTCATCTCCAGAGCCATGAGCGTTACTTTCAGGCGAGTATCCTCGGGCCTGCATCCTTCATACAATGGAGTAACCGCGTCTATCTCCAGTTGATCCATCTTGGCTTTCTCTTGGGCGGCAGCTCTTGCGTTATCCGTCTGCTTGAGAAGCAGCTCCTGAACATGAGGGTCCTGCACCTAGCCCATCGATGATCCATCGTCATCTGCTCCGGCATCTTCATCTTCATGATCATGCCCTTCGTCTTGATCTTCCTCATCATCATGTCCGGCATCTTCTACATGATGACTGTGTACTGCATCACCGTCGTGATCATGTCCTGGAGATTCTTCGTCTTCTCGCCCGCCCTCGCCGCCGCGGTTGTCTTGCTGCCCTTCCTCATTTCTTGCCCGGCCCCCATGGACGACTTCATAGTCATCTTCATCACCTTGCCACCGATAGCCATCCATGAAACCACGCAAGAGCAGGTGGTCCCACACCTGTCCGGAATCCGGGTCCGTAATAAGGCTCTTCAGCTTGCATCTTCGACACGGACATCTTATCTCCGTCTCGTTCTTTTGAAGCATCTCGGCCTTCGCGGAGCTCAAAAACCTATTCACGATGCCTTCGGTCATCGTGCGGACCATGTTGGCCTGCGGGGTAGAGCAAAACGATATTTTAGAACCAAAAAAAATTTTGGCATGACTTTGCCTAAAAATAGGACCAAAAAGAATGCATAGTGCCAAATTCTCGCCGAAACGGAAATGAATCAACATTCCGGCAAAATATTGGCAACTATCGCATTTCAAATACCGGTACCTGCAAACAGAAACATATGCAACACCACAAACATACGTAGATCTAGGCCATAAAAAGTGCATGTGCACGTTGTTGGAGGGAGAAAAAAGTAGATCTACAACATAAAGAAAGCTTTCCCCTTACTTACCTATCAAAAAAAGGAAATTTAACCACTTAATTTGGGTGAATCTATGGTGCAAATGAGGTGCGGAGGAGGAGGCAGCCGAGACAAGCTTGGAGGAGGAGGTGGAGAGAATGAAGTGGGGAAAGTGAGTGTGGTAGGTGGCTGTCCAAAATATCTAGCTGCTCTCAGGTTACCAATGGCGCACCACCTAACAATGCACCATTAGTAACCCTGGTTACTAATGGCGCACCTGTTACGTGGTGCGCCATTACTAGTTTTGCAAAAAAAAAATTGTTAGTAGTGGCGCACCGTGGTTGTGGTGCGCCATTACTAGTTTGAACTAGTAATGGCGCACTATACCCGGGTGCGCCATTACTAGTTTTCAAAAAAAAAGTAAAAAAAAAAATTGTTAGTAGTGGCGCACTGAGTGTGTGGTGCGCCATTACTAGTTAAAGCTAGTAATGGCGCACTATGCCATGGTGCGCCATTACTAGTTTTGGAAAAAAAAATTGTTAGTAGTGGCGCACCGTGGGTGTGGTGCGCCATTAGTGATATGGACACTAATGGCGCACCTACACATGGTGCGCCACTGCTACATAGCAGTGGCGCACCACATATGTGGTGCGCCATTAATGTCCATATTAGCTATAGCCCTTTTCCTAGTAGTGCATACATTTAATTGGTCAGCTAATGCTCCCACTTGAGTTTCCAAATGCCTGTGGCCACATAGAGAGAGACAACATGGAATTGCATTTCTTTGGATGCTCTGATTCATCATGGGTGGGCAACCAACATTGTATAGAAAGAAACGGAATCTCCATAATATGCTTCATCTTCTATTCTTTAAAATGTTCCTCTCCTGTTCTTCTTTAATAAGTAAAGTATGTTCCCCGTCAAGAAGGCAAGCAGGGACATCTGCAGTCGACAGGTCTATTTGGCCGCTTCTGCAAGTTGCTTTCAGCAATTCGAGTTGGTCTGCCATAATATCTAGGAAATGCTGGGAGCTATGCGGCCTTTGAGAGATTAGACTAATAGTAACAGTAGCGCGCCTTCAGGTGAATAGAGCTGGCCTGTAGGTGATCGATAGGCTTTCGATTAGTAGCGGCAATACAACCCCATATTTTTCAGCCAGTTCCACTTCCCTGATTTATTTATGATGCTTATGGTGTCCCCCTTTTATCGACACTACAATCTGCGTAGTGGCTTTGTGTCGTATTAGCAGCACTCCATCCTTCAAGCGAAACTACATGCCACTCATATTTCCAAAGCTTACATTTAATTGGTCAGCTAATGTTACTATGTGAGTTTTGAAATGCATGTGCGCCACCTATAGAGACATGTTGGAATACTATTTCTCGGTGCACTCTCGTTGTCATGGTTTCGCAATAAACTTTCAAAACAACATATTATGAACCTATCATCTGCCAACTATCCTTACTTATGGAGCTCCCAACAGGGAGCCTATTTTTTGTGTAGTTATGCCAGATTATATTATTGTACACACCAAATTACAGCACACAAGGGCTCTCTCATCAAAATCCAGTAATAGCACACAAGGGTTTACAAGGACCCCCTATTATATTAGAATATCCTCTGCATTACAAATATAATCTCACTACTATTTATGTTGTCATGCTTCTTAGATATTGAACAAAATCACAATGAATATGAGAATGCGCACATCAGAAGAGTATCGCGGAACAGTGCAATGACTAACAAACATGGCATCGAGGCATTGAGTTCCATTCTGGATGGAATGAAGCCCACGCGCTCTGCACCTACAGATTCGTGTTCAGAATATGATCCTAATGACTATTCTGAGCTCAAGGAGTCAAAGGCAGATGGCCTATCATGTTCATCCTACAAGGTGCATGTTCTAATTTGGTAAGGTTTTATTGGTTGCACGTAACTTGCGTAAGTTGTCTTGCGTTTCTTCTGCTTCTTTGCACCGCCATGTGCTTAGTTTACTCATCATATATGTGAAGTTGCCATGCCCACCCATTATCAATACGCATTCCATTTGTCATCATACCATGTTTTTCCATTCATATGCTGCTCTTGTGTATCAGACATCCAAAAGGAAGAGAGTGATTGCAGAACCTGAAGGAGTAGTAGCAAAGTCCTTGAAAAAGGTGGTGGTACCGCAGAAATCAGACAGCACCCCACTTATATTAGCGATAGAACTAGCGCCACAAAACCTAGGATATCGCCACTATGCTGCTCGCTGCTTTGCTGTTGTTAGTACCTGTTGTCTTGTATCGTTGTACTTACATTCATACCTGGTTGATTATGTGACATCAGTGTGCATGATAACCTGCATATCCACTGTTCTCTCCTAATTATCAGATATATATATATTAATGCTTACATTAACGTAGAATAAACCCAATGCTTATGAAGAAGTTTAGCTCTTCCTTGTTCTTGTAAGTATCTATTGTCCTTTATCACTGTACTTATACTGTCAGCTAGTTATTCATGTACCATCCCTTTGCAGCTTATTTTCCCTTGGCATCCATTTTGTACACATCTGATCTATGTTTACTCTTACCAAAATGTTGAATAAAACCAATGCTACTGAAGATGTTTAGCTCTGCATTACTCTTGTCAGTACCTTTTGGCTGTATGTTGTACCTACATTTATAGCTAGTTGATTATGTAGCATCTAGCATCACTCTGCATCTTAGCTAAAATAATCTCCATTTGTTCCTATATTATCACTTCTATATTTACTCTTAACAAAATGTAGAATAAAGGCAATGCTTATGAAGAAGACTTTGTGGTAAACTTCTTGAATTGCCCGCCCGTCAACATGGAAAAGGGCTTTATAGAGCCAGTCTTCATTACTAACGTATGTTTGTCCTTCTCGAGCCTTCAAACTTTGTTGTGTATATTTAGATAGCAATGACTGCAACTGCTGTATATTTTTGTTGTTTGCATCAAATTGCATGTTTAAAGTTTATTATGAAGTTCATAAACATAAGTTTCTCCTTCTCAATTTCAGTTTTTAGTTGTACAACCTAGTTCCCTATTCATACCATGTAAATTAAACTAAACATAGCAAATGATCTTCCTTGGCACTGCATGTATGCTTGTTGATCTATAATCCAGTGGTGTGGTGAAACTACCAACTCCAGGACAATGTCATATCCTACTATGTCTTAACTATGAACAACGCATATTATGTTCATATTATTTAAATCATGTCTCTTTATTTACCAATCTGAAATGGTATAAATTGACAGTGCACTCACCATTCATGCTTATACATTGTTTAGCACTACATGTATGCTTTTGTTCTTGATCTGTAATCCAGTGGTGCGGTGAAGCTGGCCGCTCCTGCACAATGCCATTTCCTGCCGCCTTAACTATGAATAATGCCTATTATGTTAATGATATTTTAAACAGTGTCTCTTTATTTCTGACTAAGAAATGAGATGAATTGACAGCACTGATGCTAATACGTGCAAAACCTGTTATCTACCTACTTGTTTCTCTTTTAGGGTGACTTCACTGATGCTAGGAAGAACTGCCACAATGATAGTGAGACGAACCCATTGCTTGTCTCTCCAACATATATTCTAGAGAAGAAGGAAACACATCTTGAGGATAGCGATACAACCCCAAAGTCATGTCTTAATGTAGTGTCGAACTTACTCGCTAATAGCAGTGACATAAGGTCGATGAAGTCTCCGCCTGAATCTGCTCGACTTCTTCAGTCTGAAATTCAAGCAGATAGACATGCTTTCGCTCAAATCCGACTGGAACTCCAATCTCTATGCAAGATTAACCATAAGTACAGGACGTCTATTGATGCTATGTAGCTTGAGTTGGTGGATATAAGCGTCAAACAAGCACAGTCTCATCAGGTTGCTAAGATGCTTACGCTGCAGCTCCTGGGCAGGGCTAACCTTTCTTGAACTGTGGTGAAGTGCTGTCGGTTCTGTCTATAATTTTGTCGGCGTGTTTACTTCCACTGGTGGCGACCTACCCAGTGTATGGAATATGCTGTCTGGTTGCCCTTTATTATCACTAGCGGCGAACTTTGATGCCCAGGGGATGTAATATGCTGTAATTTCTTTGTCGTATAGTCTAGGTTTATTCTTCGTCATGATGCTGTAATTTATTTGCTGTATGTTCTGTCGTCGCTCTGAGAAAAGGTCATAATCTTCGATCGGAGCGCAATTAGGCAATACGTTAGGTTTATATAAAAAAATTGGTACTAAAACTGGTCGGCCGCCAATCACTATGAATGGGCCGAACCGTGGGCCTACAATCATCTTCGGCTTTAGTAGGCCTAGACTTAATCTGGCCCTCTATTAGTTTCGGGCTTTAAAAGGCCAAGTAAAGCGCTTGCCTTAATTGGGCCAGAAAATAAAATGGGCTTTTAACAGGCTAAGATGTAGATTGAGCCTGAATTATGTCGAACAAATCACGGGCCGACAGCAGGCTGGAATATACATCGGCCCATTATTGGCCCAGTGCTATGACGGGCCATTAACTGGCTGAAATGCTGTTGGGCCTTGGTGGGCCCAATTTCAGGACGGGCTAGAAGCAGACCGATTGCATAGCGGGCTGAAATTAGGCCCAACACTATCAAGGGCCTTTTACGAGCCGATAGGCAGTTTGGGCTAAAATGTATCCACGAAGACTTCAGGCCGTTAAGAGGCCGAAAGTCACTACGGACCAGAATTAGGCCCATATGCAGCTCGGGCCTTTAAATGGCTGAAAGTGAAACCGGGCGAAAAGAGGCCCATATGTACACAGGGCCGCTGACAGGCCGAAACTAATATCAGGCTGAACTGTTAAACGGGCCATTAACAGGCCGAAGAGCAAAGTAGGCCCCCAATTGGACCAAAGGCACAGTAGCTGTTAAAGGGTCGTATCTATTATGGGTCGTAATTTGTCCCAAACTATTGCAGGCTGTTAACGGGCCGGATCTGATATGGGCTATAAACTGGCCCAGAATATTGCAGGCATTTAACGGGCCATTTTTGATGTGGGCCACAATTTGGTCGAGAAAATGAATGGGTCGACCCGGTAGATCTGACGAAATCTTGTGGGCCTTTTCCTGGGCTTGCTTTTAAACCTATATGGGCCTCTATTGGGTCGTCCCACATGTCAACGTTTCATTGGCGACTCCTGTCCAGTGGACGGTTGACATCTGTCCCAACGAGGAGCTGACGCGTGGATCCTCCGGCGAATGAGAATTTTACACGTGGAAAATCCCCATTGGTCAGGGCTGTTAATGGGTTATCGGATCCAAACCGGAACCCGGTATCTTAACAGCGACCCATTACGGTGGATGCCACGTGTTGGTTACCCTTGACGAAAACACTTCCATGACGGGCAGTTTATCGTCATGGAAGTGGACACTTTCGTGATGATAATTTTGGTATTGTCATGGAACACTTCTACGACAGCACAGGTATGACTATCTTGATTCTGTCATAAAATCGTCATGGATGTACATGCATGACAGAAAATGTGACCTACTGTGACAAACACGTATCATCATGGTAGTGTATTTTTTTTGTAGTGCTGGGATTGAGCACCGCAAGATCGAACCCATCACAAAGCACCTCTCCCATTGCAAGAAAAATCAATCTAGTTGGCCAAACCAAATGAATAGATCGGAGAGAAATACAAAGCAATAATAATCATGCATAATAGAGTTCAAAGAAGACTCAAATAATATTCATGGATAATCTGATCATAAACTCACAATTCATCGGACCCCAACAAACACACCGCAAAAAGTGATTACATCGAATAGATCTCCAAGAACAACGAGGAGAACATTGTATTGAAGATTAAAGAGAGAGAAGAAGCCATCTAGCTACTAACTATGGACCCGTAGGTATGTGGTAAACTACTCACACATCATTGGAAGGGATGCAACATTGATGTAGAGCCCCTCCGTGGTTGATTCCCCCTCCAGCAGAGTGCCGGAAAAGGCCTCCAGATGGGATCTCTTGAGAACAGAAGCATGCGGCGGCGGAAAAAGTATTTTGGGTGGCTCTCTGTTGTTTTCCCGATTTTAGAGAATTTATAGAGGTGGAATTAGGTCAAGAGGGTGAACATGGGCCCCACAAGATACCAGGGCACGCCCTGGTGCCTCGTCGGCTCCTCCTTCATCTTCTGGCCCTCTCCCGAAGCTTCCAGGGTCTCTTTTGTCCAGAAAAAAATCTCTAAAAAGTTTCATGGCATTTGGACTTCGCTTGGTACTGATATTCTGAAAAACCAAAAATAGGCAAAAAAAAAATAGCAACTAGCACTAGGCACTAAGTGAATAGGTTAGTCCCAAAAAATGATATATAATTGCTTGTAATTACATATAAAACATCCAAGATTGATAATATAATAGCGTGGAACAATCAAAAATTATAGATACGTTGGAGACGGATCAGACCTCTTGACCTAATTACACCTCTATAAATTCCCAAATATTCCCAATATACCAGAGAGCCACCCGAAACACTTTTTCCACCGCCGCAAGCTTCTGTTCTTCCGTGATCCCATCTGGAGGCCTTTTTTGGTACTCTGCCAGAGGGGGAATCGATCACGGAGGGCTTCTACATCATCCTTTCCGCCCTTTCGATGATGCGTGAGTAGTTCACCACAGACCTATGGGTCCATAGCTAGTAGCTAGATGGCTTCTTCTCTCTCTTTGATCTTCAGTACAATGTTCTCCTCGAAGTTCTTGGAGTTCTATCAGATGTAATCTTCTTTTCCGGTGTGTTTGTTGGGATCCGATGAATTGTGGGTTTATGATCAGATTATTTATGAATATTAATTGAGTCTTTTTTGAACTTTATTATGCATGACTATTATAGCTTTGTATTTCTCTCCGGTCTATCTGTTTGGTTTGGCCAACTAGATTGATCTTGTAACCGGAGAGGTGCTTTGTGATGGGTTCAATTTTGCGGTGCTCTATCCCAGTGACAAAGTAGGGGACAAGACACGTATTTATGTGGTTGCCATGAAGGGTAAAACGACAGGGTTTATTCATATTGATTGGGTTTACTTTGTCTACATCATGTCATCTTGCTAAAGGCATTACTCTGTATTATGCTTAATACCCTAAATGCATGCTGGATAGCGGTCGATGGGTGGAGTAATAGTAGTAGATGCAAGAAGGAGTCGGTCTACTTGTCTCGGACATGATGCCTATATACATGATCGCTGCCTTGAAGATCATCATAACTATGCGCTTTTCTATCAATTGCCCAACAATAATTTTTTCACCCACTATATGCAATGTGCTCGTGAGAGAAGCCTCTAGTGAAAACTATGGCCCCGTGTCTACTTTTATCATATATAAAGAAAATAGAAAAATACCTTGCTGCGATTTTATTTCTTTTACTTTGTTTTGCAATTTATTTTATTACCTACCACTACGAGATTTAATCATTGCAAGTAACCGCCGAGGGGATTGACAACCCCCTTGTTTGAGTTGGGTGCAAGTATTTGCTTTTGTGTGTGCAGGTGTTGTTCATGAGACTTTGTATGATTCTCTTACTGTATTGATAACCTTGGTTCTTAACTGAGGGAAATACTTATCTCTACTAAACTGCATCATCCTCTCTTCTTCGAGGAAATCCCAGCGCAACTCAGATGTAGCAGGAAGAATTTCTGGCGCTGTTATCGGGGAGACATCATCAAAACCTATCAAGTACCTTCTCACAAACTATCATCTACTTGCCCTTATTTTTATTTGCCTTTTTATTTGCATTTGCCTCTTGTTTTCATCTCCCCCACTTCTAATTTTATTTTACAAAAAAGCACAAAAATATTTTTATTTGCTTCTTTGCTTGCTTTATCGCTATGTCTTAAGAAAACACTAAGTTGTGTGATTTTTCAAATACTAATAATAATGATTTTATTAGTACTCCAACTGCTCCTGCTACCACTAGTGCGGAGTCCTATGATATTAATGCCACTTTGCTAAACTTGTTATTAAAGAACAATTTTCTAGTAGTCCTAATGAAGATGTTGCATCCCATGTTAATACTTCCGTTGAATTACGCGATATGCAAAAGAAAAAAATATGTGGATAATGATATTGTCAAATTGAAATTATTTCCATTCTCACTACGAGACCGTGCTAAAACTTGGTTTTCATCCTTGCCTGGAAATAGTATTGATTCTTGGGATAAGTGTAAGGATGCTTTTGTTGCCAAGCATTTTCCTCCCGCAAAAATTATTTCTCTTAGAAATCAAATTATGAACTTTAAGCAAACTTGAGAATGAACATGTTGCACAATCTTGGGAGAGAATGAAATTAATGATAATAAATTGTCCCACTCATGGTTTAAGTTTATGGATGATTATACAAAATTTCTATGCAGGACTAAAATTTCTTTCTAGAAATCTTCTAGACTCTGCTGCAGGTGGCATGATACGTCTCCAACGTATATATAATTTTTGCTTGTTCCATGCTGTTATATTATCATTCTTGGATGTTTTACAATCATTTTATAGCAACTTTATATCATTTTTTGGGACTAACATATTGACATAGTGCCCAGTGCCAGTTGCTGTTTTTTGCTTGTTTTTTACTTCATGGAAAATCAATACCAAACGGAGTCCAAACACAGTGAAACTTTTTGGAGATTTTACATGGACCAGAAGGAACAACTTGGGCCGAAGAAGTACCAGAGGGGTGCCCCGAGGGGGGCACAACCCACCTGGGCGCGTCTGGGGGCCCAGGAGCGCCCTGGTGGGTTGTGCCCATCTCGGTGGCCTCCCGCACCGCCTCTTTGCTCTATAAATACCCCGAAAATCCAAAAACCCTAGGGGAGTCGACGAAACACAATTCCAGCCGCCGCAAGTTCCAGAACCACCAGATCCAGTCTAGACACCATCACAGAGGGGTTCATCATCCTCATTGGTGCCTCTCCAATGATGCGTGAGTAGTTCATTATAGACCTACGGGTCTATAGTTAGTATCTAGATGGCTTCCTCTCTCTCTTTTGATTCTCAACACAATGGTCTCTTGGAGATCTATTTGATGTAACTCTTTTTGTGGTGTGTTTGTTGGGATCCGATGAACTTTGAGTTTATGATCAGATCTATTTTATCCATGGAAGTTATTTGAGTTTTGATCTCTTATATGCATGATTGCTTATAGCCTCATATTTCTTCTTCGAATCTTTGGTTTAGTTAGGCTGACTAGATCGATTTTTCTTGCCATGGGAAGAGGTGCTTTGTGATGGGTTCGATCTTACAGTGCTCAGTCCTAGTGACAGAAGGGGACATGACACGTATGTATCATTGCTATTAAGGATAACAAGATGGGGTCTATTCCTACATGAATAGATCTTGTCTACATCATGTCATCATTCTTATTGCGTTACTCCGTTTCTCCATGAACTTAATACACTAGATGCATGCTGGATAGCGGTCGATGTGTGGAGTAATAGTAGTAGATGCAGGCAGGAGTCGGTCTACTAATCTTGGACGTGATGCCTATATAATGATCATTGCCTGGATTTCGTCATAATTATTTGAAGTTCTATCAATTGCCCAACAGTAATTTGTTTACCTGGGATATGCTATTTTTCTCGAGAGAAGCCACTAGTGAAATCTACGGCCCCCAGGTCTATTCTTTGTCATATTTGCTTTCCGATCTAGTATTTGCCACTTTTATTTTCAGATCTATTATTCCAAAAACCCAAAAATACCTTGCTGCAATTTTTTGTTATTTATTTTATCTCGCATTTCCGCGAGATCTATTTATCCAATCTACTAAAAAATTATCTATCTTTTACCCGGGAGGGATTGACAACCCCTCTTACACGTCGGGTTGCAAGTATTTGTTCTTTGTGTGCAGGTACCGTTTACATAGTGTTGCGTGGTTCTCCTAATGGTTCGATAACCTTGGTCTCATCACTGAGGGAAATACCTACCATAGTTCTGCTGCATCATCCCTTCCTCTTCGGGGAAAATACTGACGCGGACATGAGCCATCAAGAAAGGATTTCTGGCGCCGTTGCCGGGGAGACATCATCAACATCTATCAGGTTCCTAATCACAAATCTCATCTCCTTGCAATTTACATTATTTGCCATTTGACTCTCGTTTTCATCTCCCCCACTTCAAAAAAATTTGCCGTTTTATTCGCCCTCTTTTCCGTTCACCGTTTTTCTCGTCAGATCTATTTTTGTGTGCAATTATGTTTGCCACTTTTTGTTGTTATGGATAGTTCTTACTCTATTGCATGCACCCCTGAGAACGAGGTTCTTAATTTCAAACAAAGGGGAGGGGAGAATCTAAAAGATGCTGGTATAGGATTTGCAATGCTCATAATAGATCTGTTCGTAAGCAATCTACCATTGTTCTTCTTCGATGTTTTTATGTGGGCATCACTACTTGGTATAGATTCGTCCTTGATACGATTACCGGTGGGAATTTCTTGATGTGTCCTTCTCTAGATGCTTTTAATGCTATGGGAAATCTAGTGGGTTCACCACCTCTTATGATTAATGAAACAACTTTAACTCTCGAGCATGTTATGGAATGGCTAGATGCTATTGAAAAGAAAATGCTCACTGAAGAAAACATTGAAAAAATAGATAAAAGGATGCTCAATCTTGCTAATAGAATTGGGTCAAAAGCGGGAGATGCTCTTAAAGTACTAAAAGAAAAAGAACCTGCATTCAACGAGAGAATAGAGGAGAGCCCCGCTAGGATTGATAAGTTGGAAGAAATTTTTAGTAATCTAAGCACGACTTTTGCTTCCGCTAAAACTATTGAAAAAACTCCCATAAAAATTGGCAAGATTACTCAAGTCTCTAAAAAGGGTGCAACTTTTAATAATAACAAAGAAGATCTTAAGATGATTAGTATTCACCCCGATTTTGTTGAAGTGATAAAAAAACCACTTGCAAGAATGAATTTTTCAAACTTGTTCCTAGGAGTATTGTTATTGAAAATTTGTATGCTAAATCTTTGAAGAATTCTAAGTGTTTGATTGAGGAGTTGGAAACTAAAGATGACAATACTTGAATCTATGCTTTATGCCAAGCTAGGGGCATAAAACGATAGCGCTTGTTGGGAGGCAACCCAATGAATAAAATTTATGTTTGCCTTTTTCTTTCTATTCTTGAGTGTTTGCACAATTATGCCTCTGTTATGATTGTGTTTTTTATGTTTTAGTTCATGTTTGTGCCAAGTAAAGCCTTTGGGATAGCATTGGTGATAGTTGATTTGATCCTGTTGAAAAACAGGAACTTTTGTGTCCAGTAAAATAATTGTTTAGATTTATGGAAGTGAAAAAAATTCTTAAGTTTTTACACAAGATTGATATACAAATTTCCTATGTTGTCCTAATGTTTCAGAATTTTTGGAGTTACAGAATTATGAGAAAAATTCGCATCTTTACAGACTGTTCTGTTTTTGACAGATTCTGTTTTCTTCGCATTGTGTGCTTATTTTGATGAATCTATGGTTTGTATCGGGGGGTATAAGCCATGGTAAAGTTAGAATGCAGTAGATATAATCCAATAACAAAATTTGAATGGGTTTTCTATAGTACTTAAAGTAAAGATTGGTTTTCTTATACTAACCGATCTCACGAAGGTTTTGTTAAGTTTTGTGTGATTGAAGTTTTCAAGTTTTGGGTGAGATCACGATGGATGAAGGAATAAGGAATAAGAAGAGCCTAAGCTTGGGGATGCCCCATGGCACCCCAAGCTATTATCCAAATAGAAACAAGCAACTAAGCTTGGGATGCCCCCGAGTGGCATCTCCTCTTTCTTCTAACGACCATCGGTATTTTACTTGGAGCTATATTTTTATTCGTCACATATCATGAGTTTTGCTTGGAGCGTCTTGTGTTATATGAGTCTTTGCTTGTTTTGCTTTTTAATTTGTGTCATCTATCCTTTCTGGACACACCTATTTGAGAGAGTCAAAATTATACTATGATTTGTTAGAATTGCTCTTTATGCTTCACTTAAATTTTTTGAGCTATGGAATTGCTCTAGTGCTTCACTTATATCTTTTTGAGCACGGTGTGCTTTAATATTTTTGAAGAAATGCTCTCATGCTTCACTTAGATTTATTTGAGAGTTAGTAAATTTTTGTTGAAGAAATTCTCTCATGCTTCACTTATATTATTTTGAGAAAAGAAAATTTTATGCTCATGTTCTTCACTTAGATTTGTTTGAGCTATCAAAAGCAACATATGAAATTAGTCCCAAACTAATAGATATTCAAGAGGGATATAATAAAAACTTTCATGAAGATCATTGGACAAAATAAACTTGATTCTTTGTAATAGTTTTGAGATATGATGATAGTGATATGTGAGTCATGTTGATGTGTAATTATGCTTTAGTAAGAATATTGTTGTTAAGGTTTGTGATTCCCTATGCAAGCACGAAAGTCAATAGTTATGCAATGAAATTACATCCTATTTGTGGTGCATTATTCGGTGTTAGTTATGCTTAATGCTCGCTTATGTGATTCTTTGTTTCTTGGTTGGATGCATCTCAATCTTTTTGCTAGCCTTCCCTTGCACTAAGTGGGATTACTACTTGTGCATCCAAAAACCTTAAACCCAGTTTTGCTGTATGAGTCCACTATACCTACCTATATGCGGTATTTCTGTGCCGTTCTAAGCAAATTTGTATGTGACATCTCTAATTTTCAAAATAATTTTCCTTTTTGTGTGCTCCTACCGCTCATGAAACGGTAGGGGGTGGCTGATATTTTTCCATGCTAGATGTGTTATTCTCAAGATGAGTGTTTATTCACTTGTCATTACACGGGAGTACGACAAAGGTATTAGGGATGCCCAGTCTCGAAATGAAAAATGAATTTACTTCATGTTGTCACATAATAAATTCCTTGGAAAGTGTTGGTATGGACGGCACCCGTGGATACGGCTAGCCGTGAAATGTGAAAGTATGGTGGAAAAAGGAATAAACTTTATTTTCTGTTTGGGAACCGCCTATGATATATCTAGCATGGAAAGTATTGGGAACTACTCGATCATTTTCGTTGACAGGAAAAGCATGCCACCCAAAATGTTTTATCTCAATCTTTTTCGCTTTGAGCTCTGGCACCTCTACAAATCCCTACTTCCCTCTGCAAAGGGCCTTTCTATTTATTTTATGCAATTTTTATTTTTATTTGAGTCTCCATCATCTCTTATAAAGCACCAACTAAGGGGCACTATGATCATACTTGAGCATTGGGTATAGCTAATATGCGAGTGTATTTCATGAATGGATCAATGATTGAGCATAATGGGCTAGGGATAACTTGTTTTAGTGTTGATATTTTGAAAGACTTGGTTGCTTGTTGATATGCTTGAGTATTGCAATCTTCATGTCAAAACTAGACTATTGCTTTGAATCATATAAAAGTCCAAATGTCCATGCTACAAAAGAAAATAATATGTGATGAACATGTTAGGCAGCATTCCACATCAAAAATTCTTTTTTTATCATTTACCTACTTGAGGACGAGCAGGAATTAAGCTTGGGGATGCTGATACGTCTCCAGCGTATCTATAATTTTTGCTTGTTCCATGCTGTTATATTATCATTCTTGGATGTTTTACAATAATTTTATAGCAACTTTATATCATTTTTTGGGACTAACCTATTGACATAGTGCCCAGTGCCAGTTGCTGTTTTTTGCTTGTTTTTTACTTCACAGAAAATCAATACCAAACGGAGTCCAAACACAACGAAACTTTTTGGAGATTTTTTATGGACTAGAAGGAACAACTTGGGCCGAAGAAGTACCAGAGGGGTGCCCCAAGGGGGCACAACCCACCTGGGCGCGCCTTGGGGGCCAGGCTCGCCCTGGTAGGTTCTGCCCACCTCGGTGGCCTCCCGCACCGCCTCTTTGCTCTATAAATACCCCTAAAATCCAAAAACCCTAGGGGAGTCAACGAAACACAATTCCAGCCACCGCAAGTTCCAGAACCACCAGTTCAATCTAGAGACCATCACGGAGGGGTTCATCATCCTCATTGGTGCCTCTCCGATGATGCGTGAGTAGTTCATTGTAGACCTACGGGTCCGTAGTTAGTAGCTAGATGGCTTCCTCTCTCTCTCTCTCTTTTGATTCTCAATACAATGGTCTCTTGGAGATCTATTTGATGTAACTCTTTTTGTCGTGTGTTTGTTGGGATCCGATGAACTTTGAGTTTATGATCAGATCTATTTTATCCATGAAAGTTATTTGAGTTTTGATCTCTTATATGCATGATTGCTTATAGCCTCGTATTTCTTCTTCGAATCTTTGGTTTAGTTAGGCCGACTAGATCGATTTTTCTTGCCATGGGAAGAGGTGCTTTGTGATGGGTTCGATCTTACGGTGCTCAATCCTAGTGACAGAAGGGGACATGACACGTATGTATCGTTGCTATTAAGGATAACAAGATGGGGTCTATTCCTACATGAATAGATCTTGTCTACATCATGTCATCGTTCTTATTGCATTACTCCGTTTCTCCATTACCTTAATACACTAGATGCATGCTGGATAGCGGTCTAAGTGTGGAGTAATAGTAGTAGATGCAGGCAGGAGTCGGTCTACTAATCGTGGACGTGATGCCTATATAATGATCATTGCCTGGATATCATCATAATTATTTGAAGTTCTATCAATTGCCCAACAGTAATTTGTTTACCCGTCGTATGCTATTTTTCTCGAGAGAAGCCACTAGTGAAATCTACAGCCCCCGGGTCTATTCTTTATCATATTTGCTTTCCGATCTATTATTTGCCACTTTTATTTTCAGATCTATTATTCCAAAAACCCAAAAATACCTTGCTGCAATTTTTTGTTATTTATTTTATCTCGCGTTTCCGCGAGATCTATTTATCCAATCTACTACAAATTTATCTATCTTTTACCCGGGAGGGATTGACAACCCCTCTTACACGTCGGGTTGCAAGTATTTGTTCTTTGTGTGCAGGTACCATTTACATAGTGTTGCGTGGTTCTCCTACTGGTTTGATAACCTTGGTCTCATCACTGAGGGAAATACCTACCGTAGTTGTGTTGCATCATCCCTGCCTCTTCGGGGAAAATACTGACGCAGACACGAGCCATCATGGCACCTTTATGGAAATCACATTGGGAGAAGCTCCAAAACTCCTAGATAATCTAATGACAAATTACTCTCATTGGCATACCGAAAGAGCTCCAACTGGTAAGAAGGTAAATTCCGTTGAAGAAATTACTACATTGAGTGATAAAATGGATGCTAGAAGAATGCTCGTGTTGATCCTAATGATGTGCCGTTGTCTACTTTGATTGAGCAAAATAATGATGCCATTGATGTGAATTTTGTCTCTCGAAATAATTTCAATACCAATGCTTATAGAAGCAATTTTAATTCTAAACCGTATCCCGGGGATTCCTCCAATAATTATGGTAATTCCTGTGGAGATATTAATAATAGGATACCTACTAATCTTGAGAGTGATATTAAAGAATTCATTAATTCTCAAAACATTTTTGATGCTATAGTTGAAGAAAAATGAATAAAGTTGATGATATGGCTAGGAATACGGATAGAATTGCTCATGATGTGGAAAATCTCAAATCTAAAATCTTGCCAGCTAAGCTTGATATTAATGAGTCCATTAAAGCTATCTATGTCTCCATTAATGAAAGTAAAGAAAGAACCGCTAGGTTGAGCGCTAAGCGAGAATTCCTAGAAAAGGTATTAAAATGATTGGTGTCTCACTCATAGAATCTCTATTTAGTAATATAAAACTTGATGACAAAGGGATTGGAGATGATTCAACTTTAGCTAGAAGGCGTCCCAATTGTTCGGAGGGTGATGATCTTAATGATAAAAGTGGGTTTGGAGAGGTCAAGACTTTAACTAGTGATGTGCCCACTACTTTGGATTACAAGGACTTTAATTATGATAGTTGTTCTTTGATTGAGTGTATTTCCTTGTTGCAATCCATGATAAATACACCCAATGCTTATGAACAAAATAAAGCTTTTACTAAACATATTGCAGAAGCTATGATGAAAGCTTTTGAAGAAAAACTAGAGTTGGAGGTTTTAATACCTAGAAAATTGCATGATGAATGGGAACCTACTATTAAAGTAAAGATTAAAGATTATGAATGTAATGCTCTATGTGATTTGGGTGCTAGAGTTTCTACTATACCAAAATCTTTTTGTGATGTGCTAGGCCTTGTTGATATGGATGAATGTTCCCTTAATTTGCACTTAGCGGATTCAACTATTAAGAAACGATTGGGTAGAATAAATGATGTGCTTATTCTTCTAATAGAAATTATGTGCCCGTGGATTTCATTGTGCTTGATATTGAATGTAATTTGTCTTATCTAATACTTGGTAGGCCTTTCCTACGAACCATGTGCTATTATTGATATGAAAGAAGGAAACATAAGGTTCGAGTTTCCATTAAAGAAAGGAATGGAACACTTCCCTATAAATAGAATTAAGCCACCATATGAATCTATTATTATGTCCACCTATGGGTTCAAAACTAAGGATAACAATACTTGAAACAATGCATTATGCCTAGCTAGGGGCGTAAAACTATAGCGCTTGTTGGGAGGCAACACAATAGTTATCTTGTTTTGTTTTGTTTGTTGGGAAACGTTGCATGGAAAACAAAAACAATTCTACGCACACGCAAGATCTATCCATGAAGATACATAGCAACGAGAGGGGGAGAGTGTGTCTACGTACCCTCGTAGACCATAAGAGGAAGCGTTTCACAACGCGGTTGATGTAGTCGAACTTTCTTCGCGCTCCAACCGATCTAGTACCGAACGCACGGCACCTCCGCGTTCTGCACATGTTCAGCTCGGTGACGTCCTCGCCTTCTTGATCCAGCAAGACGAGTGAAGTACTAGATGAGTTCCGGCAGCACAATAGCGTGGTGACGGTGATGGTGATGCGATCTCCGCAGGGCTTCGCCTAAGCACTACGAAGATATGACCGAGGGAGTAAACGGTGGACGGGGGCACCGCACACGGCTAAGACAATGTTGTGTCCTTGTGTGGTGCCCCCTCCCCACATATATATAGGTGGGAGGGGAGGAGGAAGCCCCTAGGGCGCCCCAAGAGACCTGGCGGCAGCCCTAGGGCTGCTGCCTTGCCCTGCACCCCCCCCCCCCCTTCCTTATATGAAGAAGGGGGAAGGAAAGAGGAGGGGAGAGGGAAGGAAGGGGGAGTCCTACTCCACACTTTCCTTTCCCTCCCCTCCCCTCTTTCCTTCTCTTCCTCATAGGCCGGCCTCTATAGGGGGCGCACCAGCCCCTTGTGGGCTGGTGTGTTCCCTCTCCTGGCCCATAAGGCCCATATCTTTGCCGGGGGTGCCCGAAACTCCTTTTCGGTGACCCGATAAGTACCCGGTACCCTCCGGAACACTTCCAGTGTCCGAATACCATCATACTATATATCAATCTTTACCTCTCGACCATTTCGAGACTCCTCGTCATGTCCATGATCTCATCCGGGACTCCGAACAACATTCGGTCACCAAATCACATAACTCATATAATATTATATCGTCATCGAACGTTAAGCGTGCGGACCCTACGGGTTCGAGAACTATGTAGACATGACCGATACACCTCTCCAGTCAATAACCAATAGCAGAACCTGGATGCTCATATTGGCTCCAACATATTCTACGAAGATCTTTATCGGTCGAACCGTTATGACAACATACGTAATTCCCTTTGTCCATCGGTATGTTACTTGCCCGAGATTCGATCGTCGGTATCTTCATACCTAGTTCAATCTCGTTACCGGCAAGTCTCTTTACTCGTTCTGTAATACATCACCTCGTGACTAACTCCTTAGTCGTTTGCTTGCAAGCTTATGATGTGTATTACCGACAGGGCCCAGAGATACCTCCCCGATACTCGGAGTGACAAATCCTAATCTCGATCTATGCCAACTCAACAAACACCTTTGGAGATACATGTAGAGCATCTTTATAATCACCCAGTTACATTGTGACATTTAATAGCACACAAGGCATTCCTTCGGTATCCGGGAGTCGCATAATCTTATAGTCGAAGGAATATGTATTTGACATGAAGAAAGCAATAGCAATAAAACTGAACGATCATTATGCTAAGTTAACGGATGGGTCTTGTCCATCACATCATTCTCCTAATGATGTGATCCCATTATCAAATGACAACTCATGTCAATGGTTAGGAAACCTTAACCATCTTTGATCAACGAGCTAGTCTAGTAGAGGCTTACTAGGGACACGATATTTGTTTATGTATTCACACATGTATTTAAGTTTTCGATCAATACAATTCTAGCATGAATAATAAACCTTTATCATGAATAAGGAAATATAAAATAACAACTTTATTATTGCCTCTAGGGCATATTTCCTTCAGTCTCCCACTTGCACTAGAGTCAATAATCTAGTTCACATCGCCATGTGATTTAACACCAATAGTTCACATCGTCATGTGATTAACACCCATAGTTCACATCGCCATGTGACCAACACCCAAAGGGTTTACTAGAGTCAATAATCTAGTTCACATCGCCATGTGATTAACACCCAAAGAGTACTAAGGTGTGATCATGTTTTGCTTGTGAGAGAAGTTTAGTCAACGGGTCTGTCACATTCAGATCCGTATGTATATTTGCAAATTTCTATGTCTACAATGCTCTGCATGGTGCTACTCTAGCTAATTGCTCCCACTATCAATATGTATCTAGATTGAGACTCCGAGTCATCCGAATTGGTGTCAAAGCTTGCATCAGCGTAACCCTTTACGATGAACTCTTTATCACCTCCATAACCGAGAAACATTTCCTTCGTCCTCTTAGGTAACCAAGGATAATTTTGACCGATGTCCAGTGATCTACTCCTGGATCACTATTGTACCCCCTTGCCAAACTCATGGCAAGGTACACAATAGGTCTGGTACACAGCATAGCATACATGATAGAACCTATGGCTGAGGCATAGGGAATGACTTTCATTCTCTCTCTATCTTCTGCCACGGTCGGGCTTTGAGTCTTACTCAACTTCACACCTTGAATACAGGCAAGGACCCTTTCTTTGACTGGTCCATTTTGAACTCCTTTAAAACTTTGTCAAGGTATGTGCTTTGTGAAAGTCCTATTAAGCATCTCGATCTATCCCTATAGATCTTGATGCTCAATACGTAAGTAGCTTCACCGAGGTCTTTCATTGAAAAATTCTTATTCAAGTATCCTTTTATGCTATCCAGAAATTCTATATCATTTCCCATCAATAATATGTCATCCATATATAATATCAGAAATGCTACAGAGCTCCCACTCACTTTCTTGTAAATATAGGCTTCACCGAAAGTCTGTATAAAACCATAAGCTTTGATCACCTAATCAAAGCATATATTCCAACTCCGAGATGCTTGCACCAGTCCATAGATGGATCGCTGGAGCTTGCACACTTTGTTAGCACCTTTAGGATCGACAAAACCTTCTGGTTGCATCATATACAACTCTTCTTTAAGAAATCCATTAAGGAATGCAGTTTTGACGTCCATTTGCCAGATTTCATAATCATAAAATGCGGCAATTGCTAACATGATTTGGACGGACTTAAGCATCGCTACGGGTGAGAAAGTCTCGTTGTAGTCAACCCCTTGAACTTGTCAAAAACCTTTTGCGACAAGTCGAGCTTTGTAGACAGTAACATTACCATCAGCGTCAGTCTTCTTCTTGAAAATCCATTTATTCTCTATGACTTGCCGATCATCGAGAAAGTCCACCAAAGTCCACACTTTGTTCTCATACATGGATCCTATATCAGATTTCATGGCCTCAAGCCATCTGTCAGAATCTGGCCTCATCATAGCTTCTTCATAGTTCGTAGGTTTGCCTTGGTCTAATAACATGACTTCCAGAACAGGATTACCGTACCACTCTGGTGCGGATCGTGCTTTGGTTGACCTACGAGGTTCAGTAGCAACTTGATCTAAAGTTTCATGATCATTATCATTTGCTTCCTCTCTAGTTGGTGTAGGCATCATGGGAACGGATTTCTCTGATGTGCTACTTTCCAATTCGAGAGAAGGTACGATTACCTCATCAAGTTCTACTTTCCTTCCACTCACTTCTTTCGAGAGAAACTCCTTCTCTAGAAAGGATCCATTCTTAGCAACAAAGATCTTGCCTTCGGATCTGTGGTAGAAGGTGTACCCAATTGTTTCCTTAGGGTATCCTATGAAGACGCACTTCTCCGATTTGGGTTCGAGCTTATCAGGCTGAAGCCTTTTGATATAAGTGTCGCAACCCCAAACTTCAAGAAACGACAGCTTAGGTTTCTTGCCAAACCATAGTTCATACGGTGTCGTCTCAACGGATTTAGACGGTGCCCTATTTAACGTGAATGCAACTGTCTCTAATGCATAACCCCAAAATGATAGTGGTAAATTGGTAAGAGACATCATAGATCGCACCATATCTAATAAAGTACGGTTACGACATTCGGACACACCATTACACTGTGGTGTTCCAGGTGGCGTGAGTTTGTGAAAAAATTCCACATTGTTTTTAAATGAAGGCCAAACTCGTAACTCAAATATTCGCCTCCGCGATCGGATCGTAGAAACTTTATTTTCATGTTACGATGATTCTCAAGTTCACTCTGAAATTCTTTGAACTTTTCAAATGTTTCAGACTTGTGTTTCATTAAGTAGATATACCCATATCTGCTCAAATCATCAATGAAGGTGAGAAAACAACGATACGCGTCACGTGCTTCAATACTCATCGGACCGCTTACATCGGTATGTATTATTTCCAATAAGTCATTAGCTCGCTCCATTGTTCCGGAGAACGGAGTTTTAGTCATCTTGCCCATGTGGCATGGTTCGCAAGTACCAAATCATTCATAATCAAGTGATTCCAAAAGTCCATCTGCATGTAGTTTCTTCATGCGCTTTACACCAATATGACCTAAACGGTAGTGCCACAAGTATGTTGCACTATCATTATCAACTTTGCATCTTTTGGCATCAATATTATGAATATGTGTATCACTACGATCGAGATTCAATAAACCATTCTCATTGGGTGTGTGACCATAGAAGGTTTTATTCATGTAAACAGAACAACAATTATTCTCTAATTTAAATGAATAACCGTATTGCAATAAACATGATCTAATCATATTCATGCTCAACGCAAACACCAAATAACATTTATTTAGGTTCAACACTAATCCCGAAGGTAGAGGGAGTGTGCGATGGTGATCGTATCAACCTTGGAATCACTTCCAACACAGATCGTCACCTCGCACTTAACTAGTCTCTGTTTATTCTGCAACTCCTGTTTCGAGTTACTAATCTTAGCAAGTGAACCGGTATCGAATACCCAGGTGCTACTATGAACACTAGTAAGGTACACATCAATAACATGTATATCAAATATACTTTTGTTCACTTTGCCATCCTTCTTATCCGCCAAATATTTGGGGTAGTTCCACTTCCAGTGATCATTTCCTTTGCAGTAGAAGCACTCAGTTTTAGGCTTGGGTCCAGCTTTGGGCTTCTTCATGGAAGCGGCAACTTGCTTGCCATTCTTCTTGAAGTTCCCTTTCTTTCCCTTTGCCCTTTTTCTTGAAACTAGTGGTCTTGTTAACCATTAACACTTGATGCTCTTACTTGATTTCTACCTTCGCAGATTTCAGCATCGCGAAGAGCTCGGGAATCGTTTTCGTCATCCCTTGCATATTATAGTTCATCACGAAGTTCTAGTAGCTTGGTGATAGTTACTAGAGAACTCTGTCAATCACTATCTTATCTGGAAGATTAACTCCCACTTGATTCAAGCGATTGTAGTACTCAAACATTCTGAGCACATGCTCACTGGCTGAGCTATTCTCCTCCATCTTGTAGGCAAAGTACTTGCCAGAGGTCTCATACCTCTCGACACGGGCATGAGTCTGAAATACCAATTTCAGCTCTTGGAACATCTCATATGCTCCATGGCATTCAAAATGTTTTTGAAGTCCCGGTTCTAAGCCGTAAAGCATGGCGCACTAAACTATTAAGTAGTCATCATATCGAGCTTGCCAAACGTTCATAACGTCTGCATCTGCTCCTGCAATAGGTCTGTCACCTAGCGGTGCATCAAGGACATAATTCTTCTGAGCAGCAATGAGGATAATCCTCAGATCACGGACTCAGCCCACATCATTGCTACTATAATCTTTCAACTTAGTTTTCTCTAGGAACATATCAAAAACATAGGGGAGCTATATCGCGACCTATAGATCTAGAACATAGATATGCATATACTATCATGACTAAGTTCATGATAAATTAAGTTCAATTAATCAAATTACTTAAGAACTCCCACTTAAATAGACATCCCTCAAGTCATCTAAGTGATACGTGATCCAAATCAACTAACCCATGTCCGATCATCACGTGAGATGGGGTAGTCATCAATGGTGAACATCTCTATGTTGATCATATCTACTATATGATTCACGTTCGACCTTTCGGTCTCCAGTGTTCCGAGGCCATGTTTGTACATGCTAGGCTCGTCAAGTTTAACCCAAGTATTCTGCATGTGCAAAACTGTCTTACACCCGTTGTATGGGAATGTAGAGTCTATCACACCCGATCATCATGTGGTGTCTCAACACGACGAACTGTAGCAACGGTGCATACTCAGGGAGAACACTTTTACCTTGAAATTTAGTGAAGGGATCATCTTATAATGCTACCGCCGTACAAAGCAAAATAAGATGCATAAAAAATAAACATCACATGCAATCAAAATATGTGACATGATATGGCCATCATCATCTCGTGCTTTTGATCTCTATCTCCAAAGCATCGTCATGATCTCCATCGTCACCGGCTCGACACCTTGATCTCCATCGTTGCGTCGTGGTCGTCTCGCCAACTATTGCTTCTACAACTATCGCTAACGCATAGTGATAAAGTAAAGCAATTACATGGCGTTTGCATTTCATACAATAAAGAGACAACCATAAGGCTCCTGCCGGTTGCCGATAACTTACAAAACATGATCATCTCATACATTAACATTTATCACATCATGTCTTGACCATATCACATCACAACATGCCCTGCAAAAACAAGTTAGACGTCCTCTACTTTGTTGTTGCAAGTTTTACGTGGATGCTACGGCTTCTAGCAAGAACCATTCTTACCTACGGCAAAAACCACAACGGTGATTTGTCAAGTTTGCTGTTTTAACCTTCTTCAAGGACCGGCCGCAGTCAAATTTGATTCAACTAAAGTAGGAGAAACAGACACCCGCCAGCCATCTTTATGCAAAACTAGTTGCATGTCTGTCGGTGGAACCGGTCTCATGTACGTGGACATGTAAGGTTGGTCCGGGCCGCTTCATCCCACAATACCGCCGAATCAAAATAAGACGTTGGTGGTAAGCAGTATGACTATCATCACCCACAACTCTTTGTGTTCTACTCGTGCATGTCATCTACGCATAGACCTGGCTCATGATGCCACTGTTGGGAAACGTTGCATGGAAAACAAAAAAAATTATACGCACACGCAAGATCTATCCATGGAGATACATAGCAACGAGAGGGGGAGAGTGTGTCTACGTACCCTCGTAGACCGTAAGCGAAAGCATTTCACAACGTGGTTGATGTAGTCAAACTTTCTTCGTGCTCCAACCGATCTAGTACCGAACACACGGCACCTCCGCGTTCTGCACATGTTCAGCTCGGTGACGTCCTCGCCTTCTTGATCCAGCAAGACGGGCGAAGTAGTAGATGAGTTCCGGCAGCACGACAGCATGGTGACGGTGATGGTGATGCGATCTCCGCAGGGCTTCACCTAAGCACTACGAAGATATGACCGAGGGAGTAAACGGTGGACGGGGGCGCCGCACACGGCTAAGACAATGTTGTGTCCTTGTGTGGCGGCCCCTCCCCACATATATATAGGTGGGAGGGGAGGAGGCAGCCCCTAGGGCACCCCAAGAGACCTGGAGGCAACCCTAGGGCTGCTGCCTTGCCCTGCGCCCCCCCCCCCCTTTTCCTTATATGAAGAAGGGGGAAGGAAAGAGGGGGGAGAGGGAAGGAAGGGGGAGTCCTACTCCACACTTTCCTTTCTCTCCCCTCTTTCCTTCTCCTCCTCATAGGCCGGCCTCTATAGGGGGCGCACCAGCCCCTTGTGGGCTGGTGTGTTCCCTCTCCTGGCCCATAAGGCCCATATCTTTGCCGGGGGTGCCCGAAACTCCTTTCCTGTGACCCGATAAGTACCCGGTACCCTCCGGAACACTTCCGGTGTCCGAATACCATCATCCTATATATTAATCTTTACCTCTCGACCATTACGAGACTCCTCGTCATGTCCGTGATCTCATCCGGGACTCCGAACAACATTCGGTCACCGAATCACATAACTCATATAATACTATATCGTCATCGAACGTTAAGCGTGCGGACTCTACGGGTTCGAGAACTATGTAGACATGACCGAGACACCTCTCCGGTCAATAACCAATAGCGGAACCTGGATGCTCATATTGGCTCCTACATATTCTACGAAGATCTTTATCGGTTGAACCGTTATGACAACATACGTAATTCCCTTTGTCCATCGGCATGTTACTTGCCCGAGATTCGATCGTCGGTATCTTCATACCTAGTTCAATATCGTTACCGGCAAGTCTCTTTACTCGTTCTGTAATACATCACCTCGTGACTAACTCCTTAGTCGTTTGCTTGCAAGCTTAAGATGTGTATTACCGAGAGGGCCCAGAGATACCTCCCCGATACTCGGAGTGACAAAACCTAATCTCGATCTATGCCAACTCAACAAACATCTTCGGAGATACCTGTAGAGCATCTTTATAATCACCCAGTTACGTTGTGACGTTTGATAGCACACATGGCATTCCTCCGGTATCCGGGAGTTGCATAATCTCATAGTCGAAGGAATATGTATTTGACATGAAGAAAGCAATAGCAATAAAACTGAACGATCATTATGCTAAGCTAACGGATGGGTCTTGTCCATCACATCATTCTCCTAATGATGTGATCCCGTTATCAAATGACAACTCATGTCAATGGTTAGGAAACCTTAACCATCTTTGATCAACGAGCTAGTCTAGTAGAGGCTTACTAGGGACACGGTATTTGTTTATGTATTCACACATGTATTTAAGTTTCTGATCAATACAATTCTAGCATGAATAATAAACCTTTATCATGAATAAGGAAATATAAAATAACAACTTTATTATTGCCTCTAGGGCATATTTCCTTCATTGTTTTTTGTTTTTTTTTGTGTTTACACAATTATGCTACTGTTATGATTGTGTTTTTACATTTTAATTATTTTTTGTGCCAAGTAAAGGCTTTGGATGATTTGGTTGATAGTTGACTTGATTCTGTGAAAAACAGAAACTTTTGCGCCCAGTACTGGAATTATTTAAATTTACTGGACGTGATAAAATCCTGAATTTTTTACACACTATTGATATAAAAATTGCCCATGTTGTCCTAATTTTTTAGAACTTTTAGAGTTACACAAGTATTGCGTTTATTTAGATCATTACAGACTGTTCCGTTTTTGGCAGATTCAGTTTTCGTTGCATAGTTTGCTTGTTTTAATGATGATATGGATTATATAGGGGGGTATAAGTCATGGAGAAGTTAGAATACAATAGTTATTATGCAATAATAAAATTTGAATGGGTTGACAACAGTACCTGAATTTTATGATTTGCTTGTTATACTAACGGATCTCACGAGGTTTCTGTTGAGTTTTGTATGCTGAAGTTTTCAAGTTTTGGGTGAGATCACGATGGATGAAGGAATAAGGAGCGGCAAGACCCTAAGCTTAGGGATGCCCAAGGCACCCCAAGGTAATATTCAAGGACCACCAAGCATCTAAGCTTGGGGATGCCCCGGATGGCATCCCCTCTTTTGTCTAGAATCCATCGGTATATTACTCGGAGCTATATTTTTATTCATCACATGATATGAGCTTTGCTTGGAGCGTCGTGTATTATAAGAGTATTTGCTTTGTTTGCTTTTTAGTTTGCCACAATCATTGTTTGTTGCACTACCTTTTGAGAGATACACACATTTATTCTTGATTTGTTAGAATACCCTATGTGCTTCACTTATATCTTTTGAGCTAGGCAGTTTCTCTAGTGCTTCACTTATATCTTTTAGAGCACGACGGTGGTTTTATTTTAAAGAAATAGTTGCACTCTCATGATTCACCCATATCTATTTGAGAGTCTAATAAATAGTAATGGCAACATGTACAGGTTATGAAATTGGTCCTGATATGATATTCAAGAGGGATATAATAAAAACTTTCATGTAGATCACTGAATATGATAAGTTTGATTCCTTGCAATAGTTTTGCGATATAGAGATGGTAGTATGTGGGTTGTACTAGTGAATAATTGTGGTTTAGTAAGAATATTGGTGTTAAGGTTTGTGATTCCCGAAGCATGCATGTATAGTCTTTCGTTATGCTAAGAAGTTGGAGCATGATTTATTATTGAGTGTCTTGCTTTGCGTGGAGGTCAGGGGCCTGCGATGGCTAACTCCTACCAGCCTCCCCCCTAGGGGCATGCGTAGTAATACTTTGCTTCGAGGGCTAATAGACTTTCCAATAAGTATGTGAGTTCTTTATGACTAATGTGAGTCAATGGATTATACGCACTCTCACCTTTCTGCAATTTGCTAGCCTCTTCGGCACCGTGCATTTCCCTTTCTAACCTCGAGAGTCAGTGCAAACTTTGTCGGTGCATCCAAACCCTGTGATATGATACGCTCTATCACACATAAGCCTCCTTATATCTTCCTCAAAACAGCCACCATGCCTACCTATCATGGCATTTCCATAGCCATTCCGAGATATATTGCCATGCAACTCCCACCATTCTGTTATAATGACATATATCTTCATTGTCTTATTGTTTTGCATGATCATATAGCTGAAATAGTACTTGTGGCTCAGCCACCACTCATCATTATCATACATGTTACGCTAGCATCATTGCACATCCTGGTACACTGTAGAGACATTCATATAGAGTCATATGTTTTAGTTTTATCGAGTTGTAATATTGACTTGTAAGTAAATAGAAGTATGATGATCATCATTATTAGAGCATTGTCCTAGTGAGGAAATAAAAAAAACAGGACAAAAAGAGCCCAACAAAAAATAAGAGAAAATGAGAGAAGGGGCAATGTTACTATCCTTTTCCACACTTGTGCTTCAAAGTAACACCATGTTTTTCATATAGAGAGTCTCATATGTTGTAACATTCATATACTAGTGGGAATTTTTCATCATAGAACTTGGCTTGTATATTCCGATGATGGGCTTCCTCAAATGCCCGAGGTCTTCATGAACAAGCAAGTTGGATGCACACCCACTTAGTTTTCAGTTTGAGCTTTCATACACGTATAGCTCTTAGTGAATCCATTTCATGGCAATCCCTATTCCTCTCATTGACATCAATTGATAGGCATCTCCATAGCCCTTTGATTAGTCGCGTCGATGTGAGACTATCTTCCTTTTTTGTCTTCCCCTTATTAATCTCTACCACCGCATTCTATTCCACCCATAGTGCTATGTCCATCGCTTGCACTCATGTATTGCGTGGGGGTTGAAGAAGCTGAAGCGCGTTAAAAAGTATGAACCAATTGCTCGGCTGACAATGGGGTTGTACATGATTTATATTTTATGTTAAGAACATGGAGCATGACAAGGCTATATGATTTTGTAGGGATAGCGTTCTTTAGCAGTTTTATTTTGAAAGCCATGATTGTTTGTTGGTATGCCTGAGTATTGATGTATTTATATAAAATTATAGACTATTGCTTTGAATCATTTGGATCTTAATATTCATACATAAAAGAAAGATTACATGATAGACATGTTAGGTGGCATTCCACATCAAAAATTCTGTTTTTATCATTTACCTGCTCAAGGACGAGCAGGAATTAATCTTGGGGTATATCATTTTTGGGACTAACCTATTAACCTAGTGCCTAGTGCCAGTTGCCTTTTTTTGCTTGTTTTTTGGCTTTTCAGAAAATCAATATCAAATGGAGTCCAAACACGATGAAATTTTACGGTGATTTTTTATGGACCAGAAGGGACCCACGAATGTTCGGGAGAAGACCAGAAGAGCCATGAGGGAGCGTCAAGATCACCAGGCGCGCCCGGGGGGGGTGAGCTTGTGGGCCCCTCATGGCACCTCTTGACCTAATTCCACCTCTATAATTTCCCAAATATTCCAATATACCAGAGAGCCACCAGAAACACTTTTTCCGCCGCCGCAAGCTTCTGTTCTTCCACGATCCCATTTGCAGGCCTTTCCGGTACTCTACCGGAGGGGGAATCGATCATGGAGGGCTTCTACATCATCCTTGTTGCCCTTCCAATGATGTGTGAGTAGTTCACGACACACCTACGGGTCCATAGCTAGATGGCTTCTTCTCTCTCTTTGATCTTCAATATAATGTTCTCCTCAAAGTTCTTGGAGTTCTATCCGATGTAATCTTCTTTTGCGGTGTGTTTGTTGGGATCCAATGAATTGTTGGTTTATGATCAGATTATTCATGAATATTAATTGAGTCTTTTTTGAACTTTATTATGCATGATTGTTATAGCTTTCTATTTCTCTCCGATCTATCCATTTGGTTTGGCAACTAGATTGATTTATCTTGCAATGGGAGAGGTGCTTTGTGATGGGTTCAATCTTGCGGTGCTCTATCCCAGTGACAAAGTAGGGGACAAGACATGTATTTGTATTGTTGCCATTAAGGGTAAAACAACGGGGTTTATTCATATTGATTGGGTTTACTTTGTCTACATCATGTCATCTTGCTTAAGGCGTTACTCTGTTTCATGCTTAATACCCTAGATGCATGCTGGATAGCGGTCAATGGGTGGAGTAATAGTAGTAGATGCAGGCAGGAGTCGGTCTACTTGTCTCGGACATGATGCCTATATACATGATCATTGCCTTGAATATCGTCATAACTATGCGCTTTTCTATCAATTGCCCAACAGTAATTTGTTCACCCACTGTATGCTATGTGCTCGAGAGAGAAGGCTCTAGTGAAAACTATGCCCCCAGTTCTACTTTTATCATATATAAAAACACAAAAATACCTTGCTACAATTTTATTTCTTTATTTTGTTTTGCAATTGATTTATTACCTACCACTACGAGATTTAATCCTTACAAGTAACCGCCGAGGGGATTGACAACCCCCTTGTTTGCGTTGGCAGCAAGTATTTGCTTTTGTGTGCGCAGGTGATGTTCACGAGGCTTTTTATGATTCTCCTACTAGATTGATAGCCTTGGTTCTTAACCGAGGGAAATACTTATGTCTACTGTACTGCATCATTCCCTCATCTCCGAGGAAATCCCAACGCAGCTCACAAGTAGCACCGGGCGACCCGGCTAGGCGTTCCATGGCCGTAAAACCGTAAGGATATCTAGTATTTGTCCAATGAAAACAAGGCATATACTAGCTTCATTTCTATTTTCTACCATGAACATCTTAGCATCACAAGTTAGCATAGTTGTAACTCTAGAACCAATGCAATTTTGGGTTAATACTTTAAGATTTTAAACACAGGGCTAACAACCCTTGCAAAGGCATATGCTACCGTAACAACATACTATAACATTTCGACAACCAAATTTGAATCGACCAGCTTGTCCCGATAGGCCTTTCGTGATCGACTCCCCTGGTGCAGTTTCCATATGAAGCCAACAAAGAAGACCCATTTGCCTTGAAATGTTAGGCCGAACCAATGTCCCAATGGGCAACTTAGCTCATTGTCACTTGGATATGTTGTGTAACTGCTTAATAAAATCTCCGCTATTTCGTCGCTTAACAGGCATTATTCATGTCATTAGATAACGTCTAAGGGTACCTCCAAGGACATTTTTTTCTATAAGACATTTTTGTTCTCGGCATTGAAATAATTCAAAGATAATGATAAAATATTTGAATGTAACATTAATTCAAGGGACATTTACATTTTCCTCCTAATTCGCACCCACTCTCATCTTTACCCCTAAAAAAATCATGAGCTCAATCTTGCTCCTCTTTCGTCTGGTCCCCTTAGGGAAATACCCTTTCATGTCATTTTCGTCTGGTCAAAGGGCTTTGACTGTCTCCAAGATATTTTCTGGATATTTTTGCCCCTTCGTACTTATGTCACTTACAACATAGGAAAAAGATAAGAAGACAAAACTGTTTCTCTCACCCCCCCCCCTCTTACCCCCCTCCTCTGTCGGGCAGCCCAGGCCCCACCGCACCACTCCTTTCCTCCTTCTCCTTCACCCCGGTCTCCTCTAACGCTTGCGCATCCACGCGTCTGAAGTCCGGCCGCCCAGCACCATGAGCGCAGCCGCTCGAGCGGGTCTCCTGCGGCCGGCGACGCTAGAGTTCTCCTGCCCGAGCGGCTCCTCCACGTGCCTCACCCACAGTCCTACCCCTCGAGCCCCAAATCATTGAGTTGTCCCGCCACGAGCTCCTCAAGCTGCCGCCCATTGCCATTGTCGGGTCAACGCCGCCATGCCACCATAGCCTCCCGGCGTCGTCTTCGTGCTAGTGGTGAGCTTCTGATCCTCCTCTCTCTCCCCCCGAGATCCTCCGAGACGTGTAGCCTAGAGCCGCGGGAGGCCGTCGCCAGCAATGCTCTGGCCACCCCAACCACCTGTATCACCTCACCAAGGTGTGACCTTATTCCCACATGCCTCTGAGCCCTCATAGAGGTCCTCTCCATCGTTCCTACATCATCCGGTGTGTCGCCGCTGTGACGTTTGGTCATTGGCGCCATCTCTGGCGACCTGGCCCGCACTTTGTGGGCCCCACTACATGAATACTTAGTTGTATATTTATATTTATTTTGTTAAAGAAATCGATTAACCACCATGGGCCCTAGTAGTCAGTTTGAGTGGAGCTGACGCAACTTTGACTGACCCCAGTACTCATGGAAAGGGGCAGACAATGACAAAAACGTCCATAAAAACGTCTCGACGACGGTCAAAGCCCTTTAACCAAACAAAAAGGTATTTTCATGTGGGGACCAGACATATCAGAGGCAAAGTTGACCACATGATTTTTTTGGGAGTAAAAATGAGAGTGGGCGCATATTAGGGGGGAAATGGAATTGGCCCTTAATTCTAATATAAATAATATAATCTAAAGATAAAGTTTTCATAGTTCAAATTCAAATTACTTAGCCACCTGCTCTAGTTTTTTTAAAGCACCCACAAATGTTGCACTAGATCATTTAGAAGTTATGTGTGAGTTTCTCAATTACAGATTTGATGATGCATCTTTAGAAACATTTCAAACTTAGTCAGGTCTTGTTATGGGAGGTTGATAGGTTCACTTATGTGTTCAAAATCAAACATTGCGACCAACCTCATCCTTATCCTTCACAATCATTGTGTGCATGATCACACATGTCATCATCTCACACAATGTCTTTGGATTCCATCGCTTAGCTTGTCCACAAAAAATTACAAACATGTTTGGGCACTCCAAATGCCCTCTGCCTAACACTTTTTTGCGTTTGGGCAAAAGGGAGATGGCATTGTGGAGGTTACCCGAGCGGCTGAGGGATCTGGCAATAGAGGTTTGGCAAAGAGGTGGCAAGGCCCGTGCGGTGTGTAAGGTGAGTGTGGTGGTGGCGGAAAGCTCCACGAGCAAGGCAGGGAGTGGCGAGGGGGGGGTGGAGTGTGGCAACACAGGGGTCCAAAAGAGGGATTGCCTAGGATCAGCCTGTCAAATCCGATATAGCGGACACTCCAGGCTCTCTTATTACTCCCCTCTAATTGAGGCCAGATAACTGGATTCTAGACTAGTTTGATCATCTAGACGTAAACGGGGAAGCCCATTGAATTATTGATGTCCGAACCAAACAATTCCATATAAATAGGAACAAAATGAATTCCCACTTTGAAGATGCCCTAAGAAGATTGAGCTGGAGTAGTGTCCCCTCTGCCACTAGCTCTTGTCAACTTGAGCTGCCTAAAATTAGGAGATAGTGCCACTGCCTTTGAAACCTCTTAGTCGGCGCTTCAAGTGCTCAATAGCCATACCAGCGTTGACATGTGCACCCGCGTGTGTCGGCCCAACGAGGCATCAGCTAGCTCGCTCAATCGCCCTCTGATACGTCTCAAATGTTGCTTGTTTTTCGTTTCGCAAGAAATCAATATTTACGATGGTCAAAATACGTTGCCGATTTAACATGATTTGTTTGGTAACAAGAAACACTTGAAGCTTCGAGAGGAGTCAAGACGATCCACGAGGGGCCCACACAGACAGGTGGCGCGACCAGGTGGGGTGGCCACGCTCCTCGTCCATGTGGAGCCCATAGATATCGCCTTGACATATTTCCACTGCCATAAATCCCTATAAATAACGAAACCATATGTCGTACCTCCAGAAGAATTTTATCGCCGCTGCAAGCCTCTGTTCCAAAGAGATCCCATCTGGAGCACTATTCCGGAGCCCTCCTAGAGGAAGAAGACATTGCCAGAGGCCTCTTCATCAATCTTGCTGCCTCCATGACCATGTGCAAGCATTTTGTACCCAAAACAAACGCGCTACCAAGTTGCGCTACATCCCTTTTCCAAATTAAATTGTTGTACAATGCCACTATACACAATTCTTGTCTTCTTTTCCACATCATAATTTTCTTCTTTCTATTTTCTTCTTCTTTCTTTCTCTATCTATATATAGAACCCTCGTGTCATTTCTTCTTTTTGGTCTCATATAATTAAGGAATTACATACATATAAAATCCAATATAATTTCGCCTATAAAAGAAGGATTACTTTTCCTTGGTAATATATAGGAAGAAGGGGTCATCTTTTTCTTTTTTAGGGATAGGAAAATTTCGTCGATATGGTTCATTTTATATATAGCATAACAATCTTGGGCAAGAGTTTATGATCATATATGTATTCCAACAAGGAAGGAGGATTTTCAATGTGGGATATAAAAACATATCTCTCTGTAGCACCCGTGCTAAGTACTCTATGGTTTGGTGCTTTAGCAGGTTTATTGATAGAAATTAATCGTTTATTCCCAGATGCTTTGTCATTCCCTTTTTTTTATTCTAGTTATTGCTATGGGAGGGATAGATTTCTTCGTGATATGACAAAATTTGATCCTTTTCAATCTTTTTTTAGTATTGGAAGGAAAAAGAAAGAAACGATGGATTGGGTTGAACCTCAGAGTCATTAAAAATTTGGTAAACCCCATTTTTTAAAATAGAAATTCAATTTAAAGGGATACCCAAGCTAAATAAGGCCTCAGAAATCAGAGCATAGAAAAGGCGGGGATGGCTAATTAAATGAAAGGATTTAGAACCAAAATCTTTGCTAATTCGACAAGGATTGTATTCTTTAATTATTTCTCAATTTTTTATTACTTAATTTAAGAATAAAAAATTATTCTAATGAATTTTATTCTTCTTCTTCGGATTCAAAATAGAAGAATAAAAGAATAAGTAGAAGAATTAAGTTAAGTCAATCCAAAAAGAAAAGGAGGTTCATGGCCAAGGGAAAAGATGTTAGAATCAGAGTTATTTTGGAATGCATCAGTTGTGTTCGAAAAGGTGCCAATGAGGAATCGACGGGGATTTCTAGATATAGTACTCAAAAGAATCACCACAATACACCCGGACAATTAGAATTCAAAAAAAATTTGTCGTTATTGTCGCAAGCATACGACTCATCACGAAATAAAGAAATAGGAACATCGTGTGTTCGATGTTTCCAAACAACAGAAAGAGTAAGAACTTCATATTTAATATATAAAGAAAACATAGTATAGAATACAAAATACAAACATAGTATAGAACTTCATATTTCCGGTAGATATTATTTCATATGTATAGAGGGTATTCATATACTATAATATGAATCAAATAAGTTATGGATCAAAGAAAAACTACTTCTTCTGGATCCTAAATTAATAAAATAAAGAAGTGAATTTTCAAATTTTAAATAAGGAATAAATCATGTATACATCTAAACAACCTTTTCTTAAATCTAAGCAACCCTTTAGTAAATCCAAGCAAACTTTTAATAAATCCAAGCAACCCTTTCGTAAATCCAAGCAAACTTTTCGTAAATTCAAGCAACCTTTTCATAAATCTAAACAACCTTTTCGTAGGCGTCCTCGGATTGGCCCGGGAGATCGAATTGATTATAGAAACATGAGTTTAATTAATAGATTCCTTTAGGACCTACGGGTCCATAGTAGTAGCTAGATGATTCTCTCTTTTTTGGATCTTCAATACCATGTTCTCGTCCTTGATCGAGATCTATTCGATGCAATCGATGGTGTGTTTGTTGGGACATGATGAATTGTCACTTTATGATCAAATTGTTCATTGAAATCAATTGAATCTATTTGGGTCTTGTTGTTGCATACTTAAACAACTTTGTATTTCTCTTCGATCTATCCATCTTCTTTGGCCAAGTTTGATTGATTTATCTTTAGTGGGAAAGGTGCTTTGTAGTGGGTTCAATCTTACGGTGCTCTAACCCAGTGACAAAAAGGGCCAAGACATGTTAAGGATAAAACGACGGGGTTTTATCATATTGATTGACTTCTTCATGTCTACATTATGTCATCTTGCATGCTGGATAGCGATTTTGGGTGGAGTATTAGTAGTAGATGATGTTGGATTAACAGTTTACTTATCTCAGACGTAATGCTTATATGAGATTATGCCATGAATGATTATAGTCATGAATATCACAATCTTTTCAATTGTCAAACTGTAATTTGTTTACCATGTCATTCTCTTATTTTCGTGAGAGTTACCACTAATGAACCTATGGCCCCCGGGTCTATTCTCCATCAATACATTATTCTACAAAATTGCTTCTTTATTTGCCTATTTTTATTTGTCATTTCACTATACCACTACTAGCTATCTCCATTTACTTTAATCTTGTAACTAGCCAGACAAGGGGCTTGACAACCCCCTTGCCACGTTGGGTGAAACTTTTTATATTGTTTGCGCACAGGTGCTGCTTATCTTGTTAGTCTAGAACTTCTACTGGTTCGATAAACCAGGGTTCTTAATTAAGGAAAAAATGTGATGCTATCTACTTCGCCTTTCCTTTTTGGGGAAACCCAATGGCTCCTGTGGGAGTAGCACCCCGCCATTCTTTCACTCGGTTGACTGGTTGACCGTTGGATCGGTGGAATGAAAAAAGTCTGCTAATTGTTTAAAAAATCACCAGTTTGAAAAAGGTTCATGGATTTGAAAATATTCACGAGTTTGAAAAAAAGTCATAATTTTTTTTAAATCCCAAAGTTGAAAAGAAAACTCATGAATTTTCTAAAAAAAAGTCACGAATTTGGAAAAAAGTTCAAGAACTTGAAAAAAGGTCACATATTTCAAAAATGTCCATGATTTGAAAAAAGTTTAGAAGTTCATTTTTTCATGAATTTGGAAAATGTTCGCAACTTTAAAAAAGTTCACGATTTTGAAAAGAGCTCATGAACTTCAAAAAGTTTAAAAAGGGAAAAGAAAAAGAAAAAAACACAACTAGTTCCAAAAAACCAGGGGAACGCCGACCCAGAAATAACCGCCACAACTAAGAAAAACATACATTTTTTAGGGGTAAAAATCCTACATGGACCAGCGAGATTAGTGTACATGGACCTGGCGTGTGGCGGTGCAAACAAGAATAAAAGAAAAGAGGTAAAGGGTCGAGCCCAACGTCGAATGGAGGGTGTGCGCCATGTTCCACAAATAGTAGTAACTCGCGCTTAAGGCGGTAAATAGGAATTGGAGCTGCCTTTCAGGTTAGGTCGAGTTTTGGCCCCTTGGAGAGAATCAGACATTGTGGACTAATAATGGATCCATTATGGGAGAAAAAAAGAATTAGGAGGATTTTATATTTATCGGGCGCGCCTATGTCTCGCTTATAGCGAGACCGATGACGACCTCACCCACGAGCACACTACATGGAGTCGGTGGTGGGCTGGCCTATTAGGAACATAGTGATGGTCGAGTTTTGGCCGTTTGGGACACCAAGGTGCCCAGGCTCCTTGCTTGTCTACCTTCGGATTGCTTTAGGATGTGTGCCATTGTGTTAGGTGTAGACACTAACGGGTATACCCGTTTGCAGTATTAAATTTGGACAGTTATTGCAATTTACTACTAATCAATACCATTTAACTGCATGTTAATTAGCAATCACTTGCTCTAATTTGGACGGAGGCAATAATTAGCATGCACGCACCAAACACTTCCTTAGAAAACAAGAAACTGCCTAATTTAGTCATGCATGTACGGTGCGAAACACTAGAAAAATCCTATAGTAATTGCCACTTTCTGTACATATTAGTAGTATTGCTAACATGCTTTTAAACAGATTTAAGTGTGCGTATAGTAGATATTGCCACTTTCTGCCTCCGCTATGGGTATAAGAAAAAACTAGTTTCTCCTTGTACTGTACCTTGTTGTTTTTAGGGTATATACCCACTAATTGTGTGAGGATAATACATATTTTTTTGGTATCATTCATCCTGTTTCACACATTTGATACATCTTTATTGGGGTATGCTCTATAGATATTCATATTTATATGGACGTAACGTATTATCTATCGAGGTATTTAGTTTATGTATCCATATCCACTTATAAAAAGGTAGTGGCATTTATGGGTATATACCAATAAATTTCACATAGAGATATTTACAAAAATATCATGAGTATGCACTATTTTTTTCCAAACTTGAGTATCCACTTACAAATATATCGGACTACGTTTTATAGGTATCTAATCCTAGAATAAAACATAGGGTATATCATGCATAAACTTAATAAATTGTAGGGTATATATGTTTGTCTGTATCTAATACCTAGAATAAATCATAAGGTATATACGTACATGCAAATTATTTGGAATAAATTGTAGGGTATATACATTTGCATGTATCTAATACCTAGAATAAATCATAGGGTATATACGTCCATTCAAATTATTTGGACTAAATTGTAGGGTATATACATTTGTAGGTATCTAAAAAATACCTAGAATAAATTCTATGGGTATATACATTTGTAGGTATAGGTTCTAGTACCAAGAATAAATCATGTGGGAATCAATCTACAATGCGGGAATCAATCTATAATCAATGGTCATGGAGGATACAAGTGCATGCACGCAGAAAAGGAAAGCAAATTATTTGGAAGGGTAGTAGCGATTATTTATAAGAAGGAAATGCATTAGCGGGTTTGGACCCGATCAAAGTGCCCAGGCACCTAGGTGCCCTAGATAATTTACCTATATATATATATATAATGATTATATTTAGAAAAAATAAATTTATTAAAAAAATAAAACCTTGCATTTGAAAAATGTTAACACTGTATTAGAAAAATGTTTGTGCAATAAAAAATGTTGATATCTTTAAAAAAATGTTCGTGACAACGAAAAAAGAGTTTCTTCTGCATTTCAGAAAAATGCATGTGTATTTTTTGACAAATGTGTATTGTAAACAAAATTCTTAGTATAAAAAAATGGTTCGTACCATTTAAATAAATGTAAGTGACATTTTATAGAAATGTTCATGCGTTTATAAAAATATATTTTAACAATTAGAAAATGTCTATACGACGAAAAAAATGTTCACATAGTTTTAAAAAAATTACCATTTAGAAAATGTTTCAACTTGTATTTGAAAACCTGTTGACCATGTATTAAATGCAGTTTATTACCATTAGTCCGTGCAAATTTCCAAATTTGTTATGCAATTATTACCATTTGGAAAAAGCGATTATTACCATTTCAAAAACTATACCACGTCCATTTTAAAAAAATGACCATGTATTCAAAAATGTGTTCAAAACATGTTTTTAATAAAAAATTATATTGTATATATATATATATATACAATATAATAATAATGTACATAGATTTTTTTTCCTGATGTATACTAATAATGTACAACCTGTATGAAAAATGTAGACATCAAAATTATATATATGAAAACATGTTAATAATGTAACTAAAAATGGTAAACATGTGTAAACAAATGTTCCTGATGTATACAAAACTAGATGATACCCCGCGCGTTGCCGTGGGAACCGGTTACAATATCTTGGAATAGATACAAATAAACCACCGCAATTAATTTGGAGCTGCATTAACGGTAAAATAACTCTCTTTAAATTGCAACTACATATAGAAGAAAATGAGGAATTGACTTAATATGGACAATAACATATCTTATGGAGATATTATGATAAAACTAAGTGAAATATTTTTAAGGTAGAACTTACTTAAACTCGTTTCATGTGTGAAACATGACGTATCATAAAGCATCAAAAAACTGCACTAAATACTAAATATGAAAAACGCAACTCCAACAAATCATTGAAGAAAAAATCACCTTAGTTATGGATCTCACAAACAAATGATGGATGAGACCTTTGTCACATCAGACATGCTAACTATCCATGGCCATCAATATAAATCCCCAATAGAAATCAAGAAATTATAAGATGTGGATATTAAACCATATATAGTACTGACAGAAAACAACCACTATAAAATTTAAAGATGACCTCAGCTTGTTGAACCGGTTCTTCTTCCATAAGCAACAACCCAATGTACATAATGGTGCCTATTGCCACATTCTGAAAGGAATAAATAATTGTAAGAAAATTTTCCTAAGGGAGAATAGGGTGCATTTTGCAAATGGATGTACCGAAAGAAAAAAATAAGGTCACATAGTTGAATGGTCACAAAATAAATAAGCATTATAATAATTTATTATACCTTCTCCAAATGGGCAGGATGCATCAGGAAAGAAAAAATATGTACAAATGATAAACCAATATCTCTTGCAGCAATTACATCAATATGTCAAACTTAACAGAGAAAAGGGAACGCATATATGTACTGCATGAAATAACTTACTTGGCCACATCACATCGGTGAAGAAAATGTCAGGTAAAATCCTAACACGTTGCTTCTATATTTATCATAAACTTTGCAGAGGCATATCAATCGATGCATTGGTGTTGCAGCTCTTACATGATAATTAGTTGGGAAGAACACTTGTATATTGACCTGTTCAATGGAGCAATTTACAAACTTGTATACTGTTATAGAAACAGCATAGTTCTAAATTCAGAGGAAAGGACTTCTGTACACCGAGAGTTCTTCCAGGCCCAAAAATAACTCCCTGCCATGGCTGAGGCCCTGCCCAACATCGTACCAATGCATTTCTTCCAGGATGAAAAGGAAATACATTGAAAATTAAATGACATGGTCATCCGGTGGACTCCTTTGAGGAAAAAAAAAAGAACCCCTCCACGCCATGGTTGATGCCCTGCCAGGCACCGCCTGATGCGTTTCTTTTAGGAGGGAAAGAAAGCCAACTTCGGATTGGAAATTCATCAATAGGTGTTCCGATTCTACTGGAACGGGCCGGAACCGATCTCCGAGCGGCGCTGGAGTTACCTTATTCGGAACGGAGACAGGCACGGGAAGGGAGAACCAGGGCATGTAGGGCACTAAACCGGCAAGGTAACATACCCTAGAGAATCCCGGAGAGCTGCAGAGGCGAGCAACACCGACGATCAAGCCGGAGGAGCGCCCTGAAGCAGAGATCGGCTCCCAGACGTCGTGGCCATTGAGAAACTGGTGTTATTTTCGGGGGGAGAGAGTCGATCGTTTTGTGATTTTTTTCCTTAGGGAGAGACATGAGACGAAGGCTCGAAAGATAATGCCTCAGGAATTTTTTTTTACCAAAAGATTAATTGAAGAGATTAGTAGTGATCTAAACGCTTCTATATTTGTTTACGAAAGGAGTATGTAATAAGGTGGAAAGGCTGCATGTACGTCTGCCAACGGAACCGTGCATGAAGTGGCCTCACATGCCCTCATGGCTTCATTATCAGTTACAAAGTATTTTTTTTTCTATAGATTGTTCAGCAGTCTTTACGTGGAAATCAAGAAAATGTTTTTCCACCACCGTGGTTGTAGGTCAGACCGATTGGCTGCTCATTGCAAACTGAATGATGATGTGGCATGGTGTTGATGTGGACAGTGTGCATGTTAAGAGAATTGATAGTAGTGGGGATGAACTTCTTAAGAATGTAACATATATACAATGTGTGTAAAAAAAGTAGACATCAAGAACATATATTTGGAAAAATGTTAATCATGTATTTGAACTTTTTTACCCTGTATAAAAATTATGTTTGAAATGTGTACAAATAACCTACAATGCCTATGAAAAATAGGCATAAAAACATATATATGAAAAAAATATTCATCATGTAAAAGATGTTAAACATGTATACGAAAGTGTACCTTACGTATACAAAAAAATGTACAATATAGATGTAAAAAGTAAACATCAAAACTATATATTTGACGAAAATATTAATCATGTATTTAAAAAATATTCAACATGTACCAAAAAATATTCAAATGTATACGAGAACTATTTCATGTATTTAAAAAGTATTAAACATGTATAAGACTGTTCATGTTCTAAAGATATAAAAATAAACAAAGAAAGACGAAGTAAAACGTTGTAAATCAAGAAAGAAAGCCAAAGTAAAAAAATCAAAGAAAACCAATGTAAAACGAAATTGCTCTACGGACGACACTACCCACACGAACTGGGAACGATACTTCCTCCTAACGGCTCTAAGCATCAGCCAAAACAAAACAATTGCCTCCTGCACACTGTTGGTGCTGCCACATCGTCCACAAGTTTGTCAATGTGTATAGCAACACTCAATGTAAAAAGAGTTGAAACAGTGTAAATGACAAAGAAACAAACAAAACGAAGAAATCATTGGAAACCAAAAAAGAAAGAAAGAAACTGGAGAAAAAAGAAAAGAAAATCAGTGCAAAAATGAAAACAATGAAACGGAGAGATAAAAAGTGAAAATAGAAGACCGATGAAACCAAGAATGAAACAAAGAAAATGAAAGAAAAATGAATAAAAAGGAAAAAAATGAATACAGACAAAGAAACAAAGAAAACCGATAAAAAATTAAATAAGTAGAAAACATAAAATAATGGCCAAGAACCAAAAGAAAAAACAAAAAGGCAAAGAAAAATGAATAAATAACCTAAAGGAAACTGGGCCAAACTAGTACAGCGAGAGAACAAATGGGGCGGCCCAGTTATAACGCACAGGAGAAAACCCCGAGGCTATAAACAAGAAATAACAGTTTCTAAAAGAAAACGAGAAATAACATTTGCGGTGCTTATCCGTGTAATATTAACATTCGCTTTAAATCTTATCGATATCTGAGATACCCGCCGACCAAGAGAGGAACAAATTGAGGAGCGCTCCTTCAGGAGCCTTTCCAAGGGTCACTTGGGATGGGATGAGAGTGCGTCACATGCCGCACGCTAGGTGCTTCCTCCGGATTTTATTTTTTTCATTTTTCCGCAAGCGTTTTTGGCTTTTTGTTAGGTTTTTTTGGCTTTTTGGTTTTCCACTGTTCTTTCTTAGCTTTTTGAAAAAAAAATGAATATTTTTATGCGCAAAAACCTTTTTTTTTTTTGCTTCCGTGAGGGGCACTGCTGTGCCTCTCGAAAACGAAAAGAAAAACGTGTTTATTTCTTTCGTGCGAGACACGGTTTTACTTCCGCGAGAGGCACGGCCGTGTCTATCGAAAACGAAGAAAAATACGCGTTTTCTCTTTTTTTTTCTTATGTAAGAGTCACGGTTTTGCTTCTGCGAGAGGAACGGTCGTGCCTCTCGGAAACGAAAAAAAACATGTTTTCTTTTTTTCCTTTCGTGAGAGGAAAGGCCGTGCCTCTAAAAAAGGGGAAAAAACCGTGTTCTCTTTTTTTCTTTCGTGAGAGGCAAGGTTTTGCTTCCGCGAGAGGCACAGACGTGCCTCTTGGAAACGACTTTCGTAAAGGAAAAAAAGTGCTCCCGGTTTTGTTTTTCGCGAAAAAAAGTTCGTCAAAACCTATCAACATGTGATCTAATTTTGAAGATCTCGACGCGAGAAATCCAAGGGTAAAAACGGTTCTAGACTTGGACGCACGGTTTAAGAGATAAAATGTTTTGAAGGCATCTCTAGCAGACCCCTTGTATCGCGCTGACCCGCAAAGTAATCGCCCGTTTACGGTTTTGGGCGAAAAAAGTGGCCCGATCAGACAACGTATCGGCCCGCGGCCTGTAAAAAAATTTGCGGGGCGCGGCAAATCTTCGCTCTCAACCTTTAGATACATGGGGTGGGAGGCCGGCCCGAGCTTGACCCCTATCGACTGCGAGATTTAGCGGGAGGGGCATTTCCGCATGGCAGTTCCCACTTCCCCTTCCCTCCGCCGCCAATGACCTCCCTCCGCCCGCTCCGGAGCACCTTCCGCGGCTTCCCTCCGCCGCCATGGAAGCCTCCCAGCCGTCGCCCGTCACCGTGGATTTCATCCATGCGCCAACCCCTCCGGCAAATCTCGTCGCCGGCCATGTAGCGCCCGTCGCTGTTCAAGGCTCTACCACACCACCCCGCAAGCGGCAGGGCAACGTCGTCGTCCAAGGCGGCGCTCCCACAGCCCCCGCCGGGAAGGCACGCGCGCCCGCCTCCCACGCCGCCGTCGCTGCGAATCCGGTCCAGCCCCGCGTCGGCGAAGAAAACAAAGGTTTCGGGTGTGAAACGCAAGAAGCCCACCGCAAGAGCTACCCCGCCAACACCTCCCCCGATTGGCCTGGTAAGAACTACCCCGAGGTTGCCCGCCGCCGCCCCAGTCAATTGTGTTTTATTTGTCAAAACCGCGGTCAATTGCATTGTGTGGTTTTACGGTTTGAGGGCCAAAATCGGCAGCGCGCGGAACAGAGCCCGCAGTTCGATATTTTCTTTTACCGCTCGGGTTTGCGGGCTCTGTTCCACCGCAGTCAATTTCGGCTTTTAAATTACGTTTTTTTCGGCCCTTATCCATGGTTTAAGGGTCGCGACATTAAGGGGTCTGCTAAAGATGCTCTAAGTGATCTTTGAAAGAAGAGAGCAACTAGTTAACGAGCGCTCCTTCGGGAGCCTCGCAACGATCAGTGCCACTTGGCGCGCTCCCAGCTGCCCCACCACGTGTCGCGCTCTGGACGCTCCCTCCGGATTTTTTTTATTTTTCCGCACCCGTTTTCGGCTTTTTAAACCTTTTTTTTGCGCGAAAAACGTGTTTTTTTTTCGCGAGAGTCACGGTTTTGCTTTCGCGAGAGGCACGGTTTTGCTTCCGCGAGATGCACGGCCGTGCCTCTCGAAAACGAAAAAAACGTGTTTTCTGTTTTTTATTCCTTCCGCAAGAGGCACGGTTTTGCTTCCGAGAGAGGCACAATTGTGCTTTCGTGAGAGTCACGGCCGTGCCTGTTGGAAACGGAAAAAAAAACGTGTTTTCTGTTTTTTTCCTTTCGCGAGAGGCACGGTTTTGCTTCCACGAGAGGCACGGTTGTGCTTTCACTAGAGGCACGGCCGTGCCTCTCAGAAACGAAAAAAAATGCGTTTTCTTTTTTTTTTCTTCTGCGAGAGGCACGGTTTTGCTTCCGCGAGAGGCACGGTTGTGTTTTCGCAAGAGGCACGGTCGTGCCTCCTCGGAAACGAAAAAAAAAAGAAAATGTATTTTCTTTTTTTTTTCCTTCCGCGAGAGGCACGGTTTTGCTTCCAGGAGAGACACAGGCGTGGCTCCGGTTTTTTTCGACTGATTTTTTCGTGAAAAAAGTTCGTCAAAACCTATCAATATGGGATCTAGTTTTAAAGATCTCGACGCGAGGAATCCAACGGTGAAAACGGTTCCAGATTTGAACGCACAGTTTAAGAGATAAAACGTTTTGAATAAACGAATCTACGAAAAAAAGGAAAACTTCCAGGTTGCGACAAGTGACGCACATGCAGCTCGTCACTTGTCGCAACCTGAGAAGGTGAGAGTGATCTTTGCAAGGAGTACTCCTTAACTAGTAAGTACTCCTTAATTAATGATTTAGGCCGACCAAACACGGAAAAGAAGTCCACCGTCGCTTGATCCTGTCAGCCCATATATAATACTACTGTTTTACTGTTTCCATATGTCACGGATCGGTCAATTACATAAGGCCAGTGCTAGGCGCCGGCGCGCCGGCCCAAATTTGGGCCGGTCGAGCGCTGGCCGCCGGATCACAGTCGCCCTGGCCGTTGGATACAGCGGAAAAAAGGGTTCGCCCAGAGACTTTCTTCCTCCTCGCGCAGCTTCCCCCACATCTCGCGCAGTTTGCCCCGCATCTCGCCGTCTCCCACTCCCACAGATCCTCCATCGCCGCGCCCGCCCGCGCTCATCGCCGGCCTCGTGCTCGTCGGAAACCCGCCTTCTCCTGTCGCCGGTTGGCTCGCAGCTCATAGCAGGGGCAGGTTGCAGCAAAAAAAGAAAATACAGAAAGCAGCTTGTCGTGGTCACGGTAGGAAACAAACCCGGTCGCTGTCGACCGCCGCCGGCCGACGCTGGCCCCTCGTCGGTGCTACTCCCCTCGCCCCTGCAGAATCATTGGCGACGACGTAGTGGCTTGTATCCAACAACCGTGGTAGCAAAAGTTTGTGCTGGTTCCAGCAAAACCAAAAAAGGGTGGAAGCAAAAATGCAAAATTAGATGATGTTCCAGAAAAAATCGAAACACCGGTGGTAGCAAAAATTGAAGCTGGTTCGAACAAACCAAAACACCATTGGTAGCAAAAATGCAAGAATGGAGTTGTTCCAGCAAAAGCAAAAAACGAAGGTTGTAGCAAAAATTGGAGCTGGTTCCAGCAAACCAAAACGCCGGTGGTAGCAAAATGCAAAAGGTTGAACTCGATTCCAGCAAACCCAAACCATCGATGGTAGCAAAAATTTATGCTGGTTCCAGCAAACAAAAAAAAACGGTGGTAGCAAAACAATGTAAAAATTGGGCCAAACCAGAATAGCATGTGGTGGTAACAAAACTGGGCGCTGGTCCCAGCATCAGGCTGCCGCAGTTGTAGCACTCGCCGGCCATGGTCGCCCCGTCGTCGCCTGCGCGTCTCAGCTCGCGGCCAGCCCGAGATGTAGCTGCAAAGGGCGTTCGGGGTCCCAACTCGCAGCTGTGCCGGATGCAGCTCGCAGCCATGAGAAAACTCGAGTGAGGACGCACAGGGGAAGAGCAGCCATGAAGGGAGCTTCACGCGTGCGAGCCATGGAAAAGGGAGTTGCAAGGAGGGGATAAGCATGAGAGGTGGGAAAGGCCCGAAGGGGATAAGGCTGAGATCTAGGCGGAGGGGAAGGACGGTGCAGGGCCCACGCAAAAGGATCCTACAAGACACAGGAGTGCGATTCAATCGCCCGGCTCGCGTGCGACCGGCCGAGTCGTTGGCCGGTCGTCCGGCCGCAAACGTTTACCATTACATAATGTCAGACTTCACACTGTCATACACGTGCCTACGTATACATCTTCAAGCACTGAGCAACCACTAACCCCACGAAGCTACTCAAGGCGGGCAGATTCGTACGCAAGACCCACTGGCTGCTCCAATGAAGCACGAGGCAAGAGCCGTGCCTGTCGGCTTCAGCCGCATCTTCGACCCGGATCTCTGTTCCGGCCTTAAATATTCAAGTAATGTTAAGCATCTGACATCAAATTTTAAACATGGTAAATCAAGTATTTTTTGATAAATTTAGTTTGCAAGCATAACAAATTCCTGTCAAGAGATGAGCTGAAACAAATTTATCATGCTTATCAACTAGACTCATCATCCTCGACAAATATAAATTGTCAAGAAACATTTGATTTGCTATGGTAAAAAATCAGACCCCGGATGAAACATTTGATTTGCTATGGTAAAAAACCGGACCCCGGATTTGTAGTTGAGTCCTATATATTTGGATTGAACGGTCCAAACATTTTTAGACCTTTAACGTGGATTCTACGAGTGTGTTTGGACATTCGTCATGTCCATTTGACAGACTGACTCTCCATCATTTCGACCGTAGGACGGCCGCCTTGGCTTTCATTGAAATTTCGAGCCGATTGTCTCGCCTTCCCAATGCAGTTTCTTCCTATTGCCCCATCCACTCTCCTTTAGAATCGGATGCTGCCCACCTCCCCTCACCAGTCAAGGATGTTTATCGAATGCATTTAAAAAAATGATGTTTATCGAATGGTGCGTTCGTCATGTTGCCGCTTTGAGCAAGTCATCGCCGCTGCTAAGGAAGAGGAGGCGTGGGCCATCCGTGCCGCCGCCCAAGCCGAAGAGGTGGAGGTGTGCGTCGCTCCTTGCTCCATGTGAGCCTATGCGAAGGAGTGCGTCGTGAAGTGAAAAGCATGTGAAGCCCTCGATCGAACCACTGATCAGAAGGAAGTCGCTAAGGTGAACCGCAGCCACACCCATCACGCCAATTTGGAGACTGTGCCTAACCGGTCGACCCATTTTGTCCGTTTGAATAGTGTGCCGCCCATTTGGCCGTCGGCCGTTTATTTTCATTTTCTATATTTTCATAATCAGACATAACCGTTTCAAAAAGAAAATTAAATATAGGAAGTAGATAGCAACATGCCGGCTCACGGTACCCTCGCAGGAGGAGGTCCTGTTGCACGGCCTTGGCGACGAGGGACTCGCTTTCCGAAGTGGCGACCTGCGCCTGAGCGGCTGCGGCTTTTTTTCTTCACCTTCTTCGTTCGGGCAACCCTCTTCACCGTCTCGGCGGCCGTTTCCTCCGGGGTCCGCACCTTCTTTGGCTTCTCCAGGCCCACGACGCGCATGGCCACGACGGGGACGATGGCGTCCGGGAAGGGAGCGACAGGGGGGTTGGGCGCGTCCGCCATGTCGGGAGGGCGTGAGGGTTTTTGGAGTGAGTGGAGGGAATGACGTGGTGCGCCACAGACGAACGAGCCAGGGGAGGACAAGGGGAGGGCGTCGCGGGCGTCCACGACGCAGAATCGGACGGAATTTAGGCCAGAAATGGGACGCGACAGACAAAAAAAAGGGACACCCGTCCGTTTGTGTCGGGGCATTAAGCCATGTTTTTTGCCCGCGCTAACCCAAACAGATGAAATGCGTCCCTACGTTGGAGTCGACGGCAGGGAGGAAGTCGTTGCCGCTCCCGCACCACCAGTTGCACAAGTCATCGCACCCACTCCATCCACCGCAACCGGCACTAAGAGCATCTACAGCCGGGCGCCCCAAACTCGCCTCAAACGCCCGGGCGAACGGCCTGGTCACCGACCGGTCACGAAAATGCGACCCATAAGGGCGCCCCAAACGGGCCTCAAATGCCCGGGCTGACCGGCACCCTTCATATCCAGCCCAAACATGGGGCGGATATGGGGCGCCCGGGCTCGTCCGCCACATTGGTCCCAACCCATGCTGGCCCACTAGACCCCACATATATTCCTCCCCATCCGCTCGCCGGACCAAACCCTAGCCACTCCACTCCCCTCCGCCATCCAAGCTCTTGTCCGGCGATCTCCGACCTTCTCCAGCATGGCGGGCAGCAGATCCGAGTCCTACACCTCCAGATCAGTCGACCCGAGCTCGTCCCACGCGGCCCCGTGGAGGAGACGGTCGTCCGGCTTGTGCTCCGCCGCTCCCGGGAGGAGGCCCGTGCGAGGCAGCACTCGGACTCCTTCCGTCGGGAATACATTGTGTCCGTCCAAATGGCACATGGATCCGACGCTAGGCGTGCCTTCCCTGCCTTACCGAAGGCGGCACGATCCGTTTGGCGTCCAACCACGGTGGCAGACACGCAACCCCTCCGTTGGCGCGTCGAGGCCATGGACACACCATGGGCGTTGTTGGACGCAAACATGGCGCGGCGTGCCCGCCATGTGAGGCAATGGGCGCGGGAGGCGGCGGTGGATGTTGGCGAGGCGGAGTCGCATTCTCCGACGCCCCGTATGGTGCAATACTTCGGGTGCCGGAACTACGTCATGGTGGATGTCGCCGGTCGTCCCAAGACGGATCCATCCTCGATCTGACGTCCACCGGCGTCGTCCGGGTTCCGGGCTCCGACAAGGAAGAGTAGGGCATGAGAGACGACGGCGCCTTGTGTCCCGTAGGCCGGCTCGTGTCCCATGCCTTACTCTACCTTGCCGGCGACCAGACCAACACTCTGGGGAGTGCAGTTGGCCGCCGGACATGGGCACGACGGAGCCGGACGAGCTTCGCTTAAAGATTGGTTTACGTTGCATGTAATAATTTGAATTTTAGGTATCCGATTGTAGAATGAAATGTTTAAGGCGTGACCGATCACTGTCTATGGACACATCCAGACGCGTCCGCGAATGTTTGAGGGATCGAATTTGACAAGTCCGGTTGTAGATGCTCTAAAGGTGCCCACTCCAATGTGTTCGGGCCGGAGGCATTTCCCAGTCTCCAGTCGTGGTGATATCTGATATGGGAGTAGTTAGTTTGGAGTAAATTTGTATGTCAAATGTGAGGTTGAACATCTATTATATTGATATATAAGATGGCTGCCCGACGTCGGTATTCACAAATAAATGCAGGGGTCTGTTTGATGATTGGCGGTGGACATGCGTGTAATTATGGACCCTGATAATTGCTATAAACATGCAACTCAGAACATTTTTGTGGTAAGTTTAGTAATACGAGGATGACAATTTTAGTTAGCAAGTATGATAATTTCGTGCTTTGGTTTATCATTGAAATTTATCATCCTTATGTAACTGAAATTGTCATAAAAAAACATAAGGACCAAAGTGTGATCCGGCTCACGTGTGACACTTATCATTTTGGTATCATTTTGGTTAATATAATTCCCATATCCGATATCCGGGAGACCAAGTGGTCCACAGCCGCGTCTCGGGTGTGCGTAGAACAGGTTGAGGCGGAATAAACGCACGAGGTCCTGCCGGCATGGAGTGTGAGCGCTGACCTACGTGTTGTGCGTACGTGCGTTTGGTAAGATCTCGTAGCTCTACTGTATACGCTGTCGTACTCATACCCGCATCTGCTTTGCTCTATGAAGTTGGACCAAAGTTGGTCCTTGGTAGGATCGACATCTCTGGAGCCTACGGCGGCGACTTAGGGTTTGCTTGTCCTCCGGCGATCTACGCCGCGAGTTAGTTGTCTGGCCCCCTCGAGGCCGTAATCTCTCCGCCCCAATCCTGCTGCCGCTCCCTCCCTTGTTTCAGGCTAATCCAGGTGGCAACGTGGTTGTCCGCCCGGCCTTGAACGAGGAGGGCGAAAGTTAGGGTTTTGGGTTCTGATCTTGCTCTTGCTAGTCAGTCGGAGGATAGTATGAACCAGGATGGTGAAGTTGAACGCACGGGAGACCTGCTGGATCGCCTTACCCTTCAAGACGATGAACTTGATGATATTGTTTGGGAAGATGAGATGGATTCGGCGGAGGTGAAACCTAAGTGGCTGGCTCTCTGCCGCCTGTTGACGACGAAGACGTTCAGTCAAAGTGCACTAATTGGTGATATGAAGGCTGCCTGGAATCCGGCACAGGCGGTCATATGGAGACGTATAAACCCTAATCTGTTTTCGATCCAATTCAACTGCCTTGGTGATTGGAACAAGGCCATGCACAAGGGACCGTGGGATTTCAAGGGATATGCTCTGATTCTTGCTGAGTATGACGGTTTTACAAAACCGGAGAAAGTTAAACTGGAGAGATTGGAGACTTGGGCCCAGATTCATAGGCTTCCTGATGGTGTGCTCATGAACCAAAAGTTTCTGGTGAACCTTGCAAAGAGGATAGGAGATGTGCAGGAGGTACAGACCACCTTACCCAATGGTTTCGTTGGGGAGTTTATCAGAGTACGTGTGAAGCTAGATGTAAACAACAAACTCACAAGGGTGGTGCAGTTTACAAAGAATGGGGAAACAGAAAAGTACTGGGTCAAGTTCGAAAAATTACCCACCTTTTGTTATGAGTGCGGAATGATGGGGCATTGGTATGAAGAATGTGGAACAGGAGAGCATGATGTATCTAAGTGTGAGTGGGGTCCGTTCATTCTAGCTTCAAGGAGTAATGGAGCCGGCTTCGCTAGAGGTAGGCCAAGTGGTGCTGGCCGTGGTCAGAGTGACGGAGATGAATCCGGAGGAGGAAGAGGTCGAGGCCGAGGTAGAAGAGGAGGTCTTTTTGGGGCGGACACCCGCTCGAACACATATGGAGCCAGCTCTGGCGCTAAATATAGGCAGGAGGAAGACGAGGAGAATTTGGAGCTGATGAAGTCGGGGCGAGGAGTGCTCTCGGAGTACGACCCAAATAAAAGTTGGAGATACAATGCTAATCAGGACCCTAGCATGGAGAAACAGGATGAGGAGGTACCTAGAGCAGATGTACATCATGTAGATCCAATTCTGGGGAAAAGATTGGCACATGACTCAGGTTGTCATACTGGGATGACCGAGAAGGGAAGTGGCAAGATAAGTACTGCTATTGTACCTGTGGGTAATACATCACAAATTGTTCAGCAAATAGAGACTGGAGAGAGGGAGTTACCTGCTAATGGAGGGACTCCGCAGAAGAATGCGCGGAAGAAAAAGCTAAAAGCGGATGACGGGGTGGCAGTTTCAAACAACTCTGATGATATATCGGCGACCTCCGAAACGGATGATCGCCGAGCGCAATGAAAACCTTAGCATGGAATTGCCGTGGGTTGCTTTCGCCTACGGCAATTCGAGAGCTCTTGGACACCCAAGGGCGGCTGAAAGCGGATGTGATCTTTCTATCAGAATCACATCTTAATAATGAGAAGGCAGAAGCTATGAGAGTTAAGCTAGGTTTTGATCGCTTTCACTTAGTGGCTAGTGATGGTCGTGCTGGTGGACTTGTACTGTTTTATAATTTAATAAATGAAGTGGTTTTGAATTACTCGTCGGATAATGTTATTGATGGCATAGTGATGGATGGAGATAATCCGTCTTGGCGGCTAACGGGTTTTTATGGAGAACCGAGCTGGGAGAGGAAGCACCTTTCATGGAATTATCTGCGGGATATTCATGCAAATAACGGGGGGCCGTGGATGATCATGGGGGACTTCAACGAGATCACAAACATGAGTGAGAAAGAAGGGGGGAAATGCTAGACCAGACCACTATATGCGAGATTTCAGAGATTGTATTGAGGATTGTGGACTGCAAGAGGTTGTGTTTATAGGGGATACATTTACTTGGAGCCGAGGGGAAATTCGAGAGCGGCTTGACAGGGCTCTATGTAATGAGCTGTGGGCAGAAAAATTCCCGCATGCAGCTTTGGTGCACGAACAACATTTTCATTCAGATCATAGGCCCATTCTGCTCGACACGGAATACTATAAGCCGATCGTGGGCCAGCAACAGAATCATAAACGTATGTTTGAAGCCAGATGGTTAAGCGAGGAGACGGTGAATGAGATCATTAAGTCAGCTTGGGAGCGAGCCAAGCTGGCAGGGCTTGGACCCTCCCTCTCGGACCGGACCAGGTCAGTTTTAAATGACTTGCATGAATGGGATCGGGAGACCCACAAGAGCCCCAAGAAGAGAATTAATAAACTTAGGAAAGACCTGGAGAAACTTAGACGCCGGTCTAACACCAGTGAGATACGGCAAGAGATGAAAGATATCCAGGTCCGGATTGAGAATTTGCTGGACCAGGAAGAGCTCATTTGGCTCCAGCGGGGGCGTGCAAATTGGTTGCTACATGGTGATCGTAACACATCTTTCTTCCACAGAGCAGCTTCTGCACGCAAGAAGAGGAATTGTATCAAAAATTACTAGATGACACAGGAGTTTGGAAGGAAAATGCTGAGGATATAAATACCATTATTTCAGATTACTTCTCTGATCTGTTTACATCGCAGGTCCAACAGCCGGATCTTGCTGTTTTGTCCAAGGTACAACGCCGAGTTACTGAGGGCATGAATGACTTGCTCATGGCTCCATACACAGCAGAGGAAGTTCGGAAAGCATTGTTCTTAATTGGTGATTTCAAAGCCCCCGGACCGGATGGGCTACATGCTGTTTTTTATAAGAGGTTTTGGCCAATGCTAGGAGATGACCTGGTGATGGAAGTTCTAAGTGTAGTTAACTCACAAGTAATGCCGCCGGGATGGAATGACACAACTATTGTTATGATTCCAAAGGTAAACACACCGAAGAAAGTTACACAATTCAGACCCATTAGCTTATGTAATGTGGTGTATAAAACTATATCCAAGATGATTGCAGCAAGATTGAAAGATTTGCTTCCAGAAATTATCAGCCCCACACAAAGTGCCTTTGTTCCGGGGAGTCTCATTACTGATAATGTGTTGATAGCATATGAAAGCCTTCATGCAATTAAACAAAATAAAACAGGGAAGGAGGGGTGGTGTGCGGTAAAATTAGATATGAACAAGGCCTATGACAGAGTTGAGTGGGTCTTTTTGGAAGCAATTTTGTTGAAGCTGGGATTTAGGGCCGAGTGGGTCAAAATGATCATGGTTTGTGTGTCTTCGGTGGAATACAGAGTGAGATATAACTCGGTGGAAACAGAGACCATCACACCTTCATGAGGGCTGCGGCAGGGTGACCCATTGTCACCTTACCTATTTCTGCTTTGTACGGAAGGACTAGTAGCATTACTAAATGATGCAGAGCAGTCAGCTAATTTGGTGGGATTGAAGGTTTGCAAGAATGCACCAGCTGTTACAAACCTATTGTTTGCTGACGACTCACTAATTCTGATGAAAGCCAATGTGCAAAATGCGCTCTGTTTGAAAGCTATTTTAGATTCTTACTGTGCGACACCTGGCCAGCTTGTAAGTGTGGACAAGTCCAGTATCTTTTTCAGTCCTAGCACGGAGGTAAGCATCAAGGCTCAGGTTTGCTCCACACTACATATTATGACAGAAGCTATCAATGACAAGTACTTGGGGTTGCCTGCCACCTTAGGTTTGGACAAAATGGATAGCTTTCAATACTTAGTTGATCGGTTGATTTTGAGATTGACAGGATGGAAGGAAAAGTGCCTGTCTTCTGGAGGTAAAGAAGTGCTTATCAAGTCTGTTGCACAAGCCATACCAACGTATGCGATGTCGGTCTTTAAAATTCCTAAGAAAATCTGCAAAGGAATAACTGATGCGATATCTCGCTTTTGGTGGGGTGATGATGCATCACACAAGAGAATGCACTGGTTTGCGTGGTGGAAGATGTGCATACCTAAGAGTAAAGGAGGAATGGGATTTCGAGATATCCACTGTGTTAACTTGGCACTTTTAGCGAAGCAAGCATGGAGGCTTATTGAGAACCCTGATTCTCTATGTGCAAAGATCCTGAAAGCAAAGTATTACCCTGATGATGAGCTTTTGAATGTTAGTCTAAAAAAGAAAGCCTCATACACTTGGCAAAGTATAATGGCAGGAGTGGAGACACTCAAATATGGTCATATCTGGAGGGTGGGTGATGGACAGAAAATTAGAATCTGGGAGGATAGTTGGATCCCACAGTCACCTACCAGAAAAGTCATATCAGCTAGAGGAAATCATCTCCTCTCCCGAGTGGAGGAGCTTATTGATCCAGGGATGGGAGACTGGGATTCGATGTTGGTGAACCAAACTTTCTGCAGTGTGGACGCTCAAAGAATTCTTGCTATACTGCTGCCAGTTTATGAGATGACAGACTTTTTGGCTTGGAACTGTACCAAAACGGGTGTATTCACGGTGAGATCCGCGTACCATGTGGTCTGGGAAGCTCAATTTGGACACACACTGCAAGGTGGTTGTAGTTCATCCTCACCATCACGAACGTGGGAACCTATTTGGTCTCTGAATTGTCCGGGAAAGGTTAAAATCTTCATTTGGAGAGTCCTTAATAGTTCTATTCCCTGTCGGGCAAACCTTGTGGATAGGCATGTCAAAATTAAACCCCAATGTCCAGTATGCAACCGAGGGCCAGAAACTATTCGCCACTTATTGTTTGAGTGCCCTGTGGCAGTTGAGGTCTGGAGAAGTCTTGGAATACTTGATGTGATTAAACAATCATTAGAGATGTACAGATCGGGTGAGGGTATAGTAGAGTTTCTCCTTAATCTGCCAGAAAACCATGTTCATGTTCTGGGGCTGCCGAAGCTAAGGGAAACATTGGCCACATGCTGCTGGTATCTGTGGTGGGAAAGGAGGAAACATACGCATGGGGGAGTACCTCAAACTGCATCTCAAATTAGCCTGTCGGTACGAGCATTGGCGGCAAACTTTATCTCTGCATGTGTACCAAAGGCACGGATTCGTGTCGAGGGTTGGACAAGACCAAGGGCTGATTATGTCAAGTTAAATGTGGACGCGGGATATGACCCTGATACGCTCGAAGGCTCAGTCGGAGCCGTCATCAGAGACCACAATGGCAAATTTGTAGCTACTGCAAATGAGAAGCTGGATATTTGTTATGATGCTTTTACGGCAGAAGCTATTGCAGTACGATTTGGCTTGAATCTTGCCCGAACTGCTGGTTGTAACAAGATCGAATTGAACTCGGACAGTTTGGAGGTCATTTCAGCACTAAAAGATGGTTTTTCATCATCGGTGGCCAGCGCCATCTTCGACGACTATTACTACATGTCTTTAGACTTCAACCATATTGTGTTTGAACACTGTTATAGAGAGAACAACCTAGTAGCCCATGAACTAGCTAGGCTAGCAAAATTTTCTCCTCCAAGTGTTTGGTTGGATGATCCCCCCAGGGATGTTGTCCCGCTGATTGTATCCGATGCTACTATTGTAGCAAGTTAATAAAGGAGGAGGATTCTGTCAAAAAAAAAAGTTGGTCCTTGGTCCTTATGAAAAAGGATTCTCTAATCTATAAGAAAAAAAAGGCGGCTTTTGAGAGGTCAAATGATTGTACCATACGTGCACCCACTCTTGTATATGGTCCTGGCCCAAGCTGGAGCCCCTCAAACAACATGATTTGAGAAGAACAATCGGAGATCAGCGAGAGGCACATCCAGTTCGGTACCTAATCCCGCCAATCTTGCCTTAAAAACAGGACAAGTTACGACGCTTGCTCGTCTCGTCTCATCCGCCTGCCATGCGTAATTACACACGCACGCGCGATCATTTCGTCAATGATGCACACTTGGCCAAACAGCAAGACACCAAAGAAATTCTTGGAGCTCGTCATGCCATGCGCACCCATGACCCACTACCAAGCCCGACCTGACCATTTCGTTCCAACCAACTCCACCCAAGCTCCGAAGCGGAAGCTGCCGCGCGCAATGATGCCCCGTCCGTCCGTCCGCCCGCGGCCTCGCAAGCGTACACCGTGTGCCACTGCCACCGTGGAAGACACAATCATCACACCGTCGACCGCTAGGAGTTGTAATCAAATGGCAACTAGTACGACTAGTGCGAGATGCCAGGTGCTACGTACTCATCAGCTCGTTGCTTTGCTAACTTGCTTTCATCTGTATATATATGCAACGCATCATCATCATTGCTACGTACTCACCACGGCTAATTTGCTAATTCGCAAAGCCGCGTTGCGATCTGGGGAAGCTGTGTTCTCTGTAAGATGCGATCAGCATCAACTAAACCATCGCTGCCGCCATATTCTATTCGTCAGGACAAACTGGCTGCTGTAAAACTGATCCGGAGCACCGCACCCGCCGAAAGGATATTGATTGTAAAATCTGGGATTTGATCCCTATTTGGCGGAGTATAATTACTCCCCTAACCATTTGTACCACATGTTAGCGCTCTTGAATATGAATATTGTAGGATTTGGTCCAAAAGTATTTCTCACCTAGCAACAACCATCCAAGACACTAACTCGTAATCCTCTTTTTTGACACAATTGAAGAGTTCACAAATCTGGCACCTCATGAGAGGGACGCTAGATTAGTACTTAAAGAGCACTTGATGCAACTGCTAGCTTCTCAACAAGTCTACAGAACAGAGGGCAACAATTAGGTGGATATCCAGAGGTGAAACTAATGCGAAGTTTTGAAAAGCAAAAGCCACAATCAAGTTCAGAAATAACCATGTAGCTGTGCTTCGGAATGAGCAAGGACTGGAGCAGTTTGATCATGATAGCAAAAGCAACAATTCTCTGGAGAGCTTTTAGGCAAAGACTTGGAACTACTGTCCCCACATAAAACCTGCTGAACCTTGACAATCTTATTGAGGAACATGAAAATCTGCACTGGCTTGAGGAGCCCTTCACCAAAGCTGAATTGACACCGTAATTCATGAGCTGCCTCCTGATAAGGCCCCGGGTCTTGATGGTTTTAACACAAATTTTGTCAAAACATGCTGGGACATTATTGAGGACTTCTACAGTCTCATTGTAGATTTCTATCGTAGCAAAGTTAATATTCAGAGCATCAACTCCTCCTACATCACTCTCATTCCTAAGCATGATTCTCCAATGACTCCAAGTGACTTTAGACCTATCTCTTTGCTCAACTGCTCCATTAATATCATCACAAAGTTGCTAGCTAATAGGCTTCAGAAAGTGATTCTCGAACTTCTTCATCTGAATCAATATGATTTTTTGTAAATCTAGGTCAATTCAAGACTGTTTGGCCTAGTCCTATGAGTATTAACATCAATGCCACCAGTCAGGGAAAGAGATCATCATACTAAAACTTGATTTTGAAAAGGCCTTTGCTATGATTGAGCATCAAACTTTGAGACAGGTCATGGTTGCTAGAGGTTTTGGCCCCAAATGGATGCAATGGGTGGACTTGACCTTTAATTCTGGGTACTCCTATGTCCTCCTCAATGGAATTCCAAGGAAGTAATTTCTTTGCACAAGAGGGGTAAGACAAGAGACAACTTTTACCCACTCATTTTTGTCCTTGCTGCTGACATCTTGCAGTCCATTTTCAATGAGGCAATGAAACAAAAGCTTATGATTCTCCTATCAAAACAAGCAATGACTTCCCAATATGCTGATGATACAATCCTACTGCTGCCTGCATGTCCACTTCAGATCCAGCAAACTCAAAATCTCTTGATGCACTTCTCAACCTACACTAGACTCAGGGTTAACTATTCAAAGTTTGTTCTAGTCCCCATCAATGTCAGTGCACAAAAAGCTCAGTTGCTGGCTAACACTCCGGGTTGTGTTGTTGGTAGCTTCCCTTTTACTTACCTTGGACTTCCTCTTTGTACATGTAAGCCAAAGATTGAGGACTTCATTACTATGCTACAAAGAATAGAAAGGAGGCTAACTGTTGCTCTACACTGCTGCCTTAGGCTATGTTCGGTTGAGAGGGGTTTGAAGGGGGTTTGGCAGGGATTGAAGAGGATTTAATCCCCTACAAGTCAACCCCCCCCCCCCCCCAAAAAAATCCCCTCCAATCCTCTTGTGGAGGGTGTAACCGAACAAGGCCTTATGTGGAAAAGCTTAACCTAATTAAAAGTGCCTTTTCAAGCCTGCCAACCTTTTTGTGGGCTCCGAAGCCCTACCTGCATCTATGATAGATCAAGTTAACAAACATATCAAGCATTGCTTCTGAAGAAAATATGTCCTAGAAGAACAAGGGCCTCCACTCATTGCTTGGAAGAAAGTGTGCAAACCTACATATCAGGGGGGCCTTGGTGTGCTTGATATTGCCAAACATAGTAAGGCTTTTCTTATGAAACACCTGCGCAAGTTTCTCAATGGGCATAATCTTCCCTGGGTATATCTAATTTGGAACTCTTATTACTCTTCTGCCCCCCCCCCCCAACGACAGGCCAGTGGGCTATTTCTGGTCGAAAGCTATTTTGATACTGCTTCCTGAGTTAAAATCTCTAGCATCATGCTTTGTGGGATAGGAAAAAACTGCTCTTTCCAGGCATGAAAAGTGGAGCTCTGCACCCCTTAAAATTTGATACCCATAGTTGTTCTCCTTTGCCATCAACAACTTTATCTCTGTACAGCAAGTGGCTGAGACTAAAAACCTAGAAGAAATCCTCCACGGACCTCTGTCTATATAGGCTTTTGCCTAGTTTCAACAAGTGCAATTGGCACTGGCACAAACCAACTTTTCAACCAATGGGGATAGATGGCAATATAGTTGGAATTCCGCAAAATTTTCTGCTGCCAAACTATACAGAGTCCTAATCCAAGGAGATATGGCACGTCCTATTTTCAAGAAGATTTGGAAATCAGCAGTGATTCATAGATATAAAATCTTTTGTTGGTTCCTCATACTTGACAGGCTGAACACTAGAAGTCTGCTACACAGGAAATCATTTAACCTTCCATCCTATCAATGTGTGATGTGTAGTGAGCAAGTAGAAGAGACCCCATTACACCTTTTCTGGGATTGTACATTTGCTCTGCAATGCTAGGACCTGATCACACCCAATAAAAAAACAGATACTTCTGTCATTCAGGAAATCAACTTGGCTTTGAATGAACTACCTCCTTGTATAGCCATGAGCATTGTCATTATGGGCTGCTAGCGTATTTGGATGCAAAGGAACAACAAGATCTTCAAACAGATAAACCATAGCATCACTTCATGTAAGTTGTAGCTCAGAAAAGATCTAGAGTTGTTAAATACAAAACTAGATGATAACTACTCCAAGTTGTTCAGGTTACGGAGGAAGAGAGTGCTAGCCATTCTGAAATGAGAGCTATGGTGGAAAAGAAATTAGAAGATTTGTAAGCTGATAAAAATAAGTTGGATTTGGAGGTTCACATGCAGCAATATTTATTACATCAACTAGTTTAGAAAGTTGGCCATAGAGAGGAAATGGACAGAGAGATTTCTGATTCAGTTAATGAAGATTTGGAATTAGAAAATGGGCATGCTGGTGATGACAATATTGGGAAATGTATGGAACATGTTGACTATAATGGCAGTCAGGTAACTATTGATTCTATTGGCTCCAAGATGAGGAAAACTCATGAAGGAAATGTGGGTGTTGGTAATGAGATTGATGGTGAAGGCCTTCCCAGAAGATGCATTAGACTGAATCCTGTTGGGAATCGTTGCATGGAAAACAAAAAAAATTCTACGCACACGCAATGATCTATCCATGAAGATGCATAGCAACGAGGGGGAGAGTGTGTCTACGTACCCTCGTAGACCGTAAGCGAAAGTGTTTCACAACGCGGTTGATGTAGTTGAACTTCTTCTCACGTCAACCGATCAAGTACCGAACGTACGGCACCTCCGCGTTCTGCACATGTTCAGCTCGGTGACGTCCCTCGCCTTCTTGATCCAGCAAGTCGTCGAGGTAGTAGATGAGTTCCGTCAGCATGATGGTGTGGTGACGGTGAAGGTGAAGTGATCCTCGCAGGGCTTCGCCTAAGCACTACGAAGATATGACCGGGGGTGTAAACGGTGGAGGGGGGCGCCGCACACGGCTAACAATTGATCTGGTGTGTGCTAGGCGCCCCCTCCCACATATATATAGGTGGGAGGGGGAGGGGAGAGGCCAGGAGGCGCCCCAAGTAGGACCGAATCCTACTTGGGCTCCTCCCTAGCCGTGCGACCCCCCTTGCCATATCTACCGGAGGGGGAAGGAAAGAGGAGGGGGAGAGAAGGAAGGAGGAGGCCGAATCCCCTCCTTTCCTTTCCCTTCCCCTCTTTCCTTCTCCTCCTGGTTCGGCCCATATGGGGGGTGCACTAGCCCCTTGTGGCTGGTGCATTTTCCCTCTTGGCCCATAAGGCCCATATCTCTTGCCGGGGGTGCCCGGAACGCCTTTCGGTGACCCAATAAGTACCCGGTACCCCCCGAAACACTTCCGGTGTCTGAATACTATCGTCCTATATATGAATCTTTACCTCTCGAACATTTCGAGACTCCTCGTCATGTCCGTGATCTCATCCGGGACTCCGAACAACATTTGGTCACCAAATCACATAACTCATATAATACAATATCGTCATCAAACATTAAGCGTGCGGACCCTACGGGTTAGAGAACTATGTAGACATGACCGAGACACCTCTCCGGTCAATAACCAATAGCGGAACCTAGATGCCCATATTGGCTCCTACATATTCTACGAAGATCTTTATCGGTCGAACCATTATGACAACATACGTAATTCCCTTTGTCCATCGGTATGTTACTTGCCCGAGATTCGATCGTCGGTATCTTCATACCTAGTTCAATCTCGTTACCGGCAAGTCTCTTTACTCGTTCCATAATACATCACCTCGTGACCAACTCCTTAGTCGTTTGCTTGCAAGATTATGATGTGTATTACCGAGAGGGCCCAGAGATACCTCTCCGAAACTCGGAGTGACAAATCCTAATCTCGATCTATGCTAACTCAACAAATACCTTCGGAGATACCTGTAGAGTATCTTTATAATCACCCAGTTACATTATGACGTTTGATAGCACACAAGGCACTCCCCCGGTATCCGGGAGTTGGATAATCTCATAGTCGAAGGAATATGTATTTGACATGAAGAAAGCAATAGCAATAAAACTGAACGATCATTATGCTAAGCTAATGGATGGGTCTTGTCCATAACATCATTCTCCTAATGATGTGATCCCATTATCAAATCACAACTCATGTCCATGGTCAGGAAACCTTAACCATCTTTGATCAACGAGCTAGTCTAGTAGAGGCTTACTAGGGACACGGTGTTTTGTCTATGTATTCACACATGTATTATGGTTTCCGATCAATACTATTCTAGCATGAATAATAAACCTTTATCATGAATAAGGAAATATAAAATAACAACTTTATTATTGCCTCTAGGGCATATTTCCTTCAGTCTCACACTTGCACTAGAGTCAGTAATCTAGATTACATTGTAATGATTCTAACACCCATGGAGTCTTGGTGCTGATCATGTTTTGCTCGTGGAAGAGGCTTAGTCAACGGGTCTGCTACATTCAGATCCGTATGTATCTTGCAAATTTCTATGTCTCCATCCTTGACTTGTTCACGAATGGAGTTGAAGCGTCTCTTGATGTGTTTGATTCTCTTGTGAAACCTGGATTCCTTCGCCAAGGCTATTGCTCCAGTGTTGTCACAAAAGATTTTCATTGGATCCGATACATTAGGTATTAAACCTAGATCGGATATGAACTCCTTCATTCAGACTCCTTCATTTGCTGCTTCCGAAGCAACTATGTACTCCGCTTCACACGTAGATCCCGCCACGACGCTCTGCTTGGAACTGCACCAACTGACAGCTCCACCATTCAATATAAATACGTATCCGGTTTGTGACTTGGAGTCATCCGGATCAGTGTCAAAGCTAGCATCGACGTGACCATTTACGACGAGCTCTTTATCACCTCCATAAACGAGAAACATATCCTTGGTCCTTTTCAGGTACTTCAGGATGTTCTTGACCGCTGTCCAGTGATCCACTCCTGGATTACTTTGGTACCCCCCTGCCAGACTTATGGTAAGGCACACATCAGGTCTGGTACACAGCATAGCATACATGATAGAACCTATGGCTGAAGCATAGGGAATGACTTTCATTTTCTCTCTATCTTCTGCAGTGGTCGGGCATTGAGTCTTACTCAACTTCACACCTTGCAGCACAGGCAAGAACCCTTTCTTTGACTGATCCATTTTGAACTTCTTCAAAACTCTATCAAGGTATGTGCTTTGTGAAAGTCCTATTAAGCGTCTCGATCTATCCCTATAGATCTTGATGCACAATATATAAGCAGCTTCACCGAGGTCTTTCATTGAAAAATTCTTATTCAAGTATCCTTTTATGCTATCCAGAAATTCTATATCATTTCCAATCAACAATATGTCATCCACATATAATATCAGAAATGCTACAGAGCTCCCACTCACTTTCTTGTAAATACAGGCTTCACCGAAAGTCTGTATAAATCCATATGCTTTGATCACTTCATCAAAGCGTATATTCCAACTCCGAGATGCTTGCACCAGTCCATAGATGGATCGCTGGAGCTTGCACACTTTGTTAGCACCTTTAGGATCGACAAAACCTTCTGGTTGCATCATATACAATTCTTCCTTAAGAAATCCATTAAGGAATGCAGTTTTGATGTCCATTTGCCACATTTAATAATCATAAAATGCGGCAATTGCTAACATGATTCGGACGGACTTAAGCATCGCTACGGGTGAGAAAGTCTCATCGTAGTCAACTCCTTGAACTTGTCGAAAACCTTTTGCGACAAGTCGAGCTTTATAGACAGTAACATTACCATCGGCGTCAGTCTTCTTCTTGAAGATCCATTTATTTTCTATGGCTTGTCGATCATCGGGCAAATCCACCAAAGTCCACGCTTTGTTCTCATACATGGATCCTATCTCAGATTTCATGGCCTCAAGCCATCTGTCAGAATTTGGGCTCATCATAGCTTCTTCATAGTTCGTAGGTTCGCCTTGGTCTAGTAACATGACTTCCAGTACAGGATTCCCGTACCACTCTGGTGCGGATCGTGTTCTGGTTGACCTACGAAGTTCTGTAGTAACTTGATCCGAAGTTTCATGATCATCATCATTAGCTTCCTCTCTAGTTGGTGTAGGCATCACGGGAACGGATTTCTCTGATGAACTGCTTTCCAATTCGAGAGAAGGTACGATTACCTTATCAAGTTCTACTTTCCTCCCACTCACTTCTTTCAAGAGAAACTCCTTCTCTAGAAAGGTTCCATTCTTGGCAACAAAGATCTTGCCTTCGAATCTGTGTTAGAAGGTGTACCCAATTGTTTCCTTAGGGTATCCTATGAAGACGCACTTCTCCGATTTGGGTTCGAGCTTATCAGGCTGAAGCCTTTTGACATAAGTGTTGCAACCCCAAACTTTAATAAATGATAGCTTAGGTTTCTTGCCAAACCATAGTTCATACGGTGTCGTCTCAACGGATTTAGATGGTGCACTATTTAACGTGAATGCAGCTGTCTCTAATGCATAACCCCAAAACGATAGTGGTAAATTGGTAAGAGACATCATAGATCGCACCATATCTAATAAAGTACGGTTACGACGTTCGGACACACCATTACGCTGTGGTGTTCCACGTGGCGTGAGTTGTGAAACTATTCCACATTGTTTTAAATGAAGGCCAAACTCGTAACTCAAATATTCGCCTCCGCGATCAGATCGCAGAGACTTTATTTTCTTGTTACGATGATTCTCCACTTCACCCTGAAATTCTTTGAACTTTTCAAATGTTTCAGACTTGTGTTTCATTAAGTAGATATACCCATATCTGCTCAAATCATCTGTGAAGCTCAAACGATACCCGCCGCGTGCCTTAACACTCATCGGACCGCATACATCGGTATGTATTATTTCCAATAAGTCCTTAGCTCGCTCCATTGTTCCGGAGAATGGAGTTTTAGTCATCTTACCCATGAGGCATGGTTCGCAAGTATCAAATGATTCATAATCAAGTGATTTCGAATGTGACGACCCCGGCTTAATCGTGCACTAACCATACACGCAAATGCACACGATTAAGCCTAAGGACTCACTTGAAGATATCACAACACAACTCTAAAACATAAATAAAGTCATACAAGCTTATATTACAAGCCAGGGCCTCGAGGGCTCGAATACATAGCTCGATGGCATACAAGTGTCAGCGGAAGCATCAGATATCTGGGTACAGATATATTACAGAAATGAAGATAAGCCTTTAGAAAGGCGGGGCAAAATAAAATACTACGATCGAAAGGCGTAGGCCTCCTGCCTAGGACCCTCCGAATCGTAATCCTGGTCGTCGGTCGGCTCCTCGTAGTAGTACTCGCCGGGAGGGTAGTAGTAGTAGTAGCCGTAGTCGTCGACAGGGGCAGCTACCTCAGGGGCTTCGTCATCTGGCGGCGACATATGGGTATGGGGAAAAAGAAAGTAAAGCAAACGTGAGTACTCATCCGAAGTACTCAGCAAGCAAGGATCTACACTACATATGCAATATTTTCAAAGGAGGGCTGTATATGTGGACAGGGCTGCAGAAATGCCAGAATAGAGGGGAAAGCCTAGTCCTATCGAAGACTAGCATCTTCAAGCATCTTCATCAGTCTTGCAGCATAAGAAGAGTGCAGAAACATATTGTAAAGTATAGTAGTATCATCAACCTCGGCCAGAGATCCTTCCTCGACTCCCTGCGAGAAAGCAATCCCAGAGCCGTACTATCCAGTTCTCATCTCAAGTTCTAGTTGTACCGATCGGGATACAACTTCGAGTGTCCGTTACCGTAGGACAGGCTATCGATAGATTAGTTCTTCCCTGCAGGGGTGCACCAACTTACCCACCACGCTCGCTTAACTCCGGCCGGACACACTTTTCTAGGTCATGCCCGGCCTCGGCTAAGCAACACGCTGCAACCCGACCAAATACTTAACAGAGAGGTCAGCACGCCGGACTAACCTATGCCCCCAGGGGTCTTGGGCCTTCGCCCCGGGAACTCCTGCATGTTACGTTCACGACCGAGAGCAGACCTAGCAACCCCTTAATACAAGCGCAGTTGCGTAACCAGTCCAACTCGGCGCGCGCCGCTCAATCGCTGACGTCCATTAAGCTTCGGCTGAAGTAAACGACGCAGAACGCCCATACTATGCCCACGTGATGGTTAGTGCTATCAGGCCAGAGGCCCCTCGGATCAAATATCCAAACCGTTTAGTGGATTAGGAGCGCGCGGTAACGAGCAGAGACTCACGATCGATGTGACCCCGTCGCCCCGTCTCGAGGACTTGCGGCAAGGGCTAAGAATACCCGGCCATGCCTCGTAGTTATCTCGCGGGCACCTCTCAGGTCAACCCGACTCCACATCACTCTGCATTCATGCTCGCGCGGGTACCCCTCAGGTTCGACCCGTCTTTAGTGTCATGGTTCAATGTTCAGTCATAGTATCCAAGTTATCCATGTGTCCGACACCAAGGGGAACCCTGAGGAATCACCCTCGATGGAATCCCACTTGATGTTATCGTCAAGGTGAACGAAGGAGGAATCACCCTCGAGGTCCACACTTGAGGTGTTGCACGACGGTGTCGGTATCGGGGGTGGTGTAGGAGGAATCACCCTCGCTTACCACGACCGGTTAACCAACCTACAAGGTTATCATCAGAAGTGCTGACGAGGTATCACCCTCGGCACCCGATAATAACCCAGTAGTGTCGAGCAATTTAAGGGGAAGTGACGTGCTGTGCCAGGGTCTGTTCTTCGATCCTGTTGCTCGGGTCTTCTGAGAGTCCAGTGGGGCAGTCGGGACAAGTGGGTCTCTGATAGGCTCTACCCAACCTATTCTAAACAGTTTAGGATACAGGTAAGTATCAACAGCAGGTTACAAGTAAACAGGCTATGCAGCAGATGTAGGACAACAGTAGCAACAGTAACTTCTAATGCAAGCATAAGAGGGAAGAGAGTGAGCGATATTGGAATGCTCAAAATGGGGGTGCTTGCTTGTCTGCTCGACGGCAAGGGCAAGGTCGTTAACTGCGTCGTCAGGCTCCTGAGCAGCGTCGACTTCGGGAGCTACTTCGATGTCGGGGTCTACCGAGAGAGAAGAGGGGGAGGAAACAGTATAAATACATGACAACAAAAGCAATCACATAGCTAGGCACGGTGATACATAGTGCCGGGGTGTTCTAATGCAGCTCTACGCAAGTTAGTCGGAGCAGGAAATTATCCGGGAGTGTTCTCCCAGCTCCGGGTGATTATCGAACAGACGAAACAGAGGGGAAAGTTCCATGTTCATCATGCTAGAGGCATGTGACAGGTATGAGGAGAGCATATTCGGATTCGTCTCGTCGTTCTGAGCAACTTTCATATATAAAGTTTTTCGATCTGACTTACGGTTTATTTTCTACGATTTTCTAAAGATTTTAGTATTTTCTGGATTTTCTGGAATTAAACTAAATTCAGAAATTAACGGAAAAAGGCCAGGTGCAGCCGGTCCAGTGCACCCAGCAGTGTACCAGAGACTGACAGTGGGACCCGTTGACTGTTGAGTCAGCAGTCAACGGTTGACTAGTCAGTGGGTGAACAGTGCACGCGGGCCCACATGTCAGTTTAGTTAAATATCTAACAGTTTTTATTAAGGTTAATTTAAGCCGCGTGGGGCCCGGCTGTCATCCACTAAGGGAGTTAATTAGGGGGGCCTAATCAGTGTCTAATGACGGCAGGGCCACATGTCAGTGACCCATCGCCGAGTTTGAACGTACGCGCGCGTCGGCGGTGGCCTCCGGCGACCACAGAGAGCGGCGACGGCGCTCGGGATTCGCCTATGGGTGACGGATTTGAGCGCGGCTTGCAGCTACGGATGGCTGGCGCTTGTGCGCATCCAATGGGACAAGCGGGAGGTCGCGGGATGGCCGGAGTTGAGCACGGCAGCGACCTGGGCGGCGACCGGAGCTCGGCTGAGCACAAGCTCGTGGCGACAGCGCGCTAGCGGGCGAAGTGAGGGGCGCAACAGCTTCCTGGTGTCACCAGGAGCTCGAGCATGAGCTCAGATGCGATGTATGCACGCTATAACGATGGCGGCGACTAGGCAGGCGGCGGCGAGCTCACGGCAATGGCGAAAAGGAAGCTAGGCGGCACGGGGAAAGGGGAAATAGGGGCGTGGAGGCCCGGAAGCTCACAGTGGTGCTCGCGGGCGCATCGGGGAAGCCGGGGAGGCAGCGACGGTGGCGGATCGAGGCGGCGATGGACGGCAGCAGGAGGTTGAAGAAGAGGTCGGATCCGGCGCGATGGGGCACTCCAGCTCGACCTGACACGCTTGGTCGACGTAGTCGAAGTAGGGGAGGCTCGAGGACTCGTCGTCTTGGCGAATGGTGGTCGGTGGCCGCGGCAATGGTGGGCGACGGCGACGGCAGTGTTCGGGTGTGGAAGAACAGAGAGGGGAGAGCGGCTTGGAGGCGAGGAAGAGAGGGGGAAATGGAGGAGGCGTCCAGGGGGGATGGTTGGGCTCGCCCTTATCCACCCAGTGGTGACCAGCGACGGCAGCTGTCGGGCAGTGGCCGGAGCGCGCGCGCTCGGCCACGGCGGTGACGACACGGAGGAGGAAACAAGTAGAGGAGGCCTCGGTGGGCTGGGCTCTCCACTGTAACACTTGGGCCTAAGGCACAGTAGGTTTTAACTATTTTCTGCTCCTGTAAACAAAAGGGCTACTGTTTGCAAATGAAAGAGCTAGCAAATGATTTTTGCTAAGAGGGAAACTTGGCACATAAACCAAGCACAATATTTTGGTGCTGCACAAAAAGTTTAGGGTCAAAAGGGAAAGGTTAGGAATTTTTAGGAATTGAAAAGGGACAATTTAAATGCTGTTGGACTACTGTTTTAAAGTCCAGGGGTATTTTGGGAATTTAGGTGAGGTTGGTTCCAATTTTATAGTTGGTTTGGGATTATTTGCAACATTATGAACATTTTTGTTTTGCTGTTTGATGAAATAATTATTTAACTTGCACTTTGAATTTTTGAATTGAAGTTTGAATTATTTCCTATTACAATTTCTGAAGATGATCAAGATGACTTGGCAACTTAATTAGCTTAATGACATGGTTAAGATCTGGGGTTGTTACACCAAAAGCCCATCTGCATGGAGTTTCTTCATGCGTTTTACACCAATATGACCTAAACGGCAGTGCCACAAATATCTTGCACTATCATTATCAACTTTGCATCTTTTGGCATCAGTATTATGAATATGTGTATCACTACAATTGATATTTAACAAAAATAGACCACTCTTCAAGGGTGCATGACCATAAAAGATATTACTCATATAAATAGAACAACCATTATTCTCTGATTTAAATGAATACCGTCTCACACTAAACAAGATCCAGATATAATGTTCATGCTCAACGCCGGCACCAAATAATAATTATTCAGGTCTAAAACTAATCCCGAAGGTAGATGTAGAGGTAGCGTGCCGACGGCGATCACATCGACCTTGGAACCATTTCCGACGCGCATCGTCACCTCGTCCTTAGCCAATCTTCGTTTAATCCGTAGCTCCTGTTTCGAGTTACAAATATGAGCAACAGAACCAGTATCAAATACCCAGGCGCTACTACGAGCATTAGTAAGGTACACATCAATAACATGTATATCAAATATACCTTTTTCACTTTGCTATCCATCTTATCCGCCAAATACTTGGGGCAATTCCGCTTCTAGTGACCAGTTCCTTTGCAGTAGAAGCACTTAGTTTCAGGCTTGGGTCCAGCTTTGGGTTTCTTCTCGGGAGTGGCAACTTGCTTGCCATTCTTCTTGAAGTTCCCTTTCTTTCCCTTGCCCTTTTTCTTTAAACTAGTGGTCTTGTTAACCATCAACACTTGATGCTCCTTCTTGATTTCTACCTCCGCGGCCTTAAGCATTGCGAAGAGCTCGGGAATTGTTTTGTTCATCCCTTGCATATTATAGTTCATCACGAAGCCTTTGTAGCTTGGTGGCAGTGATTGAAGAACTCTGTCAATGACACAATCAACTAGAAGATTAACTCCCAGCTGAGTCAAGTGATTATAATACCCAGACATTTTGAGTATGTGTTCACTGACAGAACTGTTCTCCTCCATTTTGTAGCCATAGAACTTGTTGGAGACTTCATATCTCTCAACCCGGGCATTTGCTTGGAATATTAACTTCAACTCTTGGAACATCTCATATGCTCCATGACGTTCAAAACGTCTTTGAAGTATCGGTTCTAAGCCATAAAGCATGGCACACTGAACTATAGAGTAGTCATCAGACCGTGTCTGCCAGACTTTCAAAGCATCTACATTAGTGGGAGGGGGCTTGTCACCTAGCGGTGCATCAAGAACATAATTCTTCTGTGCAGCAATGAGGATAATCCTCAAGTTACGGACCCAGTCCGTGTAGTTGCTACCATCATCTTTCAACTTAGCTTTCTCTAAGAACGCATTAAAATCCAGGGGAACGGTAGCACGGGCCATTGATCTACAACATAGATATGCAAATACTATCAGGACTAAGTTCATGATAAATTAAGTTCAATTAATCAAATTACTTAAGAACTCCCACTTAAATAGACATCCATCAAGTCATCTAAGTGATACGTGATCCAAATCAACTAACCCATGTCCGATCATCACGTGAGATGGGGTAGTCATCAATGGTGAACATCTCTATGTTGATCATATCTACTATATGATTCACGTTCGACTTTTCGGTCTCCAGTGTTCCGAGGCCATGTCTGTACATGCTAGGCTCGTCAAGTTTAACCCAAGTATTCCACATGTGCAAAAATGTCTTGCACCCGTTGTATGTGAACATAGAGTCTATCACACCCGATCATCACGTGGTGTCTCAACATGACGAACTGTAGCAACGGTGCATACTCAGGGAGAACACTATTATCTTGAAATTAAGTGAAGGGATCATCTTATAATGCTACCGCCGTTCTAAGAAAAATAAGATGCATAAAGGATACACATCACATGCAATCAAAATATGTGACATGATATGGCCATCATCTTGTGCTTTTGATCTCCATCTCCAAAGCATCATCATGATCTCCATTGTCACCAGCTCAACACCTTGATCTCCATCGTTGCGTCGTGGTCATCTCGCCAACTATTGCTTCTACAACTATCGCTAACGCATAGTGATAAAATAAAGCAATTACATGGCGTTTGCATTTCATACAATAAAGCGACAACCATAAGGCTCCTGCCAGTTGCCGATAACTTACAAAACATGATCATCTCATACAATAATGTATATCACATCATGTCTTGACCATATCACATCACAACATGCCCTGCAAAAACAAGTTAGACATCCTCTACTTTGTTGTTGCAGGTTTTATGTGGCTGCTACGGGCTTCTAGCAAGAATCGTTCTTACCTACGGCAAAAACCATAATGGTGTTTCGTCAAGTTTGTTGTTTTAACCTTCTTCAAGGACCGCTGCAGTCAAATTCGATTCAACTAAAGTAAAAGAAACAGACACCCGCCAGCCACCTTTATGCAAAACTAGTTGCATGTCAGTCGGTGGAACCGGTCTCATGTGCGTGGACATGTAAGGTTGGTCTGGGCCGCTTCATCCCACAATACCGCCGAATCAAAATAAGATGTTGGTGGTAAGCAGTATGACTATCACCGCCCACAACTCTTTGTGTTCTACTCGTGCATATCATCTACGCATAGACCTGGCTCTGATGCCACTGTTGGGAATCGTTGCATGGAAAACAAAAAAAAATTCTACGCACACGCAATGATCTATCCATGGAGATGCATAGCAACGAGGGGGAGAGTGTGTCTACGTACCCTCGTAGACCATAATCGGAAGTGTTTCACAACACGGTTGATGTAGTCGAACTTCTTCTCACGTCAACCGATCAAGTATCGAACGTACGACACCTCCATGTTCTGCACACGTTCAGCTCGGTGACGTCCCTCGCCTTCTTGATCTAGCAAGTCATCGAGGTAGTAGATGAGTTCCGTCAGCACGACGGTGTGGTGACGGTGATGGTGAAGTGATCCTCGCAGGGCTTCGCCTAAGCACTACGAAGATATGACCGAGGGTGTAAACGGTGGAGGGGGGGCGCCGCACATGGCTAACAATTGATCTGGTGTGTGCTAGGCGCCCCCTCCCACATATATATAGGTGGGAGGGGGAGGGGAGAGGCCAGGAGGCGCCCCAAGTAGGACCTAATCCTACTTGGGCTCCCCCTAGCCGTGCGCCCCCCTTGCCATATCTGTCGGAGGGGGAAGGAGGAGGAGGGGGGAGAAGGAAGGGGGAGGCCGAATCCCCCCTTTCCTTTCCCTTCCCCTCTTTCCTTCTCCTCCTGGTTCGGCCCATATGGGGGGCGCACCAGCCCCTTATGGCTGGTGCGTTTCCCCTCTTGGCCCATAAGGCCCATATCTCTTGCCGGGGGTGCCCGAAACCCCTTCCGGTGACCCGATAAGTACCCGGTACCCCCCCGAAACACTTTTGGTCTCCGAATACTATCGTCCTATATATGAATCTTTACCTCTCGACCATTTTGAGACTCCTCGTCATGTCCGTGATCTCATCCGGGACTCCGAACAACATTCGGTCACCAAATCACATAACTCATATAATACAATATCGTCATCAAACGTTAAGCGTGCGGACCCTACGGGTTCGAGAACTATGTAGACATGACCGAGACACCTCTCCGGTCAATAACCAATAGCGGAACCTAGATGCCCATATTGGCTCCTACATATTCTACGAAGATCTTTATCGGTTGAACCGTTATGACAACATACGTAATTCCCTTTGTCCATCGGTATGTTACTTGCCCGAGATTCGATCGTCGGTATCTTCATACCTAGTTCAATCTCGTTACCGGCAAGTCTCTTTACTCGTTCCGTAATACATCACCTTGTGACCAACTCCTTAGTCGTTTGCTTGCAAGCTTATGATGTGTATTACCGAGAGGGCCCAGAGATACCTCTCCGAAACTCGGAGTGACGAATCCTAATCTTGATCTATGCCAACTCAACAAATACCTTCGGAAATACCTGTAGAGTATCTTTATAATCACCCAGTTACGTTCTGACGTTTGATAGCACACAAGGCACTCCTCGGGTAACCGGGAGTTGCATAATCTCATAGTCGAAGGAATATGTATTTGACATGAAGAAAGCAATAGCAATAAAACTGAACGATCATTATGCTAAGCTAACGGATGGGTCTTGTCCATCACATCATTCTCCTAATGATGTGATCCCGTTATCAAATGACAACTCATGTCCATGGTCAGGAAACCTTAACCATCTTTGATCAACGAGCTAGTCTAGTAGAGGCTTACTAGGGACACGGTGTTTTGTCTATGTATTCACACATGTATTATGGTTTCCGATCAATACAATTCCAGCATGAATAATAAACCTTTATCATGAATAAGGAAATATAAAATAACAACTTTATTATTGCCTCTAGGGCATATTTCCTTCAAATCCTAGGGAAGATGTTAGGGTGGAGGACCTTTCCAAGGAAATGGTTGCTGAAAAGAATAATTATGGTAATGATTTAGATCCATCTACCTCTAATACTTATATTTTGCAAATGACTGCTATGGTGGGCATTGACCCTGGCTACTCTATTGACATGGTTGATCACAATCTTGATATTATTTGGAAAAGGAGCAATTTAGAAAAGGATTTTTAACATAATATAGTTAATAAAAATAATAAGCATCAACCTAGCTCACCAGACCCTATTAACATTGGTGATGTTGATATTAATGATCTTTGCTTTGATAAAGATCTTTTTGATGCAGAAGTTGTGGCAGGTTATTTGATCAACTCAAAGGTATTTTATCCACCTTTAAGAAAAAGAAAAGTGACTCACTAGTGATTGGTTGTGCAAAGCATTTTGTTCCTATTGGTGGGGAGGGGGTGAGAAAATATTATTAAAAAATCAAGATTCCATCGCATAAAATGTTAGGGTTTTTTTGGAATGTGAGGGGTTTGGGGCAAGATATTAAGAAAATATTTGTAAGAGATTAATTTTGGAGAAAAGGCTTGATTTTATTGGGTTGTAGGAGACTATTTCCAATTGCACTAAAAATGAATTACACTTTTTATGTGGAGGGAGGATTTTTTTGGCAGTGGTGCCTCCTAGAGAGAGATCTGGTGGCCCTGTTCAAGAATTCCACCGATTAACCAGTTAACTTGCTAATTAATCCCTACTCATAGGGTCACTGAGTAGCTGATAAACTGATAAATCGGTGGATTAATTGATTAATTAGCCGATTAACTTGCCAATTAGCCTATTAATCTCCTGCTCGCGAGCCAACCGAGCAGCTACGAGTTAACAATTTCCTCAGCAATGTTTGGCGGTATAATGGTTGGCATTAACAATGATATTATGGATTTGATTCAAGTGGAAATTGGGGATACTTTGTTATGATCCTTATTTTTTTTATTAAATTGCTAAATTCAATTGGAATTCGATTACAGTATATGGAGATGCTCAAATTAAAAGGAAAATTGCTCTCTTAGCAGAATTATCTAGGGTCTATCATGGTAATCCCTCACCATGCTTGGTGGGTGAAGATTTTAATATCATTAGGAAAAGCTATGAGGAAAAGAAACCTAATGAGAGAGATCATTGGGGTTTTGTGTTTAATGTTATAATTGAACATGTTGGCCTTAGGAAATGTTTTTTAATGGTAGAAAATTTACTTGGGCTAACAATTTTGAGGATCCTACTTATGAAAAGTTAGATAAGGTCATGTCTTGTCCAGACTGGGAGGAGCGTTACCCCCTTTTCATATTGCATTCTCGCGAGAGGATTATGTAATCATACTCCTTCGCTTTTAGATACTGGTTCACATGACAATAGTCAACCAATTTTTAGGTTCGAGAATTTTTTTATGTTGAGAGATGAGTTTAAGGAATTTGTTGCATCTATTTGGGAAGATTCTTATTCTTGTTCCAATATAGATAGATGGCAACAGAGGTCGAGGGTGCTTAGGAAAAAGACTTAAAGGTTGAAAATAGGTATGTTGATGCTTGCTATAGAAAATTTAAATATGTTATTTCAGTCAAATTAGATGTTATTGATAAGAATGTTGAGGTGAATGGCCTTTATGCTAGTGATAGACATGAGCGGAAAGAACTTAGGGGGTTTGATAACCCACAAGTATAGGGGATCAATCGTAGTCCTTTCGATAAGTAAGAGTGTCAAACCCAACGAGGAGCAGAAGGAAATGACAAGTGGTTCTCAGCAAGGTATTTTCTGCAAGCACCGAAATAGTTGGTAACAGATAGTTTGATAGCAAGATAATTTATAACGAGCAAGCAACGGTAATGGTAAATAATGTGTAGCAAGGTAGCCCAATCCTTTTTGTAGCAAAGGACATGCCAAAACGGTCTCTTATGATAAGCAAAGCATTCTTGAGGACACACGGGAATTTCACCATATCACTTTCATCATGTTGGTTTGATTCATTTTGCTACTTTGATAATTTGATATGTGGGTGGACCGGTGCTTAGGTGTTGTTCTTACTTGAACAAACCTCCTACTTATGATTAACCCCCTCGCAAGCACCCGCAACTACGAGAAAAGTATTAAGATAAAATCTAACCATAGCATTAAACTTTTGGATCCAAAACAGTCCCTTACGAAGTAGCACATAAACTAGGGTTTAAGCTTCTGTCACTCTAGCAAGCCATCATCTAATAACTACTCCACAATGCATTCCCTTAGGCCCAAATATGGTGAAGTGCCATGTAGTCGATGTTCACATGACACCACTAAGGGAATCACAACATACATATCATCAAAATATCGAACACATATCAAGTTCACATGATTACTTGCAACATGACTTCTCCCGTGACCTCAAGAACAAAAGTAACTACTCACAAATAATAATCATGCTCAAGATCAGAGGTGTCGTGGTATTTTCGCACGGCAGATGTCCTCAAAAGGACTTAGGTGTGAGGCCATCGCAACTAGGTGGTAGCTTGAACGGGGTTGGTTGGAACTGAGAGATGTGTGTTTTACCCAGGTCCGGCCCCTCGCGGAGGAGGTAAAATCCTACGTCCTGCTTCATTGATATTGATGATGATGATGATCTCGGTTACAAGGGCGGTGTTTCGCTACCTCTAATCTCGAGAGCTATTGATTTGTCTGTCTATCTAGACTTGTAAAACTTGTCCCTCTTGGGGTGCCCTGCCCCTCCTTATATAAGTTGAAGGGGCGGCTTACATGAAGAGTCCTAGTAGGATTAGGACTACTCTATTACAAGTGGAATCCTAGTCTTGCCTCCCTTATAAGGGAAATATTCCTTATGTCTTTCTTCTCAGGCCAGCCCACTGGATACTGTACCCTGAGCAGGTCTTGTCAGTGAGCCGCCTTCCAGGCCTTGGGCCTTGTCATTCTTCTGACCCACCAAACGGGTCACCAGTGAGTCACCAATTTCCGGCCGGGTCACCGGTGAGTCGCCCAGTCTCGGCCGGGTCTCCAGTGAGTCGCCAAGTCTCGGTCGGGTCATACTACGGGGTATATTCCCGACATTAGCCCCTAGTTTAATTTGGATTTATCCATGTTAAACTTATCCTGCAAAATAAAAAGAACAAATTTGACAGGTTGTGCGCCGGGTCGAAGGTTCTTCTGAGCCGGCATCTGTTCATCCTTGCCGGGTTATGATTGATAATGCCGGGTCATGATTGTTGCTGACACCAGGTCATGTAATTGAATGTCCTTGCAGGATGTGTCCTTCCAAGCTGGGTCTTCTCAGCCCGGGTCAATCAGAATTTTTCTTCCAATTCCAATACATATATCAACTTTAGCCCCCAAGTCTTGAGATAGGAACATAGTGTGATAACTTAAGACTTGCTTCAATATGAATGTTGCAACTTTGTTGAAATCCGGGTTGTCCGTCTGAATCTTCAGTCATGAACTGAAAACTTTGCACTTCACATGTGTATCCCCCAAGGGCCGGCTCATCATTGTGTGATGGGCTGGGTCTTCAATTTGGACCCTTTGATCTTATTTGAACAACTGGCGGTTGTAGCCCCCAAGTGTCGGGTCGTTTGCTTGCAGCGACTTGGAACTTACATGTACTTCTTTGAAAAGAACATCATATGATGTAGCCCCCAAGGGCCGGCTTGTGTACTTTGAATTTTTGACAGGAGCAATTGGTAGCCCCCAAGGGCCGGCTCATCGTTATGTGATGGGCGGGGTCTTCAATGAGATTGGTCAAAATGACCATGCATTAGCCCCCAAGTGCTGTGGTGCATGCTTGCAGTGACATGGGACTTTCAATACTTGATATAATCTTGATTTGAAATAATGTAGCCCCCAAGTGCCGGGTCGTGTGCCTGCAGCGACTCGGGACTATACATTCTATTATAGAATAAAATCATATCCACTCTATGAACTGATTATGCCTTTGTGATGAAACAAATCCTTGACCGTGATTGCAATGCAACCCGGAAAATATGTATGAAGAAATCCATAAGTGTTGAAGTCTTCTACAAAGCACATGTTGAATAACCAGAAACCCGGTCAGTTAAGTGACCAGGTATTATATGTGACCCGGCGGGATTCGTAACCCGGGAATTTAGGAGAATTGATATCCCAATCATTTAATACTGGTTATGATAAACCATGATGAAGATCCAGCCATTTAGGCTATTAAAAAATTGTTTGTTCCTGCAGAGTTACAATGTAACCCGGTTTGAAAAACCGGCTCCTGCAACATAAACAAATACGAATATGCATGTATGATGCATTGTATGATGATGCAATGTATGATGACGTATGTGCATGATAACAGAGTATAAGAGAAGTCGGCTTTCAAGGATCGGCGTTATAGACTTTGCTTTCGGGGCTTAAGTCTCACTTTGATGAAGCGTTTGGCGTGATAGCCCTTGGAGTATCCTCGCTCTCTGTAAGCCGGCTCTCTCGTGACATAACCGACGTTTGAACCTTGCAAGTTTAGGGTCACAAAGTGAGTGACTTGTCAAGAGTATAGCGGGTCACCTGATCAGAGTAGCTGCGAGCAGGCAGGCAGATTTAACCAAGATAATGTGGCGTTTACATGCCTGGTCAAGAGGGTGAGATAGCTAAACTTGTGGAGTTGGAAGCCCCCAAGTGACCTTATGATCAATTAATAAAGACTCATGCACAATATATGTGATGAAATGACAGAGGCCCCGAGTTTCGGGGATGCCGGATTTATTACGTTGATCATAGTATGATAATCCAATAAGGCAGGATACCCATGTTTGAACCGTGCATCTTGGCAGCAAGTTCTCTTTGGCAACCTTTAATTTTCCGCCCGTGCGGTATCCCCTAGGTCCGGGTTGTCTTCCCTGCGATGACCCGGGGTTCTTGAATTTGTCGAAAAATGGTCAATTTTCTCACGCCATATTTGTGTAGCCCCCAAGTCTTAAGACGACTCAAGGAGTTGGCTTGAGAATCTTCATATTTGGCCGTGGCATAAGCCGGCATATAGTTGACAGCGGAACATTGGAATGTGTTGAAGCTGGAGGCGAGGTGGCGAGTTTGATGATCTTCGCGACACTCATTGTATATCCTTAGTGTTTATAACATGATGTGAATCCGCGGAAGGTTGAGGTCGACCAAGGTGTTGTAAGCGCGGACGAGAGAGTCGGCCGCGGGCGTTGTAGGCCGGCGCGAACAGGTGACTTGGTCGCGGGCGTTGTAAGTGTAAGGGCATATTCTTCCCTATGTGGTTTTGGTGATTGATGACAATGCATTTGCGGACTAATCGTGTGCATTGAGCATTTCAGATATCTCATGTCTAGGCACAAGACGATTCGGTGCCCCTCGGAGCCTAGTGAAGACGGCGTTATTCTACGTTTCTTTTCGGTGGATTTGAGTCGTAGGAAAGCCGTACTATTAAGAGGGGGTCCGTGTCGGAAAGGTTTGGGTGGAATCAACACGTACACGTCTGTTCCTTTGCACCACCTTTCCTTTGCTTCTTTGGAGCACCGTCCGTTTATCCGTGTCTTTAGAAAATGAAGGCTCCCAAGTGCTATTGTTCTGTGGCGTGCGGTAGTACTGCTCAATGGAGCAGTAGTACCGCAGTGGCCCATGGTAGTACCGGCCAGGGAAGCGGTAGTACCGCTCTATGCGGTAGTATTGCTCCTCAGGTGCGGTAGTACCGTGGCCTCTAGCCCAAAACACTAGCATGCGCGGAAGTAGGAGCGGAAGTAATTTTTTACATCCGCGTCCTACGCGGTAGTACCGCTCTCAGCATGCGGTAGTACCGTGCCGGATTTTTGCACAGACCGAGATTCAGCGGAAGTAGCCACGGATGTAATTTTATTAGTCCGTGCCTTCCCAGCCTAGTCGAACCCTGCCTTGCGGTAGTACCGCAAGGGCGCGCGGTAGTACCGCTCCGGCGGTTCTACCGCTCGTTGTTTCAACACAACAGGGCCTCGTCTGGTCTCTGCCGCGGGAGCGGTAGTACCGCATCATTGAGCGGTAGTACCGCGATGCCTTGCGGTAGTACCGCGGCTTTGTGCGGTAGTACCGCATGTCGCGTGCTGAATCAGTGGGTAACGGTTGGATCTTTCCTCCTACTATAAAAGGGGGGTCTTCTTCCCCAAGTTGACTACCTCTTCCCTTCCCAAGCTCCATTGTTGCTCAAAGCTCCATTTTCGCCCGATCTCTCTCCCTAGCCAATCAAACTTGTTGATTTTCTAGGGATTGGTTGAAAAGGCCCCGATCTACACTTCCACCAAGAGAAATTTGATTCCCCCCCACTAATCCCTTGCGGATCTTCTTACTCTTGGGTGTTTGATCACCCTAGACGGTTGAGGTCACCGCGGAGCCATATTCCAGTGTGGTGAAGCTTCGTGGTGTCGTTGGGATCCTCCAATTAAGTTGTGGAGATTGCCCCAACCTTGTTTGTAAAGGTTCGGTCGCCGCCTCCAAGGGAACCAATAGTGGATTCACGGCATCTCACATCGTGTGAGGGCGTGAGGAGAATACGGTGGCCCTAGTGGCTTCTTGGGGAGCATTGTGCCTCCACACCGCTCCAACAGAGACGTACTTCCTCTCAAAGGGAAGGAACTTCGGTAACACATTCTCGTCTCCACCGGCTCCACTTTTGGTTATCTCTTACCTTTACTTGTGCAAGCTTAATTTGTGTTGTATTCCTTGCTTGCTTGTGTGCGTGTTGTTGTTGCATCATATAGGTTGCTCACCTAGTTGCATATCTAGACAACCTACTTTGATGCAAAGTTTAAATTGGTAAAGAAAAGCTAAAAATTGTTAGTTGCCTATTCACCCCCCCTCTAGTCAACCATATCGATCCTTTCAATTGGTATCAGAGCCTCGTCTCTTTATTAAGGACTTTGCCGTCCGAAGAGTATGGTTGACACCGTAGACAGTGGGGAGGAGCACTCCGGTGCTAGTCCCATCTTGTCCGCGGCTGATGGGGGTTCCTCAGTCTCTCATGAGGAGTTCAATGTGGCCTTGGACACATTGAAAACCTCCATGACGGCCGAGGTCAAAGGCATGCTTGAGAAGTTTCTTGATGGTCTTAAATTATCCACCGCACCATTGGAAGTGGTCGATCCCACTAAAAAGGTGACGGATGCTAACTCCAAAAAGGGGGAAGCTACTAGTGATCAAGTTCCTTTGCCTAGTGGTAGAAGTGGAAGCGGCATCTTTGCCCATGTTGAACCTCCACCCGTTTATGGAGGACCGGTTCCCTCCACGCATATAAATCATGTTGGTCCTCCTCCTAAGCTTGCGAAAAATGAGGATTTTGCCTCTTGGGTTTATCGCTTTAAGCGTCATTTAAATCATAGTTCTACTAATCTTTGGAGAATTATTGAGCAAGGTTTCTACCCGCACGACCCAAGCAACTTCACTCCTAGAGAAGCCGCGGATCATCAATTCAACGAGTCCGCTCTCTTCATTCTCCAAGAAGCTATTCCACCCGAAGATATTGCGCACCTCCGACCATTCACCGTGGCCAAGGAAGCATGGCAACATGTTGTTTCCATTTACAAGGGAAGCGCAAGTATTCAACATTCAAACTTTGAAGTGGTGCAAGATGAAGCAGATGAGTTTGCTATGATTGAAGATGAAGAACCTTGAGAGCTTTACTGGAGACTAACCACTCTCGCGGTCTCACTCTGAGATCATGGGAGTAAGGATACGGATGACAATTGGATCAAGCGCAAGTTTCTCAAAGCCATGATGCCTTACCATAAGACCATGTCCTCTGTCATCCATCAAAGGCCGGACTTTCACTCCTTGTCCTCAAGTGAAGTGTTGGATGAGTTTGTTGCAATGAGGATCTTGGACAAGACCGCCGACAATGCGGTGTTGCGTTCTCAACGAGCAAAGAAGCCCAACCTTGCCTTGAAGGCCAAGGCTAGCATGGAAGAAGAGGGTGAAGAGGAAGAAGAGGAGTGTTACCCCGAAGATACCAAGTACGCATATCATGAGCACATGGCTCTCGCTTCACGGCAATTTTGGAGCAAGAAGAATTCAAGGCCCAACTTCAACAAGAACAACTCAAGTGGCGTTAGGGGCAAGCAACGCGTGAGGACATGCTATAATTGTGGCAATGTGAGCCACTTTGTTGCGGAGTGCCCATACGAGAAGAGGGAAGACAATGGTGGCAAGCTTATCCGAAAAGACAAGGCCAATTCCTTCCCCAACAAGAACAGCTTCGCCAAGAAGACTCCTCCCAAGGGGTTGGTGGCACAAGAAGAGTACAATGAGGATGATGATGATGATGAAGACGGTGAGATGGTTGCCATGGCCTCCGTTGCCATTGCAACAACTCCATGGGTGTCCCTCTTCGATTCACCCAACGAGAACATCACCGCCAAGTGCCTCATGGCTAAAGCCACCAACAAGGTAACCCCCAACATCAAAACTACCATCACTACTAATCCTTCCTTGACGGATTGCATTGATGAAAGTGAGGGGTCGAATGAGGAGGAAAATGAATTTGAGTCTTTTATGAGTAAGCTCAAGGGTAAATCCAAGAAGCACTTTGTTGCTCTCTTGGAACAACTTGGTGAAGCCAATGACATGATCGAGGCTCACGAAGAAACCATCTCTAAGATGGAAGGGCATAGTCGTGACTATGCCGATGAGATATCAGATCTCTCTAATGCGCTTGAGAAAGAGCGTGGTCATTGTTTGGCTCTTGAGGAGTCACACAACGATGATCATGCTAAATTAAAGAAAGATCTTGATCATGCTCTTTTTGTATCTCGTGTGCTCAATTCCGAGAAGGCTAAACTTGGGGTTGACCATGCTAGACTCAAGGAGGAGTTTGATATACTTGACAAGGCTCACAAGGCCTTGAAGGGTGCTCATGCTAGCCTCAAAGAGTCTCATGATCAACTCCAAGTGAAGCTAACCAAGGAGAAAGCCACATTTCCTCATATGGTTCTAATTGATAATGCAAATGCAACTAACCCGTGTTGTGAGCATGTGCATCTTGTGGAGGAGAATGCGAAGTTGAAGGAGCAACTTGAGAAAGGCCTTGTGTCTTGCATACAAGGTGAGAAGAACCTCAACGAACTTTTGAGCAATCAAAAGGAAGTGGTGGGCAAGAAGGGAATTGGGTTTGCACCCAAGTCCAAGAACAAGAAGAAGAATGACAAGGCCAAACAACCTCCTCCTCTCAAGCAAACTTTTGTGAAGAAGGGAGAGGGTGCTCCTAAGGAGAAGAAGAACAATGTGAAGGGTGGTGGTGTCAAGAAGGGCAATGCCACCCCTTCCAACATAGCCGGCGACTTTAACCCTTCCTATGTGTTATGTCGTGCTAGTGATGGGCATGTTTATGCTAAATTTGTTGGTTCTCCTTATGAGTACATTGAATGGTCTATTTGGGTTCCTAAGACCCTTGTTGCTAACATCAAAGGACCCATTACAAAATGGGTACCTAAAACCAAGCATTGATCTCTTGTAGGTGTTTGCTTCCGGTGGGGGATCATGGTTGCTCGATAGTGGAGCCACAAATCATATGACCGGAAGCAAGGACTTGGTGGTGGACGTGCACAAGATTTCATCTATGCCCACCAATGTCGAGTGGGGTGATACCTCGTCTTCTAAGGTATTGGGTCTTGGCAAGGTTGTCATTTCTCATGATCTCACGATCGAGAAAGTCATGCTTGTTGAGTCCCTTGCATACAATTTACTTTCCGTTCGTCAACTTGCACTCATGGGCTTTGCCACTTTCTTTGATATTGATACCGTGGCCCTCTTGTGGAGCAAGACTCTTAAAGTAGCCTTTGTTGGGCATGTCGAGAACGGTCTTTATGTGATTAACTTTTCGGAGAGACCCACTAAGACCGCGACATGCCTAATGGCTAAAGTTGACGTGGGTTGGCTTTGGCATCGCCGTTTAGCCCATGTCAATATGAGATCTTTGCAAAGTCTTCTCAAGGGGGACCATGTCCGTGGACTAACAAATGTTAGTTTTGCCAAAGATCGTGCTTGCAGTGCTTGTATCGAAGGAAAGCTACATGAGAAGGCTCACCCTCCCACGACTATCATCTACTCGAAGAGGCCCTTGGAGCTCCTTCACTTGGATCTCTTTGGACCTCCATCCTTTGATAGTCTTGGGGGTAGAAAGTATTGCTTAGTGATTGTGGATGATTATTCAAGATACACTTGGGTATATGTCTTCAAAAGGAAGAGCGAGACCCAACAAACCGTCATCGACTTTGCAAATGAAGCTCAACGCCAACACAATGCAAAGATCTTGACGATAAGAAGTGACAACGGCACCGAGTTCAAGAAATACACCTTGGATGAGTTTCTTAGTGATGAGGGGATCAAGCATCAATATTCTGCTCCTTACACCCCTCAACAAAATGGTGTAGCGGAGAGGAAGAACCGGACGTTGATGGATGCGGCAAGGACCATGATGGCGGAGTTCAAGTCTCCATACAACTTTTGGGCCGAAGCCATCAACACCGCTTGTCATGCTTCCAATCGGCTCTATCTCCGCAAAGGCTTGAACAAGACTCCATATGAGATACTCACCAGTAACAAGCCTAACCTCAAGTACTTCCGGGTGTTCGGGTGTAAGTGTTTCATTCTCAAGAAAGGTGTTCATGTTGGGAACGTAGTAATTTCAAAAATTTCCTACGCACACACAAGATCATGGTGATGCATAGCAACGAGAGGGAAGAGTGTGTCCACGTACCCTCGTAGACCGAAAGCGGAAGCGTTAGCACAACGCGGTTGATGTAGTCGTACGTCTTCACGATCCGACCGATCCAAGTACCGAACGCACGGCACCTCCGAGTTCAGCACATGTTCAACTCGATGACGTCCCGCGAGCTCTGATCCAGCAAAGCTTTACAGGAGAGTTTCGTCAGCACGACGGTGTGGTGACAGTGATGATGATGCTACCGACGCAGGGCTTCGCCTAAGCACCGCTATGATATGATCGAGGTGGATTATGGTGGAGGGGGGCACCGCACATGGCTAAGAGATCAATAATCAATTGTTGTGTCTATGGGGTGCCCCCTGGCCACGTATATAAAGGATGGAGGGGAGGAGGCCGGCCCCCTATGGGTGGCGCACCAAGTAGGGGACTCCTACTAGGAATCCTACTCCTAGTAGGAGTCCACCAAGAGGGGAAGGAAGAGGGGAAGAGGGAGAAGGAAAGAGGGGTGTTGCGCCCCCCCAATTCCTTGTCCAATTCGGACCAGCAAGGGGAGGGGCGCAGCAGCCCCTGCGGCCTGCTCCTCTCTTTCCCGTATGGCCCAATAAGGCCCATAACTTCCCCCGGTGAATTCCCGTAATTCCCCGGTACTCCGAAAAATACCCGAATCACTCAGAACCTTTCCGACGTCCGAATATAGCCTTCCAATATATCGATCTTTACCTCTCGGACATTCCGAGACTCCTCGTCATGTCCCCGATCTCGTACGGGACTCCGAACAACTTCGGTACATCAAAACACAAAAACTCATAATACCGATCGTCACCGAACTTTAAGCGTGCGGACCCTACGGGTTCGAGAACTATGTAGACATGACCGAGACACGTCTCCGGTCAATAACCAATAGCGGAACCTGGATGCTCATATTGGCTCCCACATATTCTACAAAGATCTTTATCGGTCAAACCGCATAACAACATACGTTGTTCCCTTTGTCATCGGTATGTTACTTGCCCGAGATTCCATCGTCGGTATCTCAATACCTAGTTCAATCTCGTTACCGGCAAGTCTCTTTACTCGTTCCGTAATACATCATCCCGCAACTAACTCATTAGTTACAATGCTTGCAAGTCTTATAGTGATGTGCATTACCGAGTGGGCCCAGAGATACCTCTCCGACAATCGGAGTGACAAATCCTAATCTCGAAATACGCCAACTCAACAAGTACCTTCGGAGACACATGTAGAGCACCTTTATAATCACCCAGTTACGTTGTGAAGTTTGGCAGAACACAAAGTGTTCCTCCGGTAAACGGGAGTTGCATAATCTCATAGTCATAGGAACATGTATAAGTCATGAAGAAAGCAATAGCAACATACTAAACGATCAAGTGCTAAGCAAACGGAATGGGTCAAGTCAATCACATCATTCTCCTAATGATGTGATCCCGTTAATCAAATGACAACTCATGTCTATGGTTAGGAAACATAACCATATTTGATCAACGAGCTAGTCAAGTAGAGGCATACTAGTGACACTCTGTTTGTCTATGTATTCACACATGTATTATGTTTCCGGTTAATACAATTCTAGCATGAATAATAAACATTTATCATGATATAAGGAAATAAATAATAACTTTATTATTGCCTCTAGGGCATATTTCCTTCAGTCTCCCACTTGCACTAGAGTCAATAATCTAGTTCACATCGCCATGTGATTTAACACCAATAGTTCACATCTTTATGTGATTAATACCCATAGTTCACATCGCTATGTGACCAACACTCAAAGGGTTTACTAGAGTCAATAATCTAGTTCACATCGCCATGTGATTAACACCCAAAGAGTACTAAGGTGTGATCAAGTTTTGCTTGTGAGAGAAGTTTAGTCAACGGGCCTGCCACATTCAGATCCATATATATTTTGCAAATTTCTATGTCTACAATGCTGTGCACGGAGCTACTCTAGCTAATTGCTCCCACTTTCAATATGTATCCAGATTGAGACTTTGAGTTATCTGGATCGGTGTAAAAGCTTGCATCGACATAACCTTTTACGACGAACTCTTTTATCACCTCCATAACCGAGAAATATTTCCTTAGTCCTCTTAGGTAACTAAGGATAACTTTGACCGCTATCCGGTGATCTATCCCTGGATCACTATCGTACCTCCTTGCTAAACTCATAGCAAGGCACACAACTGGTCTGGTACATAGCATGGCATACTTTATAGAACCTATGACTGAGGCATAGGGAATGACTTTCATTCTCTTTCTATCTTCTGTCGTGGTCGGGTTTTGAGTCTTACTCAATTTTACACCTTGTAACACACGCAAGAACTCCTTCTTTTACTGATCCATTTTGAACTCCTTCAAAATCTTGTCAAGGTATGTGCTTTGTGAAAGTCCTATTAAGCGTCTCGATCTATCCCTATAGATCTTGATGCTCAATACTTAAGCAGCTTCACCGAGGTCTTTTTATTGAAAAATTCTTATTCAAGTATCCTTTTATGCTATCCAGAAATTCTATATCATTTCCAATCAACAATATGTCATCCACATATAATATCAGAAATGCTACAGAGCTCCCACTCACTTTCTTGTAAATACAGGCTTCACCGTAAGTCTGTATAAAACCATATGCTCTGATCACTTCATCAAAGTGTATATTCCAACTCCGAGATGCTTGCACCAGTCCATAGATGGATCACTGGAGCTTTGCACATTTTGTCAGCACCTTTAGGATTGGCAAAACCTTCTGGTTGCATCATATACAACTTGTTCTTTAAAAATTCCATTAAGGAATGTAGTTTTTGACATCCATTTGCCAGATTTCATAAAATATGGCAATTGCTAACATGATTCGGACAGACTCAAGCATCGATACGAGTGAGAAAATCTCATCGTAGTCAACACCTTGAACTTGTCGAAAACCTTTTGCGACAATTCGAGTTTTGTAGATAGAAACACTACTATCAGCGTCTGTCTTCCTCTTGCAGATCCATTTATTCTCAATGACTTGCCGATCATCGGGAAAGTCAACCAAAGTCCACACTTTGTTCTCATACATGGATCCCATCTCAGATTTCATGGCCTCAAGCCATTTTTGCGGAATCTGGGCTCATCATCGCTTCCTCATAGTTCGTAGGTTCATCATGGTCAAGTAACATGACCTCCAGAACAGGATTACCGTACCACTCTGGTGCGGATCTTACTCTGGTTGACCTACGAGGTTCGGTAGTAACTTGATCTGAAGTTTCATGATCATCATCATTAGCTTCCTCACTAATTGGCGTAGGTATCACTGGAACTGATTTCTGTGATGAACTACTTTCCAATTCAAGAGAAGGTACTACTACCTCATCAAGTTATACTTTCCTCCCACTCACTTCTTTCGAGAGAAACTCCTTCTCTAGAAAGGATCCATTCTTAGCAACGAATATTTTGCCTTCGGATCTGTGATAGAAGGTGTACCCAACAGTTTCCTTTGGGTATCCTATGAAGACACATTTCTCCGATTTGGGTTCGAGCTTATCAGGTTGAAGTTTTTTCACATAAGCATCGCAGCCCCAAACTTTAAGAAACGACAGCTTAGGTTTCTTGCCAAACCATAGTTCATACGGTGTCGTCTCAACGGATTTAGATGGTGCCCTATTAAACGTGAATGCAGCTGTCTCTAATGCATAACCCCAAAACGATAGTGGTAAATCGGTAAGAGACATCATAGATCGCACCATATCTAATAAAGTACGGTTACGACGTTCGGACACACCATTATGCTGTGGTGTTCCAGGTGGCGTGAGTTGCGAAACTATTCCACATTGTTTTAAATGAAGACCAAACTCGTAACTCAAATATTTGCCTCCGCGATCAAATCGTAGAAACTTTATTTTCTTGTTACGATGATTTTCTACTTCACTCTGAAATTCTTTTGAACTTTTCAAATGTTTCAGACTTATGTTTCATCAAGGAGATATACCCATATCTGCTCAAATCATCTGTGAAGGTCAGAAAATAACGATACCCGCCGTGAGCCTCAACACTCATCGGACCGCATACATCGATATGTATTATTTCCAATAAGTCATTTAGCTCGCTCCATTGTTCCGGAGAACGGAGTCTTAGTCATCTTGCCCATGAGGCATGGTTCACAAGCATCAAATGATTCATAATCAAGTGATTCCAAAATTCCATCCGAATGGAGTTTCTTCATGCACTTTACACCAGTATGACCTAAACGGTAGTGCCACAAAATATGTTGCATTATCATTATCAACTTTGCATCTTTTGGCATCAATATTATGAATATGTGTATCATTATGATCGAGATTCAATAAACCATTTTACATTGGGTGTATGACCATAGAAGGTTTTTATTCATGTAAACAGAACAACAATTATTCTCTGACTTAAATGAATAACCGTATTGCAATAAACATGATCCAATCATATTCATGCTCAACGCAAACACCAAATAACATTTATTTTGCAATAAACATGATCCAATCATATTCATGCTCAATGCAAACACCAAATAACATTTATTTAGGTTCAACACTAATCCCAAAAATAGAGGGAGTGTGCGATGGTGATCTTATCAACCTTGGAATCACTTCCAACACCCATCATCACCTCGTCATTAACTAGTCTCTGTTCATTTTGCAACTCCTGTTTCGAGTTACTAATGTTATCAACTGAACCAGTATCAAATACCCAGGGGCTACTATGAACACTAGTAAAATACACATCAATAACATGTATATCAAATATACTTTTGTTTACTTTGCCATCCTTCTTATCCGCCAAATAATTGGGGCAGTTCTGCTTCCAGTGACCAGTCCTTTTGCAGTAGAAGCACTTAGTTTTAGGCTTAGGTCCAGACTTGGGCTTCTTCCCGGGAGTAGCAACTTGCTTGCTATTTTTCTTGAAGTTCCCCTTCTTCCCTTTGCCCTTTTCTTGAAACTAGTGGTCTTGTTAACCATCAACACTTTGATGCTCTTTCTTGATTTCTACCTTCGTTGATTTTAGCATCACGAAGAGCTCGGGAACCATTTTTGTCATCCCTTGCATATTATAGTTCATCACGAAGTTCCAGTAACTTGGTGATAGTGACTAGAGAATTCTGTCAATTACTATCTTATCCAGAAGATTAACTCCCACTTGATTCAAGCAACTGTAGTACTCAGACATTCTAAGCACATGCTCACTGGTTGAGCTATTCTCCTCCATCTTGTAGGCGTAGTACTTGTCAGAGGTCTCATACCTCTCGACATGGGCATGAGTCTGAAATACCGATTTCAGCTCTTGGAACATCTCATATGCTCCATGTCGTTCAAAATGTTTTTGAAGTCCCGGTTCTAAGCTATAAAGCATGGTGCACTAAACTATCAAGTAGTCATCATACCGAGCTTGTTAAACGTTCATAACGTCTGTATCTGCTCCTGCAATAGTTTTGTCACCTAGCGGTGCATCAAGGACATAATTCTTCTGTGCAGCAATGAGGATAATCCTCAGATCACGGAACCAGTCCGCATCATTGCTACTATCATCTTTCAACTTAGTTTTCTCTAAGAACATATCAAAAATAAAACAGGGGAGCTATACGCGAGCTATTGATCTACAACATAATTTGCAAATACTACCAGGACTAAGTTCATGATAAATTAAAGTTCAATTAATCATATTACTCAAGAACTCCCACTTAGATAGACATCTCTCTAATCATCTAAGTGATCACGTGATCCAAATCAACTAAACCATAACCGATCATCACGTGAAATGGAGTAGTTTTCAATGGTGAACATCACTATGTTGATCATATCTACTATATGATTCACGCTCGACCTTTCGGTCTTAGTGTTCCGAGGCCATATCTGCATATGCTAAGTTCTTCAAGTTTAACCCGAGTATTCTGCGTGTGCAAAGCTGGCTTGCACCCGTTGTAGATGAACGTTGAGCTTATCACACCCGATCATCACGTGGTGTCTCAGCACGACGAACTTTGGCAATGGTGCATACTCAGGGAGAACACTTTTACCTTGAAATTTAGTGAGAGATCATCTTATAATGCTACCGTCAAACAAAGCAAAATAAGATGCATAAAGGATAAACATCACATGCAATCAATATAAGTGATATGATATGGCCATCATCATCTTGTGCTTGTGATCTCCATCTCTGAAGCACCGTCATGATCACCATCGTCACTGGCGCGACACCTTGATCTCCATCGTAGCATCGTTGTCGTCTCGCCAACTATTGCTTCTACGACTATCGCTACCGCTTAGTGATAAAGTAAAGCAATTACAGGGCGATTGCATTGCATACAATAAAGCAACAACCATATGGCTCCTGCCAGTTGCCGATAACTCAGTTACAAAACATGATCATCTCATACAATAAAATATAGCATCATGTCTTGACCATATCACATCACAACATGCCCTGCAAAAACAAGTTAGACGTCCTCTACTTTGTTGTTGCAAGTTTTACGTGGCTGCTATGGGCTGAGCAAGAACCGTTCTTACCTACGCATCAAAACCACAACGATAGTTCATCAAGTTAGTGCTGTTTTAACCTTCACAAGGACCGGGCGTAGCCACACTCGATTCAACTAAAGTTGGAGAAACTGACACCCGCTAGTCACCTGTGTGCAAAGCACGGCGGTAAAACCAGTCTCGCGTAAGCGTACGCGTAATGTCGGTCCGGGCCGCTTCATCCAACAATACCGCCGAACCAAAGTGTGACATGCTGGTAAGCAGTATGACTTCTATCGCCCACAACTCACTTGTGTTCTACTCGTGCATATAACATCTACGCATAAAACCTGGCTCGGATGCCACTGTTGGGAACGTAGTAATTTCAAAAATTTCCTACGCACACACAGGATCATGGTGATGCATAGCAACGAGAGGGAAGAGTGTGTCCACGTACCCTCGTAGACCGAAAGCGGAAGCGTTAGCACAACGCGGTTGATGTAGTCGTACGTCTTCATGATCCGACCGATCCAAGTATCGAACGCACGGCACCTCCGAATTCAGCACACGTTCAACTCGATGACGTCCCGCGAGCTCCGATCCAGCAAAGCTTCACAGGAGAGTTTCGTCAGCATGACGGCGTGGTGACGGTGATGATGATGCTACCGACGTAGGGCTTCGCCTAAGCACCGCTACGATATGATCGAGGTGGATTATGGTGGAGGGGGGCACCGCACACGGCTAAGAGATCAATGATCAATTGTTGTGTCTATGGGGTGCCCCCTGGCCACGTATATAAAGGATGGAGGGGAGGAGGCCGGCCCCCTATGGGTGGCGCACCAAGTAGGGGACTCCTACTAGGAATCCTACTCCTAGTAGGAGTCCACCAAGAGGGGAAGGAAGAGGGGAAGAGGGAGAAGGAAAGAGGGGTGTTGCGCCCCCCCCCCCCAATCCCTTGTCCAATTTGGACCAGCAACGGGAGGGGCACAGCAGCCCCTGCGGCCTGCTCCTCTCTTTCCCGTATGGCCCAATAAGGCCCATAACTTCCCCCGGTGAATTCCCGTAATTCCCTGGTACTCCGAAAAATACCCGAATCACTCGGAACCTTTCCGACGTCCGAATATAGCCTTCCAATATATCGATCTTTACCTCTCGGACATTTCAAGACTCCTCGTCATGTCCCCGATCTCATCCGGGACTCCGAACAACTTTGGTACATCAAAACACAAAAACTCATAATACCGATCGTCACCGAACTTTAAGCGTGCGGACCCTACGGGTTCGAAAACTATGTAGACATGACCGAGACACATCTCTGGTCAATAACCAATAGCGGAACCTGGATGCTCATATTGGCTCCCACATATTCTACGAAGATCTTTATCGGTCAAACCGCATAACAACATACGTTGTTCCCTTTGTCATCGGTATGTTACTTGCCCGAGATTCGATCGTCGGTATCTCAATACTTAGTTCAATCTCGTTACCGGCAAGTCTCTTTACTCGTTCCGTAATACATCATCCCGCAACTAACTCATTAGTTACAATGCTTGCAAGTCTTATAGTGATGTGCATTACCGAGTGGGCCCAGAGATACCTCTCCGACAATCGGAGTGACAAATCCTAATCTCGAAATACGCCAACTCAACAAGTACCTTCGGAGACACCTGTAGAGCACCTTTATAATCACCCAGTTACGTTGTGACGTTTGGCAGAACACAAAGTGTTCCTCCGGTAAACGGGAGTTGCATAATCTCATAGTCATAGGAACATGTATAAGTCATGAAGAAAGCAATAGCAACATACTAAATGATCAAGTGCTAAGCTAACGGAATGGGTCAAGTCAATCACATCATTCTCCTAATGATGTGATCCTGTTAACCAAATGACAACTCATGTCTATGGTTAGGAAACATAACCATCTTTGATCAACGAGCTAGTCAAGTAGAGGCATACTAGTGACACTCTGTTTGTCTATGTATTCACACATGTATTATGTTTCCGGTTAATACAATTCTAGCATGAATAATAAACATTTATCATGATATAAGGAAATAAATAATAACTTTATTATTGCCTCTAGGGCATATTTCCTTCAGTCTCCCACTTGCACTAGAGTCAATAATCTAGTTCACATCGCCATGTGATTTAACACCAATAGTTCACATCTTTATGTCAAACAACCCCCGAGTTGGTGTATGTCAAACAACCCCCGGGGTTCGAGGATCCCTATTTCCCCCATCATGTGTACCAACTCGATAAGGCACTCTATGGCCTTAAACAAGCCCCACATGCGTGGTATGACCACCTTACCGAGTTGTTGCAAGATCGTGGGTTTGAAATTGGGAAAATTGACCCCACTCTTTTTCCTAAGAAGGTCAAAGGGGAGTTGTTTGTCTGCCAACTATATGTTGATGATATTATCTTTGGTTCCCCTAACAAAGCTTTCAATGAGGAGTTTGCCGCTCTCATGACCTCGAAGTTCAAGATGTCCATGATGGGAGAGTTGAAGTTCTTTCTCGGGTTCGAAATCAAGCAAAGAAGAGAAGGAACCTTCATCAACCAAGCCAAATACACTCAAGACATGCTCAAGAGATTCAAGCTAAGTGATGTCAAGCCGGCCTCCACTCCAATGCCCGTCAAATGCCAACTTGACATAGATCCCAATGGTAAAGCGGTGGATCAAATGGTATATCGCTCCATGATTGGCTCCTTGCTTTACCTTTGTGCATCTAGACTGGATATCATGTTGAGTGTGGGAATTTGTGCATGGTTTCAAGCCGCACCTAAGGAAAGCCACTATGTGGCGGTCAAGTGAATCTTTCGATATTTGGCTCATACCCCAAACTTTGGCTTATGGTACCCAAGAGAAGCAAACTTCAACCTTGTGGGCTTTTCGGACTCGGATTGGGCGGGAGACAAAGTGGATAGGAAGTCAACTTCTGGAGGGTGCCAATTTCTTGGTTGCTCTTTGGTGAGTTGGTCTTCTAAGAAGTAAAGTTGTGTGTCTCTCTCGTCCACCGAAGCGGAGTATGTGGCAGCCGGTAGTTGTTGTGCTCAACTTCTTTGGATGAGGCAAACTTTAAAGGATTACGGTGTCATTTGTGACAAAGTGCCCCTTTGGTGTGACAATGAAAGTGCCATCAAGATCTCTCTCAACCCGGTGCAACACTTCAAGACGAAGCATATTGAGATTCGGTATCACTTTATCCGGGATCATATTAGGCGAGGGGAGATCGAGCTCAACTATGTCAACACTCATGATAACCTTGCAGATATCTTCACGAAGCCCTTGGATGAAGCAAGATTTCACGAGTTAAGGCATGAGCTAAATATCATTGATTCGAGCAATGTGGCTTGAACCCTTGCACACCCCACCATACTCATCTTGATGTCTTGTTTAGGTGTAGGCATGGACATAGGGGGAGTGTTGTTCTCTCAATGAACTCTCCCTCCCCCCATTATGCATAAATTGATCAACTCTTTCACATTAGCCATTTTTTGATGGTACTTGTGCTTCAAAGACGAGTTTTGGTCATGGGCCCAAGGATAATTCTTCGCGGTGCCATACCAATTGACTCAAACATAGGTGGCTCCGGCCACCGCCCTCTCTTTGAAGAGGTTGTAATTCGTGTTTGGTTGGTCTTTATTGTCTCTTGCTTTCCCTTGAGCGTCGTGTGTGTGTGCTCTTCTGCGTGTCCGTTTGCTTGAAGGTTGCATTGCAAAGGCCGTGTTTTTTCTGGTTTTGTCAAATCTTGCACTTTCTTGGGTTTACGGTACTACCGTGGTGAGCCACGGTACTACCGCAGGAGATGGGCTGCCCTGTGCGCGCACAGCTGCATCCCAGGCACGGTACTACCGCTTCCATCGCGGCAGTAATTTTTTACTGCCGCTGGAAGAGCGGTACTACCACCCTGCGTGCGGTACTTCCGCCCGGGCGGTACTACCGCGATGACCCGCGGTACTACCGCGCTGTCGCGAGCGCGTGGGGGTTAAGAGCGGGTAGGGGGAGTTCCAACTCCCCCATACCCATTCATCTCTTTTCCCCACCTCGTCTCTCTCTCTCCTGCCCAAGAACGGCGCCGGGGGACCTCGCCGGATCTCCGTCTCCAGCCGCTCTCCTCGCATTCCGTCCGGTGGGATCGTTCCCCACCTCGCCCTCTTGCCATGGACCCCGGTATTTCCCCTAGTCCCTCTCCTTTTTGCCCCATTTTGTGCTTCTAGGTCTTGGGGAGATGCATGTGTTGTTCATGTGATTTTTGGCTAAATCTTTGCAAGAGGAGATTGTAGGAGAATGTTAGTGATGTAGATATGATTTTTGGTGTGATACAACAGTGTAGTTTTGATCAACGGTAGTACCGATCTACTTTTACGGATGTTTTTAGATCCATAAGAGGTTGTTCATGTGCGATTTGTTTCCGTGCGGTACTACCGCTCCTCCTGGAGCGGTACTACCGCCCGCTTGCTCGTGAACCGCCCCACGCGGTACTACCGCTCTGCTGGAGCGGTACTATCGCCCGGGCGCGGAAGTAAAATTTTACTTCCGCTCCAGGCGCGGTACTACCATGCCACCCCGGCACGGTACTACCGCGGATGGAGCGGCTGTAAAATTTTACTTCCGTAATCTGGCCCGGTACTACCGTTGAGTTAACAATTGCCTTGTTTTGTCCACTCAAACTTATTTCTACGTGTTTTGTTTGGTTTTGGCCGTGGACTTTGCAATGACCCTTCTCGTCCTTCTCGTGTGTTTGTGTTTTGTGTCATAGGTGGTGGCTCCAATGTACGTCGCTCGAATCCCATCCGCGACACAAGCTCCAAGCGGTTCGCAACCAAGATGCTCCCGAGGGCTCCACCCCCCAACGCAACATCAAGTCCACAACTAGCAAGTTTAAGGAGCCAAATATGGGCATGGATGAGATGCCTCTAGCCGAGTTCATCACTCGAAGAAGGCTCAACCCCTATGTGAAGCCTCGTGAGAATGTCAGAGGAAATGATTTGTTCTGGACCAAGCAGCAGAATCTCATATACCTCGATGTGATCAAGTTCAAGCACAACATCTATGTTCCAGTTCAGTGGATTGATATGGGTCATCTGAAGAAGGACCAGGCATACTTTGGCGAGGCGTTGGATTTGGTGGAGCAGTTTGGCATTGAAGATTTTATCACGTTCCACATGGACTTTGACGCGGAGCTTGTGGCTCAGTTCTTTGCTTCCATCCACTTCCACACGGATGAGGAGTGGACCATGACTTGGATGACCAATGGGAAGAGGCTGACTGCTAAGTGAAAGGAATTCATGGAGATGCTGCACGTTCGCGATGAGGGGCTCAATGTGCCCGTTGGTGTCCGCCCTCATGGCAACCAAGAGTCCGCCAACAAGAACAAGCTTCAACCATTCCTTGTGGAGAAGATGCTAGCCAATGGCAAGAAGACTTGGGTGCTCAACCCTTTTCTTGACGTCATGCATCGGATCTTCCGCAACACTCTCTTTCCGCGCATTGGTGACAAGGACAAGGTGCATGCCTATCTCGTGGACATGATGCTTCTTTGTGAGGAGGCGCGTCATAAAATTCCTAGACCACTTGATGTCTCTCACATCATGTGGTGTGAGCTCCGGTTTGCGGTCTTCAATCGCAAAGTTCCCATCTATGGACCATATTTGCACCTTTTGATCTCGAAGACTTGGGAGAAGCTCTTTCCGGATGAAGAATTTCTTGCTCCAAACTGGGTTCGTCATGAGCCTATCAAGCTGCGTCAGAAGAACAAGTGGGCTAATACCACAACCAGGGCTGAGGCTGAGGCTGCACGGATGGATGTTGATGAGGACGAGTTTGAGGAGGAGGAGGCTGAGGACAGTTCTGCGGGGTACGCTCCTCCCTCTTCTGAGCCCTCTTGGGCTAAGAGGCTGAAGGCAAAGATGAAGGCTCTCTTCTGCATGCAGGCCAAGGGGCAGTACAAGACCCATGTTGCTCAGAAGGAAGCTCACCAGCGCGACAAGAGGATCTTGAGGACGTTCGGCGAGCATGTGTCGAGCGGGTCAGAGAAGAACATCACTCCTGAGGCTGACTGGATGGCGAAGCAAGGCTATCAGTGGACTGAGTCAGAGGAGGAGTCCCCTCCCGCTGCTGAGACCGATGAGGAGATTGATGGGTGATCTCTGCTGAGGGAGCTACCACCTGTGTCGTAGGTGTCCTCTCTGCCTTTTTGGTGTCTCGATGCCAAAGAGGGAGAGAGTGTAGGATTTGCGAGTCTTTCGTCTTGTGTCGTTTTGCTTTCGTTGATCTCTCGTTGCTTTGGTTTGTGGTTGTGTTTGTGTGAGTCGTTTGTGTGAGTCCAGGAGACTTTCATATGGTGTGAGACATATGCACTCAAGATTATCTTATCTTATTGTCTAGTATGTTTAGTAGCTTTGCTATCATGTGCCCTTTACCTCTTGCTCTCGCACTTTACCTTGCATCCATGCTTAGTGTAGTTTATATTGTTGTAAGGATTGCCATGTCTATAAAATATAGGGGGAGTGTTGATCCTAGTATGTGTGCCGTGCAGTCCAATGCACATCTATAGAGTGCACACATCTAGGGGGAGCCTATCTATATTTTATAGATGTTGAGTTTGCTTATGTTCATTTTATATCCTTATGTGCAAATCCTGTATTGTCATCAATCCACCAAAAAGGGGGAGATTGTAAGGGCATATTCTTCCCTATGTGGTTTTGGTGATTGAAGACAATGCATTTGCGGACTAATCGTGTGCATTGAGCATTTCAGATATCACATGTCTAGGCACAAGACGATTCGGTGCCCCTCGGAGCCTAGTGAAGACGGCATTTCTCTACGTTTCTTTTCGGTGGATTTGAGTCGTAGGAAAGCCGTACTATTAAGAGGGGGTCCGCGTCGGAAAGGTTTGGGTGGAATCAACACATACACGTCTATTCCTTTGCACCACCTTTCCTTTGCTTCTTTGGAGCACCGTCCGTTTATCCGTGTCTTTACAAAATGAAGGCTCCCAAGTGCTATTGTTCTGTGGCGTGCGGTAGTACTGCTCAATGGAGCAGTAGTACCGCAGTGGCCCATGGTAGTACCGGCCAGGGAAGCGGTAGTACCGCTCTATGTGGTTGTACCGCTCCTCAGGTGCGGTAGTATCGTGGCCTCTAGCCCAGAACACTAGCATGCGCGGAAGTAGGAGCGGAAGTAATTTTTTACATCCGCGTCCTACGCGGTAGTACCGTTCTCAGCATGCGGTAGTACCGTGCCGAATTTTTGCACAGACCAAGATTCAGCGGAAGTAGCCACGGATGTAATTTTATTAGTCCGTGCCTTCCCAGCCTAGTCGAACCCTGCCTTGCGGTAGTACCGCAAGGGCGCGCGGTAGTACCGCTCCGGCGGTTCTACCGCTCGTTGTTTCAACACAACAGGGCCTCGTCTGGTCTCTGCCGTGGGAGCGGTAGTACCGCGATGCCTTGCGGTAGTACCACGGCTTTGTGCGGTAGTATCGCATGTCGCGTGCTGAATCAGTGGGTAACGGTTGGATCTTTCCTCCTACTATAAAAGGGGGGTCTTCTTCCCCAAGTTGACTACCTCTTCCCTTCCCAAGCTCCATTGTTGCTCAAAGCTCCATTTTCACCCGATCTCTCTCCCTAGCCAATTAAACTTGTTGATTTTCTAGGGATTGGTTGAGAAGGCCCCGATCTACACTTCCACCAAGAGAAATTTGATTCCCCCCCCCCCCCACTAATCCCTTGCGGATCTTCTTACTCTTGGGTGTTTGATCACCCTAGACGATTGAGGTCACCGCGGAGCCATATTCCAGTGTGGTGAAGCTTCGTGGTGTCATTGGGAGCCTCCAATTAAGTTGTGGAGATTGCCCCAACCTTGTTTGTAAAGGTTCGGTCGCCGCCTCCAAGGGCACCAATAGTGGATTCACGGCATCTCGCATCGTGTGAGGGCGTGAGGAGAATACGATGGCTCTAGTGGCTTCTTGGGGAGCATTGTGCCTCCACACCGCTCCAACGGAGACGTACTTCCTCTCAAAGGGACGGAACTTCGGTAACACATTCTCGTCTCCACCGGCTCCACTTTTGGTTATCTCTTACCTTTACTTGTGCAAACTTAATTTGTGTTGTATTCCTTGCTTGCTTGTGTGCGTGTTGTTGTTGCATCATATAGGTTGCTCATCTAGTTGCATATCTAGACAACCTACTTTGATGCAAAGTTTAAATTGGTAAAGAAAAGCTAAAAATTGTTAGTTGCCTATTCACCACCCCTCTAGTCAACCATATCGATCCTTTCAGTAAGCCAGCGCGGACGGGTGACTCGGCCGCAGGCGTTGTAAGCCAGCGCGGACGGTAGAGTCGGCCGCGGGCGTTGTAGGCCGGCGCGGACGAGTGACTCGGCCGCAGGTGTTGTAAGCTAGCGCGGACGGGAGAGTTGGCCGCGGGCGTTGTAGGCCGGCGCGGGCTGATGAGTCGGCCGCGTGTTGATGTAGATCGGACCGCCGGGGGCGGCGATTTGCGCGCGTCCGTTGAGCAGTTTGTGCGAGCGGTCGCGGTCCCGGTGAGTTGATGTAGACCAGACCGCAGGGGCGAACGGGCGAGTCGGCCACGAAGTTGGTGTAGCATGAACCGCAGAAACGGCGGCTTGCCCGGACACGCTCATCGACCAATGCAACACGGTCGGAGGCTGGCGCATGATAATGTTGCCGAGAGCTCTATATCCGTGGCAACGGTAATCACCCTTGCAGTGAATAATTGTCCTGCGCAAAATACATCACAGGCGAAAGTAATTGTTCTCCGAAGAAAAATTGTATCAATAAAAATAAACCGGATGGATTTCACCTAATTCGTCCGGACGATAGACGAGCCGTATATAACATCCGTAGACCACCTCCAGTATTTTCAACGGTGATTTAGCCACTCTTTCGAGGCCGCGGTAGAGTTGGCGGGCCGTAGCGGCGAAAAACGGCTCGAGGCGAGACCACAGAGGCAAAGGCGGCTTGCATCAGACGCGCAGCGGCTCGGAATAAGGCCGACCGGGGGTGGTTCAGCGCGAGGTCGCAGCGGCGACGGCGGAGACGGCGGCTTGAAGCGCGACTGTAGCGGAACCTGGAACCGGGCGGCTCAGAACGGACCCTCCGGGTCATGTTGACTCTTTTTTTTCTTACATGGGCACCCGACCACTTTCCTCTCTCTTTTTTTTATCTTTTCTCCCGGCGCCCGGCCGCAGCAATTGGGGAACGAGTCGAACCGGAGGTCTGGGCGGCTCGGAGGGCTCAACGCGCGGGAGAGCCAGGGCGCGCGCGAGACGGAGGCTGCCAGGCGCGGGGGAGCAGCAGAACCGGCGCGGCGGCGGCTTCGCGGCATAGGTGTGCGCGGAGGAAGGCAGTCAGGCAACGGTGACTCAACAGCGGTGCGAGGAGGCACTGCCTCGGGCGTCTGGTTGCCGGCTGCTGACCACAGTTGGCGTCGTGCGTGCCGCAGCGGCTCGACGGAGGCCGGGGCGGCCCAGGGACGAGGCGGCAGGCCGGCGAGGTGAGGCCACAACCGTGGCGGGTCACAGCAGACGGCTTGCGGCAGCTTGGACGACAGCGGCTCGGAAGTCGGCGGCTCAACGCACGTCTGTGGGGACGGCGGCTCGGAAACGGCCCGGTCGTGAAGGCGACTCGATGGCAGGGGCGGCTCGTAGCGGTGGAGGCCACGGCGGAACGGGTGGCTCGGTGCAGGAGCGCGCGGCGAGGCGGTTCGAACGCCGGAGCGAAGACCGGCGAAGGCAAAGCTTGAGGTAGGCTGCAAGCGGGCCTGAGGAACGGTCGGCGAGGCGACGGGCGGCCGCGGGCGCGCGACCGGACGGCTGATGCGACGCGGCGACACAGGCGCGTAGCAGGCGCGCACAGAGGCTTTGGGCGACGAGGTGCGCGTGGAGGCGGCCAAGGCGAGACCGGCGAGGTGACGACGGCGACTCGACGCGGAGGCGGCTCATTGGCGGCCGACGAATTGGAGTCGGAGACAAGGCCGTGGCTGTAGAGGTGAGCGGCGACTCGACACAGCAGCTCAAGGTGCGTCCGGGCAGAAGGTGCGGCGCGACGCCGGCGGGCGGCTTGCGAGCGGCGGCTTGAGGCAGATAGGCGAATCACGGCGAGGCGAGGCGGCTCGAATCCGGGTGGTGGCTGTATCCCGTCCGAGTCGTGGCTGATTTGCTCCTCTTTTTTTTTTTCAATCCAGGCGCCTACTAAGAGCATTGCCTACACGTGAAAAGTAGCACTCCGAATTGAACATGGTACTTTTTAAATAATGCAGCCTCGATCCCCGTGCTCATCAAGTAGTAGTACGATGGTTTAATCAAAAGTCAAAACGTCTTTTAGCTTCTGGACTTTGTAATTTCTCCGGTTGCGGTTCTCCCCAAGATTGAGGTAGATATTCTATGGAAACTACTGTATTACAGCCGGATGCACACCGCTCGTTCGGCAGCTGGCTCATCCGTGCGACACGCGTCGTGTGAGGCCCGTCCATGTGCCCATCTCTTCCTTCCTTATCTTCTCCCCACGCGCAACCGCAATCTCTCATTTCCCTTATCCTCTTTTTTCCCTGCTCATACGCTGCTCCGCGCTCCTCACCATGACCAGGTGATGCAATCCCACGGAAACAGGCGAGGCTCCACCGGTGCTGCAAACGGCGCCGCCGCGCTGTGCGAGATAGCGGCTTGCTCCGATGCATGCCGCGAGGCGGAGCTGTAGGGACGCCGGCACGCCGCCGTGCTGCGATGCGTGCTCAAGGCAGAGCTGCGGTGGGGACGCCACCGTGCAGCGAGCTGCGAGCAGCACTCCGGTGAGCCGGAGATGTTGCAACGACGTACGAAGAAGCATGACGGCGAGATGTTGCAAGGTCAGCGGCGACGGCGAGGGAAGCGACGGTGCTGCGACTGTAACACCCCTACGTAATAAAACACTGTCACTCTGAGTTAATCATGCCAAGTCATCTTCATTTGCTATGCTTGATCATTTTGGCTAAACACGTCGATTCAAAATTCCTCCTTGAAAACAATTCAAATTTAAGGTGCAAAATGAAGTTGCTCAAATATTGCTGTAAAAATGTTCATCAACTTGCAAATATTCTAAACCAAATATATGTTAAGGAACACAACATCACTCTTGAGCAAAGATGAGCATTAGCCATTATATCAGCACCATTTCAGTATTTTTAAATGCTATTCAATTATTGGAAAATTCAAATGAGTTTAAAAAATTCCCAAACTTTTTGTGGCACTATCTAAAAACAATAGGGAATTATTGGGACACTCCCAATATTTTTCCTAAGTAAAATGGGTGCCCAACTAAGTCTTTTCCCCTCTGTTGGGGATATAACTACTGAGTATAAACCGCCCAGGAGGGGCCGGGTTATGCTCGTAGTGATTTACATGTATTGAAGCCCATGAAGACATAGAAGATGGCGACTTACGAAGGAGACTTAATAAGAAGGCCCAAAGCCCAAAGGCGGTTTAGGGCCCATAGATGTAAACCGCCATAAGCATATGACTTGTATTGTAAGATAGGGAAGAGTGGATACCGAGCCGGACATGTTTATGAGTCGGCCAGGATTCTGTGAACCGCCGGGCGACAACCTGTGGATATAAAGGGACGACCCGGCGGCGGTTTAGGGACAGGTAACAAACAATCGGGAACTAGGTCAAGCGTATTCGCTCCCTGGTAATCGAAACCCTAGCAATACAACACAAAAGCAGGAGTAGGCTTTTACCTCATTGAGAGGGGCCGAACCTGGGTAAACTCTCTGTGTCTTTTGTCCCGTTTAACCCCTTCAAGTTAACCTAGTTGTGATGGCTCCACGACTAAGTCCTTCCGCTAGGACATCTGCCGTGTCAAGTCCACGACAGTTGGCGCCCACCGTGAGGACAGTGCATGGTGGTTTCGAGTTCTTGAAGGGCAACTTCGAAGGGATCAAGGGATACGTTGTGGGCCGGATGACCAAGAGTCGTCGCGGCAAGCTCTACATCGACGACGAAGGCTGGAGCCCCGAGGCCGGTTCAATCGAGTACGGATACCGGGTCCCCTTCGGTGGAATTCACGTCTTCATTTGCAAGATCGGCGAACCGGGCCCTAAGCCGGACACTTGCACCGACATCATCGAGACGGCTCAGCGTGCAAAACCCGCGCCGAGTTCAGCCCGCCATGAGTCGTGCCTTCGTGGGATTCATCAATGGTGCGGGATCTGAGGATAAATCGATATTTGACAGTGAGACAGTTGTCTATTCTGATGGCGAGTCATCCACCGGTGAAACCGAGTCATTATACCAACTGCAAGACGGTCGGCTTGGGGGCTGTTCCGATGGCGATACTATTCCGGACCCCTACGAGCCGCCGAACCGGGTTGCAATCTTCATGGCCGGTACGCAGCCAATGCAGCACTCTTCAACTGCAGCGGCATTGATTTCCGGGTCAGCAGCGGCGACGGCAGCTGGGGCAGGAGGCCCTGCGCGCCCGCCGGCTCAAGTCTTGTCCGGGTTACTAGACGCCTTGGCAACACTGCTGACGACGGAGGGTAACCCGGGTAATCAAGATCAGCATAACGCGGAAGTCGTAAAATTATGAGATCAGATAGCTCAAGCTAAGGAAGACCTGGCAGCTGAAGATGCCAGGATGGCTGCGGAGCGGGTTATGTTGGATGCACAGGCGCAGCGGATTCAGTCGGAGTCTTACCGGCTCATGCTAGATCAGAACGCTTCAAACGAAGTCATGAGGAGGAGGCATCAGTCTCGCCTGCCACCGGTTTACGAGGCGAGGAACCTCTTTAACACGCCAGGAGCAGGAACCAGTAACCCGCCAGTGGCGGACCGGGTTGAAACGCCTGGGACGGGAGCGCCGGTTCAACCGCACACCATGGATCCACCTCGTCAGAACAATATCCCGCCGCAACACATGCCAACACCACCGGGTCATTACTCTAACCCTTTGGATAACATGATCGCTGCGGCGTCACGATTGGCGGCTATCCCGGTTGAAGGCGAGTCTCCAACGGCGGTTGAGATGCGGAGCGCTAGAGAGCTCCTTCAGACAGCATTGGTTTAGCAGCAGGCTTATTCTTACAATCGAAGCCGGATTCATTCCACCCCTCACCCAAGCTGGAGTTACAGTAGGCATATTGATGAACCAGCTGTGTCAAGCAGTGGGCGGAACCATAACCAGCCTCATGGGCATAACCCGGCGGGCGGTGGTGCTAATGCTCAGAACGTGGTGGATCAAGGTAGAGCGCGTCGAGAGGCCGAGCTGGCGGCGCGATATGCGGCCCGTCAACCTTCTCCGGTTCGTCCGACAACTTCGGTGGAGCCAGGTGTAACCTTTAGGAATTTGGGCGTACCATGTTTAGTGCCGGCCATACGTAATGAGCGTCTGCCCAAGGATTTTAAGGGTCCTCGCAAGGTGCCTAACTATACAGCCGATTTACCTCCTGAAGCATGGATCGAGAGTTATGATATGGCCATGGAATTGCTAGATGTTAGCGATGCGGCATGTGCCAAATATTTTCCCCTGATGTTGGATGGAACGGCTCGCACTTGGTTGAAGGGGCTCCCTGCTAATTCCGTTGGGTCATGGGCCGAGTTAAAGGCCCGGTTTATCCAGAATTTCAAAGATACGTGCAAGCAGTCAATGTCAATTGTGGATCTGGATGCCTGTGTCCAAGAAGAGGGTGAGTCGACAACCCATTGGGTGCGCTCGACCATCTTACATTCATCGGATCGCATCAATGCCGGTTCAGCGGTCACAATGTTGGAGAAGAATTGCCGGTTTACGCCTCTTAAGCAGAAGTTGGGTCGGCTCAAGCGCCACTGCAATGACATGGGAGAGCTGATGGTGGCTCTGGTTAAGTACACTGACTCTGATAGTACCAAGGACCCCGAGTCTGATGATGACAAGCCGGGAAAGGGAAAGAAGAGCAGCAGCACCAGAGGACAGCAGCATAATCTGGCGAATCAGGGAGGCAATGGTAAGCGCAAAGCTGATAATAGTTTGGACTTTGTGGCTAACACCAACGCACAGAATAATGGCCAGCGTCGTAAAGGTAAACCGCCCCCACGAGCCGGAGGGTTAGGCTTTAATCTTGAGCAGATGCTAAATCAGCCCTGCCCAAGGCATTGGACGCGAGAAAGACCGTCTGGCCACCTCTGGAAGGATTGCTACATCATCAAAGAGTATAAAAATTACAATTTTTTTCAAGACAATCATGGACCGGGTGGTGGTTCAGGGTCTGGTTCTCATGGGCCGGGTTACGGCGGTGGCGGTTCTAGTTCTGGATTCCAAGGTAATCAGGGCAATCAAGGCAATCAGGGTGGCTACCATCAACAGTCAGGTCAGGGGAATCAGCAGCGGCAATCTGGGTATCAGAGTAACCCAAAGCAGTTGAATAGTGGGCAGTACCATGTCTTCACCACAAATTTATGCAAACGGGATCAGAAGCTTCACAAAAGGGCAGTGAACGCCGTTGAACCGGCGGTTCCCCGTTACTTGCGCTGGTCTGAGCAGCCCATCGTGTGGAGTCGGGAAGATCACCCGCCCCGGGTTGATAATCCGGGTCACCTAGCATTGGTGGTTGCACCCCAGGTTGGAGGGTATAAGTTTACCAAAGTACTCATGGACGGAGGGAGCAGCATCAATATCCTTTATTACGAAACTTTTCGTCGCATGGGGTTGACAGATAAAAATCTTAAACCGTCGAATACAGTCTTCCATGGTGTGGTGCCTGGTAAGTCGGCGTACCCTGTTGGTAAGATAGCTCTGGAAGTTGCCTTTGGAGATGATCATGACTCTAGGTCAGAGACATTAACCTTTGAAGTAGTCAAAATTCACAGCCCGTATCACGCTCTGTTTGGACGGCCGGCTTATGCCAAGTTCATGGCACGACCTTGTTATGTTTATCTGCAGCTCAAGATGCCGGGTTACAAGGGGACCATCACAGTACATGGGAGCCGAAGGATAGCCTTGGAATGTGAAGAGGGTGATGCGGCTTATGCTGAGTCGGTTTGTGCAACGGAGGAGTTAAAATTTTACAAGGACAATGTTGATCCGGCGGATATGACGTCTTTGAAAAAGCCAACTACAGAGCATGATCCGGTTTTGAAGTTTAAATCGGCAGATGACACTAAGATGGTTGATTTTGTTCCTGGCGATTCATCCAAGCAGTTCAGCATCAGTGCTAATATGGATCCGAAATAGGAAAGCGCGCTCATCGAGTTCATCCGTGAGAACCGGGACATCTTTGCATGGAAACCTTCTGACATGCCAGGTGTACCGAGGGAACTCGCTGAGCACACTCTCAATATTGATCCCAAGTTTAAACCGGTCAAGCAGTTTCTTCGTCGTTTCAATGAAGAAAGGCGTAAGGCCATTGGTGAGGAGGTAGCCCGGCTCTTGGCGGTTGGGTTTATTGTTGAGGTTTTTCATCCTGAGTGGTTGGCTAACCCGGTGCTGGTACTTAAGAAGAACGGCACTTGGCGCATGTGTGTGGACTACATGGATTTAAACAAAGCTTATCCGGCTGATCCTTTTGCTCTCCCTCGTATTGATCACATTATTGATGCTACGGCGGGTTGTGAGCGTTTGAGTTTTTTGGATGCTTATTCTGGTTATCATCAGATCAAGATGGCAGTTAAGGACCAGGAGAAGACAGCTTTCATAACTCCCTTTGGAGCCTTCTGCTATGTGTGTATGCCTTTTGGGCTCAAGAGTGCCCAGGCGACTTACCAGCGATGTGTGCAGAATTGTCTTCATAATCAGATTGGATGCAATGTTCATGCTTATGTGGATGATATTGTGGTAAAATCCAGAAAGAAGGAGACGTTGATAGACGACTTGAAGGAAACCTTTGATAGTCTCCGAGTTTATAAGATGATGCTTAATCCGGCCAAGTGTGTTTTTGGTGTGCCGGCGGGCAAGCTTTTGGGCTTTTTGGTGTCTAACAGGGGCATTGAAGCTAATCCGGAGAAGATCAAAGCCATTACTTCTCTGGCTAAACCGGCATGTATCAATGATGTTCAACGTCTGGTGGGTCATATTGCGGCGCTAAGCCGGTTCATAAGCCGCCTCGGTGAGAAGGCCATCCCTTTGTATCAGATGATGAAAAAGACAGATGACTTCGTCTGGAGTGACGCTGCTAATGAGGCATTGGAGGCGCTTAAGAAGCAGTTGGCTGAGCCGCCGGTCCTAGCTGCGCCCGTTGATAAGGAGCCGCTGTTGTTATATGTGGCTGCTAATAGCCGGGCTGTCAGTGTGGCTATTGTGGTTGAAAGGAAAGAGGCTGGCAAGGAATATCCGGTTCAATGGCCGGTTTATTATATCAGCGAAGTGCTTATTGAGTCCAAACAGAGATACCCACATTGGCAGAAACTTGTATATGGGGTTTTCATGGCAAGCCGGAAGCTTAAGCAATATTTTCAGGGTCACCCCATTATTGTGGTTAGCTCTGCTCCTTTAGGAGATATCATACAAAACAGGGAAGCAACAGGCCGGGTTGCCAAATGGGCCATTGAACTTGGGCCTCATGGTTTGAAGTATATGCCTCGCACGGCCATCAAGTCTCAAGCACTGGTAGATTTCATCAATGACTGGACAGAGCTGCAGATGCCTGAGGAAAAACCAGATAACACGTATTGGACTATTCACTTTGATGGGTCCAGGCAATTGGCGGGCTCGGGGGCTGGAGTTGTGCTTGCTTCCCCTCGAGGTGATAAATTTTGTTATGTTCTCCGTTTGATGTTCCCTTGTACTAACAATGCAGCTGAATATGAGGCCTTGCTCCACGGTCTTCGGATGGCTAAGGAGATGAACTTAAGCCGGGTAAGGTGCTTTGGTGACTCAGATTTGGTGGCTCAACAAGTCTCTGGTACTTTGGATTCTAAAGATCCCCTCATGGCGGCTTATCGACGAGAGGTGGATGTTATTGCTGGTCACTTCAAGGGTTATCAAGTTGAGCATGTTGATCGGAGGAAAAATGAAGCGGCTAATGCCTTAAGCCGGTTGGGTTCTCAACGTAAACCGGTGCCACCTAATGTTTTTCTTGATGTTTTGCATAACCCGTCGGTCAAGTTACCTACAGAGGAGGATTTGGCTATTCCTGACCCGGAAGCTCAGTTGGTGGCGGCTCTTCATGTTATTCCTGATTGGACAGTTCCATATTTGGCATATATGACCTGGGGCGAGTTACCTGAGGATGAAACCTTGGCCAGGCAAATAACCCGGCGGTCCAAGTCAATGACAATTATCAATGGAGAGCTGCACCATTGCAGTGTTACCGGGGCGTTTCAGCGTTGTGTTTCTCCTGAAGAAGGCTGTGAGATTCTGCGTGAGATCCATGAAGGAGATTGTGGTCATCACGCCGGCTCTAAATCTCTTGTAGCCAAGGCTTTTCATCACGGTTTTTATTGGTTGACGGCTGATGCTAATGCTGAGGACTTGGTCAAAAAATGTGACGGTTGTCAGAAGTTTTCACGTCGAGCTCATGTTCCGGCTCAGGAGTTGAGAATGATTCCAATCACTTGGCCGTTTGTAGTTTGGGGGCTTGATATGGTTGGACCTTTTAAGAGGTCCAAGGATAAGAAGACCCACCTCTTGGTGGCGGTTGATAAATTCACTAAGTGGGTAGAGGCAGAGCCAGTCAGTAAGTGTGATGCAGCAACGGCGGTTCAATTCATGAAGAAGGTGATCTTCCGTTTTGGCTTTCCACACAGCATTGTAACAGACAATGGCACTAATCTCTCCAAGGGTGCTATGAAAGAATTTTGTCAACGTGAGCATATCCGGCTTGATGTATCATTGGTGGCTCACCCCCAATCTTATGGTCAAGCTGAGAGAGCCAATCAAGAGATTCTGAGAGGCATCAAGCCCCAGCTTATGGTTCCCTTACAGAGGACGCCGGGTTGTTGGGTAGAGGAGTTACCCTCGGTGCTATGGAGCATCAACACAACGCCCAACAGATCTACGGGTTACACGCCTTTTTTCATGGTTTATGGAGCAGAGGCGGTTCTCCCCAGTGACATCCGTCACGACTCACCCCGGGTGGCGGCTTATGTTGAAGCTGATAATGAAAAGGCACGTCAGGATGCACTTGACCTGTTAGACGAGGCGCGTGATCTCGCAACGGCTCGTTCGGCGATTTACCAGCAAGATCTACGTCGTTATCACAGCCGCCGGGTCAAGACCAGAGCCTTTCAAGAAGGCGACTTGGTGCTCCGGCTTATCCAGGATCAGACTGATATGCACAAGTTATCCCTACCTTGGGAAGGACCCTTTGTGGTCAGCAAGAAACTGAACAACGGGTCATACTACCTTATTGATGTTCGAGACCACAAGGACTCACGCACGTCGGAGGAAGAGACTCGCCGGCCGTGGAATATTGCTCATCTTCGGCCTTACTACACCTGAGCCATTGGCTCTTCTGATGTACATATTTTTGACAATGTATATATTAAACCGGCACCCCTGCTAAAGCAGGGCCTCTGTCGTCTTTTCTTAATGAGTTTTTGGTTACTTGGGGGCTTCCGGCTTATGAGCGAAGTTATGATTACCCTTTGAACCGGCTTATAAGCCAACTGAAGAAAAAAAACTTGGGGGCTTGCTACCCAGGTTAAAGGTACCAAAGAGAGCCTGTTGCAAAATCACAGCTCAAACATAGGTGCCCCTTGAGCACAGCTCAAAAATATTACTTGGGGGCTCCTTGATTCTAAAGAACAAAGAGTTTGTATAACCCTTGTAATAGGCTTAAAAGCCAGGCTTGGAAACCAGGTGTATTCACCTAAAACCCCGGGTTATCCTGCCTTTTTAAGTAAGCCACTCCGCCCAGGTATTCCTAGAATGACCCGCCGAACGTTTGACAAGTCAATCTTATACAGACCCTGAACTTGTCAAAGTTAAAACGACGATTGGTTATGTGAGGTCCATCTTATAAGGTTTGTATATAGGTTTAACTCAGTGGCTGTGCCGCCCGTGAAAGCACTCGATTTTCGGCCTGGCAGCCCATGAAAAGCCTCGTTTTTTCGTTTGTTTTATTCCACAGTTTTTGAGGTTTATTTGATAAGGCTTATAATGCTTTATGATCATAATTCATCCGGTGTTAACTAACCCGGCCTGGTTTTTGACTATAAGTCGCCAGTATGAGATAAGATAACATTCGGTGTTTATTAACCCGGCCTGGCTTTTGACTATAAGTCGCCAGTATGAGATAAGATAATATCCGGTGTTTATTAACCCGGCCTGGTTTTGTTCATAAGCCAAGCAAATCTATGATGATTACCAGTGCTCAAAGTTTGGGTTCTCCCCTTACTACACCGGTTTGATAAACCAACAGTGTGATCAAATATCACAGGTATGATATATTTCAAATTTGGTTATTCTTAAAGTCCAGCCTTGGGTACAAGCTATGTTAGTTTCCATGGTTTTATATTGGCCGTTATGACCCGTCCAGCGGTAAACCGCCAGGACACCTTTAATCCTTTGCATGCAGGAACAGATTCCACATTGTTAATATTATAAGCATAAGTGGCATATCTTAACATGGTGGATTGGCAGTGTCATGCAAAGTAAATAAGCATGATGGCATAGCAGAACAAGAGTTTAAGCTAGCCTATTACAAGGTGTTTGGTGCCCAAAAGAATAATTGTTTTAACAAGTCTTAAAGGAAGTAGCTGCTAAACCGGCCCCCGGTTTACGAGTCCTGGCATGGCTGACTTGAAGGTTGCGGATCGTCCAGCACCGGTTCATCTTCCTCCTCTCTACCCAGTGGCTGGAAGTCAATGGTGGTCCAATTGATCCCAGTTAAGGCCTTGAATACAGCTTCATCACTTATAAGTGTGGAGGGGTCAACATCAGGGGCATAGGTATGCTTACGGATTGGAGGAATAAGATTTGGAGCATCATAAGTTGGCGCGTTAACTCTCTTGTTGTTGGCATCATAAATTGACTGATAATGTGAAAGATCGGTTTCTTCAGCCAATTGGCTAGCCAATGGGCGCATTTCCCTTGTCAAGGCTCTGAGGTCATCGTTATTAAACTCTGACCCGTCCTCCTTTATGCTCGGGTAGCCATTTCCCACATCGGCCGGATCAAGATCAGATATCCAAGCTTTGGCCCAAGTCAGTGCAGTAAGAGCACCCGCCCTGGCAGCTGACTTCTTTAGCTCTTCAAACCGTGCAGGCATCATCGTCAGCCTTTCCAAAGTCTCCTTGATCAAGGTTGAGGGCGGTTTATTATGGGAAGCTGTGCAGATAACCCGTTGTACGCCGGTATATAATTGCTCTATAAGTGTATAGGCGGCCTTCAGTTTTTGCCGCATATCTGAGCCAAGATGAGCAATGCGAGTTCCTGCATCATCAAAAACATCGGTAAACCGGCAGTCTCTTACATAATACATGTTCAAAGCTTATGAAGAAGTTATTTACCAAATACGGCAGCGGTCATGGCATTTATTTGCTGTTTCAAGCCAGTCAGCTCTTCAGCTACCGGTTTAAGGGCAGCCTCAGCATCCTCAGCCCTCTTCAGCAGAGTTGACTTTTCCGTATCCCAACCTGCCCGCTCGTTCTTAAAGCTCTCCTTCAGTTTCTCCATTGCTGTTAAGGCACTGGTCAGTTCCTCCTTAGCTTTGGAGGTCTCGGTTTGTTGCGACTTGATATTTTCTTGAAGGTCGGCGATTTGAGATTCCTTCTTGTTAACATCAGCCTGCAAGAGACATGTAATTAATTACAAAGCAGTGCATATTCAAAGTCCCAAGCACATAACAAGTAATATACTTGGCACTTGGGGGCTAATGTCTATTGCGTCTTATCAAAAAAAAATTACAAGTCCCAAGCACGTAACAACTATCAGCTTGATGGTCAACCGGATTATAAAGGTCCTAAGTAAGAATTTTGAGCCTTACAGCATAATTAGTCTCAACTTAACATATTTGTTAAGTCGACCCTTGGGGGCTACACAGGCAAAATTGAAGAGTTATTATTCTAAAGTCACGGTTCATATTGACATTATAAACTGGCCCTTGCGGGCTAGTGGAGTTGATCTATATGGTTCTTGAAAGTTTGCAGAACATTCTATTCTTTTATGTCCAGTAAACTTGGCGGCTAAGGGAAGAATATTTATGCAGAGTTAACAACATTTACCTCATATCGCTCCTTCATCATGTTCAGTAAACCGGCTTCATAATCACGGCTTGTGTACAGACGGTTTAAAAACCCAGAATGAATATCTTGAGCGCTGAGGTGGGCATAGCTTTCCAAGTCCGCCTTCCACTTGCCCTTGTCAACACCAGAAAATTCTTCTTTGGCACTATGTTTTGACAGAGCAGTGGGGTTGTCTGGGGCTGTATACCCAACACCGGTAACTACAACATCGTCAGCTTTATCATCAGCAGCCTTAGTTGGGCTTGGCGGTTTATCAGCATGACCTATCGGATCAATTTCCATCTGCTCAACAAAGGTGTCATGATCTTGCGGTGGCGGATCATCAAGAATAGCTTTAGTATTTGTTTCAAACTATTCTGGGTTCTTTTCCGGATCAGTTGGCACGCTGTCATCAGCCGGTTTGTTCAATTTGGCCTTTTTACTGGGCCTGGCCTTGGCTCTGACAGAGACGCAAATAACAGGTTAGTATAATGATCAAGCATAAGGTACAAGGGGTTAGTTAAAAATGCTCACCCAGGAACAGTTTTGAGGGTTGGAATTTGTGTCCTTGTGGACTCGCCAAAGGATGAATGGGAAGTTCCCTGATAGTTTGAATCAGATGGATTAAGAGGTTGTCGGAAATAACCCGCCTTGGGATAAGACGTGTCAGAAATAGAAGAGACCTCTGGGTGGCGTTTACGAACTGGTGAGTTCAGTAAACCGGAAGAAGTGACCACATGGCCGCTATGCCGGGTTGTGCGGCGAGCTTCGTGTTGCTGCTTCTTCAAAAGAAAGTTTGGATCCAAGTAAGCTAGGGGGTGAGAAAATCTTATTTTCCGGCTTGCTTGTCGGGTTTTCTGTGTGGGCAGAGGTTCTGAACCGGATGAGAGAATAGTTACCTCTACGTCATTTGCGCGGCTAGCTTCTGCGTCGTCCTGATAAAAATCATCGTCAATGAGATGTATGAAAAAAGAGCCAAGTGAATCAAGTTCTACCTCTGACTCCGGATTATCATCGTCAATGTTTAACTCGGTAGGCTCGGTGTTTTTCTTCTTGGCGGGCTTCTTGTTGACCTTGGTCTTGACACGAAGTGTTTTGACCGGTTTATCCTGCGGTTTCTTCTTCCAGAATGGATCATCACCCTGTTTAAAGATTGAAAAGATCATAAAGGAGCGTTAAGAATATGGATTAAAGCAGGAGTGGGGCAATTCTTACAGCTGGCGGTTTATTTGAAGCACAGAAAGGGCTAAGTCCTGTTTTGCTACAGTCGGCCACCGGTTCATCCAACATCTTCTTGACAGATTCAGTAATTTCAATATCAGTCAGCTGAATATCAGTGTGGCGTTGAGGGTCTTTCACATCCCCTGTGTACTCACACATTAAACCGGGGCGACGGCTTAAAGGCAAAATGCTCCAAGATACCCAGCAACGGACAAAATCAATGCCTGTCAAACCGTTTGCCATAAAGGCTCTGAGCTTTGAGAGCTATGGTGCATATTTGGACCGTTCCTTTGCATTGAGTCTTTGGGGGAATGGATGTGCATCGGTAAGCCGGTGAGCACGGTAACCCGGCAGAGGATTCTCGCCAGTTGGAGATGTATCTTGGCAATAGAACCAAGTTTGATTCCAATCTTTGGGATGGCTATGATGCCTAGCATGAGGGAAGCTGGCGTCTTTTCTCTTCTGAATTGAAACCCCGCCAAGTTCAGTATTGGGCCCATCCGTAAATTTAGTACGGCGGTTTAAATAGAAGAAATCTCTGAATAGGTCGACTGTGGGCTCTTCTTGCAGGTAGGCTTCACAAAACACTTGAAAATTGCAAATATTGGACACGGAGTTAGGCCCAATATCTTGAGGGTGAAGTTGGAAGAAGTGAAGCACGTCACGGAATTTTTTTGATCCGGGAGGGCTGAACCCTCGACTCAGATGATCAACAAAACCGATCACTTCCCCATCCTTGGGCTCAGGAGGATTTTCTGGACCGGGGGCTCTCCAGTGGATGTTTTCCTTTTTCACTAAAGCGCCGGTTGCAACACACCCGTTCAGTTCTTCTTCTGTAACCCGGGATGGAACCCAGTTACCGGAATAAAAGAATTTGGCCATTTATACGATAACCTGGAAAAGATTTGTGCCGGTTTAAGGTTCATGGTTAACAGCCAGAAAGTGTTGAAGCATGCATAAATGTTAAACCGGATAGTGACGTTATTAAAGACGAGCACTTGGCGGTTTAAGAGGGGACTAATGGTACCTGGCAGGTTATTGTTTTCTGAGGTTAAACCGCCTACACGGATATTGAAAGTATAGATCTGAAGTTGGAAAATGGCTAAGTGGTGAAAAACAGGTTTCACAGATTGGTGTTATAATTTTGGATCTACAGCAGTTCAGATAATGAAGAAAAATTCTAACCTAAAGTAGCGGCAGCAGGACAGTTCACGTGCTCAGATAAGATCTCCTATGGAGGGGAGGCGTTCAGATATTAAAAATGAGTGCTAAACTGCTGTCGCACAAGATTGGTACTATACTTAGATCAAAAACTACATGGTCTATGGAGGAACAAAGGTGAACCGAGATGAACTCTGAAGAACTCATGCAAACCCTAATGGAGATCTGCGGTGAGGAAAAAAGGGGGGCTTACCAGGACTGTTGGACAGCGGTGGCGCGCAGCGGTGCTCTGGTGCGTTCAGGATGATGCAACGGCCGGAGTGGAGGCAGCTCGTGAGGTCGACGGCGGCGGAGCTCGAGCGCGTGTGGCGTGGCAAGGAAGAGGATGAAGACGAGGAGGCAAGGGTTGAAAATGAAAAGGACCCCTGTCCCTATTTATAAGGTGAATGGATAGATGGCATGCGCGGGAATCAAGGAGGCTGAGATTTGGGCCTCGTGCGATATTAATGCAAGATGACGTCATGGCGGGTTAGCACAATGCTGTGAGCAGACGTCGTGGCGGGTTATAAATTTTCGTAAGGACTGATGATGAAGGATTTTTTCTAAGTCAAGTATTGAAGATTGATATGAACAAGTTCACATCAACCTGGGGCCTAATGTTGGGGATATAACTACTGAGTATAAACCGCCCAGGAGGGGCCGGGTTATGCTCGTAGTGATTTACCTGTATTGAAGCCCATGAAGACATAGAAGATGGCAACTTACGAAGGAGACTTAATAAGAAGGCCCAAAGCCCAAAGGCGGTTTAGGGCCCATAGATGTAAACCGCCATAAGCATATGACTTGTATTGTAAGATAGGGAAGAGTGGATACCGAGCCGGACACGTTTATGAGCCGGCCAGGATTCTGTGAACCACCGGGCGACAACCTGTGGATATAAAGGGATGACCCGGCGGCGGTTTAGGGACAGGTAACAAACAATCGGGAACTAGGTCAAGCGTATTCGCTCCCTGGTAATCGAAACCCTAGCAATACAACACAAAAGCAGGAGTAGGCTTTTACCTCATTGAGAGGGGCCGAACCTGGGTAAACTCTCTGTGTCATTTGTCCCGTTTAACCCCTTCAAGTTAACCTAGTTGCGATGGCTCCACGACTAAGTCCTTTCGCTAGGACATCTGCCGTGTCAAGTCCACGACACCCTCTCTGTGGAATAAATAAAAGAAAAGCAAAAAAAGAGGAGGCCAGAGCCACTTACCTGGCTGCTGAACAGAGCCGGCCCAGCCCAGCTCACCCACCCTCCTCGTCGCCGTGTCGTCGTCCCCGTGGCTGGGCGCGCGCGCGTCGGCGAGCGCCCGACACGCCGATGGCCACCGGCAGCGAGGGGATAAGGATCTCCCCTCGTCCAGTCCCCCTGGTCGTCTCCTCCATTTTCCCCCTCTTTCCCCTCGCTCGCGCGCGCTCGATCTCTCTCTCTCCACCTCACCCGAGCGTAGCTGCCGATGCGCCGCTGTCACCGTCGTGGCCACCGGCGTCCGTTCGCGTCTCCGCCGTGCCCATCGTCTCCGCCTCGTTCGATTACGACGTCCACCGCCCGCCATTCTGCTCGGAGAGGATCGCACGGACGGGATCGAGCTCGGCACCGACCTCTCTGTCGCCGGCGATCTCCGACGACGGCGGCCACCCTCTGCGCTACCGACCACCGAGGGCCTTCGTGTGCCGCGCTGTAAGCCCCAGCTCCTCCCTCTCACCCCTCGCTTAGCGCTAGGATGCGCTGCACTGTCGTCCCCTCCCCCCCTCGAGCCCGAGCTCGCCTCCGCAAGGCTCGTCGCAGGCGATGCTCCGATGACCATATGGTCACGGGCTAGCGTCAGTTGGACTCCCCACATCGCGTAGACACCGTAGGAACTTAGCGCAGCCCGTATAGCTCGTCGTAGCCCCGAATCCGACGGCGCCCGAAACTCATCGTCCGCTGCGGTGCTCACCGGTGATGACTCCGGCTATCCCAGCTCCCGTGGCCACCACCGTTCAACGCGGCGTGGAGAGGCCGTTCGGAAGCAGGAAACAGCGGCCATTTTGGTGCACCACAGGAGAATTCCGAGCTCGTCGGAGCTCTCTGCCGCACTCGGCGCTCACCGAAGCATATTCTGGCGCCGGCGTCGACGTGTCGCTGACGTGGCCGACAGGTGGGGCCCCCTGAGTCACTGGCAGCTGGGCCCCGCGGGCCCAGTTGACCAGGTCAACGGCTGACTGGGCAGCCCCAGCCACTGACTGGTGGTCCCTGTTGACTGGTCAGCGGGTTCGTTGACTGCTGACGCAGTGATGACCTCATGCTGACATCACAAATTCTTTCCTGTCAATTTAAATAATTCTAGAAATTACTAAAATCTTTGAAAATTCATAACTTTTAATCCGTAGCTCAGATCGAAAAACTTAAAACATGAAAGTTGCTCAGAACGACGAGACGAATTTGAATACGCAATCCGTTCATCCGCCACACGTCCCTAGCATAGCGAACATGCAACGTTCCCCTCTTTTCGTCTGTTCGAAATGCCGGACACCGGGAATACTTTCCCGGATGTTTTTCCCCTTCGCCGGTATTACCTAGCACTACGATAGAATACCGCTAGCTCTGCTTGTTGTCATGTCATGCACTTGTTGCTTTGTATTTACTGTTCTTCCCCCTCTTCTCTCTCGTTAGATCCCGGTACCGACGTAGTCTCCGAGACCGACGCAACTCCGGTGATTGGCTACACCACCGACGACCTTGCCTTTGCCGCCGAGCAACCAGGCAAACCCCCCCTTTGATCATCCCGATATCGCCCATTCTATTTTCTCGTGCTTGCATTAGATTTTACTAATGTGTTACTGTTATCCTATTTCTACTACATAGCCTGTTAATTGTAACCTGCTGTTGATACCTGCCTGTTTATCCTAAACTCTTTAGTATAGGCTGGGTAGAGACCCATCAGTGACCCCCACTTATCCCGACTGCCCCGCTGGAGTATCAGAAGACCCGGTCAACAGGATCGAAGACCAGGACCCGGCACCGCACCTCACTTCCTCCTTAGTTACTCGACACTACTGGGTTACTATCGAGTGCCGAGAGTGATACCTCGTCAGCACTTCTGATGATAACCTTGTAGGTTAGTTAATCGGTCGTGGTCAGCGAGGGTGATTCCTCCTACACCACCCCCGATAACGACGAAGTCGTGCAACACCTCAAGTGTGGACCTCGAGGGTGATTCCTCCTACGTCCACCTTGTTATTACATCAGGTGGGAGCCCAACAAGGGTGATGCCTCGGATTCCCCCTTGATATGGTAGCCACACGGATGCCTTACATAACTGATGATACTGCTACTTGATAAGTCGGGTCGACCCTGAGGGGTACCCGCGAATGATGGATAGTTACCCGTGATTTATTTTACGAGGCGCGGCCGGGCATTCTTAGCCCTTGCAGCAAGTCCTCGAGACGGGGCGACGGGGTCACTTCGATCGTGAGTCTCTGCTCGCTACCGCAAGCCCCTAGTCCTCTAACGATTTGGATCTTTGATCCGAGCAGGCCTACGGCCTAATAGCACTAACCATCACGTGGGAATAGTTATGGGCACTCTACATCGTAGCATCAGCCGAAAGCTCTGTCAGACGTCCAGTTCAGCACTGCGGCTGGGCTGGGCCGGCACCATCCGGTAGTGGTGGAGCCTGGTTCGCCCTGCACGCAACGACCCAGAGGGCGAGGGGCGATGGCCCAAGACCCCCTTGCGCTTAGGAGGTAGACCGGCAGGGACCTCTCTGCTGAGCTGTAGGTAGGGCTGCGATGTGTCGTTTGGCCGAGGCCGGGCATGACCCAGGAAAGTGTGTCCGGCCGGAGTTAAGTGAGCGTGGTGGGTAAGTTGGTGCACCCCTGCAGGGAAGAACACATCTATCGATAGCCGGTCCTATGGTAAAGGACACTCGGAGTTGTATCCCGATCGGTACAACTAGAACTTGAGATGGTACCTGGATATGTGGCTCCGGGATCGCTTTCTCGCAGGGAGTCGAGAAATGATCTCTGGGCGAGACTGTTACTTGATACTACTACTACTTTACATTATGCTATACTGTACTCTTCTAATGCTGCAAGATCGTTGAAGATGCTTGAAGTTGCTGAAGATGCTAGTCATCGATAGGACTAGGCCTTCTCTCTATCCTGGCATTTCTGCAGCCCAGTCCACATATACAGCCTTCCTTTGATAATGTTGCATATGTAGTGTAGATCCTTGCTTGCTGAGTACTTCGGAGTACTCACGGTTGCTTTGCTTTCTTTTTCTCCCCATACCAGTTTGCCGTGACCAGATGATGAAGCCCCTAAGAACGCTGCCCCCGCCGACGACTACTTCTACCACCCCGAGGATGGCTACTACTTCGAGATGGCTGACGACCAGGAGTAGGTTCGGAGGGTCCTAGGCAGGAGGCCTACGCCTTTCGATCGTAGCATTTTATTTTGCCCCGCCTTTCTAAAAGGTCTATCTCTGTTTTCTCTTTTATATCTGTACCCAGATATCTGATGCTTCCGCTGATGCTTGTATGCCATCGAGCTATGTATTCGAGCCCTCGAGACCCTGGCTTGTAATATAAAGCTTGTATGACTTTATTTATGTTTTAGAGTTGTGTTGTGATATCTTAAAGTGAGTCCTTAGGCTTGATCGTGTGCATTTGCGTGTATGGTTAGTGCACGATTAAGCCGGGGGCGTCACAGCGACGAGGGGACTTGCAGTGGTGGTCGTCGATGAGCAGCTGCAGCAACGCCGGCGAGGTAAAGTTGTGAGCAGATGCTGCGATGGGCGCTGCCGTGCTGCGAGCCGGTGCTGCGGTAGCATCTCGACTGCCACGACGGCTCAATTGCCGCGATGTTTTGCTGCAATGGCGGCTCGGGCTGCTCCGGCGATGCTGCGAGCCAGTGCTGCGGTGGCGGCGCCCTGCTGCGAGCCCGTCGGTGCTTCAAGCCGGTGCTGCGACAGTGCCACCGCGCTGCGAGCCCACCGGAGTTTCTATGTGCTATGGTCGTGGTAGTGTAGGGAAGACAAAGGAAGGAGACCACGTTGCATTGACTTTCATCCACGGTTAAGGATGCCCAGATCGTACGGTCCAGGAGGTGGATGCTGTTTGCTTTTTCTGCATCCGGATGGCGCCTAGCAGCCGCCATATTCTATTCAACTGTTGCCTACTGTAGCGGTCATACTGTCGGTCCTCAGTCAATCTCTGCGTGTAGATATTGGAGCGATATGAATCTGGTTCGGCCAATCGACCTCCTTTTTCTTTTCTTCCTTTTTTTCTATACGTGGACTTGGTACTGACCGTCGGCTTGACCTTAGGGAGCAGTAGCAGCTTAATCTCCCCTCAGGGCTTGAACTGTACAGGAGCAGCAACACAAACGTGGCGACTTGTTGAACTGAGCTTGCTCTTGCAGTCTCGAGACTTGATCCTTTGTCTCGATCTAATCTCGTGTATGTCGTTCTGACTGCTTGTCGACGATGTAGATCCTCTTCGTGCCTGCTCTTCGTCATCCGGCCGATCACATAGCCCTCGATCCCTAGGAGAGGTCCCTCCAAGAACTCAACGCCACCATGCGCTGGCCCCACGGTGGGCGCCAACTGTCGTGGTATTTTCGCAAGACAGATGTTCTCAAAAGGACTTAGGTGTGAGGCCATCGCAACTAGGTGGTAGCTTGAACGGGGTTGGCCGGAACCGAGAGACGCGTGTTTTACCCAGGTTCGGCCCCTCGCGGTGGAGGTAAAAGCCTATGTCCTGCTTCATTGATATTGATGATGATGATGATCTCGGTAACAAGGGCGGTGTTATCTACCTCTAATCTCAAGAGCTATTGATTTGTCTGTCTATCTAGACTTGTAAAACTTGTCCCTCTTGGGGTGCCATGCCCCTCCTTATATAAGTTGAAGGGGCGGCTTACATGAAGAGTCCTAGTAGGATTAGGACTACTCTATTACAAGTGGAATCCTAGTCTTGCTTCCCTTGCAAGGGAAATATTCCTTATGTCTTTCTTCTCAGGCCGGCCCACTGGATACCGTACCCTGTGCAGGTCTTCTCAGTGAGCCGCCTTCCAAGCCTTGGGCCTTGTCATTCATCTGACCCACCAAACGGGTCACTAGTGAGTCGCCAATTTCTGGCCGGGTCACCGGTGAGTCGCCAAGTCTCGGCCGGGTCTCCAGTGAGTCGCCAAGACTCGGCCGGGTCATACCGTGGGGTATATCCCCGAGAAGAGGGGTATTAAATAGCACAATGGATCTGAACATATAATCTTCCACCAAATAAACCATATAGTAATCAACTACAAGATGTAATCAACACTACTAGTCACCCACAAGTACCAATCTAAGGTTCCGGTACAAAGATTGAACACAAGAGGTGAACTAGGGTTTGAGAGGAGATGGTGCTGTCGAATATGTTGATGGAGATGGCCCTCCCAAAGATGGGAGAGTTGTTGGTGATTGCGATGACGATGATTTCCCCCTCCGGCAGGGAAGTTCCCCCGGCGGAATCGATCCGCCGGAGGGCAAAAGTGCTCCTGCCCAAGTTCCGCCTCGAGACGGCGGCGCTTCATCCCGAAAGTCCTCCCCTTATTTTTTCTAGGTCAAAATGACTTATATACCAAAAGAGGGGCAACGGAGGTGGGCCGAGGAGGGCACAACCCACCAGGGCGCGCCTGGGCTCCCTGGCGCGCCCAGGTGTGTTGTCCCCACCTGGTGGGCCCCCTCTGGTAGTTATTTGCTCCAATATTCTTCATATATTCCAAAACAATTCTCTGTAAATTTTCAGCTCATTTGGAGATGTGCAGAATAGGTAACTCTGACGTAGCTTTTCTAGGTCCAGAATTCCAGCTGCCGACATTCTCCCTCTTTGTGTAAACCTTGTGTAATATGAGAGAAAAGGCATTAGAAATACTCCAAAAGGCATTATTATGCATAAAAACATTATAAATAACAGTAGGAAAACATGATGCAAAATGGACGTATCAACTCCCCCAAGCTTAGACCTCGCCTGTCCTCAAGCGAAAACCAAAATCGAAAAACATGCCCACATGCTTAGAGAGAGAGAGAGAGGTGTCGATAAAAACAAAATACGGACATAGAAGCATCATGCATATTATTATAACAACAAAGAATTTTAACATAAAACTTTATCAAATAACTTTTATCACATAACTTTTATCATATAACTTCTCATGAATAAGTAACAACTCATCACAACATTGAAGTATAAAGCATAAACCTTATTGAAAACCAACAAACTATGTTCTTAGTCAACTTTGCAACTACAATTCATCATATTTTCAGGAAGGGTCACGTATCGGAGCCTTTAGGTAAGTCCACATACTCAACCATCATTTAATCTTCTATGATTGCTAACACTCACAGCGTACCCATGAACAAAATGTTTCAACCGGACACATAGAAAGATAGGGGCTTATAGTTTCGCCTCCCAACGTATTCACCTCAAGGGTGATGTCAACAATAATAACTCATGCCTACTCATATCCAACTGGATATATGTGCCTAGATCTTTCCTCGCCACATGATGCGTGCAAAAGGAGAAAATAAAAAGGATAGGGAAGAAAACTTTGACTCTTCATAAAAGTAAATGCATAAAAGTAAAATATAGGTCCTTCGCAGAGGGAAGCAAATGTTGTCATGCGCTTATTTGTTTGTATGCCAAATCCCTTAATGCAAAAGAATGTCACCTTATATTGCCCCTTATGATAGCAACCTTTATTATGCAGTCTGTCGCTTTTATTATTTTGCCATCACAAGTTCGTACAACGCTCAATTTTCTCTTACACTAAATGATCCAACACATTTAGAAGCAATTTTTATTGCCTTATTGCACCGATGACAACTTACTTGAAGGATCTTACTCAATCCATAGGTAGGTATGGTGGACTCTCAAAATAAGATTTGGGTTAAGGGTTTTGGATGCACAAGTAGTATCTCTACTTAGTGCGGAATTTTTGGATAGAAAAGATATTGAGCAAGCACCACATGTTAAAGGATCTATGACAATATAACTTCTATGTGAATATGAACAAACATAATTCATTACGTTGTCTTCCTTGTCCAACGTCAACTATTTTGACACAAAATATTTAATGGGGGCTCACAATCATAAAAGATGTCCAAGATAGTGTATTTGCATGTGAATCTTCTCTTCCCTTATTAATTCTTTCATGAGTTGCATCATTGACTAATGCTATGTTTGTCAATCTCCAACAAATTTTACGACTTATACTTTTCCTTATGTGATGTCATTACTTACCATAAGATTAGCATATGATCTCTTTCATTTATTTTCCTTTTTTTATTGAGACATAAAAGTAAAGAAACAAAACTCAAACTACTCTTTATTATATATCCCGCACACGATTACATCGATTGATAGATCACTAAGCAAACACTCGAAAAGAAAGAATCGAACTAAAACTTTTATTCGACTAAATCATTGGAAACTAAAGAGCAAACTAAAATAGATGAAAGCAAAGATAGTGGTGGTGATACGATACCGGGACACCTCCCCCAAGCTTGGCACAAGCCAAGGGGAGTGTCCATACCATGAACTCAAGTCTCCTTTGGTGATGAAGAAGGTGGTGGTGGTGATGAGGTGGTATCCTTCTTCTCCAGCTTGCGTCGAAGGGTAAAATTATCTATCCTCAACTCCTCATTCTCCATCTCAAGCTTTATTATCCTCTTGCATAATGCCTCCTTGCTTTCCTGCTTGAAACGAGGGGGGACTGGTTTATCTTCATCTTCCTCATCGGTGAACCATATATAGGGATAGGTGTCCTTGAAGATATTTTTATCCAAAGGCTGATAAGAAACTAGGCAATCCTCTCCCGAATCTTGATATGACATATTTTCATATCTGCCAGAAAATAGCAAGAAAGAAGAACAGAAGATTTCTCCGTGATACAGTGGTCAATGCATTCGGGGGGTATATAAAGATTTTTTATCTTGGGAAACAAGCAAACGAGAGGAAAACGGAGTCGGGATGGTTCTCGAGGTGGGCACAACCCACCTGGGCGCGCCAGGGGGCCCTGGCGCGCCCTGGTGTCTTGTGCCCTCCTCGGGTGCCTTCCTGGTTGTTTCTTATTTTCCTAATTTTTAATATATTCCAAAACTGACAGAAAATATTTTTGCGAATTTTTCGAAGTCCGTTTACTTACCGTATCAAGTACCTCCTCTTTTTTAATTATTCTGGAGTGTTCCGGAAGGTCTCTTTTATGTGTTCCTCAGGTGTCATAGTTTGAATAATATTGCTTTCAACATTAATAGGCGTACCTGAAATATAATGTTTAATTCTTTGCCCATTGACTACCTTCGGGTTAGTACCTTCGGCATTATTTATTTTGATAGCTCCAGAGCGGTAAACCTCTTCGATGATATATGGTCCTTCCCATTTAGAGAGAAGTTTTCCTGCAAAGAATCTGAAACGAGAGTTGTACAAAAGAACATATTCTCCAACTTTGAATTCCCACTTTTGGATTCTCTTGTCATGCCATCTATTAACTTTTTCTTTAAATAACTTGGCATATTAATAAGCTTGGGTTCTCCATTCATCTAGTGAGCTAATATCAAATAACCTCTTTTCACCGGCAAGTTTGAAATCATAGTTGAGTTCTTTAATTGCCCAATATGCTTTGTGTTCTAACTCTAGTGGCAAATGACAAGCTTTTCCATAAACCATTTTATAGGGAGACATACACATAGGATTTTTATATGCTGTTCGGTAGGCCCAAAGTGCATCATCTAATTTCTTAGACCAATTCTTTCGGGACCTATTAACAATTTTCTGTAATATTAATTTTATTTCTCTATTTCTAAGTTCAACTTGACCACTAGATTGAGGATGATAGGGTGATGCAATTCTATGGTTAACATCGTATTTAGCAAGCATTTTACGGAAAGCACCATGAATAAAGTGTGAACCACCATCAGTCATTAAACATCTAGGGACTCCAAACCTTGGGAAAATAACTTCTTTAAGCATTTTAATGGAAGTGTTATGATCAGCACTACTAGTTGGAATAGCTTCTACCCACTTAGTAATGTAATCAATAGCAACCAAAATATGTGTATACCCATTAGAGGAAGGAAAAGGTCCCATATAATCAAAACCCCAAACATCAAATGGTTCGACAGCAAGTGAATAATTCATAGGCATTTCTTGATGATTACCAATATTACCAATTCGTTGACATTCATCATAAGATAAAACAAACTTACGGGCATCCTTGAAGAGAGTAGGCCAATAAAACCAGATTGCAATACCTTATGAGCAGTTCTATCTCCTGCATGATGCCCTCCATAAGCTTCGGAGTGACATTTCCGTAGGATTTGTTCCTGTTCATGCTCAGGTACACAACGTCTAATAATACCATCTACTCCTTTATAAAGATGTCGGTCATCCCAAAAGTAATGCCTTAAATCATAGAAGAACTTTTTCTTTTGTTGATAAGTGAAACTAGGTGGTATGTATTTAGCAACAATATAATTAGCATAGTCAGTATGCCAAGGAGTGTTATGAGAAACATTTATTGCAGCTAATTGTTCATCAGGGAAGTTATCATCAATAGGTAGTGGGTCATCAAGGATATTCTCTAACCTAGATAAGTTATATCCTACGGGGTTCTCAGCTCCTTTTCTATTAGTTATATGTAAATCAAATTCTTGTAGAAGGAGAACCCACCTAATGATTCTAGGTTGAGCATCTTTCTTTTCCATAAGATATTTAATAGCAGCATGATCAGTGTGAACAATAACTTTAGAATACACAATGTAAGATTTGAATTTGTCACAAGCAAACACAACTGCTAAAAATTATTTTTCAGTAGTAGCATAATTTCTTTGGGCACTGTCTAGAGTTTTGCTAGCATAATGAATAACATTTAATTTCTTATCAACTCTTTATCCTAGAACAGCACCAACAGCATAATCACTAGCATCACACATAATTTCAAAAGGCAAGTTCCAATCAGGTGGTTGAACAATAGGTGCAGAAGTTAAGGCTTTCTTAAGTGTTTCAAAGGCTTCTATACAATCATCATAAAAAACAAATGGAACATCCTTTTGTAAAAGATTTGTAAGAGGCCTAGAAATTTTAGAGAAGTCTTTAATAAACCTCCTATAGAAACCAGCATGACCTAGGAAACTACGAATACCTTTAATATCTTTAGGACATGGCATTTTCTCAATTGCATCAACTTTAGCTTTATCCACCTCAATACCTCGTTCAAAAAATTTATGTCTAAAGACAATACCTTCATTAACCATAAAGTGGCACTTCTCCCAATTCAAGACAAGATTAGTTTGCTCACATCTCTACAAAACTCGATCAAGGTTGCTTAAGCAATCATCAAAAGAAGATCCATATACAGAAAAATCATCCACGAAAACCTCAACAATCTTTTCACAAAAAACAGAGAATATATCAGCCATACATCTTTGAAAGGTAGCAGGTGCATTGCATAAACCAAAAGGCATACGCCTATAAGCATAAGTTCCAAAAGGGCAAGTAAAGGTGGTTTTCTCTTGATCAGGTTGTGAAACGGGTATTTGAGAAAAAACAGAATATCCATCAAGGAAGCAAAAGTGTGTGTGCTTTGATAATCTTTCTAACATTTGATCAATAAAAGGCAAAGGGTAATGATCTTTTCTAGTTGCTTTATTTAATTTTCTAAAATCAATAACCATTCTATATCCAGTAACAATTCTTTGTGGAATGAGTTCATTTTTATCACTAGGAACTGAAAGAACATGTGGTGCCCCCATGTGAGGTTTTGGTAATTGATGACAATCTCTATGGACTAATGGTTGCCTTGAGTTATATTTGAAGGATTTGTCCATAGGATTTTCTTGAAGTCCATGTGTTGGTTTCAAGGAGTTTATGTGTTGGCCAAGGTTCTATTCAAGGAATTATCCAAAGATTGGTCATGTGAGTGTTGAGCTTATTGCAAGCATGTCTTGAAGAAGAAGATTGTGTGATCATTCATGGTTACCTTCAAGACATCATCCAAATGAAGAGAGTTGGAAAGATTCAAGGTTGATCAAGACTAAGTACAGAGAGTGATTCAAGTTGATCAACACACAAAGCGTAGAAGATGTACCGAGAAGGATCAAGTGATCCCATGGTATGGTAAGCATTGTCCATTACACTTTGTGTACTAACCCATGGTCTACGTGAGAGTTCTATGTGGGGTTAGGTATGTGTCCATGGGCTTGCGTCAAGAGGAAGATATCATACAACCCATGGAGAGGATGACATCAAGTGGTGATCGTCATCAAGATTGCGGGGTGCAACTTCAAGTGGAGCATCACTAAGAGATCAAGTGCTTGAAGCTTGCCGTCCATTGTGGTGACAATGGACTTGTGAAGATGTGCCGAAGAGTGGCTCACCCATAGTGGAGTATGGGGGAGCAATCAACTAGTCTTCATCTACCCAACGCAATCAAGAAAGGTGGTCCATCTTGAGGAGGACAAGATCGTCATCATCTAGCTCAAGTGGATCATGCGCAAGGCAAAGGTTTGCCCTTGATACGTTTTCTATTTTACCGGTCTCATGGTGGTAGTTGGGAGACCGGGTTATAGGATCGATTGCCGTACTATCAAGGGGGGCTCTCAAGTTGGTAGCTTGATCGTATCGTTCGTAGAGAGCTCAAACCATTGCATCCCTGCATCATCTTTCTTGGTTCTTGTTTGGTATTTCTCTTGGTGAGTTTTAGAGCTTATGGTCATCTTGATGACAAGCTCGAGTTCATCGAAAACGGAGTTCACATGCGTCTTCTATGATGTTTTCGATGTTGGAGGTTATGCCGGTTCTTATCTGTTGGAGGTTTCTCTCTTCTATATCTTGGCATACCTCCCCTCCCCTGTTTTGATGCTACTCGTTGTCATCTATCCAACAAGCTTGAGTTTGCTCAATTCGGAGCTCATTTGCAGAAGTTATGGCAGTTCAGGCATTATTGCTTCCCTCTGTTGTGTTTGGGGTTTGCTTAATGCACCTCTGCGGTAGTACCGCTGCTGGCAGTGGTAGTACCGCTTGTAAGCGGTAGTACCGCTCTTGTCGGGCGGTAGTACCGCTTGTAAGCGGTACTTCTGTTGTCCAGTTCTGCTGCTTATTCTGGGGGTTCTGTTTTCGTGTCGGGTTCAGCGATTGTAGGGCGGCAGTGTGTGCGGCAGGACCGCTTATAAGCGGTAGTACCGCCTTGGTCGGGCGGTAGTACTGCTACTACAGTACTGTCGCACTCTTCTCTGACCTGCCTCCTCTGCTCCTGTGTTCTGCTTCTCCCGCGGTAGTACCGCTCGGATGAGCGGTAGTACCGCTCTAGGCGGTACTACCGGCCCAGGTTCATAGTCATTTGCTCTATTTTCCTGCTACTACTGCCCGAGTGGTAGTACCGCTCGCTAGAGCGGTAGTACCGCTCGTGTGCGGACTGAGCACATAACGGTTGGATTTTTCTCCACCTATAAAAGGGGGTCTTCTTCCCCATTGAACCTTATCCCTTGAGCTCGTGTTCTTCCCCCATTGTTGACCTTCTTCGAGCTTGCTATCTCTCAATCCCTCCATGGATTCTTGCTAGTTTTGGGGGGAAAAGGGAGAGGAGATCTAGATCCACATTTCCACCAATCACTTTCTCCTCTATGTGAGGGGAACCCCTTGGATCTAGATCTTGGACTTCTTCGTGTTCTCTTCTTCGTTCTTCCTCTCATTTTCCTCCCTAGCATTAGTTGCTTTGGCGGGATTTGGGAGAGAAGGATTTGGCCACTCCGTGTGCCCTTGCCATTGCATTTGGTGCATCGGTTTGAGTTCTCCACGGTGATACGTGGAAGTGAAGTTGAGTAGCTTATTACTCTTGGGTGCTTGGTACCCTTGAGCTTGTTCCTCTTGGGTGCTTGGGCGCCCTAGACGGTTGGTGGTGTTCAGAGCTCAATCATTGTGGTGTAAAGCTCTGGGCAAGCGTCGGGGTCTCCAATTAGGTTGTGGAGATCGCCCCGAGCAATTTGACGGGTACCGGTGACCGCCCCCAAGGGTTACCAAAGTGTACGGGTTCGGTGACCGCCCCCAAGGGTTGCCATTTGTACGGGTTCGGTGACCGCCCTCAAGGGTCCCTTAGTGGAATCACAACTCTTGCATTGTGCGAGGGCGTGAGGAGATTACGGTTGCCCTAGTGGCTTTTTGGGGAGCATTGTGCCTCCACTCCGCTCCAAACGGAGATTAGCATCCGCAAGGGTGTGAACTTCGGGATACATCGTCGTCTCCCCGTGCCTCGGTTATCTCTTACCCGAGCCCTTTACTTATGCATTTTACTTTGTGATAGCCATCTTGTTTCGTGTCATATATCTTGCTATCACTTAGTTGTTTATCTTGCTTAGCATAAGTTGTTGGTGCACATAGGTGAGCCTAGTTGTTTTAGGTTTTGTGCTTGGCAAATTAACCGCTAGGTTTATTTCGCATTTGTTCAAGCCTAAACGGTAACTATTTTAAAACACCTATTCACCCCCCCCCCCTCTAGGCGACATCCACGATCTTCCAGGAACAACGGTAATACCTCCCTTCTTAGGGACATAATGAACGGGACTCACCCATCTACTATCAGCTATGGGATAGATTATACCTACTTCTAGAAGCTTTAATATTTTAGTTCTTACCACTTCTTTCATTTTGGGATTCAAGTGTCGTTGATGATCAACAACGGGTTTAGCATCAGGTTCCATATTAATCTTGTGTTGACAGAGAGTGGGACTAATGCCCTTATGATCATCAAGAGTATATCCAATAGCAGCTCGGTGCTTCTTCAAAACTTTCAATAATCTCTCTTCTTCATGTTCTGAAAGGTTAGCACTAATAATAACAGGATATATCTTTTTCTCATCAAGATAAGCATATTTCAAAGTGTCAGGCAATTGTTTCAATTCAAACACAGGATCACCTTTAGGTGGAGGAGGACCTCCTAGAATTTCAATAGGAAAATTATGTTTGAGCAGAGGTCGTTGTTCGAAGAAAATTTTATCTATCTCATTTCTTTCATTCATATGCATATCATTTTCATGGTCTAGCAAATATTGTTCCAATGGATCAGTAGGAGGCACGGCAATAGAAGCAAGACCAATTATTTCATCCTTACTAGGTAATTCTTTCTTATGAGGTTGTCTATTAAACTTGGAAAAATTAAACTCATGAGACTCATCACCAAAGCTAACACTGACAGTTTGTTTATGACAATCTATAGTAGCATTGACACTATTCAAGAAAGGTCTACAAAAGATAATGGGACATAAGTCATCTTGGGGGGAACTAAGAACTAGAAAATCAGTAGGGTATTTTATTTGCCCGCACAAGACTTCAACATCTCTAACAATCCCAAGTGGTGTGATGGTGTCTCTATTAGCAAGTTTAATAGTAACATCTATGTCTTCTATTTCAGCGGGTGCTGTGGCATTCATAATTTCTTGGTATAAGGTAAAAGGAATAACACTCACGCTAGCACCTAAATCACATAAACCATGATAACAATGATCTCCTATTTTAACTGAGACAACAGGCATGCCAACAACAGGTCTATGTTTATCTTTTTCATCGGGTTTTGCAATTCTAGCAGCTTCATCACAGAAGTAAATACCATGCACATCAATATTTTCTACCAAGAGATATTTAACCATAGCAACACTAGGTTCTACTTTAATTTGTTTAGCAGGTTTAGGTGCTCTAATATTACTTTTGCGAACCACAGTTGAAACCTTAGCATGTTCCTTTATCATAACAGGGAAGGTGGTTTTTCAATATAAGCAGTAGGCACAACTGGATCAACATTGTAAATAATAGTTTCATCCTTAGCTATGTCGGGTTCTTTAATTTCTTCTTTGATAGGTGGGTGATATTTAAACCACTTCTCCTTAGGGAGATCAACATGAGTAGCAAATGATTCACAAAAGGAGGCTACTATCTCAGAGTCAAGTCCATATTTAGTGCTAAACTTGCGAAAAGCATCGGTATTCATAAAAGATTTAACACAATGAAATTCATGCTTAATACCTGACTCTTTACCTTCGTCGAGTTCCCAATCTTCAGAGTTGCATTTAATTCTTTCTAAAAGATCCCACCTGAATTCAATAGTCTTCTTCATAAAAGAACCAGTACAAGAAGTATCGAGCATGGATCGATCATCATGAGAAAGCCGAGCATAAAAATTCTGAATAATAATTTCTCTTGAGAGCTCATGATTGGGGAATGAATATAACATTGGCTTAAGCCTCCCCCAAGCTAGAGCGATACTTTCTCCTTCACGAGGCCAAAAAATATATATATAATTCTGATCACGATGAACTAGATGCATAGGATAATTTTTTTGGTGAAATTCCAATTTCAATCGATTCCAATTCCAAGATCCAATATCATCGCATAGCCTATACCATGCCAATGCTTTTCCCTTCAAATATAAAGGGAAAACCTTCTTCTTAGCTTCATCTCCGGGCAAACCTGCAAGCTTAAATAATCCACAAATTTCATCCACATTTATCAAGTGCATATCAGGATGTTCAGTTCCATCTCCTGCATAAGGATTAGCTAGCAGTTGTTCTATCATACCCGAAAAAATTTCATAACCAATATTTTCAGTAGGTGCAGTAGGTTGAGGGGTAGCTAATTGTGGTTCCGGTCGAGGTAAAGATACCCCGAATAAACCCCTCAAAGGATGATTCTCCATAGTAACAAGTGACAATAAATTTCAGCACTAGTAATAATTTTCCCTTACCAATTTCCACTTACCAAGAGCGCTTCACTGCCCGGCAACGGTGCCAGAAAAGAGCCTTGATGACCCACAAGTATAGGGGATCAATCGTAGTCCTTTCGATAAGTAAGAGTGTCGAACCCAACGAGGAGCAGAAGGAAATGACAAGTGGTTCTCAGCAAGGTATTTTCTGTAAGCACTGAAATAGTTGGTAACAGATAGTTTGATAGCAAGATAATTTGTAACAAGCAAGAAACGGTAATGGTAAATAATGTGCAGCAAGGTAGCCCAATCCTTTTTGTAGCAAAGGACAGGCCAAAACGGTCTCTTATGATAAGCAAAGCGTTCTTGAGGACACACGGGAATTTCACCATATCACTTTCATCATGTTGGTTTGATTTGTGTTCGCTACTTTGATAATTTGATATGTGGGTGGACCGGTGCTTAGGTGTTGCTCTTACTTGAACAAACCTCCTACTTATGATTAACCCCCTCGCAAGCATCCGCAACTACGAGAAAAGTATTAAGATAAAATCTAACCATAGCATTAAACTTTTGGATCCAAATCAGTCCCTTACGAAGTAGCGCATAAACTAGGGTTTAAGCTTCTGTCACTCTAGCAACCCATCATCTAATAACTACTCCACAATGCATTCCCTTAGGCCCAAATATGGTGAAGTGCCATGTAGTCGACGTTCACATGACACCACTAAAGGAATCACAACATACATATCATTAAAATATCGAACACATATCAAGTTCACATAATTACTTGCAACATGACTTCTCCCGTGGCCTCAAGAACAAAAGTAACTACTCACAAATGATATTCATGCTCAAGATCAGAGGGGTATTAAATAGCATAATGGATCTGAACATATAATCTTCCACCAAATAAACCATATAGTAATCAACTACAAGATGTAATCAACACTACTAGTCACCCACATGTACCAATCTGAGGTTCTGGTACAAAGATTGAACACAAGAGATGAACTAGGGTTTGAGAGGAGATGGTGCTGTTGAAGATGTTGATGGAGATGTCCCTCCCAAAGATGGGAGAGTTGTTGGTGATGGCGATGACGATGATTTCCCCCTCCGGGAGGGAAGTTCCCCCGGTGGAATCGCTCCGCCGGAGGGCAAAAGTGCTCCTGCCCAAGTTCCGCCTCGAGACGGCGGCGCTTTGTCCTGAAAGTCCTCCCCTTATTTTTTTCTAGGTCTAAATGACTTATATACCAGAAGAGGGGCACTGGAGGTGGGCCGAGGAGGGCACAACCCACCAGGGCGCGCCTGGGCTCCCTGACGCGCCCAGGTGGGTTGTGCCCACCTGGTGGGCCCCCTCTGGTAGTTATTTGCTCCAATATTCTTCATATATCCCAAAACAATTCTCCGTAAATTTTTAGCTCATTTGGAGATGTGCAGAATAGGTAACTCTGACGTAGCTTTTCCAGGTCCAGAATTCCAGCTGCCGGCATTCTCCCTCTTTGTGTAAACCTTGCATAATATGAGAGAAAAGGCATTAGAAATACTCCAAAAGGCATTATTATGTATAAAAACATTATAAATAACAATAGGAAAACATGATGCAAAATGGACGTATCAGGGGTCAATTGGGGAGGCTCGTGAATTAGGAGATGAAGTGGCTTCAGAGGTGTAAAGAAAAAGAAATTAAAGAGGGAGATAATAATACTAGATACTACCGCAATAAAGCTATGGTATAAGAAGAAATAATAGAATTGCTTCTCTAGAGCAGGATGAACGAGGGATTGAAGAGGAGGTTCAACTAATGGCCGATATTACATATTTTACAAAAAAAATGCAAGCTGAGGATTCTTATATATCCCTAAATGTTCAAGATATACATCAAATTTCTATAAATGATGCTGGAAAATTGGTAGAACATTTCTCATGGAAGAACTACAAATTGTAGTGTTCTGAATAGAGTAGAATAAGAGTTGTGGGCCTGAAATGAACTACCTATTGAACTTTATCAAAAACTCTAGGAAATTGTTAAATGGGATTTGAAAGATCTTTTGGATGACTTTCACAAAGGGGTCCTTGATATTGCCAGACTGAATTATGGTATCATCACTCTGGTTCCTAAAATGAGTCATGCTAAACAAATTCAAAAATTCAGACCTATATGTCTGCTTAATGTAAGTTCTTAAATCATTACTAAAAGTCTTGACAAATAGGCTTAGCAGAGTGGTGAGTCATGTTATTTCTCATACACAGTGTGCCTTTGTAAAGGAATATACATTATGGAAGGGGTGGTGGTTTTACATGAAGCCATGAATTTCATTCATCACAAGAAACAAAATGCCCTTCTTTTTAAAGCGGATTATGTAAAGGATTATGGTAAAATCAAATGGCCTTTTTGTCCACCAAATGCTTAAAATCGAAGTGTTTTTAGATGTTTGGTGTGATTGGGTCATGTACACCATGAGCGGTGGACATGTTGGGATTAAAGTGATTGATAGGATTGGCCCTTTTTTAAGAACTCATAAAGATTTGAGATAGGGTGATGCCCTCTCACCTTTATTGTTTGATCTGGTTGCTGATGCTTTGGCCATAATCACGGACAGGGCTAGAGTCTATGGTATAGTGAAGCAGGGTGTTAGGTGAGATCTTACATAAAGGAGTTAACATGTTGCAATATGTTGTTGATACAATTTTTCTTTTCCAAGATGATGAGAATAGTGCTAGAAACCTGATATTTACTCTTTATGCCATTGAGCAAATGTCAGGGTTTACAATTAATTTTCATAAGAGCAAGCTCTTTATTTTTTGAGTGGCTATGGGGAAGGCCAATTTATATCAGGAAATTTTTACCTGTGAACTTGGATATGTCCCTTTGAAATATCTAGGTATTCCTCTCTAATGTGAGGATTGGGAATAAACACTAAGGAGCGGTGATAGAAAAGGTTGGAAAAAGGTGTGCGTGTTGGCAAGGGAAAATTTTAAACTTTGCTGGTAGAATTACATTGGTGCAAGCCTGTTTGACAAACATCCCTCTTTTTATGATGTCTTTCTATCACATCCTTGTTGAGCTAAGGAAGAAAGTTGATTTTTTTTAAGAGCCAGGATTGTTTGGCAAGTTGATGATGACAAAAAGAAATGTCATTTCGTTAAATGGAAAACATGTTGTCAACCCAAAGATCATGGTGTTTAGAAATTATATCTTATGAATAAGCCTCTGTTAGATAAATGGTTTGTGAAATTACAAACTAAACCTGGATTGTGCCAAATGTACTTTTAAATAAATATGTGAAAGGTAAATGCATTTCTGGCATCAAGCCTAAAGTGGGAGATTCTCACTTTTGGACTTTTGGACTAGTCTTTTAAAAGTTAAGGATCTCTTTTATTAGCACTAAATAAATGCTATTGGATATGGGAATAATACAAGATTTTGGAAAGATTGGTGGGTGGGAGAAAAAACCTTTGTAATCTCTTATCCCAGGCTCTATAATTTTAGTTTTGATCATAGCATTTTGGTTGCTGAAGCTACAAATAAAGGCTGGAATGGTTTCACTTTCAGGAGAACTCTTATGGGCGAAACTTTGGAGTTCTGGAATAGTTTGAAATTGAGATGTGAGAAAGTTAGCATGTTAGGAGGAAAGGATAAAATCAAATGGATGCTTACCGCTGATAGAAAGTTCAGAGTAAGACCCTTAGAAGTTTCCCTGTAACCAAAATTCCTTCTAAAATTAGAAAAAATTCTTTGGTTGATGGTTAAAAATATTATACCTACCAAAGACAATCTGTTTAAGAGGGCCGGAAGGGTAACAGTTTTTGAATTTTTGTGGGCATGATGAAAATATTAAACACTTGTTTTTTCACTGATCAACTGCTAGACTTATCTGGAACTTATTGAAATGTGCATTGATCTTAATTCAATTCCTGCCAATTTTTTAATGCTTTGGTAGCTGGATCAAAGGCTTTCTAGAGGATGATAGATAGTTGGTCTTGTTGGCAATATTGCGATGTTTTTGACTATTTGGAGATGTAGAAATGATATAATCTTTGAGAGGAAAATAATTTTCGATCATATGACACTCATCAAACTGATGTGCTCTTGGATTATGGGTTGGTCCATTCAACAGATAAAGAAGGTACGTTAAAGGGTGCTGATGCTAGGGGGCAAAGCTCATCGAGCGAGTTGCAAGTGAGGTTTGTTGTGCTTCGCAGGGTTGGAGGCCGGGAGTGATATAATTTTTTTTGTTGATGGTTGCTACAATCCCGAAGATCTCCTATGTTGCTTGTGTCTTTAGATGCCTAGCCTGCTTCCGTTTGCTTTGTTGTTTCTTCTTCCTATCAATAGTTTGTAATGATCTAATTTCAATTGTGTCTCGTTTTGTTGCAGTTGGAGTCTTGGGTTCCTCAACATGTTGGCTCGTCCTCTTATTCTAATCCTGCATGATCATCATACGTTGTGGATCTTCGTATCTACATGATGTAAGGTTGAATATTCCTTGGAGTCCTTAGTAGTTGTAATCTAGTTTCTTGTAAGAACCAGGTGATTTATTTATATCAAATCTGGGGGGCACCTCTTTCTCTCATAAAATGGGTAAGCTTGCGAGTATTGCATTGATAAAGAACAAACGTCCACCATAGAACATGAGGTTGCCCTTCCAACTACTGAGCTTTTTCTGAACCTGTCTTCGATGATCTTCACTATTTATTGGTAGGTCTACGATGACGAATGGGTACCGCAAAATACCTAGACGGAAGTGAGCCCACCTCACATACTAGTAGTTGTTTATATCGACTCTCTACTTCTTTGACTCGTCCAAAGAAAAAGAGCTTACTTTCGTGTAAGTTAATTTTGAGACCTAACAGCTGTTTGAATAGGCACATGAAAAGTTTCATATTAAAAAGCACATGAGGGAAGCTCGGGTGTTGGTGGGGAAGCCTAAGTTGGGTGCCTGGGCCAACCAGATACATCCTAACCCCTAAATCTCACCCATAGTTTCATTTGGCCCTAAAACACCCCTCATTTTTTTGCTTTATTTTTCACTCTTCTAGAAATGATTTTCTTCATGAAAGTCTTATTTCCCCTCTATCTGCTTTTCCGACAATACTTCGAGCAATTGTCTACATTATAAGATAAACTCAAGTAAAAAATGGTGCAAATGTGATCAAATATGCATGAAAGTAGAGTATTTAATCTTTGAAAATTGTGATGCCAAATGAAACATCTGACCTCCTGCAATATGGTGAAAAGGTGACGTTAGGTTTTGCAGGTTTTGCCAGCATGGCAGTAGGGGATTCCCATTGTAGTTGGTCCTCCGTCGTCCTCTTGTCATGCTGGTGCAGCCCCAGTGTTGGTGTGAGGCATGCAAGCTTTTGGGGGGGTTGAGGTCTTGGATCTATGAATCTTTTTACGGTGACAACTTCAACAATTTCTTCTTTAGGGCGATGGTCTGCAGGACCGTGGACTTGATGACTTCCCATCCATGACCAGAACGACTCTCTAGGTTCTTTATGGAGAGGCAACTATGGCTCTGCGCTTTCAACTCTTTTGAGAAGAAGAAGACGATTGGACTGCATGGATTTTGATATATTTTATTTTATTTTTACAGGGGTTTCTATATTGCTGGTTTGAACAATAGATCCGAGACTTCTTTGAGAATTTTATTTGAGAAACCTCACATCAAGACTGAGAGTGTTTGTAAAAAAACTCATGCAGATTAACGATTCCCGAGGACAATACATTATCTATATATACCTATGCAGAATTGCAGTATGAGCCCCGGGCATGCTCGCAATGGCATTAATTTACCAACGCTAGTGTGTTTCTTTCCCTTCTCACAAGATGACTAGGGCAAAGCCTTCCACCACTCTACCTCTATCAGTGAGCCTGTGGATTTGTCTCCTCTCTACCTGCCGCTTTGTCGGCAGATGGCGAAGAGGGGAATCCTGGTGCCCCAACTCCGGCTAGTATAATAAGTCAGGGTTTTAGTCCTCACAGAGGCGTCGCTCGGGCGAATTATGACGCTTCATCTTTGAGTCGTTCTCCCGGACTCCAATCCTCCTCAACTTTGTCCGTCGGGATGGATTAGACGGAGCTTTGGCATAGATTCTTGCCAGCTCCTCGGGGCACTGAGATTACGGTCTCTTCTCGCGTGTATACAATGACGAGATTTGGTGTCGCGGGTCCTTCATATCAATTTAAGGTTTCAACGGCAACACATGCGTCTCTGGGGCGCTAGTCTTTAAGGGCATATGCACGAAGATTTTTCGGTTGTCATCGACGAGGTCATACTGGTTCCGATATGAAAATTGACTACATCGGCTATGTGCTGAAGTAAGTGTCTCGTCTCGTGATAAGGCAAGTCATAGTGGGGGGTAACTTAGAGCACTAACATGCATATGTTACTAGTCTATGTTACTACCTTCATAGTGGGTAGTGTCATAAGTGTGACAACATAGAGACCCTCATTTATTACTTTGTAGAGTCATTTTGCATTGGGAAGCGCTATGTGATGGTAACATATTATGTTACTCTAGCTCGCTCTCTCCTCTTTAATTACTTGCCACATCATTTTTTTGTTTATGCGGCATGCATTAGGCTGGTCATAGTGGGGAGTAACTTATAATACTGTCATGCATATAACACTAGTCTAAGTTACTATCTTCATAATGCAAAGTAACATAGTAGTAGTGTCATAGATGACTTCATTTATTAGCTTGTAGATTCATCATCTCTTGGGAAGCGCTATGTTACAGTAACATGTTAGTATGTTACTCTAAACACATCTCTCCTCAGTAAATACATGCTGCATAAGCAAATTTGTCTTGGACCGCGCTATGTTACTAGCTAAGTTACTTCCGCTATGACTAGCTATGTTACTTCCCAGACTAAAGGACGAGTGTTAGCACATATCTTTTTGTGGGATGCCAATATGTCACGACTATTTGACTAGGAACAAAACAGTCTGGTCCTCTGTTCATAGTACACTAGATCGGGAGCGCGCCTTGGCGCGAGGGTGCCGGTCCAAACGTTGTGGTCAAGCAAGTAATGCTCATGCAGACAGGATAACAAAATAAAGTAAAGAAGAATCATTCACTTAAGTTTTTACTCTGTGAGAGACAATATGACATTATTAGTCAATAATCTGGTGCAAAAGAGTGTTTCTAAATATATGTACCTTCAACATTGATAAGATCATATGAGCAATGGTACAAAAAAATTCATTGGCAACTGGCAAGGAGAGGATCATTATGATAGAAGTCTATACAAATGTTGAGCATTGCAACTTTACAAAATACTACAATGAAAAGGTATATCATAAAGTATAAAAGCATGATCTATCATTCTACATCGGTACATAAGTCCTATAAAATATAGCCGAGTAGTTCATACTCGCAAGTCTAAAAACAGGTGTTACAGCAGCTGGAAACAATGCTATAGAAACATCAATAATGGTGTGGCCTTTGTCTTTGTTAGTCAATCAACAAACATGTATGGTATCTTGTAGATGATCATCACTGAGAACTCCTACTTCCTCTTTCCAAGTGAAAAAGGGCATGTTCTGAGGTGAAGCTAATGCAGATAGTAGTGGCCAATACTTGACAGGAAAAGCTGATAGCGTCCTCAGGCTTCATTTTTCTGATGACACTGTAATAATGCAAGCTTCAGTGATACATGAGTAATTTCTCTTATAGTATGAAATAATATAACAATACAAGCTTCAGTTAATTCCTAATTTTCCAAGAAATGAAAGGTAGAGTGTAACTGCTTAAACAACAGTAGCACGACAACACAAATATGGAGTTAAATTTACAGGTGCGGGTAGTACCTCTTTGCGTTTTTCACAATGCCAGTCAGTAACGGATTGTGCATAACACATGTTCAGTTATGAAATACTCCCTCTGCAACAAATATAAGATCGTTTAGATCACTTACTTTAGTGAAAGCACTACCATAACAGATGTCTAAAGCATGGCATTGAATAGGCAAATAACACCATTAGAATGCACTATATGTTCCAAGAAAGTGTGATGAGAAATCCGAGATACAACCGAAGATGGAAATATAAGAAAAAATTATTAGAACAAACCAATTCAAATCACAACATGAAGCATTTTGTTCAGTTTGACATGAATATCAATAGCAGGAGAAAACAAAGCCGAACCTTGGCCCCTGCCAAGGGCTATTCTCTCATAACTCGTACAAAACATGAGTTGTGTATTCTTAGGAAGATATTAAAATTGCATCAAGTAGAAGGCACTCTCTATTGTATATATTTTTTATAAAGGTAATGTGAATATAAGATAAATTGCATCGGGATCGCGCCTTGGCGCGAGGGTGCCGGTTCAACGTTTTGGTCAAGCAGTAATGTTAAGTCAGTAGAAACCCAGTTATTTTTTTAACAGAAAAAAAATCCCCAACTTGCACTATAGTCCAAAGCATAAAGGTATAACCTTTACCTACCCAAAGAGCTAGATTGCGGCACCAAACTAATTTGAGTGGGAACATAACTATTGAATCTTTAGCAGTTCTCCCATGCCATCGACGAAACAGAAAATTCATGTTCCCTAATATGCCTTTTGATCTCGGATATTTCATTGGGGAAGTCTTTGTTGTTATACGAATCAAATTTATGTTACAACAACCATTAAAAATATACTATAGACTACACATCAAGGGCAAATGACCAGAGTAGAAAAGAAAGATTAATTCTTGAACGTACTTAACTACGTTAGTCAGTCACATTCTCAAAAAAAAAGAACAAAACGTAATCAAAGAGTTATACAGTAGAAAAGAGAGAGGTTAATCTTTGGTATAACTACACATTGACCGTCTGAGCGTCGTGACCCAGCGTGTATAAATCTTGTACATCCAAAGGAAATTACAACACTATTTCAAGACTATTGATTTTAGTATAGATCGCAAACATTTATGCCAAAAGCATGGTAAGCTGAGTATAGTAAGCTGTGGTATGGAGAGGCAGGATGACCACGCCTTGGCACATACCATATTAAATCCAGTACAATTATATCTTGCATAGGCAAGTCACATGACATGGAAATATATTTTATAGGTAAGTTATCCTTGACAGCATGCTAAATGTCAGGAAAAAAACTGGCCAACACACAAAAGTGCGACCTACTATACATTTGAGACCAACCCAGGCTTTGAACTGATGCTAATGCAGTTGCGCAACAAACTTCAGACATCCAAATATACTTCAAAAAAAGTAACATAACATCTGTTGCGAGTGATCAAAAGAGAAATATGATGGTATTTTAATCGAGCAGTGCATTAACACCTAAACAATATCAGTGCAATTTGAGCAGAGCATTAACACCTAATCAAGTAATGACCTTTTCTTAGCAACACCCTTTGCACCTAGCAACTACACAGTCATCAAGTTGCACTGGTTATGGCAGGACTTTCATATGGTCTAAGTATTAATACCTGATCAAATAATGGGGTTTTATTAACATGGAGTAACCTAAGGAATGCATGAACTCAGAAAATTAGTAAAACATAGAAAGCTCATAAGTTCAAGTAGAGGATGCATTTCCCTTCCGGTTAGGAAAATAGCATAAACCTTGATTAGGGGGGAGACGATTACTGACCTCAAGCCAAAATAATTGCCAGCCACCACAATTTCAATCAAATAACAAATTCATATTGATGACCTGTAAGAACAGAATGAAGGAAATCAAATACCAAAAGTGGATTATTGACCTGTAAAAAAACTGGAGGCAATCAAATAACACAACTGGAGTTGATTTTGATACTGGCACTAAATAAGTAACTACTGACTTAAAAAAACAAAAGGTAGCAATTACCGGTAGCAGCAGTCTTATGTTGTAATGATTGACTGCTTTAAGAAACCTTCCCAGTCTGCACCCTGCACAAAACAGAGAACGCCACATACATCAAACAATTATTCTGCAATGTTTAACCATGCCCAAGCACTTGTGCATCATCATCATCTGCTGGTGGTGGTGAGGATTGAGCTCCAGGAGCCCCGCCATTGCTAAGTTTTTTAGAATCTCCTGCAACAAAAATGGGAAGGTTATTTAATATAAAAAAGTATACAACAGTGCAAGGAGCTTCCAAGAGAAGGATGGCATGTGAGATCCAGAAATCCATGTAACCAGAGTAGTTGGCATCATTTGTAGGACTGTTGTAATCACATATCACTTTCTAACTCAGTTACATGAGAAGTTAGAAAGTGATATGTGATTACAAAAAAATACATGGAAATAAAAGTATAAATTTTAGTAATTGGTTAATAAAAGCATTTCTCTTATTGTCTACAATCTACTTGGGTCTAAGAATACAAAAGAAGTTTCAAAGTCCTAATTAAAGTTTCCCCTGAATGAGTAGTCCTTAAGAAAAAGCTGCAGAAGTAATTGGTTAATAAAAGCATAGTACTGTATATATGAATATATATGTGGTATATCTATACCAGAAACATAAGAATTAGCTCTCCTGTATAAGGGAGAAGATGGACATTGTAGGTTTATACTTGTTCTGTATGGCACAACCTTGAAATCCAGAGAAGAAAAATATGGCATATACACAACACATCTTCTATGTTTATCCACTCCGCAACAGACAATTATCCTGTTAAACTACTCTGTTAAACTTCCTTTTCCACGACTTTATCATACAACCATAATTAGTTATTTGCTTAATGGGGTATAGGCGAGAGAAAGTCAGAAAACATATGTGTAATTTGTAGAAAGAAAGAAGCAAAACCACCTTGCATTGAGTCTATCTAATTACCTAAGCTGATCCAAAAACAAACTGAACGAATGTGAACCAACTTAAATGACATAGACATAAGCCTTTTAATAGCAATTAGTTCTACTAATATAATGTGAAAGCGGAATGGAGAGATAATATGGAAGTATTGTTTAAACAAAGCAACATGATGCAAAGTTCTCATCCTTGGAGGGCAGTTCATACCTGCAGAGGCGGATCTCAGGTCGGCGTGGGTGGCACGAATCGGTCCGGTGAGCTGCGCGCTGCTCAGGGGCGGCGCATGATCCAGCGAGCTGCGTGGTGCTCGGGGCGGCGAACGGCGAGGGAGAAGAGGGGCGGCTGGAAAAGTAGTGTGCCGCCGGCGGGCAGGCTGGAGGGGTGGCGGCTCAAATAGTAAATCAAAGACCAGTATCAACGATGCCACTGCTCCAAACAGGAGTCCAGTTACATGCTACTAACTATAGTTGCCCATATAATAAATAGTCGAATTTCTTTTGAAGATGTAGACCCCAAAATACACACATTGAGTACTCATGTGCTCGGTAGTGACAGCGACTCGTTTCATGTGCAATGAAAATTCAGAGGTATTCTCCAAATAAATGGAAATAGCAGCTTTCTACGAAAGAAAGAAAAATATGCATACACAAAGGCACAAACCATATGCACTGAATACTCGAGTTACATGTCAGGCACCAACTATATGCACTGAATACTCGAGTTACATGTCAGCTATAGTGCTTGTTTCATGCAATAAACTGACTGAAGGGAAACCAGCTGAACACAAGATAGATACACACGTGAAAATAGCATAAGAATGCATGAACAGACTCTGTTCTACCGGATATGCATATTAGCCAAATAAAGCCCGATAAAAGAAATGTTGATCTGACTAATAAGACCACCACATCTAGAATAAAAACAGTAAAGAATCCCAAGGACAAAGCACACCCTGAACATTAACTTGCATATTGTTCGCGGCAAAAAAGTTGAACTACCAAAATCAACCCAATAACTAATTAGGCAAAACACTGTAAGAGGCAAACATGTTTATAGCTAACAGTAGTTTGCATTCACAGGGACAACCGATCTCTAACTTAGTACCCTATATTGTACAACCATGCATCTCATCTCAAAGACCATTTAGGTTTATTCATGTCATGCTTGAAATATATATCTGTTACTACATGGACAAAACATTGGTATGAGAGAGAAGAAATCTTTACATAAGAGAGAGAAGAAATCCTAACCAGACTAAATCAAGGACCAATAACAAACAATAAAAGATCAAGAACAACTTATATGCAATAAAGGTATAAGAGAGAAGAAATCTGTACATAAGACGGCTATAAACACTGGAGCATAAATAAGCAATGCCTTTAAATACAAATAAAAAGGGTTCAGTGTCATTGCATAGTGGGCTCAAATTCGCCTTTCCTCGATCATATAACCTACCCCCGTCATCTCTTATCACCAGATCAATCTGTTTATACAATGGAGCTGCCCTGCTTATCACTCCACAAGAATGACCATCCAAGGACAGATCAATAGGTATCACAGGATCAAAACGAATTCTAGAGACAAGAGGGAGGATCCAACTTGATACCCACAGGTGCGTCGATTTCTCAAAGGCACACTTATTTCAGCCACGGTTAATCATCATCACCCTAGCACGAACGCCACTGATCAATTTAGCAAATCCAGGAGCATAGCTATATGACCAGGGCACCCACATGTAAACCAGAGCATCACAGGAGCTCCTATGATAGCAACTGAACATGAACAACAGCCTGCAAACCCTAGAATAACATGGATCCACAACCACAGATCTCAAGTAGGAACTGATGCATGAGTGGGGCATAGAGCATCAACCAGACGAGCACCACACCAACATAGCCACGACCATGTCCCATACAGCAGCCGAAGCAGAGGAGCAGGAGGAAGATGGAGCTCACCAAGGGAGGTTGTAGCCGAGGAGAGAGGCGGCTAGGTCATCTCCACGGGAGCGGCCGCCTTTTATACGCATAAGCATGAAATGACCAAAATGCCCTGGTGGGGGCATAGTATTTACATTTTGTTGCAATTGTAATTTTATCTAACGGCTCACAACGATCTGGTAAATATCCGACGTCTCACGTGAGCCGAACCCGAGATCCAACGGCCTAGATCGCATCAGAGAAACGATCCGACGGCCAGCAGACCCTGAGCTCTGAGAACGCTTGTAGGCCGCTTCGGTTCTTGTTTCTGGTTTCTTGTTTTAGGATAAGCAACACCTTTAAATACAAATAAAAAGGGTTCATGGTTCATTGCATAGTGGGCTCAGATTCGCCTTTCCTCGATCATATAACCTACCCCCATCATCTCATATCACAAGATCAATCTGTTTGTACAATGGAGCTGCCCTGGTTATCACTCAACAAGAATGACCATCCAAGGACAGAACAACAAGTATCACAGGATCAAAAAGGATTCTAGAGACAAGAGGGAGGATCCAACTTGATACCCACAGGTGCCTTGATTGCTCGAAGGCACACTTATTTCAGTCAAGGTTAATCATCATCGCCCTAACACGAACACTACTGATCAATTTATCAAATCCAGGAGCATAGCTATACGACCAGAGCATCCACATGTAAACCAGATCATCGCAGGAACTCCTATGATAGAAACCAAACATGAACAGCAAAAGGCAGATAACTTAGCAAACGTGCACAAGAGTTAAAATCGATAACGACTATAATGAGTAGCTTAGATTGTTCTATGTTAGACAGGGAAGAACTTCACAATACAAAACATCACTATGTAATTATTGAATCCCTTTGGTGACCAGAGAACTTTCCTGCTACATGACAATTTTTTCAAAGCGGAATATCCAGACTGAAACAATTTCATCATCCATCTATGCACCATCTATCTATTCAAGGCAGGTTTTAGCATCACACAACATACCATAGCTAAGAATGGAACTAAAAAGTTGCAGTGAAATTTTGAGCACCACAAACAAAATCACCCAAAATTTCCTGACCCAAACAACTATATCATTTATAGGCCATGTATTTTCCAGGCGGATTTTACGACACTTCCAATCTGGATAATAAGTGTGAAGTGAGCTTGACATAATCTGTCTATCTGATGCTCTAACACAAAACGAATGCTGAAGGAAACTAATCCAATGGTCCAATCCATCAACTGTTGCTAAACAAAATTCAAATTCAATGATCAAACTCAAAATGGTACTAAAGCATGGATGTGTTAGGCATCACAATATTCAGACAAAAGTAAAAAGATGAAACTGCCTGCTTAATACTGATTAGGAAGCAACAATAGTGCATTAATCATGTCATCTTAATAGCTTTACGCATGTCACAATCTCATACGAAAATTAGTTAGCATTTACCATATCCAGGCTGGAGGAGGATGGAATTAGAACCCAGATTGCAGGAACTTCATATGACGAAACAAAAAAGTTTCTGAGGAATATCAGCTCCATACAGTATCTCTAGCGCTGAAATAAGAATACATGGAAGATCAGGACATATTTAACTCATCACTCAATAAACATGTAGTAAGGCATGAGTGATGATATAATAAAGTAATAAACAGTGTAACAAAGCGAATTAGTGTGGAAGCGGCTTGGAGAGAGAGATAGAGAGCCGAGACGGGGCGAAGTGGAGGCTAGGTTTTCCATCGCCTAGAAACATGCATTATAGTCAATATAGTTATGAACTGCAGTACCAAAATAGCAGTAGTGAATATCATGCATACATGTGCAGGCAAGCACCATAGGCCAGCAAAAGGGAACCAGATTATCCAAAAGAAGGAAGCTTTTATATATTCATATATTCTTCAACATACCCGCCATGAAATTAAGATGTTTCTTGATTAATGAAAGAAACACACAATGGATAAACAGGAGATGGGCATGCATCCATTGGAAAAAGGCAAAGATATATTGCAATACCATCGATTCATCTTTAGAAAAGATTCTGAGTTTCGATTCAAAGATAAATTCAGATTGCTAATGTAACTACTACTGCACTTGTCTTAGAAGCATGTCTCGATCGATCAGACCTGATTATAACTATTTATTAGGATAAAGTTTGCATTATACAATGTTCAAAGTTACCTTTCCTTCTAGATCTAAATCATCAACTTCTTATATGCCAAGTGCATCAGATCATCACATAGCAGCTAAAATAGATGCCCATAGATACATGGTGACATGAAGTTTAAAACTGCCGCTGAAGCAAATAACTATCTATGTGTACAAAAGGGAAAACAAACATTTGTAGTACCTAAGCAAGTCAGTGGTTGCAAGGCATCAGCTAACCCACCTACAAAAGCATATCGACAGCAAGGTAAATTCTGTCTGCATTAACCATTCATCAGTGCTATTAGGAATGCATGACAACATAAATTTCTAAATATAAATAGAAGATAAAGTTCACTTCTTCAGCTCCATTGAAAATCTGAGTAATCAATAACTATAATTTTACACTGCAGACATCCCCAAAATCCAGAAAAAAACACACTTCAACATTGCGAAGGATGCTGCAGATCCACACTCACCTAAGATGAACTGGGGCATGCCTATATGTGCTCCATTCAAATGCTTAATGCTACACAGATCAAGATGGAAAGGAACAAATCAGGTAGAAATCAACTCACCCACATCACCAATATAAGAAACGAACAAAAGATATTTTCCCCCAATAACACGAACCTGTAGCAACAGCACAAAAAGCCTCCTAGAAGTTGAATTTGGCATCGACCTGGACCGTGTGATATGAGGAGGGCTGCTCGAAAATCACGTCTCATCAATGACACATACCATCTTAGGGTGTCTAAACACCTCTCTCCAGGCCATAGCTGACACCACTACAAACAAAAGGGAAACAGTATGAAGGAAATCATGCAAATGCTAACAGGTTTCAATGAGTACAAGTAAAGGAAGAAAAGGCCAACAACAATTAAATAAGTGAATAGTTGCCATACTTTGAGGACACTCTTATCAGAGAAAATGAAGCTAAATATGTAAATAAAAGTTTCAGACCAATCCTCTGTGCAATTATTAGAGTTGTTATTTCTAGTAAGCACTGTATCATTGGTCTCAAATTTGCATATCTGCTTTTGCAGCTGTATCAACCACAAAACAACAATCCAAAAATTACCATTAAAGACATTCCACATCACCCGTCCATAAATCATGAATTGCACAAAAAAATGAAAAATACGAGAGGGAGATGGTATACCTAAATTGGAGAGGTTGCCGGCTCACCGGCTCGAAGGACAGTATCCAGCATCCCGGCTGTCTGATATCTCAACGCAAATGCACTCTGTTAAGGAAAGAACCCTATCTGTGCACTAAACAATATAACTCGTTAAAAATGCTCACAACCCAAAAATGTAAAAACATAATGACCAAGAATTTTATGCCTACTCATGATCTCAACAAATGCGACTTTGGTACATGTATTTCTTTGATCATTTTTCATTTGAATAATCATAGTATTAAAATTATGACGGTGCAGTTTGATTATAATCAAATCAATCAACCAGCTATGCAAGTATGATTTTATCAACAAAGAGCAACATCACGCCAGTTCTAAATTGCAGGATAGGTGCTTACCATATTTTCTATGATTGGCATGCATCTATTAGAATCAAGAAATACATGTATACACCAGCAGCTAGTGCTCCGCGCGGGGGGGGGGGTATTTATGCTTATGCGGCGCCATGAATATACAAATATATATATATATATATATATATTATTGAATATATATGATGCATTTACTTTGGTTTTTCAGCCGTCGTGGTCGAAAGCTTTAAACTTGACTTGTATTCTACAAAGTCACTGCAAGAGGCAGAGCCGCTGGCAATGCCATGGCCACCACCACCGCGTGGCTGCATCACGCTGTTGGACCCGCGGCATTGCGGGAGCGCCCGCGAGCAGCCGTGGATGAAGGGTGACCAACACATAGCCAAAAGGAAAAATGGCAGTCGACTATAAATAAAGAATTTGTTTATTTTTTATAGAAATGACGGCAGGGTAGACCTTAAAACAAGTTACCAAACTTTAACTTGAAGCAACAACACACAGAAGTAATTTTCACCGATTTGTTATAAAACTAACATGAATATGGGACTGATCCAAAAATCCCCTTCCTTCGAACCTAGCTGGACCATATAACATATCAAACTAACTATATAACATTGCCCATGATCACCGGCCAGCACAAAGGTCTCATCAGCGACACCTCACATCCTTCACATATTTATCAAGACACATATATGAAGTAAAGTAGTAGTAATGTATAAGAGCGTGGATTTTTCATACCCTCATGTAGAATTAGAAGAACATAAACTGGAGTTATATATTGATAGTTACCATGGATGGAGAACTGAAAATTTCTAACACTTCCATGCAGCTGTAAATATAAAATTGTCAAGAATGATAATAAACATGGAGAACTAAAATGTACTATCACTTCCATGTAGCTGAGAACCTAACATTGACAGGATCCACACCATGTTTCAGGGTACAAGTAAAAGCTTGTCGTGCTTACCGAGAGGAAGGCATAATGGATCTTCTGTAAAGGCACCAACACAGGTACACATCACATAGGCTCCTGAAAAAAAGAAACCATGCTTAACAATAACACAAATGGGAATCAAGCAAATTGCAATATTCATGGCTTCTTTTGGGGCAAAATCAGTACATCTTCAGCCGAAGCAAAGAAAACACACACATATATGCATACAGATATATCTTAGCTAGCACCTCTACGCATACACGGACATAGAGCAGAATACGGCCAACAAGCCAAGCAAGGCAACAAACATGTACTCTGTAAATAATTAGCTAGATCCAAGGCCTTCCTTGGCAGCAAGGTACAAACAAATCAAGAAAGACAAAGAAAAATCTCTTCTTTGGAACCTAGCTGAATCTGAGAATATCCTCCACAAGAAGAAAACAAAAATTGCTAATCCCTCTCCTCAAGGTAGACTGCAGCACACAAGATTAGAGGAGAAGCTCACCCAGCAGCACATGAACAAGCTATACCAAACGAACAGAGAGAAAAGAGGTTCAAACTCCAGATCCGTCTACATGGCAGTCGCAGGAACGCCATGGGCACCAAGAGGATGGAGGAGAGATCCGAGATAGCAACTACCCTGCATCAAAATCGAAGGCAAAATCAAAATCAATGGAAGCACGAAGAACCTAGGACAGAGGAAGAACAGATGTACCACAAGATCACCTTAACCGGCATCACGCCGTGCAGGAGCCATCGGAGCCCGGTTCAACCTCTCTTCCTCCTCCTCCTGCCGAGGAGTCGGCGGCGGCATGGCGACCGTGGCGCTCGGGTTAGCCTGGGCCGAGGAGACGGCGGGGGCAGGGGTTTCATCCCACCTCATGCAGTGCGACGGTGGCTGGCTGGGCGAAGGAGACAACGTCGGCGTGGGGCTGGACCTGGACGGCAGCGGGACAGGGAGGCGCGAGCTGTTCTAGGGTTTGGAGGGAGAGAAAGAGAGGCGAGGCGGGAGGAAGAGGACAGGGGACGGCGCGAGTGCGGGAGGAGCGACGGCGGCGGCGCGAGGTCGTGGATGGGTGCCTGGGCGAGTGGCGGCGGCGGGCGGCGACGGGGCAGGGAGGCGGGCGCGCAGTAGGGTTTGGAGGGAGAGAGAGAGAGGCGGGCCGGGAGGAAAAGGGGAGGCAGCTGCGCGAGGGAGAGGAGCGACGGCCAGGTCTCCGCCACAGGAGCGCCCCCCTTTTATACCCCCTACGCGAAATGACCAAAATGCCCTGGTGAGGGCACGGTATTTACATTTTGTTGCAATTGGAATTTTATCTAACAGCTCACAACGATCCGGTAAATATCCGACGTCTCACGTGAGCCGAACCCGAGATCCAACGGCTGGAATCGCATCAGAGAAACGATCCGACGGCCAGCACACCCTAAGCTCTGAGAGCGCTCGGTGGCTGCTTCGGTTCTTACTTCTGGATGGTGATTGAGGTTAGGCCCGTCCGGTTTCGGTGGCTACGAACCAGGACGAATATCACAACAACCAACCAAACAAACAAACCTAAAGCTAGTCAGTCAATCAGTTCTCCCCCCGTCACAGCGTGATCAGGTTCGGGCGTCGCCCCATCAAGGATATATATGTATCCGTGCCATGAAAACCGGACCGCCCGCCCGCCCACATTCGGCGCTGACAATAGACATCCTCTGCTACTGATTTTGTTGTGTTGCTGCGAGGATCTTGTACCCATCGCAACCACTCCTCAACGACCCGAACCACGACCCGCCTTTTTCTATCTTTTAAACGGTGGTCGCAGTAGATACAAGAGGCCCTGAGGAAGAAGAGGCAGAGACAACGAGTAATCCATATTTGCTTTCTTGGTCTGTTGTTTTGTTTTCTCCTTCTTGAAAAGACAAATTTCATCTCATCCTTTAGGAGACCGAGCAAAAGCATCATCATCTCATCCCTCTCTAATAGAATCCCTCCCTCTAAAAAAACGTAATCACCAACCTTTACCACCTTTGATCCATTGCCTTTACCTTTCCTCGCCTCTTCTTTTTCCCTTTATTCCCTGCCTAGTTGCTACTGCTCCTCCTACTGCTTTGCGAGCAGCGAGCATTTTGTTGCTTATACACTCCGCTCACACACGGCACTGCCATTGCACCACCAAGAACCCGACCGTAGGTCAGTCAGTAGGCAGGCAGGTAGCAACACGCCAAGAGCATGAAGGAGTTTTCCTACCAAGAGATCGAGGCGGCGACCGGCGGCTTCGCGGCCAAGAACGTCGTCGGCAAGGGCAGCCACGGCTGCGTCTACAGGGCCAGGCTCAGGGGCGGCGCTGGCCACGGCAGGAGGCTCGTCACCGTCGCCATCAAGAAGGCGTCGCACCCGCAGGGGGAGGCCAAGCTCACCAACGAGATCGCCGTGCTCACGGCCGCGCGCCACCACCCGGGCGTCGTCAGCCTCGTCGGCGCGGTGGCGGCGGGGCGGCCGCCGCTTCTCGTCATGGAGTTCATGCCCAACGGCTCGCTGCACGACCTGCTGCACCGGTCCCCGAGGCCGCCGCCGTGGCCGCGCCGCGTGGAGATCGCGCTCGACGTGGCGCGGGCCATGCGCGCGCTGCACGGCGCCGCGCCCCGCGTCATACACCGGGACGTCAAGACGGCCAACGTCCTGCTCGGCCGCGACGGCCGCGCCCGCCTCGCCGACTTCAGCCTCGCGGTCAGGGTCGCCGCCGCGGGCGCTCCTAGGCCGGCTCCGGCTGGCACGATGGGGTACCTGGACCCGAGTTACACGGAGCCGGGGCGGCTGGGCCCGGAGAGCGACGTGTTCAGCTTCGGCGTGGTGCTCCTGGAGCTCATCAGCGGGCGCAAGGTGATGGACGTGAACGCCTCCCCGTCGTCCATCGTCGCGTGGGCGCTGCCGCTGATCGGCGCCGGCCTGGCGCGCCAGGTGTTCGACGGGAGGGTGGCCGCGCCCACTCCCGGCACCGACGCCGAGGCCGCGATCGCCAGGGTCCTGTCCGTGGCCGCGCGGTGCGTGTCGGAGAGCGTGGAGTGCCGGCCAGCGATGGCGGAGGTGGCCTCCGAGCTGCGCGGCGCCCTGGAGAGCGGCGGGTGGCACCGCCGCGGGAGGGACGTGGTGGAAAGGGTGTGCAGGCGCGTCGTGTCGTGGGGGGTACAACTGCGCGTGAAGACGACGCGGAGGAGCAAGGTCGAGTGCACCGAGCTGTCGGGGTCGTCGGAGGGGGGCGGCGCACCAAGCCGCGCGGACTCGTGCCATCTACCATCGCGGTCCAACAGCGTACGAGTCAGATAGGCTGACCCAGCAAAACTCAATGCTTAGGTGCCCGTTCCAGAATATTTTTTCTACAAACCGTGCAAGATTTGGATTGTTTCGCGTGATCAGTTTACTGGGATTGCTATTGTTAGTTAGGTTAATTATTCCCGGAGTAGTTCATCTACTGATCTACTGGATTAATTAATGTATGACTGTTTGACTGGGCATGCACATACACACTGCCTTGGAATTTGCTGATGAGATAACTTGTAAGGAGAACCTACCCACAAGTTTGAATCTCCAGGGCCTCCTGGTTTTGACTTGAACAAAACGTCTACATTTCTTCATCTCTGCATGTGTCACATAAGTCAAAATAACCCCTTGAGAAACTTTTGTCGAAGCGGGAGCACAATAATAATACTCCCTCCAGTCCAAAATAAGTGTCGTGATTTTAGTTTGAATTTAAACTAAAACCACGGCACTTATTTTGGATGGGAGACAGTATTATTATTTTTGTGTGTGACAAAATAATGGTAGTAGTATTTTGGCTAACTGGGCTAGTACATGTCAAACTAGGGCAGGTTCTGCTGGAAGCTGGGAAATTGGGCACGGGAAGCTCATGGATTCAGGTTAACCCAGGGTTGGGCAGTAGCAGCTAGTAGGCTTTTGCTTTGGCCATGAGATGGCCATTATTTTGGTCCAACTGCAGGCACAGTGCACATACTGTACATGTGTAACTATAAAAGCTGACTGCATGCAGTTCTTGGCCTGATACGCTCCCAAAGATGATGGACGACGCGCCGGAGTTAATCTAGTCTGATCGAGGCACTGCCCACCCGTTAAAGTTTGCCTATTAAGTAGTAGGAGTATATATAATACTGCTGAGGATCTGCTTTTCTTAATGCAATCTGCTTTCTCTTTCTTACAATTTTCTGCTACATTTCTCGATGAAAATGAGTTTATTATCTCAAAACGTCCCGTCGAGGAGACGCAACTGACAAGAGATTATACCAGTCGAGGATGATAGATGCATGCCACCATTTGTCGGTGAGAAATGGGATGATTTCTTCTTGCTGGATTAAAGGTGGAGCTAATGACATTGAGGAAATGTACATGGACATCATGTTAAATCCATCAGAGTTATACTTGTTTTTGTGTGTGATCAGAGGACAAATGAGTGTTCCAGATAAGATGGAATAAATTACAGGGAATGAAACTTATAACTAGGTTCGATGTGATTGAAAAAACACTGCAAATGGGCGTGTAAAATGGATTCCCTCTTAGAAAAGAAATTTGGCAAGCCTTTCCGTGCAGGTGCATCTTATTTTGTTTTGTTTAATAGGTAGTATAATACTATAATCTACTACTCATTTGGTTTGTCCATTATTTGTTTTGTCCAAGCTTGAAAAGTATTTTATTTGCTGGGGAGAAAAATAAAGCCGGGAACTCCGTAGATGATTCGGTCGGCAGGACATAATTGATTTGACAAATTCCTAGTTGAATAATGCTTGCTTTGAGATTTCTTGCGCTCTTTTTGTACGAAGGAAAAATCAGTGACTGTCGTTTTCCAGCAACTGTTCTTTAGAAAACAAGAGAACCAACGCAGCATTATTCCCACCTTTTCCAATTTAATACAGGTGACCGAATTTTAAATCACGAGATGCAACAGGGACAGGAGAGCCATATTAAATCGCTGGAGAAGATGTAGAATAGAATGCACAGATTGATCTTTTGCAAAAGAGGAAAGGCAAGAGAAGCAAAGTAGTCGTACATGTGAAGAAGACTGGCTAAGGCATAATTTCGACGAAATGCGCAATCATGATATCTGCAGTCAGCTTTTCAAACAAAAACTCCATGACCGAGCATTTATGTGAGATGTACTACATTGTCTACTACATCATTACTGGTAAACCACAACGAAATCCTGCACCCCAAGGAGTTGATAACACATACACACACAAAATATCAGATATCCATGCAACTTGATATCATGAAGGCATGAACTACAGCAAATTCATGATCTCAATTTGGAAGGAAAGCTACATTGTACAAAGGTAATACAACTGCAGGAAAATCCAAACGAAATTCTCAACATCCCTGAGAAGAAAGGAAGAGCGCGCAATATGTTCATTCACTGGACTTAACAGTAGTACCAAGTGCTGTCAGTTTTCAAGGCTAAACTAGCTGCTAACATCGAGATAGAACTAGCTTAGTATGGCAGCTCACTTGGCCATCATCACCTTCACAAACTCTTCGTAATTGATCTGGCCGTCACCATCGACATCAGCCTCACGGATCATCTCATCCACCTCCTCGTCTGTCAGCTTCTCACCAAGGTTGGTCATGACATGGCGGAGTTCAGCTGCCGAGATGAAACCATTCTGGTCCTTGTCGAACACGCGGAAAGCCTCCTTAAGCTCCTCCTCAGAATCAGTGTCCTTCATCTTACGTGCCATAAGATTGAGGAACTCAGGAAAGTCAATCGTTCCATTGCCATCAGCATCCACTTCATTGATCATATCCTGAAGCTCTGCCTCAGTGGGGTTCTGCCCCAGCGAGCGCATCACAGTTCCAAGCTCCTTGGTGGTGATGCAGCCTGTTCAGGAGGCCAACAGATTTTTAGTCAATAACTTAAACTGCTTCTACAAATATATATATATACAATGGTAATACTGTTCAAGAATGAAATGCCCCAGAGATTTATGTCAGCAATTCAATTCTGTGCGCAATAAAAGGGTCTTAACATGGACCATGGGAATGTCTTGTTTGCAACCAAATCAACCCTACCGATTGTTTTGGTCATGACTGAAATTTTGGTTCTTGCTTGGATGGCTGACAAAAATTTGGCATGAACATGCTCCTTAGCCACTTTCAATTTTCTTGCCAACAGTGTCCAAAAGATGGGCAGGCAAAACCTAAGCCAAATTTTTGGTGGGGTTTGGCTTGGGCTCAAACCAGACACACCAAGTATGACTTGAAAACCTATTGCCAGCCAGTCTAAATGCCCTGACTAGCAGGCCTGGCTAATTGTCAAATAGCCACCGACTAGTCAACATCTAGAGTAGTCAGACTAGTCACCTGGCCACAGTCAGGTGCAACTTGATTCGACTTGCCCACTTGAAAGTTGAAACACTGACTAGTAGATGAGAATACAAAAACCCACAAGTATGCAGAAAAACACAAGTAATTGTGCAATAAAATCATCATATCATATGTGCCAGTAATGGGTGAATCTTCAAAATGATCTTGTAGAAATTTATAGAAGAAATGAACACATCATGAAGCCACATTTGCACATGCATGTGCAGTACAAGAACATAACTAACTTTTGGGTTTTCAATGGACACAAATATTATCTACATTTATTTAACCTTTAGAGATCATTTCAGCTATGCTAATGCAAAAGACAGTAATGGACCAATGATTGGGTCCGTCAGAACAAATCTTACAGTCTCTTTCTTCATCTGGAATTTTGGGTGCATGAAATCATTCAAGGGTAGCAAACAAACACAAATACAGTTTAAGTGGACAATGATGAAACTTCATAAGAACATTCAAGGGTAACTATTTGAAACACCACTATCCACAAACATATCTGGGTAAACATTCCATTGACTTGATCAGTACCAAAGCCCAAACAAACAGAAGAGTAAGGCATGTAACCTATTACAGCAAAGACTTGTTTTAACTTGCAAGTACTTCACAAATCAATGCTACAGTTTTTTATCACAAGAGAAGACCTATGGATCCTAGAAAGTTCAGATGTCATGCCTTTAATCAGCAAGTTTATAAAAGAAAATCATTAGTGGATATTTCAAATATTCCAATCTACACAATCAAAGTTGCAGATGACATTTCTTTAGACCTTCCCTACAATAAATCTATTAGTCCTCATACCACATGCCAACAAACACATTCAACAAGCTAGTGATACCAAAACTACCACGGGCAGCCCAGTGCACGTAGCTCCCGCTTGCGCAGGGTCTTGGGAAGGGCCCAACCACTTTGGGCCTTTTGTACGCAGACTCTAGAGTAATGGTGGTGTTTTTGAAGGATCAAGGACCATCATTGATGCATCTGATCAGTTCCTTCAATCATTTTGGTCCTTGGCTAGGTACTTTTGCATAACCAAAATGCAATTTGGCAATGTTTTCATGGAAGAGATATACGAAAACCATGTAAAATTAATATAAAATTGTGAATCAATCTTAACCAGTATGATCAAGGCACTTGTTTCCCGAGCATCAACCGTTGGCTAGAAATCTTCGAACAGCAAGCAATTAAGTACAGATATATTTTCTATCAACCAGTAAGCTGGTAACATGCAAGTTACTTCAACTAATGTTTCACAATCAGTAAGCATCAATACCGATAACTATTCAAGCCATCACATGCATTCTCCATGTTATCAGTCTCACACTAGCACCACCGCATGATAGGCAAAACCAGACAAACTCCGATGTTGCATTCACTGAGAAGAAAATGTGCAGTTTGAGCAACGCAAAATTTAATCATGCTATCCCACTCCTATGCCCATGTCATCCATAGAAAAACACCCAGAAGCCTGGATAAATTCCAAGTCGGTAGTAGTTTCCCAGTACTAACATATAAAGTACAGAATTATGGGGTATTACATGATCCTATAACCCTAACACCACATCGCAGCGCACCTCGTCACTGCTGTTCCAGCTAAATCTAGAGAGTAGCAACTGATGACTACTGACCCACCATGCTCTAGCAACCTACTCAGCCGCAACAGTGCCACCGGCCATGCTGTGTGACCACCCATGCTGCACCCTCGGTTTTCTTAAGCTGCAGACACCACTAGATGTGTAGGCGGTAGACCCATGCTAACTGCAGCAGCTCCATGATGTCACCTTCTCTCATAATTCAATCTCTTCCTAGTAGAACTTTCTTTTTTTGGAACTTTGCAAGGTCATCAGTTGCTCCACTGAAAGAGATCTGATGGAACGACCAAACAGCCGGCTGAAGCCTTCGCTGTGACAGACAGCTCAGCGATCAGCCGGAACGGACGAGCATAAGGCGCAGCAATACCAGAACCACTGCACGGTGACGGGCTGACAGCGCTGGCAAGACAAGAATGTATGGAGCCAGAATCCACAAGGAATGGAGAAAAGGAGTGCGAGATCTACTGCATCTTGAGCACCCCGCAGACCAATCCCGCCGCGATCCACTCGGACCAGCAAACGCATATACGCTACGTCGATCAGATCTCCCACCCAACACATCCACGCGCCAGTGCAAGGCACCGCATCAACTACAGCGAGTGCGCGCACATCGAATGGAGTCGTGCAAATCATATAGTAGTACATGTTGAAAGAGGAGAACAGAGAGGGGATCGAACCGTCTCCGTCCTTGTCGAAGAGGCTGAAGGCCTCCTTGAACTCGGCGATCTGGTCGTCGGTGAGCTGGTCCGCCATGGCTTCTACCCCAACACGCGGGCGAGACGGAGGAGAAGGGATCTGAGAGCGAAGCGCGAGTGGAGGAAAGGAAGGAGGGAGGGCGACAGGGAGGAAAATATTTAGGCGACCGGATACGGATAGGGGCAACCTGCTACGGGTACCTTTGTACCGCGGCTCAAAATCACGCTCTACTGCTTTTTCTTTTCGGCAATGTTATTACCTGGCGAACGGTCGTCACGAACATCCCTCCAGCAACCCCTCCACACGCCACACGATCAAGATTTGATGGTGGCAGTTTTTAGATGAAAAATGCACTAAAATAAACAAAGTGCCATGCCTTTTGTAAAACTGCCATCCCCAAGCACATTAAAACTGCAATGTAATTTTTTTTTTGCGAAAATTAAAACTGCAATGTAGGCAGTTTGCAAATGTCAACCCTAGCTGGCGACCGGTCTAACGCAGCCAACAAAACGATTCACCCTTGTAACGGCAACTCCAACGCGGTTCACCAAATCGCCCTTAAATGTCTAGACCGAACGGTAAATATTTTGTCAACGTGGGTCACTAAATTTGTCCAAACCACACTGGAGTCTAAAATCACACAAACGGAAAACAAATGTAGGAGAGATTTGCAGGCGCCCGGACCTCCATCATGCCCGATCCACCCAAAAAACCCACCCGGAGCACTTTTTTCCATTGCATCCAAAAAACGTAGGAGGAGATAAAGTGCAGGGACACGTAGAAGGTTACACCGAACGCCTATGAAAGTAAGGATTGGTACGGTAGCCGAAAAGACCTAACAAGGGATCATGAGGTGTAGTCATTAAACGGCCAATGCGTTGGCCTGGAGAAACCCCATGCGATGGTAAGGGCCTTGTTTGGACAATAGACTCATGATGCAGGTTACTGATCGGTTGTGATATTATTTGGACGCATTCCCCACATCTAATCATTGAGAGCACATAACCATGTTGGAAATTAAGATAAGATCCTAAGTGCAACTATAATGTTGTAAGTAAAGTCCGCATGCCCATGCATATTTTCATCTATTTGATCTCTGTTTTAATCACAGCTACTATTTTTTTGTCCAAGAACTGGAACTTCTTTCAAGAACGATAACTTGCTTGAATCCTTGTCTAATAGCAGAACTCTTCGTGGGTTCGATACCCAAGGTCATCCTTGGGGAAAGAAGTGAACACTATCTACATCCATAGCCGGATCAAAGGTAATCAACCCTTTTTTTGCCGTCGTTGCCGGGAATCATCATCCCTACCCTAGCCAAGTGACTAAAGGTACTATTTCATTTTTTTGTTTCAGTTTTAGTTAGTTTTTGTCTTTTGTTTATTTTTCTTAAACCCAAAATTTGTCATGGCAAAGAAACTTAGGGACTTTGCAACTCCCGATGAGAAATTTATGTGTGCTCCTATTGCTTTACCTGATATTGCTGCCGAGCAATTTAAGATTAAACAACACTTGGTCACCATGGTTCAATGGAACCAATTCGGCGGCTCCCCTTCTGAAAATGTCAGCATGCATTTATATATTGTAACGCCCCCGATTTAATCGTACACTAATTATACATGCAAATATGTACGATCAAGATTATGTACTCACGGAAAGATATCACAACACAACTCTAGACACAAATAAAATAATACAAGCTTTATATTACAAGTCAGGAGCCTCGAGGGCTCAAATTCATAAGCTAGAATACAAACGAGTCAGCGGAAGTAACAATATCTGAGTACAGAAATAAGTTAAACAAGTTTGCCTTAAGAAAGTTAGCACAAAGGTATCAATGATCGAAAAGGCAAGGCCTCCTGCCTGGGAGCCTCCTAACTACTCCTGGTCGTCGGCGGCCTCCACGTAGTAGTAGGCACCCTCGGGGTAGTAGTAGTCGTCGGTGGTAGCATCTGGCTCCTGGGATCCGTCATCTGATCGCAACATCCGGAAAGAAGAAGGTAGGGGAAAAGGGTAGCAAAGCAACCATGAGTACTCATTCGAAGTACACGCAAGCATCGGATCTATACTAAGTATGCATTGTTAGCAAGGGAAGGGATGTATCTGTGGACTGAACTGCAGAATGCCAGAAGAGAAGAGGAAAAGCCTAGCCTATCAAAGACTAGCATCTTCAAGCATCTTGCAGCATCAGAAGAGATAAGAGTAACATATTATAATAGTAGTAAGTATGTTGTAACATCGCCCAGAGATCACTTCCTCGACTCCCTGCGAGAAAGCAATCCCGGAGCCATCATATCCATTACATGCCTCAGCATCCAGTTCTAGTTGTATCGATCGGGATACAACTCCGAGCGTCCGTTACCGTGGACATGGTTATTCGAATAGATAAACTTCCCTGCAAGGGTGCACAAACTTACCCAACACGCTTGATCAACTCCGGCCGGACACACCATGAGGTCATGACCGGCCTCGGTCGATCAACACGCAGTAGTCCTACCTAGGCTAAACAAAGAGGTCACACGCCAGCCTACATTCTAAATGCGAAGGGGTCATGGGCCAATCTTCCCTTGCAATCCTGCGCGTTGCGAGGATGGTCGGGATTAGTCCTGGCTACCTCCTTATACAAGGCAGGGGCTTATGCGGACCACCCGAGCGCGTGCCGCTCAACTGTGACGTCTGAAGAGCTTTCGGGAGAAACGTATGTTGGGGACACACATAACAGGTAGGCCCACGAAGGGTCAAAATATATTAAAGCATGGGGTCCACACATCAGGTGGGTCTAGATAAAATTCATACAGACATACTATCCACTCGGACAAACAACGTACTATCCACTCGGACAAGCAACGTACCATCCACTCGGATGACAGTCCACCACTCGGCCGTATGACTCACTCGGGTATGCGAAGACCGACAGGCAGCAAGGCAGTCAAAGCATCATTCTCATAGTGGAGGCTTCGTAGTGGGCTGGCGTTACGGCATCAATGCCCCACTTTGTAACATAGGAGGTGAGGGGGTGGCGCACTCTATATAAGCCACCCCCCACTACTAGACGGGGCAGGCCCTCATTCTTCCCCTCGCTCTCATCTCTCTCACCACTAGTCTCAGGACACAGCTCAGACATGGAGATTCGTTCTCCCCTCTCTCTCAAATACACCATGCAACTCCGTGTTCATGACAGATAAAGGAAAGCCTCTCCGGAGCACGAGACGTAGGGTTGTTATCTCCACCGTGAGATGCCCGAACTCACTAAAATCACTGTGTCACCCATTTGCATCTCGATAGATCATGCTCCCTTACACTACCCCTTTCTATTGTCGGAATCGTTCCCACGACAGTTGACGCCCACCGTGGGGCATGGCGTCTATCGAGCCATGATGCAGATGAGCAAAGCATCGCAAACGGAAGGGAAACAGACATCCATCCAAGCAAGCACATACAAGGAGATCCATCGACCTTCAGGTTGGCTTGCCTCGCGTCCGCATGAGCTGACCACCTGAATCGGGGTTCTGGACATCGCCAATAGCAGCAACGGCGGCGTGAAAGCAGGAAACTAACTGTGCCTCCACGCACGGCCGTCGGCACTGTCCGCCCCATCGTCGTCTCCGACCTGGGCACAACCGACTGCGCCTCCATGTGCGGCCACCTGCGCCGTCCGCCTCATCGTCGTCTCTGACCTCGGCACAGCCGAGTGCATCTCGTCTGCGACGTCGCTATTGAGTCCCTGCGCGTGGCCACCGGCGTCGTCCGCCTCATCGTCGTCACACACGGTCGCCAGCGTCATCGTCACGCATGGCCGCCGGGGCCGTTCGCCTCGTCGTCGACTCCAGCCTCGTGTTCTTGGCTGCTCGGCGGCCACCTCTGCTGTGGAGGCGCAGACATGCAGCGCTCCTTCCTCTGGCGCCGGTCGCCGGTGACGGTCTCCATAGCGGAGGCGCGCTGCGGCAGCGACCTACGAAACAGCCTCGACCCGCAACCAATGGCCGTTCGGGATTGAAGGAATAAATGCCTGGTAAGTGCGTGCATAACGTAGGCCACTTAATCGAGCGATAACTGCATGCAGGAAAAAAGGAACGGAAGGACAACTCCCACAAGTACGCGGCTCCACGGGCAATCATTAAGTGCATGCCTAACGTCGGTCTCATAATTCAGTCAAGCATGGATTGACCGCTTCATTAAGGTAATTGCCTTATTAACCGGCCAATTGATGGGGATTACTAACGCCATCTATCTAATTGCCGCGGGCAGAACAAGCCAGCTATTTCCACAACCCGCCGGTTCCGCGCCAGTTAATTCGTACATGCATGCATGTATGACTGACCATCGGCCCTTGAACTTCCTGGTCGTGCTTGCTAGTGACTTTTTTTTGCCAGTTAATTCGTGCTTGCTAGTGACTTGCAGGGTCACCCGATGGATCTTTCACTCGGACAGCTGCGAACCCGATTCATTCAGAGTTCACACAGATGAATCCACTCGGATACAAGACTCAAGTTCACTAGGCCACGGACCCAAGCTCATTCGGCCACCTACGCGTCGTCGCTCAGCTGGACGCGTCTTTATCACTCAGCCGCCCTCGTACCGTCGCTTAGCTGGACGCGTCTTCATCACTCGGCCGCCCCGCACGTCGCCACTCAGCTTGACACGTCCTCAGCACTCGGACGCCCCGTGCGTCATCACTCCGCTGGATGCGTCTACATCACTCGGACGCCCCGTGCGTTGCCACTCCGCTGGATGCGTCTTCATCACTCGGACGCCCCGTGCGTCGCCACTCCGCGGGATTCGTCTACATCACTCGGACGCCCCGTGTGTCGCCACTCCGCTAGATGCGTCTACATCACTCGGACGTCCCGTGCGTCGCCACTCCGCTGGATGCGTCTTCATCACTTGGACGCCCCGTGCGTCGCCACTTCATCTACATCACTCGGACGCCCCGTGCGTCGCCACTCTGCTGGATGCGTCTTCATCACTCGGACGCCCCGTGCGTCGCCACTCCGCTGGATGAGTCTTCATCACTCGGACGCCCCGTGTGTCGCCACTCCGCAGGATGCGTCTACATCACTCGGACGCCCCGTGCATCGCCACTCCGTTGGATGCGTCTTCATCACTCGGACGCCCCGTGCGTCGCCACTCCGCAGGATGCGTCTACATCACTCGGGCGCCCCGTGCGTCGCCACTCTGCTGGATGCGTCTTCATCACTCGGACGCCCCGTGCGTCGCCACTCCGCTGGATGCGTCTTCATCACTCGGACGCCCTGTGCGTCGCCACTCCGCAGGATGCGTCTACATCACTCGGACGCCCTGTGCGTCGCCACTCCGTTGGATGCGTCTTCATCACTCGGACGCCCCGCGCGTCGTCACTTGGTTGGACACGTCCTCACCACTCGGCCGCCCCGTGCGTCGCCACTCGGTTGGGCCAGGCCTCACCCGGAATTTCCGCAGCAAATCGATCCGATCGATTGCCCACAGTTCCTTTCCGAAAGGACGTCAATCAGTCCGACTGACCATCCTCCGTGGGGACCCATGCACTCGGACACGTAAAACACCCGACTGAAGTCACCTTCAGGATTGCTATGAGATGAGCTTGACGCCCCTCCGCGGGTTAACTTGGCCCTTCCACTAGGGTCCAAGGCGCATGCCTCATACACTTGGACTCGTAGATGGCCTGCGCTGGCGTTCCCCCGGGATAAGGAGTGGCATCTCTCCGGAGAGTCAGACCACACGCCGGCGTCGTCACTCGGGTTTTTATGGCATGTCCACACTCGGACCTCAAGTCTATCTCTTCCGAGAGACATATGAATGCCACCAAGTTTTGCTCGGCGATCAACAACATCCGATCATTCGGAGAACCTTTTAGTCCTCGCCACTCGGTCGCCCCGTGCGTCGCCATTGGTTGGACACATCCTCACCACTCGGTCGTCCCGCGCGTCGTCATTGGTTGGACACATCCTCACCACTCGGCCGCCCCGCGCGTCGCCACTCGGTGAGACACATCTACATCAATCGGCCGCCCCGCGCATCGCCATCGGTTGAACACATCTTCACCACTCGGCCACTCGCACGCCGTCAGACAGCTAAGTCATTCTACATGCACTACATTCTGTTAGTTTCACGTTCCCGAGTATCTCGTAATTCACACATTACGTTCACTCGGAGGCCACGCCACCGAGTGTGCCTCTACACTCGGTTGCTTATTTTCACATACTTGCTTAGTACTGGTTATTTGACTCCCGAGCCCAATTTCCATTTTAACGCATACATCATTCACGAACACCATGTGTTCTTCATTTCGAGTTTGCATCGGTCCTCGAGGGCTACAACTCAGTCGGAACACTACACTACCTTTTATTTGAGTCCGACGCTCTAACGCATCAAGTTGGATCATTCACTTCGTCAAGTTCGATCAATTCCTTAGCTCTTCTAGACTCTTGTTGGTTCTAAACCAGCAAGCCCCTTGCACACCCACTGGGTGTCTATGGGTGTCACTTACACAAATCATTTTAGCACACATCAAATTTCCTCGAGAAATTATTACGTTGGCTTGTGCTATTTTTCATACACAAGTTACGCGACCACTCGGCGGCTTTGTGCGCCAACTTCATCGCTTCTCGGTCTCGGTCACCGTATCGATCCGAGCGCACCACAACACCGACCTTGCCACTCTGCTGATGTCAAACACATCCGGCCAACCCCTCCCTAGAGTCCTCTTCATCGTGTCAACGACATAGGCCTCATCGTCTCGTTGAGCATGAGACAGATAAGCCCCTTTTATAATTAAACTGCACAATTCACTCCTTTGCGAGTTTGCCTCTTTCGAGCATCACTCGGAAGCTTCTCCCATCTTTACCCGAGTCCGACTCGAGGAATTACAAATTATCCATTCAAAACTATATTTCTCGTATTCCAACATGTCCACTGTCGAAGCCTATAGTACGCTCAGGGGCTACGCCGCACTCGAGGGCTGCAGCTCATTCGGAATGACACTCTCCTGAGTGGTCGAGTACTTTATCACCAATCAGATCCTTCACTTCAACAAGTGCATTCGATCCGCCACTTTGACAAGTTACATAATCACTCAGACACTCTGCACACCATCTTCGTTCCTACTCAGACTCAGTTGTCGCGCCGGTCTTGTTGCGTCGCAACCACACAACACCGACCTCGTCACTACATTAGCTTCGAAAGCATCTGGCTAACTCCTTCGAGGACCATTTTTGCCACTTGGCTGGACACGTAGTCCTTCACTCGGCCAACCCATGTGTCGCCACTCGGCTGGACACGTAGTCCTTCACTCGGCCACCTCGCACGTCATCACTCGGCCACCCCGCGCGTCGCCACTCGGGTGTGCACGTCTTCACCACTCGGTCGTCCCGCGCGTCGCCACTCGGGTGTGCACGTCTTCACCACTGGGCCGCCCCGCGCGTCGCCACTCGGCTGTGCACGTCTACACCACTCGGTCGCCCCGCGCGTCGCCACTCGGGTGTGCACGTCTTCACCACTCGGCCGCCCCGCGCGTCGCCACTCGGGTGTGCACGTCTTCACCACTCGGCCGCCCTGCGCGTCGCCACTCGGCTGTGCACGTCTTCACCACTCGGCCGGCCCGCGCGTCGCCACTCGGCTGTGCACGTCTTCACCACTCGGCTGCCCCGCGCGTCGCCACTTGGTTGTGCACGTCTTCACCACTCGGCGGCCCCGCGCGTCGCCACTCAGTTGTGCACGTCTTCACCACTCGGCCGCCCCGCGCGTCGCCACTCGGTTGTGCACGTCTTCACCACTCGGCCGCCACGCGCGTCGCCACTCGGTTGTACACATCCTCGCCCCTCGACCGCCCCGCGCGTCACCATCAGTTGGACATGTCTACACCCCCAACACGGGAACAACTAAGTTACTCATATGATCAAACCTCATATCGCACTTTGTAGCGAGCTTACCTCTTTCGAGCATCACTCGGGGGCTACGCACGGCCATGGGCCATGCCGCCCTCAAGGGTTACGCCCATTTGACCAACCTGTTGATCACATCAGGAATATTTTTCTGACCATACATGCTCGGTCCGCCGAAGATCTATAAGGGTAGCACCGTCCATTCGGACGATCGCCCAAATCATTACCTGGAGTCATCTTCAGGACTGCAAAAGGGTGAAAACGACGCTCCTCTACGGATACACTTGGCCATTATTCTAGGCTCCAAGGCATCAGTTTCACAAACTCGGACTCAGAGATGGCATGTGCTGGTGTTCCCCCGGGATAATGAGTGGCCTCTCTCCGGAGAGTCAGCCCACACATTAGCCTCGCCACTCGGGTTTCATGGCACGTCCACATCGGACCACTAGTCTATCTCCTCCAGGAGACATATGAGTGCCACCAAGTTTTTCCTTGTAGTTAACATACCCCGATCAGTCGGGAAGCACGTCCACTCGGACAAATACCCCTTTCATGCAAAAGGGTGAAAACGACGCTCCTCTATGGATACACTTGGCCCTTCTTCTAGGCCCCAAGGCGTCAGTTTCACAAACTTGGACTCAGAGATGACCTGCGCTGGCGTTCCCCTGGGATAGTGAGTGGCATCTCTCCGGAGAATTAGCCCAGCGTCGGCGTCGTCACTCGGGTTTCATGGCATGTCCTCTCTCGGACCTCTAGTCAATGTCTCCCGAGAGACATATGAATGCCACCAAGTTTTGCCAGCAATCGACCCAATCCGATCAATCGGAAAATGTATAATCTAGAATCCGTGGAAGTTTTGTTCAAATCATAGTTGACTAAAGCTTGACTACAGGCGCCGAGTGCCCCCGCAGTGCTCGAGCCAGATCAAGTTTGTAACTCGTTGTACTAAACCTCAATTGATTCAGAGGTTAAACCTATGGGAGCGTCGTCAGTCGGCATGTTCCTCACCCGGCTTTCTACTCTTTCATAAAATACGCTCAATACCTAATGCTCACTGTTCGTCTCCAACCCGGTCCCAACCCGACCGTCTGGTTGGCAAGAGCAAAAGCTAATGGTCAATGTAAGAAGTACTACTGGAATGATTACTCCCTGGAGTGTCCAGCTTTTTTCTACAGTCGGCAGTTTCAAGGCCGGATTCATTCATCGTGCCGAGTGCATGAAGATTCGCTTGATTGATCCAGTTATAGGTTGAATTTATTTATCGTGCCAAGTGCACGAAGATCAGTCCAACTGACTCAGCTCCAGGCTGAGCTTATTTACCATGCCAAGCGCCTGAAGATCCATCTGATTGACTCAATTTCAGACTAAAAGATATTTTCCGTGCCGACTGCATGGAGGTTTACCAGGAGACTTAAACCCTCTGCCAGACTCATCTAGTCCGGCAGAGGCTCGGGGACTACACCCAGTGGGTGCACTCAGCGTGCCCCCATTGGAAAAGAACTTAGAAAGAAACATTTTGCTCGGTCTAGTGCATCACCAACATTCAAGTACAACAAACCCTAAAGACTCCAACTGACTACCAGCAATCAGTCGGAGTCTCGGGGGCTACACTCTATGGGTGCGCTGATCGCGCACCCATAGAACAAAATTTTGAGTAATCTGTTACTCGATGCAAGACCAGCTCCAAATCACTCAAGTACTACTCGACTTCTGAGTCGAGGAGAAACAAGCTAGACCAATACCATATCCTCAAGTACTATTCGACCTCCGAGTCGGAGAGGAACAAGTTCAATCAGTACCAGCTAAGAAGATTTTTAGTTCTCTCAGACCCCCGTCGACTGCCCGCGGTCGACGACGGTCTCGGGGACTACACCCAGTGGGTGCACTCAGCGTGCCCCCACTGGAGTAATCTCCACTCGGTACGGCCTGACCAGTCCGAGTGACGAACAACGAACAAACAAGTTCTAAGGCTCCCGTCGACTACCAAAAAAATTGCTATAAGGTGAGTTTAACTGTGACGCCCCCGACTCAATCGTGCACTAATCATACACGCAAACATGCACGATCAAGCACAGGGACTCACGGGAAGATATCACAACACAACTCTAACACAAATAAACGGAGATCCACGAATATTACAGACCAGGGATCACGAGGATCCGAATACATAAGTCAGTCATACAAATAATATCTGGGTACAAACATAGTTAGTCAAGGTTTGCCTTAAGAAGGCTAGCACAAACAATGACTCTAGATCGAAAGGCGAAGGCCTCCTGCCTAGGGCCTCCGATCCTACTCCTGGTCGGCTGGCTCGATCCAGTAGTATGTGCCGTCTGGGCCCTCCTGGTAGTAAGCTCCTGCGGTGTCATCTGGCTCCTGGGCTCCATCGTCTGAGGTAACATCAAAAGGGTTATGGAGAAAAAAGAGGTAGCAAAGCAACCGTGAGTACTCATCCGAAGTATTCAGCAAGCAAGGATCTACACTACATATGCAACATTATCAAAGAAAGGCTGTATATGTGGACTGGGCTGCAGAAATGCCAGAATAGAGAGAAGACCTAGTCCTATCGAAGACTAGCATCTTCACGAAGCCACCATCTTGCAGCAATTAGAAGAGTACAGAAAAGCATTTTATTAAGCAAGCATGTTGAGGCAAAGCCTAGAGATCCTTCCTCGACTCCCTGCGAGAAAGCGATCCCGGAGCTTCAATTAATTAAACAAGTATCCAGTTCAAGTAATAGATCGGGATACCAAACTGAGAGTCCTGTTATCGTGGACACGGCTATTCGAATAGATCACTTCCCTGCAGGGGTGCACTACTGTTACCCAACACGCTTGATCACCTCTGGCCGGACACACTTGCTGGCTAATGCCCGGCCTCGGGAGATCGACACGAAGCAGCGCCCTACCTAGGCTCAGCAGAGAGGTCAACACGCCGGACTAACCTATGCACCCAGGGGTCTTGGGCCATCGCCTCGGGCGCTCCTACGCGTTGCGAGACTGGCCGAGGAGCAGGCGCGACACTGAACTCGTTAGTGAAGTATCCAGCCCAACCCCAACAATCAGCCCGCACGGTGAACTATGACGTCTGATGAGCTTTCGGGAGAAACGTACGACGTAGAGGGCCCCATAAACCATTATCCCGCGTGGTGGTAGTGCGTATAGGGCACGACGACCCACTCAGATCAAATACCCAAATCCGTTAGGCGTATTTAATAATTCGCGGAGACGATCAGAGTTTCTGATGCTCCGCCACAACATCTCTCTCGGGTGCCCTCCTGGCAAGCCCGACTGCATAATTTCCCCGCGGGTACCCCTCAGGGTCGACCCGCCTGCGACAAGTTCAAAGTAACCGTGTGGTCATAACATCAAGGGGAAACCCCGAGGAATCACCCTCGGTGGATTCCACTCGATGAAATCATCAAGGTGAACGTAGGAGGAATCACCCTCGAGGTTCACACTTAAGGGGTTGCACGACAGAGTTGTATCGGGAGTGGTTAAGGAGGAATCACCCTCGATGACCACGACCGACCAACTATACTATAGAGTTATCATCAGGAGTGCGTTACGAGGTATCACCCTCCGCACTCGATAGTAACTATGCAGAGTCGTATAACAAAGGGGGTGAAGTGAGGTGTCGGTCTCTGGTCGTCGATCACGTTGATCGAGTCGTCGATGATGAAGCAGAGGCAACAAGGACAAGGTGGGGGGTCACTGATGGATCACTAACCAACCTATACTAAGCAGTTTGAAATAGGCAGGTAAGGTAGCAATAAGCAGGTTACAAAAGTAGGCTATGCATCAGAATAGGAGCAATCATTTACAGTAGCAAAATCTAATGCAAGCATGAGAGAATAGAATGGGCGATATCAGAATGCTCAGGGGGGGGGGGGGGGGGCTTGCCTGGAAGCTCTGCTGAGAGGGGCTGGTCGTCAGAAGGCTGCTCGTTCGGAGCGTAGTCGTACTCTGCGGCGTCGGCGTCGGTCTCGGCGTCTATCGAGAGAGAAGGAGGGGGAAAGAAACAATAAATTCATGGCAAAAATGCAAACAATATGCGTGACATGCCTAAATGATATTCAGAGGTGTTCTACTGCCTAACTAGATGATTTAGTTAATTTAGGAATTTATTTGGATTTATTTTATTAAGGTTGAGCACTATTCATTTATCGAAATCAGTCAAAAAGTTTCATGTTCAGGTAGTTAGGGGCATCTGACAGCAATACGAAGGGCGTATTCAGATTCGTCTCATCGTTCTGAGCAACTTTCATGTATAAAGTTTTTTGATCGGAGCTACGATTTATTTTATATGAATTTCTAAAGTTTTAATCATTTTCTGAATTTATTTAATTATTTTAAATCAACATTATCCATAATAGTATGGGATGATGTCAGCATGACGTATGTGTGATGTCAGCAGTTAACAGTGCGGTTGACTGGTCAAACCTGACAGTGGGTCCCACTGGTCAGTGACTGCACTAACTAAACAGGGTTTAATTAACCTAATTAACTGGTGGGCCCGCACTGTCAGTGATAGATTAGTGTTTTAATTAATTAATTAACCATTTTTATTTATTTATAAAAACCATTTTAACAGGCGGGACCCACATGTCAGTGACACGTGGCCAGCCCAGTCAGCACAGTTGACTTGGTCAACTGGTCAACAGGGGGCCCCGGGCCCATCAGTCAGTGGCCCGGGCGGTGGGGGCCATGACGCCACGTCGGACCGGCCGCCGGAGAGCGCTCCGGCGAGCCCGAGCACGGCGGCAAACTCCGGCGAGCTCGGAAATCTCCTGTGGTGCACGGTTTGGTGCGCGGCTTGGTGTTCTGGAACGACCTCTCCAACGCGCGTCCGATGGTGGGGTTGGCTGGCCGCGGGGTGGCCGGAATGGTCGCCAGCGACGACGTCGGGTGGCGACGGCTCGGGTGCGCTACGGGAACCGCGCTACGGCGTGTTAACGGACGAGGCGAAGCGCTGGGGAGGCTATACACGATGCGGCGAGCAAGTTGGGCAGCAGCGCGCGACCATTTGGTCGCCGGAATGACGCCAGCGTCGTGCTCTGCGGTGGCGCGTTGGGCAGGAAGGGGGCGGCGCCTACAGCTAGCGAACGGCGATGAGAGAGAGAGAGAGGAGGAAGCGGAGGCTCACAATGAGCCTGCAGATGTGCAACGGTGGGCTCGGGGAAGGGCGACGGCGGCGAATCGACGACAGCGATGCAGGTGGCCGAAGGTGGAAGACGACGACATTCCTGGCGATGGAGGGGTCCTCGGCTTCGGCTCATTGGCATAGGCGACGTAGCGGAGCTCGGCGGTGATGCTGGACTCGGCGGAGCGGCGAGGCGGAGGTGGTGGCTATGCGGGCAACGGAGCAACGGCGAAGGCCGCGTCGGCCATGGCGGAGAGCGAGCGAGGGAGGGGGAAAGTGAGGCGAGGGAGACACCAGGGGGTCGCGGGAGATGCTCTTATCCTCCACGCGGGCGCGGGAGCGCGCTGTCGAGCAGGGAGAGAGGGGGGCCAGCTCGAGCGAGGCGCGCGCGCCAGGGGCTCGACAGCGAGCGGGGGTGAGCAGTGCAGGAGGTGGGAGGAGGTGCGGGGTGGGCTGGGCCGGCGCTGTAGCACTTAGGCCCAGCCGCAGTGGGCCTTTTTCTTTTCCTTCTTTTCTTTTCTGTTTTCTTTTGTTTTTCTGTTTTGCAAAATGTGTGGGCCCATTTATAGTTTTGTAAAATATGTGAACTAGCCACAATACTTACAGTGCCTTAATACCTATCACCAAAAACTAGTTTGGGTAAAATATAATTTCATTTTTAACTTAGATTAAATAAAAGGTTATTAAATGTTGATGTTAGCCACTGTTTGAGGTTGGTAGGGTCACTTAACCAATCCCATTGATGTTGGTTACAATTTTATAATTGCCTCTGAATTATTTGCTATTTAATGAACATTTTAGTTTCCAATTTGGAACAACTTTTATTTTCACTTTAAATTAATTTGAAGTTTGAATTAGGAGTTTGAAATGCAATATGATGCAAATGATGACTAGGCACTGTTAAACTTGCTGACATGGCATTAACTAAGGGTGATCACTGTGGTTAATTACATGGGGTGTTACAATTCTCCTCCTCTAACAAGAATTCTCGTCCCGAGAATTAAGAAGAAGACTGAAAGAAAGCGGGGTATTCTTCGCGAAGATGATCCTCGCGTTCCCAAGTGGCTTCATCTTCAGAATGATTTGACCACTGAACTTTCAGGAATTTGATTGACTTCTGACGAGTTCGACGTTCGGCTTGATCAAGAATACGGACGGGATATTCTGGATACGACAGATCTTCCCACAATTCAAGTATTTCATGATCCACAACTCGAATAGGATCCTTGAAGCAGCGACGAAGTTGGGATACATGAAAAACATCATGCACTTGAGAAAGGTTTGGCGGCAATTGCAACTGATATGCCACTTCTCCTCGACGGGCAAGAATACGGAACAGGCCAATGTAGCGAGGAGCTAACTTGCCTTTGATTCCGAACCGATGAGTGCCTTTCAACGGAGTGACACAAAGGTAAGCTTGCTCGCCAGGCTGATAGACCATTACCTTGTGCTTTCGGTCATAGTTGCTCTTCTAACGAGACTGGGCAGTTTTCAGATGTTCCCGGAAAATGCGGACTTTTTCTTCAGCCTGTTGGATAATGTCCGGTCCAATGAGTGAGTGTTCCCCAGTTTCCGACCAATTCAGAGGGGTTCGACACTTACGTCCGTAAAGAACTTCAAACGGTGCCATCTTCAGACTAGCTTGGTAGCTATTGTTGTAAGAGAATTCGGCATACGGGAGAGATTCCTCCCACTTCTTACCGAAGGAGATGACACAAGCTCGGAGCATATCTTCGAGCACTTGATTAACTCGCTCGACTTGACCCTGTGACTGAGGGTGAAAAGCGGTGCTGAAGGACAGATGAGTTCCCATAGCTTCTTGGAAACTTTCCCAGAATCTGGAGGTAAAGAGGCTGCCATGATCCGAACTGATCTCTAATGGAACACCGTGGAGTTACACAATTCGGGAAACATACAAGTCTGCTAACTGACTAGCAGTGATTGTCTCCTTGACTGGCAGAAAGTGAGCAACCTTTGAGAATCGGTCAATGACGACAAAGATAGCATCATGACACTTCTGAGATCTAGGAAAACCAGTAATGAAATCCATTTGGACCTAGTCCCATTTCCATTCAGGAATATCAAGGGGTTGCAGATTTCCATCAGGTCTTTGATGTTCTGCTTTAATGCGGCGGCAAACGTCACACTCAGAAACATAACGAGCAATGTCTCGCTTCATATTAGGCCACCAGTATCTCTGACAAATGTCACGGTACATCTTTGTGCTACCAGGATGAATTAACAGAGGAGTGTCGTGAGCTTCTTTCATAACGTGCTCTCTCTCATCCTTGAATTTGGGTACGAAGAGACGGCGTTGGAAGAATAGGACCCCATCATTATCAAGATGGAATTTCGACGGCTTTCCTTTTTCGAGGTATCGCTTAATCCTTTCTACTTCAGAGTCATACCCTTGCATAATCTTAATGCTGTGCTCAAGATCCGGTTCAACAACCAAGGTATTGAGATAACCCTGTGGAACAATATGGAGGTTCAATTTGTGAAGCTCTTCATAAAGAACAGGTTGTGCTTCCTGAACCATAAGATTGTTGCCATAAGCCTTGCGACTCAAAGCATCGGCCATTATGTTAGCCTTGCCAGGGGTGTATGAGATATTCATATCATAATCAGCAATTGTCTTGAGCCATCTTTGTTGGCGAAGGTTCAGATCTGGTTGAATATATAGATACTTCAAACTTTGATGATCCGTGTATATCTCGCAACGGTTACCGAGAAGGTAATGTCGCCATAGCTTCAGAGCATAAATAACCGCAGAAAGTTCGAGATCATGCACTGGATAATTTTCTTCGTGAGGACGCAATTGTCGAGAGCCATAAGCAATCACTTTGCGCTCTTGCATTAGGACACAGCCTAATCCTTGACGAGATGCATCACAGTATATCACAAAATCCTTTTGGGAATCCGGGGGTGCTAGCACTGGGGCAGATGTCAACTTATCTTTTAGCGTCTGAAAGCTTTCTTGACATTTTTCTGTCCACTCAAATTTAACACCTTTGTGGAGCAGATTCGTCAATGGCTTTGCAATCTTTGAGAAGTTCTCGAAAAATCAACGGCAATAACTAGCGAGTCCGAGAAAACTCCTGACTTGCTTAACATTCTTCGGGGGAGTCCAGTCAAGAATAGCCTGTACTCGCTCGGGGTTAACAGCAATGCCATCCTTGGAAATCACATGACCAAGGTAGGTCACTTCAGATAACCAGAATTCACACTTAGAGTACTTGGCGTAAAGCTGGTGTTCTCGAAGCTTCTCCAATACAAGCCAAACATGTTCAGCGTGTTCCTCTTCATTCTTGGAATATATAAGGATATCATCCAAATAAACCATGACGAATTTGTCGAGGTAATCCATGAAGATATAGTTCATCAACCGGGAGATCGTAGCTGGAGCATTTGTTAAGCCAAATGAGATGCAGTGTACTCATAAGAGCCATATCGAGTAACAAAGGCAGTCTTTGGAATATCCTCTTCGCGAACACATATCTGATGATAACCCAACCTCAAGTCAAGTTTAGAAAACACCGATGATCCAGCAAGTTGATCATACAAATCATTGATCCGAGGCAGTGGGTATTTATTCTGGATTGTGGCTTGGTTAATGGGCCGGTAATCCTGAACCAATCGGTTAGTTCCATCCTTCTTCTTAACAAAGAGTGAAGGTGCTCCCCAAGAAGAGGAACTAGGGCGGATGAAACCCTTCTTAAGTGACTTGTCGATTTCTTCCTTAAGCTCGAGAAGGTGGTGCGGAGGCATCTTATAAGGACGCTTCACAATAGGGGTAGTGCCCGGCTTCAAGTCAATGACAAACTCGACAGCTCTAACTGGGGGTATTCCCGGAAGTTCTTCCGGAAAGACGTCGGGAAAATCTTGAACAACAGGAACGTTCTCGATTCCCTCCAGAGGTGAGGCATTGAAAACATTCAGAGCATATATCTGACCTTCAGCATTCCGAGTAATTCGGGCGGTGTAGTTCACTATCTCATCGGAGGGGTGAAGAAGTTGTACAACTTTTGTGGCACAATTGATCGAAGCAATGTGAGCTTTCAACCAATCCATTCCGAGGATGAGGTCTATGGTGGAAGATTTCAAGACGATGGGTGAGGCAAGGAATTCCAATCCTTGAATTTCGACGGTAACGTTAGGTGCCATCACGTCAGCATGACAATGACCTCCGGGAGTTTTAACGACTAACGGAGTATGCATCTTCTCATAATGAATGCCATGCATGAATGCAAATTTTCCAGAGATGAATGAATGTCATGCTCCTGAATCAAATAAAACAGAAGCAGGTACTGAGTTAACGAGAAGGGTACCCATCACGGTAGCAGGCTGATCCTGGACTTCTTCAATATCAATATTGTAAGCATGTCCACGACCATGAGCAGCAGACCCAGTATTATAGTCACGGGCCTGATTGTTGCCACGACCATTGCCACGGCCAGTACGAGGGAAAGCCAATTGATTCTGAGTCTGGCGGCAGTCCTTAGCAAGGTGACCTGGTTTGCGACACTTGAAGCACAGACCATCTTCAGGACGAAGAGGAGCATTGGGTGGAACAGCTTGAGCTCTTGGCTGCCTCGGTGGTGGAGGAGGCAGACATGGTGTAGCATAGTTGTTCCTTGGCGCAGGGGCAGCTGGACGGAACACGTTGTTGGGAATCCAGACTCGACGCTTTTGTGCTGAGCCCGAAGATGAGCCAACATCACGATAGCGCTTCTGTGACTCCTTGTGCTTCATCTGAGCGGTCTCAACCAGAATAGCCTTGTTCACAAGAGTAGCAAAGTCGGTGAAGTCTTGAGCAGCAAGTGCAAGCTCGATGTCTGGGTGGAGTCCATTATGAAACTTCTCTTGTCTATGGGCATCCGTGGCGATGTCTTCTTCTGCATAGCGGGACAGGTCAAGGAATTCCCGCTGATAGGCTTCGACAGTCTTGTTGCCCTGAGTGAGGTTGCGGAACTGGGTTTTCATCCGGTCCATGATTCCCTGAGGAATATATCGGGCATGAAAAGCAGCTTGGAACTCAAGCCAAGTAACGGCTGTTCCAGCAGGCAGCGTACGCTTGTGTGTGTCCCACCATTGAGTAGCGGGACCCTTTAAGAAAAAGGACGCGAAGGTGACAAAGTTGACAAGGGAGACATTTGCAGACTCCATCTCGTGAGTGATGTCGCGAATCCAGTCATCAGCATCTAGTGGCTTATCAGAATTGCGGAACTAAGTGGGTTAAGACGCACAAATTCCGACAGAGTTATTGCAGCAGGGTTCTGGTTGTTCTGATGCGGAAACTGAGCCATAATCCCAGTCATGAACTGACGGTTGAGCTCGAATCATTGCATCATAGATGCCATATAATCTGGCGGTGGTGGGTGTTCAGGGGCACGACCACGACCACCTGGTCTAACCATCCTGCTGAGTTTCAACAGGGGTAGTTTAGTAAAAGTAATTGCAAGTGTATAGCGACAAGCATGATGTAACACGACAATAATTAAATAGGGTAATAGATACTTAACAGTAGTCAATTAAGACATACAGATCCATACACAGAGTCGGGTTCATGCGGACAGCATAACGGCGCAAATTCAAAAGCTAAACATGCTAGGCAGCGCGCAGGCACGCGGTAAGGAAGTACACAATGAGACATAGCAAAGGCTACATCAACGTCGGGGAAAACCACTAAAACGGGGTAACTGCAAGTGCGGACGATGAATGGCCGTCGCAGGAAAATCCTGCTCTCCATGTGCACTCTGATGCAGAATCCGGTCTCGAGCTAGAAGAAGAGGTCCACATGCAGGTGTGTGACCTCCAACAGCAGGCCAATCAATACCAGTATACATCTGAGTCCTGCGCGGGTAAAGGATGTACTCCGGATGTATCCCTGCATGAACAGCTGGTAGCAACTGCATCATAGCATCGTAGAGGCGTGCTCGAGTGGCAAACAACTCGATGGCAAGCGCCCGGACAGTGCGATCAAGAGCCTGAGTGCACTGAATTAGAACCTGCGGGTCGTAACGACGACGCTCGTACGGGGCACAGATAGCTGTGTAGTACCCAGTAGCATCTCCAGTAGGGGCATACGGAATGTATCGAAACTCAGAGGCATCCAAGCTAACGCTGAACTCTCCTCGGAGACGTGCGACAGCAGAGTAGGCGGCATCATGGACTGCCATCTCAATCGTCATGCCGATACCGTGAAAAAGGTGCAGCTCAGTGTCTGAGTCATCTTGTTGATGATAGATACGAACATCGGCATGGTACTGCTCCTGGTTGAACTCGCGGTAATCCTCGTAGACCATGTACTCGGGGTACCAGCGGTAGCCTAGTCTGGTCAGGAGGGCGATCAGGACAGCTGGAAAACCAGGGGCATCACGAGCCCAAGTGTGAAGCACAAGCTGCGTCGCAGGGCGTGGTGGAAACAAACGATCCATCTGAAATAGAGGAAATTCAGGTTTGTTGATACGTCTCCAACGTATCTATAATTTTTGATTGTTCCATGCTATTATATTATCTGTTTTGGATGTTTTATATGCATTAATATGCTATTTTATATTATTTTTGGGACTAACCTATTAACCTAGAGCCCAGTGCTAGTTTCTGTTTTTTCCTTGTTTTTGAGTTTCGCAGAAAAGGAATACCAAATGGAGTCCAAACGGAATAAAACTTTCGCAATGATCTTTCTTGGACCAAAAGGAAACCAGGAGACTTGGACATGAAGTTGGAGGAGCCACGAGGCGGCCACAAGGATGGAGGGCGCGCCCAGGGGGGTAGGGCGCGCCCCCCACCCTTGTGGGCCCCTCGTGCACCTCCTGACCTAATTCTTTCGCCTATATATACTCTTATATGCCCAAACCACCAGAGGCATCCACGAAAATACTTTTCCACCGCCGCAACCTTCTGTACCCATGAGATCCCATCTAGGGGCCTTTTTCGACGTCCTACCGGAGGGGGATTCGATCACGGAGGGCTTCTACATCAACACCATTGCCCTTCCGATGAAGCGTGAGTAGTTTACCTCAGACCTACGGGTCCATAGCTAGTAGCTAGATGGCTTCTTCTCTCTCTTTGATTCTCAATACCATGTTCTCCTCGATGTTCTTGGAGATCTATTCGATGTAATACTTTTTTGCGGTGTGTTTGCCGAGATCCGATGAATTGTGGATTTATGATCAGCTTATCTATGAATATTATTTGAATCTTCTCTGAATTCTTTTATGCATGATTTGATATCTTTGTAATTCTCTTCGAACTATCGGTTTGGTTTGGCCAACTAGATTGGTTTTTCTTGCAATGGGAGAAGTGCTTAGCTTTGGGTTCAATCTTGTGGTGTCCTTTCCCAGTGACAGTAGGGGCAGGAAGGCACGTATTTTATTGTTGCCATCGAGGATAAAAAGATGGGGTTTTCATCATATTGCTTGAGTTAATTCCTCTACATCATGTCATCTTACTTAATGCGTTACTCCGTTCTTTATGAACTTAATACTCTAGATGCATGCTGGATAGCGGTCGATGTGTGGAGTAATAGTAGTAGATGCAGAATCGTTTCGATCTACTTGACACGGACGTGATGCCTATATTCATGATCATTGCCTTAGATATCGTCATAACTTTGCGCTTTTCTATCAATTGCTCGGCAGTAGTTTGTTCACCCACCATAATATTTTCTATCTTGAGAGAAGCCTCTAGTGAAACCTATGGCCCCCGGGTCTATTTTCCATCATATTACTTTCCGATCTACTATTTTGCAATCTTTTATTTTCAGATCTATAAACCAAAAATACCAAAAATATTTACTTTATCTTTTGTTTAGTTTTACCTATCTCTATCAGATCTCACTTTTGCAAATAACCGTGAAGGGATTGACAACCCCTTTATCGCGTTGGGTGCAAGTTGTTTGATTGTTTGTGCAGGTATTCGGTGATTTGTGCGTTGTCTCCTACTGGATTGATACCTTGGTTCTCAAACTGAGGGAAATACTTATCTCTACTTTGCTGCATCACCCTTTCCTCTTCAAGGGAAAAACCAACACAAGCTCAAGAAGTAGCATTTGTCAGATGACAATGAGAAGTATAATTCAACTCGGAAAGAATGGTTAAACAAACCAATGGAAAGGAAAATGATTATCAGACTAATCAGATCAATGGTAAGGAATTAAGCATAGATGTCCAGCTCTCCGGGTAGACAAGATTTACGAGATCCTTAGTGTCGGTGTTAGTAAAATCATTAACCCGAATAGAAGAGAGATCAGAGTCCTAGAGTATAGACGAGGAATAAAAGATCCTATTACCACCTAGTTGGCGACGTGGGCCCGTAAGCCACACAACCAAGTTAGTAAATTAGTTTTTCGATGTCTAGACTCAACTTCGACCAAGGAATTGGAAGGGGGATTCCTACAGGCAGTGGGCTCTAATACCAACTTGTGATGCCCCCGACTCAATCGTGCACTAATCATACACGCAAACATGCACGATCAAGCACAGGGACTCACGGGAAGATATCACAACACAACTCTAACACAAATAAATGGAGATCCACGAATATTACAGACCAAGGATCACGAGGATCCGAATACATAAGTCAGCCATACAAATAATATCTGGGTACAGACATAGTTAGTCAAGGTTTGCCTTAAGAAGGCTAGTACAAACAACGACTCTAGATCGAAAGGCGAAGGCCTCCTGCCTAGGGCCTCCGATCCTACTCCTGGTCGGCTGGCTCGATCCAGTAGTATGTGCCGTCTGGGCCCTCCTGGTAGTAAGCTCCTGCGGTGTCATTTGGCTCCTGAGCTCCATCGTCTGAGGTAACATCAAAAGTTGTATGGGGGAAAAAGAGGTAGCAAAGCAACCGTGAGTACTCATCTGAAGTACTTAGCAAGCAAGGATCTACACTACATATGCAAAATTATCAAAGAAAGGCTGTATATGTGGACTGGGCTGCAGAAATGCCAGAATAGAGAGAAGACCTAGTCCTATCGAAGACTAGCATCTTCACGAAGCTACCATCTTGCAGCAATTAGAAGAATACAGAAAAGCATTTTATTAAGCAAGCATGTTGAGGCAAAGCCTAGAGATCCTTCCTCGACTCCCTGCGAGAAAGCGATCCCGGAGCTTCAATTAATTAAACAAGTATCTAGTTCAAGTAATAGATCGGGATACCAAACTGAGCGTCCTGTTACCGTGGACATGGCTATTCGAATAGATCACTTCCCTACAGGGGTGCACAACTGTTATCCAACACGCTCGATCACCTCTGGCCGGACACACTTGCTGGCTAATGCCCGGCCTCGGGAGGTCGACACGAAGCAGCGCCCTACCTAGGCTCAGCAGAGAGGTCAACACGCCGGACTAACCTATGCACCCAGGGGTCTTGGGCCATCGCCCCGGGCGCTCCTGCGCGTTGCGCGACTGGCCGGGGAGCAGGCGCGACACTGAACTCGTTAGTGAAGTATCCAGCCCAACCCCAACAATCAGCCCGCACGGTGAACTATGACATCTGATGAGCTTTCAGGAGAAACGTACGACGTAGAGGGCCCCATAAACCATTATCCCGCGTGGTGGTAGTGCGTATAGGGCACGACGACCCACTCAGATCAAATACCCAAATCCATTAGGCGTATTTAATAATTCGTGGAGACTATCAGAGTTTCTGATGCTCTGCCACAATATCTCTCTCGGGTGCCCTCCTGGCAAGCCCGACTGCATAATTTCCCCGCGGGTACCCCTCAGGGTCGACCCGTCTGCGACAAAGTTCAAAGTAACCGTGTGGTTATAACATCAAGGGGGAAACCCCGAGGAATCACCCTCGGTGGATTCCACTCGATGAAATCATCAAGGTGAACGTAGGAGGAATCACCCTCGAGGTTCACACTTGAGGGGTTGCACGACAGAGTCGTATCGGGAGTGGTTAAGGAGGAATCACCCTCGATGACCATGACCGAACAGCTATACTATAGAGTTATCATCAGGAGTGCGTTACGAGGTATCACCCTACGCACTCGATAGTAACTATGCAGAGTCATACAACAAAGGGGGTGAAGTGAGGTGTCGGTCTCTGGTCGTCGATCACGTTGATCGAGTCGTCGATGATGAAGCAGAGGCAACAAGGACAAGGTGGGGGGGTCACTGATGGATCACTAACCAACCTATACTAAGCAATTTGAAATAGGCAGGTAAGGTAGCAATAAGCAGGTTACAAAAGTAGGCTATACATCAGAATAGGAGCAATCATTTACAGTAGCAAAATCTAATGCAAGCATGAGAGAATAGAATGGGCAATATCGGAATGCTCAAGGGGGGGGGGGGCTTGCCTGGAAGCTCTGCTGAGAGGGGCTGGTCATCAGAAGGCTGCTCGTCCGGAGCGTAGTCGTACTCTGCGGTGTCGGCGTCGGTCTCGGCGTCTATCGAGAGAGAAGGAGGGGGAAAGAAACCATAAATTCACGGCAAAAATGCAAACAATATGCGTGACATGCCTAAATGATATTCAGAGGTGTTCTAGTGCCTAACTAGATGATTTAGTTAATTTAGGAATTTATTTGGATTTATTTTATTAAGGTTGAGCACTATTCATTTATCGAAATCAGTCAAAAAGTTTCATGTTCAGGTAGTTAGGGGCATCTGACAACAATACGAAGGGCGTATTCAGATTCGTCTCATCGTTCTGAGCAACTTTCATGTATAAAGTTTTTTGATCGGAGCTACGGTTTATTTTATATGAATTTCTAGAGTATTAATCATTTTCTGAATTTATTTAATTATTTTAAATCAACATTATCTAGAATAGTATGGGATGACATCAACATGATGTATGTGTGACGTCAGCAGTCAACGGTGCGGTTGACTGGTCAAACCTGACAGTGGGTGTCGGTGTCAAAACCGGCCGATCCCGGGTAGGGGGTCCCGAACTATGCGTTTGAGGATCGAAGGTAACAGGAGACAGGGGACACGATGTTTACCCAGGTTCGGGCCCTCTTAATGGAGGTAAAACCCTACGTCCTGCTTGATTGTATTTGATGAGTATAGGGGTTACAAGAGTTGATCTACCACGAGATCGTAATGGCTAAACCCTAGATGTCTAGCCTACAGGAATTGTGATTGTCTCTACGGACCAACCCCTCCAGTTTATATAGACACCGGAGGGGGCTGGGGTTGTACCAAGTCATTTACAGAGAGAGGAAGCTTTACGATTAGCCACCGAGCTTGTTATCCACGCCAAGGAGAGTCCCATCCGGACACGGGGGAAAGCCTTCCATCTTGTATCTTCACGGCCCATCAGTCCGGCCCATGTCACATAGCCCGGATGCTCGAGGATCCCCTTATCCAGGACTCCCTCAGTAGCCCCCGAACTCGCCTTCAATGACGATGTAGTATCCGGCTTCATGTCTTCGGCTTTGCAAGGCGGGTTCTCCATTATGCTTCGGATTGACGATAGTTCGGCTCCATATCTTGAATGTTATATTGATTCTTCGCTGCCGTCGCCTCGGCTTCCACGTGTTGAACGAATACGAACGGTCCAAATATCTTTTACAAATAACCCCTTGACCATGCGGGGATGGAGTCTATTTGAGAAGATTAGATCTCAGATGCCATCCCACACCACACAGAAATCCTCCGAACCTGCCATAGGAAATCGCCCAAACATGGCCGGTGCTCCTAGCTCTTCCTCATGCCCCCACGGCCTTCAAAAAGGTGACTGGGAAAGCTTCTCCATATCCCACGCCCATCTGAATGAACTTCAGGCGCAGGGATATCTACCTCCCGCGGATCTAGTCTCCGTTCGGGCTGGATTAACATCCTACAACGGTGAAGCCCTTGCGGAGAATTTCCCCAGTCCTTCTAAAGAGGAGCGGGTGTGCTTCGTTTCCTTCCTTCTGAGAGGCGTAGGATTCCATATCAACCCTTTCCTCAGAGGCCTTCTGGAGTATTATGGTCTCCAACTGCACAATCTGACGCTAGGCTCCATCCTGCATATCGCTGGCTTCGTTGCCCTTTGCGAGCTGTTCCTGGGCTGTGAGGCTCATTTCGAGCTATGGCGAAAAAATTTCTGCCTCGTCCCTCGCTCCCAAAAGGGATCTATATTCGAGGTGGGCAGCGCCGAAGTATGGCGCATAGCCGGAACAGGATACCTGTCCGGCACTCCGAAAAAGGCATCCGAAGAGTGGCCCTCGGAGTGGTTTTATATTGAAGACGTTATTCTTTCGGACCCGATCCGGCGAGGCCTTCCCGAATTCTCCAGTGCTCCTTTAAAGAAGCGTGCTAGCTGGCGTCCCCGAAGCCTCGAGGAAGAAGACAGCGCGGAGGTCGCGGGTCTAGCAAACAAGATCAGAGTGCTTGCAAACTCCGGGCTGTCCATAATTGAGGTCATGGCGATTCCCATAACGCGATGCGTCCAACCGCTCCAATCCAGAGATTTTCCCATGTGGCATTACAACGGGGAGGACGATACCTCCCGTTGCCTACGCAAGGGTCCGGACAATTTTGCCGCCCTGGCCGCCATCTTAGCCGACCTATACAAAGGGGAGAAGGAAGACTTCGCTCGTTTAACATGTCGGGAAGGCTTTTCCATGTACAACCCCATCCCCTGGGTGAGTTTTTCCATTATCGGCTTTACTCAATATTTCCCCAGAGTTTATGTTAGTCGAATTTAATCCGGCTGTTTTTGACAGAAATGGAGAAAGATCGTCAAGGGGATCCACAGCCCCGCTCCGCAGCCAGAGGACCATATTCGGGATTTAGATCCCGGATATGAAGAAGATCCGGATATATATATAGAGCTTAAGGACGGAGTTTTTTATCAGGCGAGCTATGACGGCACGGAAGTGGCTATTATAGCCGATTACCCCGGCCTTCTTCCCTTCTCCCATGTAAGTATTCAGGAGACATCTCCTCAAAAAAGAGTTTTCCCCCTTGCGCCTCACCCTCCGCACTGTATTGTGCTTCCAAGGGGCGGCGCTCGTCTCATCGAACTGCGGCAAAGGCGTCCCCTAAGAAGACGACGCCTGCGCAGGGCAAACCTTTGAAGAGAAAGGACAACGATGATGCTGCCGGGCCTTCTCCTTCGTCAAAGAGGTATAATAATTTTGCAATATGCTCTCAGTGGATAGACCAGACTGTAACGCTGCTTGCCATACCACATTATAGGAGGAGCATACGTCGGACTGTATCCGCAGACCTAGCCAACCATGCGCAGGCTAATCCGGCCCCGGGCCCCTCCGCAAGGACTGGGGTTGAAACGGGTGCTATGCCGGATTGTCATCTCCCAGAGGATTCGGATGACGTATCCGTCACCAACTCCGAAGTGGAGAGCGCAATGAATCATCGGCGGCGGAGAACGGCTATGCGCGACCCGAATTTTACCGAAGAGGCATTCAACGCCTTCAGCTCAGCGGATGCATACATCCGAGCTGCTCGGGATGGGCTTGCTAGGATATGCGGGTAAGAACTCTTGAGCAGATTTAATAATATTATGCCACTAGCCCCCGAGTCTTGAAGCAGTTGGCCCAACTGATTTAAGAATCATCACGCCATCAGGTACTCACGGAAAAAAATAACACATTATCCAAGGAGCTAGAAGAATGCCGAACTAAGCTAACTGTTGCCACTGCCGAACTGGAAAATTTGAAGAAATCCAAGAAGGCACCTGACGGTAGGTACAACAGTAGCCCGGAAATATGACTCCATGCCTATGATGATTTTATTTGAATATGCATCGTTTTGTTGGCAGGGTCGACAGATCAGCTCGAGGAGAGGCTAAGGGCTGCTCAAGCAGACAAACAACATGCCGAAGGGCAAGAAGCTGCTGGTCAACGTGTATTAACACGGACCATTAATGAGAAAATCAAACTACAGGATGCAAACATCAAGCAAGTCGAGGAGTTGAAGGACGTAAGAGCCCAATTATCGGATGCTTTGAAGGAGAACAGAAAGCTGAAAGGCGGCATATTCAATATGCTTTTTATCCTGACTTTCATACGGTCCCCTGATGAAAAGTTTTACAAGTGTGTTTCTGTAGGTGTGCTGACTGGGTGGCCCGAGGAAGAAGTGTCCAATTTTCACGGCGACCTGCTACAAGAGCTGTACAAATTGCACGAGCGAGCTCGAAAAGCAATGAGGAACATGGCTAAGGCGCTATGGCCAGCCGATTCTCCTCCAGGAAGTATGGAGGAGCTCGTGAATTTGTTCAAGGGAGCTCGGCGCCGTTTTGGACTATGGAAGGTATCAGCGTGCCGAGAAGGTGCACGAGAGGCCTGGGCCATGGTGAAAACACGATATACCGGACTTGATCCGAATCACATGGCCCGGGTCGGACCGCGGGGACCAGACGGACAAGAAATTCCAGTCAACTTGGTATATGACCAAGTAAAAACAGCCGCCAAATTTTCACAACAGGACTATAGACTAGACAGCCTGTTAGATGATTTAGAAGAAGAAGCTTTCGATTCCATGTAACAATGTACTTGTATCGCCAAGCTTATCTCTACCCGAATTGTTAAACGATTGTCATGGCAGACTTTCCGCTTCAACCTCCGAAACCCAAGGGTTGGAGTGTTTCCGAATACTATACCGACGGTAAATACCAAAGTATGTTCAGAAACCAGGCAGTCCGGTCATAATTGCTTGAACAGACAAGTTGTATTCGGGGAGTTATGTTATATTACATTTGAACGTAAGAAACATCTTCCAGAGAGAATAGTTCCGTTAGGCGTTCCTTTCCCTGGGTCAGCATGCGTATGTGTGCATGCCTGAGCTGTGATGCTAAAAAATCACATTACGCTTTATATCTTGGGGGCTTATATTGCAGCAAGGGCAGTTCGTCTTTTGTCCGCCGACCAATTATTCCCTTAAGAATGCTAGCTTTCGGCTTCACCTGTCTGAGGTACATATCCGGATGACCCGGTTGTAACAATCGCAGAGGTGCTCCCTTTATGCCCTAGCCGAACAAGCGGGAACGTAGGGCATAAGCACAGGAGCCAGGCAACCCAGCTTGGCCAAAACTTAAGTCATAGAGGTGCATATAATGGCGAAAAAGGACATATATGAGCAGACGACACATATATACGGCGAGCTTGATGCTCTAGTAATAATAAGCTTCTTATGAAAAGAAGCCCCCAGGTATTGTGGGGTATGTACATTTAAGGATGTATACCCTTCAAGTGTGCGGCTAACCCGAACACGAGCTAGAGATCGTATAAAAAGAAAACGAAAATAAAAAATTTAAAGGGAGAGAAAGGGAACGAACAAATGTATGTGTCCGGACTTAGGCGTAGAATCTTCGGAGCCTGGCTGCGTTCCATGGGTTTGGCTCTAAGCGATTGTCCGATGCATTGCGAAGGCGATAGGCTCCTCAGTGAGAACTTCATCTATAATGAAGGGACCCTCCCATTTGGGCTTGAGCTTGTCCTTTTTCTTCTCTGGTAGGTGTAAAACGAGTTCACCGACGTTATAAATCTTTGCCCGCACTTCTCTGCTTTGGTATCTTTGAGCTTGTTGTTGGTAGAATGCGCAACGGGCTTTTGCGACATTGCGCTCCTCCTCTAGGCCGTCTAAATCGTCCTGCCGATCGAGCTCGGCCTCTCTCTCCTCATACATGCGCACTCGAGGTGAGTCATGAATAATATCGCTGGGTAAGACAGCCTCTGCGCCGTACACCATGAAGAACGGTGTGTATCCGGTCGTGCGATTGGGCGTGGTCCGCAGCCCCCAGAGTACGGAGTCGAGCTCCTCGACCCAGTGTTTATCCGATTCCTTTAAGGATCGCACTAGTCTGGGTTTGATGCTGCTCATTATCAGGCCATTCGCCCGTTCAACTTGACCATTTGTTTGAGGGTGATACACGGAGGCGTAATCGAGCTTAATGCCCAGATTAGCACACCAAGTTTTCACCTCGTCGGCCATAAAGTTAGAGCCGTTGTCAGTAATAATACTGTGCAGGACACCATAACGGTGTACGACCCCGGATATAAAGTCTATCATCGGTCCGGCTTCGGCCGTTTTGACTGGTTTGGCCTCTATCCATTTAGTGAACTTGTCAACCATAACCAGCAAATATTTCTTCTTATGGCTTCCCCCTTTAAGGGGTCCGACCATGTCTAGCCCCCAGACCGCAAAAGGCCAAGTAATGGGGATTGTTCGTAGGGCAGTGGGCGGCATATGGCTTTGGTTGGCAAAAAGCTGGCATCCAATGCAGCGCTGTACGAGGTCCTGTGCATCTGCTCGGGCCGTGGGCCAAAAGAAACCTGTACGGAAGGCCTTCCCTACAAGGGCCCGAGCTGCGGCGTGATGGCCGCCAAGACCAGCGTGTATTTCGGCCAAGAGCTGCCGTCCCTCTTCTTCGGAGATACATCTTTGAAGGACTCCGGTAGTACTTTTCTTGTACAGTTCTCCTTCATGAACTTTGTAGGCTTTCGAGCGTCGAACAATACAACGGGCCTCAGTCTAATCATCAGGGAGCTCCTTCCTAATAAGGTAGGCCAGGAAAGGTTTTGTCCACGGGGCAATTACAACCATGATTTCGTGGGCCGACGGTGTTATGTCAGTGCCCGAGCCCCCGATGATATCGGAACTGTGTTCGGAATCTGGGGGAATGACCGGCTCCGGACCAGTGTTGCCGTTCTCGTCTTGCCACACCACGGATGGCTTAAAGAGTCTTTCCACAAAGGTGTTAGGCGGGACGGGGTCGCGTTTAGCGCCTAAGCGCGCAAGGATGTCCGCTACCTGATTACTCTCTCGGGCCACGTGATGAAGCTCAAGCCCCTCAAACCGAGCTGATATTTTGAGTATGGCGTTGCGGTAAGCCGCCATCTTCGGATCTTTTGCATCGAATTCTCCATTTATTTGGGATATTGCGAGGTTTGAATCTCCGCGCACCTCGAGGCGTTGTATGCCCATGGAGACGGCCATCCGGAGACCATGCAATAGAGCCTCATATTCGGCTGCATTGTTAGAGTCGGTATACAATATCTGTAACACATAACGGACTGTGTCTCCTATGGGGGATGTCAAAACAACACCAGCCCCTAGTCCGGCTAACATTTTAGAGCCGTCAAAGTGCATCACCCAGTTGGAATACGTGTTGTACTCTTTAGGGAGTTCGGCCTCTGTCCACTCGGCGATGAAGTCAGCCAACACCTGAGATTTAATGGCTCGGCGTGGTTTGTATATTATTTCAAATGGTAAGAGCTCAATGGCCCATTTTGCAATCCGGCCGGTGGCGTCTCGGTTGTTTATAATGTCATTGAGTGGTACTTCAGAAGCCACCGTGATTGAACACTCTTGAAAGTAGTGTCGCAATTTCCAGGACGCCATAAAGACCGCATATGCTATCTTTTGATAATGTGGGTATCGGGATTTGCATGGTGTAAGGACCTCCGATACGTAGTACACTGGTTTTTGGAGTGGGAATTTATGTCCCTCTTCCTCTCGCTCGACGACGAGCACCGCACTCACCACCTGGTGAGTTGCCGATATGTAGAGCAACATAGGTTCACCGACGTTTGGTGCGGCAAGGATTGGGTTGCTTGCTAACAAAGTTTTTATTTCTTCCAGTCCGGCTGTTGCCGCGTCCGTCCATGCAAAGTGGTCGATGTGTCGGAGCAGGCGATAAAGTGGCAATGCCTTTTCTCCCAATCTGGAGATAAAACGGCTCAAAGATGCCACGCACCCAGCTAGTTTTTGGACCTGCTTGAGGTCTGTTGGTGTTGCCAATTGTGACAAGGCTCGTATTTTGGCTGGGTTTGCTTCGATCCCTCTATTGGAAACAATGAACCCAAGCAGTTTTCCGGCGGGAACGCCGAAAACGCACTTTTCCGGATTGAGCCGTATGTCATATGTTCGGAGGTTGTCGAATGTCAGGCGTAAGTCTTCCACCAATGATTCAACATGCTTAGTTTTGATGACTACATCATCTACATATGCCTCAACTGTCTTGCCGATTTGCTTTTCCAGGCATGTTTGAATCATGCGTTGGTAAGTGGCGCCGGCGTTTTTGAGCCCGAAAGGCATAGTGTTGAAGAAGAAAGGCCCATACGGGGTGCTAAATGCCGTTGCGGCCTGGTTGGATTCCTTCATTTTAATTTGATGGTATCCGGAGTATGCATCGAGGAAACACAGTGAGTCGTGTCCTGCAGTTGCATCAATAATCTGGTCAATGTGAGGTAGTGGGAAGGGGTCCTTAGGGCAAGCCTTATTAAGGTCTTTGAAATCGACACATAGGCGCCAGGATTTATCCTTCTTCGGCACCATGACCAGGTTTGCTAGCCAGTCCGGATGTTTGATCTCTCTGATAAACCCGGCTTCGAGTAACTTGGCTAGCTCCTCCCCCATAGCTTGTCGTTTGGGTTCGGAAAATCGCCGTAGCGTTTGCTTGACTGGTTTATGTCCCTTTAGTATATTGAGACTATGTTCGGCCAGTCTGCGTGGGATTCCTGGCATATCTGAAGGGTGCCAGGCGAAGATGTCCCAATTCTCGCGCAGGAACACGCGTAATGCGGTATCGACCGTCGGATCCAGCTGTGCCCCAATGGAAGCTGTCTTTTTGGGGTCCGTCGGGTGAACTTGAAATTTGACTATTTCGTCTGCTGGTTTGAAAGAAGTGGATTTTGGCCTTTTGTCGAGAATTACGTCGTCTCGATCCACTGTGGAGCACAGAGCGGTGAGCTCTTCGGCCGCCAGGGCCTCGGATAGTGCCTCAAGGGCCAGGGATGTGGTTTTGTTTTCGGCGCGGAGTGCTATGTCCGGATCACTGGCGATAGTGATAACTCCGTTGGGCCCGGGCATTTTGAGCTTCATGTACCCGTAATGAGGTATAGCTTGAAAGCGTGTGAATGCATCTCACCCCAACAGGGCGTGATATCTGCTGTTGAAAGGTGCCACCTGGAAGATTAACTCTTCGGACCTGTAGTTCTCCGGCGTGCCGAATACTACGTCAAGTTTTATTTTTCCCGAACATCGCGCCTCTCGGCTGGGGATAATGCCTCGAAAGGTTGTACTGCTCTGCTCAATGCGGCTCTTGTCTATTTGCATTTTGTCGAGCATGTCCTCGTAGATGAGGTTCAATCCGCTGCCCCCGTCCATGAGCACTTTAGTAAGCCGAAAGCCATCTACAATTGGGTTTAGAACTAAAGCGGCTGGTGCTCGGACTGATCGGGATCTTGGTTCATCGTCGGCGTTGAAAGTTATCGCCGTATCGTTCCAAGGATTTATTGCTGCTACTTGGCAGACTTCGGCGAGGTCGCGGAGCGCCCTTTTACGCTGATTATTTGAAGAAAAGGTCTCGAAGACCGTAAATACTTTGAGATCGTCGTCCTCAGAGGGGTACTTTTCTGGGGTAGTGTTGGTGAGGATACTTTCCCCGCTCTTGGCCACTTGCCGGAGTATCCAACATGCTCGAAGGTTGTGTGTTGGTTTGGTATTCGGCGTCGTGTGTATTTGACAGGGCCTATCGAGCCATTCCTCAAGGACAGTTCTGTGTCCCGCTAAGGGCTTGATTTTCTTGTCCATGGGATGATGATTAGGTGCCCCGCGAGGGTGCATCCTTTTTGCTCATCCGGGAGATGGCTTAAAGGTCTGAGGTTCCCAGCAGGCTGCCTGCGCTTTCCAGGAGCTTTCCATTGCGCAGTACTTCTGTATTATGTGTGCCAAATCTGCGAAGTGCAGTATGCGACGGCGGTTGAGGGCATTAAGGATTCCCTCATCCGTACAGTTGTTGTAAAATACTGAAATCGCGTCGTCGTCGCAACAATCTCTGATCTTGTTTTTAACAAGGAGGAATCTGGCCCAGAAGTGATGGACTGTTTCCTGAGGCTGTTGCCGTACATACATTAGGTCTCATATATCCGGAGGACCGGAATTGCTTGGGGTATATTGCTTGTGGTGGGTGGGTGGGTTTAAATCCGAACCCTGCCCCACTGCGGAATCCAGAGTTTGAAGAACTTCGGAGGTTACCAGCCCGGGATCCAGAGTGTCCTGGGAGTTCTTAGGCTTGATGCCCAATTCTGCGTTTAGAGGACACGGAGTGTTCTCCCGAAGAGGGGTATCCGGATCGCTGGGTTCGGAAATCTAAACATAGCTTGTTCTCAATGTAGGAGAAGAGTTATCGTCGGCTTGTTCCTCGATGACGGCTACCAGATGGGTGATCGGCGGAGATTTGATTTCTCTCTGATCGGGTTTAAGCCCAATCCGATCGTAGTCAGTTGCGACCCCAAGGGCGGCGATGCGATCTAGCAGCTCGTTCAAAGATGATAAGTCTACCGGATCCATCTTGTCGGAGTACTCGGGGCCGATACGAAGATGATTTTTGGTGGCTTGGGGAACCACGTCTGGCTTAAAGACCGGACGGGCGCCCATGGTGAAGCTGCCAAGCCGGAGGATCTGCCCTGAAACTAGGGCTCCTCCAGAAGTAATACTATCATTGATGACAAGACGAGCCATCAATCCTTCTATCGACGACACAGAGGAACTCTCAATGAAAGCACCAATGTCGGTGTCAAAACAGGCCGATCTCTGGTAGGGGGTCCCGAACTATGCGTCTGAGGATCGAAGGTAACAGGAGACAGGGGACACGATGTTTACCCAGGTTCGGGCCCTCTTAATGGAGGTAAAACCCTACGTCCTGCTTGATTGTATTTGATGAGTATAGGGGTTATAAGAGTTGATCTACCACGAGATCGTAATGGCTAAACCCTAGATGTCTAGCCTACGGGAATTGTGATTGTCTCTACGGACCAACCCCTCCAATTTATATAGACACCGGAGGGGGCTGGGGTTGTACAAAGTCGGTTTATAGAGAGAGGAAGCTATATGATTAGCCACCGAGCTTGTTATCCACGCCAAGGAGAGTCCCATCCGGACACGGGGGAAAGCCTTCCATCTTGTATCTTCACGGCCCATCAGTCTGGCCCATGTCACATAGCCCAGATGCTCGAGGACCCCCTTATCCAGGACCCCCTCAGTGGGTCCCACTGGTCAGTGACTGCACTAACTAAACAGGGTTTAATTAATCTAATTATCCTAATTAACTGGTGGGCCTGCACTGTCAGTGACAGGTTAGTGTTTTAATTAATTAATTAACCATTTTTATTTATTTATAAAAATCATTTTAACAGGCAGGACCCACATGTCAGTGACACGGGGCCAGCCCAGTCAGCACAGTTGACTTGGTCAACTGGTCAACAGGGGGCCCCGGGCCCATCAGTCAGTGGCCCGGGTGGTGGGGGCCATGACGCCACATCGGACCGGCCGCCGGAGAGCGCTCCGGCGAGCCCGAGCATGGCGGCGAACTTCGGCGAGCTCGGAAATCTCCTGTGGTGCACGGTTTGGCGTGCGGCTTGGTGTTCTGGAACGGCCTCTCCAAGGCGCGTCCGATGGTGGGGTTGGCTGGCCGCGGGGTGGCCGGAAAGGTCGCCGGCGACGACGTCGGGCGGCGACGGCTCGGGTGCGCTACGGGAACCGCGCTACGGCGTGTTAACGGACGAGGCGAAGCGCTGGGGAGGCTCTACGCGATGCGGCGAGCAAGTTGGGCAGCAGCGCGCGACCATTTGGTCGCCGGAATGACGCCGGCGACGTTCTCCGCGGTGGCGCGTTCGGGCAAGAAGGGGGCGGCGCCTACAGCTAGCGAACGGCGATGAGAGAGAGGGGAGGAAGCGGAGGCTCACAATGAGCCTGCAGATGTGCAACAGTGGGCTCGGGGAAGGGCGACGGTGGTGAATCGACGGCGGCGATGCAGGTGGTTGAAGGTGGAAGATGACGGTGTTCCTGGCGATGGAGGGGTCCTCGACTTCGGCTCATTGGCGCAGGCGACGTAGCGGAGCTCGGCGGTGATGCTGGACTCGGCGGAGCGGCGAGGCGGAGGCGGTGGCTACGCGGGCGGCGAAGCAACGGCGAAGGCCGCGTCGGCCATGGCGGAGACCGAGCGAGGGAGGGGGAAAGTGAGGCGAGGGAGACGCCAGGGGGTTGTCGGTGTCAAAACCGGCTGATCTCGGGTAGGGGGTCCCGAACTATGCGTCGGAGGATCGAAGGTAACAGGAGACAGGGGACACGATGTTTACCCAGGTTCGGGCCCTCTTAATGGAGGTAAAACCCTACGTCCTGCTTGATTGTATTTGATGAGTATAGGGGTTACAAGAGTTGATCTACCACGAGATTGTAATGGCTAAACCCTAGATGTCTAGCCTACGGGAATGAGTATAGGGGTTACAAGAGTTGATCTACCACGAGGTCTAGCCCGGATGCTCGAGGACCCCCTTATCCAGGACTCCCTCAGTAGCCCCCGAACTCGCCTTCAATGACGATGTAGTATCCGGCTTCATGTCTTCGACTTTGCAAGGCGGGTTCTCCATTATACTTCGGATTGACGATAGTTCGGCTCCATATCTTGAATGTTATATTGATTCTTCGCTGCCGTCGCCTCGGCTTCCACGTGTCGAACGAATACGAACGGTCCAAATATCTTTTACAAATAACCCCTTGACCATGCGGGGATGGAGTCTATTTGAGAAGATTAGATCTGAGATGCCATCCCACACCACGCGGAAATCCTCCGAACCTGCCATAGGAAATCACCCAAACATGGCCGGTGCTCCTAGCTCTTCCTCGCGCCCCCACGGCTTTCAAAAAGGCGACTGGGAAAGCTGCTCCGTATCCCGCGCCCATCTGAATGAACTTCAGGCGCAGGGATATCTACCTCTCGTGGATCTAGTCTCCGTTCGGGCTGGATTAACATCCTACAACGGTGAAGCCCTGGCGGAGAATTTCCCCAATCCTTCTAAAGAGGAGCGGGTGTGCTTCGTTTCCTTCCTTCTGAGAGGCGTAGTATTCCCTATCCACCCTTTCCTCAGAGGCCTCCTGGAGTATTACGGTCTCGAACTGCACAATCTGACGCCAGGCTCCATCCTGCATATCGCTGGCTTCGTTGCCCTTTGCGAGCTGTTCCTGGGCTGTGAGGCTCATTTCGAGCTATGGCGAAAAAATTTCTGCCTCGTCCCTCGCTCCCAAAAGGGATCTATATTCGAGGTGGGCAGCGCCGAAGTATGGCGCATAGCCGGAACAGGATACCTGTCCGGCACTCCGAAAAAGGCATCCGAAGAGTGGCCCTCGGAGTGGTTTTATATTGAAGACGTTATTCTTTCGGACCCGATTCGGCGAGGCCTTCCCGAATTCTCCAGTGCTCCTTTAAAGAAGCGTGCTAGCTGGCATCCCCGAAGCCTCGAGGAAGAAGACAGCGCGGAGGTCGTGGGACTAGCAAACAAGATCAGAGTGCTTGCAAACTCCGGGCTGTCCATAATTGAGGTCATGGCGATTCCCATAACGCGATGCGTCCAACCGCTCCAATCCAGAGATTTTCCCATGTGGCATTACAACGGGGAGGACGATACCTCCTGTTGTCTACGCAAGGGTCCGGACAATTTTGTCGCCCTGGCCGCCATCTTAGCCGACCTATATAAAGGGGAGAAGGAAGACTTCGCTCGTTTAACATGTCGGGAAGGCTTTTCCATGTACAACCCCATCCCCTGGGTGAGTTTTTCCATTATCGGCTTTACTCAATATTTCCCCAAAGTTTACGTTAGTCGAATTTAATCAGGCTATTTTTGACAGGAATGGAGAAAGATCATCAAGGGGATCCACAGCCCCGCTCCGCAGCCAGAGGACCATATTCTGGATTTAGATCCCGGATATGAAGAAGATCCGGATATATATATAGAGCTTAAGGATGGAGTTTTTTATCAGGCGAGCTATGACGGCATGGAAGTGGCTATTATAGCCGATTACCCCGGCCTTCTTCCCTTCTCCCATGTAAGTATTCAGGACACATCTCCTCAAAAAAGAGTTTTCCCCTTGCGCCTCACCCTCCGCACTGTATTGTGCTTCCAAGGGGCGGCGCTCGTCTCATCGAACTGCGACAAAGGTGTCCCCTAAGAAGACGACGCCCGCGCAGGGCAAACCTTTGAAGAGAAAGGACAACGATGATGTTGTCGGGCTTTCTTCTTCGTCAAAGAGGTATAATAATTTTGCAATATGCTCTCAGTGGATAGACCGGACTGTAACGCTGCTTGCCATACCACATTGTACGAGGAGCGTACGTCGGACTGTATCCGGAGACCTAGCCGACCATGCGCAGGCTAATCTGGCCCTGGGCCCCTCCGCAAGGACTGGGGTTGAAACGGGTGCTATGCTGGATTGTCATCTCCCAGAGGATTCGGATGACGTATCCATCACCAACTCCAAAGTGGAGAGCGCAATGAATCATCGGCGGCGAAGAACGGCTATGCGCGACCCGAATTTTACCGAAGAGGCATTCAACGCCTTCAGCTCAGCGGATGCATACATCCGAGCTGCTCGGGATGGGCTTGCTAGAGCCACTCACCAGCTCTCAAAGGATATGCGGGGTAAGAACTCTTGAGCAGATTTAATAATCATATGCCAGTAGCCCCCGAGTCTTGAAGCAGTTGGCCCAACTGATTTAAGAATCATCACGCCATCAGGTACTCACGGAAAAAAATAACACATTATCCAAGGAGCTAGAAGAATGCTGAACTAAGCTAACCGTTGCCACTGCCGAACTGGAAAATTTGAAGAAATCCAAGAAGGCACCTGACGGTAGGTACAACAGTAGCCCGGAAATATGACTCCGTGCCTATGATGATTTTATTTGAATATGTATCGTTTTGTTGGCAGGGTCGACAGATCAGCTGGAGGAGAGGCTAAGGGCTGCTCAAGCAGATAAACAACATGCCGAAGGGCAAGAAGCCGCTGGTCAACGTGTATTAACACGGACCATTAATGAGAAAATCAAACTACATGATGCAAACATCAAGCAAGCCGAGGAGTTGAAGGATGTAAGAGCCCAATTATCAGATGCTTTGAAGGAGAACAGAAAGCTAAAAGGCGGCATATTCAGTATGCTTTTTATCCTGACTTTCATACGGTCCCCTGATGAAAAGTTTTACAAGTGTGTTTCTGTAGGTGTGCTGACTGGGCGGCCCGAGGAAGAAGTGTCCAATTTTCAAGGCGACCTGCTACAAGAGCTGTCCAAATTACATGAGAGAGCTTGAAAAGCAATGAGGAACATGGCTAAGGCGCTATGGCCAGCCGATTCTCCTCCAGGAAGTATGGAGGAGCTCGTGAATTTGTTCAAGGGAGCTCGGCGCCGTTTTGGACTATGGAAGGTATCAGCGTGCCGAGAAGGTGCATGAGAGGCCTGGGCCATGGTGAAAACGCGGTATACCGGACTTGATCCGAATCATATGGCCCGGGTCGGACCGCGGGGACCAGACGGACAAGAAATTCCAGTCAACTTGGTATATGACCAAGTAAAAACAACCGCCAAATTTTCACAACAGGACTGTAGACTAGACAGCCTGTTAGATGATTTAGAAAAAGAAGCTTTCGATTCCATGTAACAATGTACTTGTATCGCCAAGCTTATCTCTACCCAAATTGTTAAACGATTGTCATGGCAGACTTTCCGCTTCAACCTCCGAAACCCAAGGGTTGGAGTGTTTCTGAATACTATACTGACGGTAAATACCAAAGTATGTTCGAAAAGCAGCCAGTCCGGTCATAATTGCTTGAACAGACAAGTTGTATTCGGGGAGTTATGTTATATTACATTTGAACGTAAGAAACATCTTCTAGAGAGAATAGTTCCGTTAGGGGTTCCTTTCCCTGGGTCAGCATGCGTATTTGTGCATGCCTGAGCTGTGATGCTAAAAAATCACATTACGCTTTATATCTTGGGGGCTTATATTGCAACAAGGGCAGTTCGTCTTTTTTCTGCCGACCAATTATTCCCTTAAGAACGCTAGCTTTCGGCTTCATCCGTCTGAGGTACATATCCGGATGACCCGGTTGTAACAATCTTAGAGGTGCTCCCTTTATGCCCTAGCCGAACAAGCGGGAACGTAGGGCATAAGCACAGGAGCCAGGCAACCCAGCTTGGCAAAAACTTAAGTCATAGAGGTGCATATAATGGCGAAAAAGGACATATATGAGAAGACGACACATATATACGGCGAGCTTGATGCTCTAGTAATAATAAGCTTCTTATGAAAAGAAGCCCCCAGGTATTGTGGGGTATGTACATTTAATGATGTATTCCCTTCAAGTGTGCGGCTGACCTGAACACGAGCTAGAGATCGTATAAAAAGAAAATGAAAAGAAAAAAAAATTAAAGGGAGAGAAAGGGAACGAACAAATGTATGTGTCTGGACTTAGGCGTAGAATCTTTGGAGCCTGGCTGCGTTCCATGGGTTTGGCTCTAAGCGATTGTCCGATGCATTGCGAAGGCGATAGGCTCCTCCAGTGAGAACTTCATCTATAATGAAGGGACCCTCCCATTTGGGCTTGAGCTTGTCCTTTTTCTTCTCTGGTAGGCGTAAAATGAGTTCACCGACATTATAGGTCTTTGCCCGCACTTCTCTGCTTTGGTATCTTCGAGCTTGTTGTTGGTAGAATGCGGAACGGGCTTTTGCGATATTGCGCTCCTCCTCCAGGCCGTCTAAATCGTCCTGCCGATCGAGTTCGGCCTCTCTCTCCACATACATGCGCACTCGAGGTGAGTCATGAATAATATCGCAGGGTAAGACAGCCTCTGCGCCGTACACCATGAAGAACGGTGTGTATCCGGTCGTGCGATTGGGCGTGGTCCGCAGCCCCCAGAGTACGGAGTCGAGCTCCTCGACCCAGTGTTTATCCGATTCCTTTAAGTATCGCACTAGTCTGGGTTTGATGCCGCTCATTATCAGGCAATTAGCCCGTTCAACTTGACCATTTGTTTGAGGGTGATACACGGAGGCATAATCGAGCTTAATGCCCAGATTAGCACACCAAGTTTTCACCTTGTCGGCCGTAAAGTTAGAGCCGTTGTCAGTAATAATACTGTGCGGGACACCATAACGGTGTACGACCCCGGATATAAAGTCTATCACCGATCCAGCTTCGGCCGTTTTGACTGGTTTGGCCTCAGTCTGATCATCAGGGAGCTCCTTCCTAATAAGGTACGCCAGGAAAGGTTCAGTCCACGGGGCAATTACAGCCATGATTTCGTGGGCCGACAGTGTTATGTCAGTGCCCGAGCCCCCGATGATATCGGAACTGTGTTCAGAATCTGGGGGAATGACCGGCTCCGGACCAGTGTTGCCGTTCTTGTCCTGCCACACCATGGATGGCTTAAAGAGTCTTTCCACAAAGGTGTTAGGCGGGACGGGGTCACGTTTAGCGCCTAAGCGCGCAAGGATGTCTGCTGCCTGATTACTCTCTCGGGCCACGTGATGAAACTCAAGCCCCTCAAACCGAGCTGATATTTTGAGTACGGCATTGCGGTAAGCCGCCATCTTCGAATCTTTTGCATTGAATTCTCCATTTATTTGGGATATTGCGAGGTTTGAATCTCCGCGCACCTCGAGGCGTTGTATGCCCATGGAGACGGCCATCCGGAGACCGTGCAATAGAGCCTCATATTCGGCTGCATTGTTAGAGTCGGTATACAATATCTGTAACACATAACGGACTGTGTCTCCTGTGGGGGATGTCAAAACAACACCAGCCCCCAGTCCGGCTAACATTTTAGAGCCGTCAAAGTGCATCACCCAGTTGGAATACGTGTTGTACTCTTTAGGGAGTTCGGCCTCTGTCCACTCGGCGACGAAGTCAGCCAACACCTGAGATTTAATGGCTCGGCATGGTTTGTATGTTATTTCAAATGGTAAGAGCTCAATGGCCCATTTTGCAATCCAGCCGGTGGCGTCTCGGTTCTTTATAATGTCATTGAGTGGTACTTCAGAAGCCACCGTGATCGAACACTCTTGAATGTAGTGTCGCAATTTCTGGGACGCCATAAAGACCGCATATTCTATCTTTTGATAATGTGGGTATCGGGATTTGCATGGTGTAAGGACCGCCGATACATAGTACACTGGTTTTTGGAGTGGGAATTTATGTCCCTCTTCCTCTCGCTCGACGACGAGCACCGCACTAACCACCTGGTGAGTTGTCGATATGTAGAGCAACATAGGTTCACCGACGTTTGGTGCGGCAAGGATTGGGTTGCTTGCTAACAAAGTTTTTATTTCTTCCAGTCGGCCTGTTGCCGCATCCGTCCATGCAAAGTGGTCGGTGCGTCGGAGCAGGCGATAAAGTGGCAATGCCTTTTCTCCCAATCTGGAGATAAAACGGCTCAAAGCTACCACGCACCCAGCTAGTTTTTGGACCTGCTTGAGGTCTGTTGGTGTTGCCAATTGTGACAAGGCTCGTATTTTGGCTGGGTTTGCTTCGATCCCTCTATTGGAAACAATGAACCCAAGCAGTTTTCTGGCGGGAACGCCGAAAACGCACTTTTCCGGATTGAGCCGTATGTCATATGTTCGGAGGTTGTCGAATGTCAGGCGTAAGTCTTCCACCAATGATTCAACATGCTTAGTTTTGATGACTACATCATCTACATATGCCTCAACTATCTTGCCGATTTGCTTTTCCAGGCATGTTTGAATCATGCGTTGGTAAGTGGCGCCGGCGTTTTTGAGCCCGAAAGGCATAGTGTTGAAGCAGAAAGGCCCATACGGGGTGATAAATGCTGTTGCGGCCTGGTCGGATTCCTTCATTTTAATTTGATGGTATCCGGAGTATGCATCGAGGAAACACAGTGAGTCGTGTCCTACAGTTGCATCAATAATCTGGTCAATGCGAGGTAGTGGGAAGGGGTCCTTAGGGCAAGCCTTATTAATGTCTTTGAAATCGACACATAGGCGCCAGGATTTATCCTTCTTCGGCACCATGACCAGGTTTGCTAGCCAGTCCGGATGTTTGATCTCTCTGATAAACCCGGCTTCGAGTAACTTGGCTAGCTCCTCCCCCATAGCTTGTCGTTTGGGTTCGGAAAATCGCCGCAGTGTTTGCTTGACTGGTTTATGTCCCTTTAGTATATTGAGAATATGTTCGGCCAGTCTGCGTGGGATTCCTGGCATATCTGAAGGGTGCCAGGCGAAGATGTCCCAATTCTTGCGCAGGAATGCGCGTAATGCGGTATCGACCGTCGGATCCAGCTGTGCCCCAATGGAAGCTGTCTTTTTGGGGTCCGTCGGGTGAACTTGAAATTTAACTATTTCGTATGCTGGTTTTGGAAAGAAGTGGATTTTGGCCTTTTGTCGAGAATTACGTCGTCTCTATCCACTGTGGAGTGCAGAGCGGTGAGCTCTTCGGCCGCCAGGGCCTCGGATAGTGCCTCGAGGGCCAGGGATGCGGTTTTGTTTTCGGCGCGGAGTGCTATGTCCGGATCACTGGCGTTAGTGATAACTCCGTTGGGCCCGGGCATTTTGAGCTTCATGTACCCGTAATGAGGTATAGCTTGAAAGCGTGTGAATGCATCTCGCCCCAACAGGGCGTGATATCCGCTGTTGAAAGGTGCCACCTGGAAGATTAACTCTTCGGACCTGTAGTTCTCCGGCGTGCCGAATACTACGTCAAGTTTTATTTTTCCCGAACACCGCGCCTCTCGGCTGGGGATAATTCCTCGAAAGGTTGTACTGCTCTGCTCGATGCGGCTCTTGTCTATTTGCATTTTGTCGAGCGTGTCCTCGTAGATGAGGTTCAATCCGCTGCCCCCGTCCATGAGCACTTTAGTAAGCCGAAAACCATCTACAATTGGGTTTAGAACTAAAGCGGCTGGTGCTCGGACTGATCGGGATCTTGGTTCATCGTCGGCGTTGAAAGTTATCGCCGTATCGTTCCAAGGATTTATTGCTGCTACTTGGCAGACTTCGGCGAGGTCGCGGAGCGCCCTTTTACGCCAATTATTTGAAGAAAAGGTCTCGAAGACCGTAAATACTTTGAGATCGTTGTCCTCAGATGGGTACTTCTTTGGGGTAGTGTTGGTGAGGATACCTTCCCCGCTCTTGGCCACTTGCCGGAGTATCCAACATGCTCGAAGGTTGTGTGTTGGTTTGGTATCCGGCGTCGTGTGTATTTGACAGGGCCTGTCGAGCCATTCCTCAAGGACAGTTCTGTGTCCCGCTAAGGGCTTGATTTTCTTATCCATGGGATGATGATTAGGTGCCCCGCAAGGGTGCATCCTTTTTGCCCGTCCGGGAGATGGCTTAAATGTCTGAGGTTCCCAGCAGGCTGCCTGTGCTTTCCAAGAGCTTTCCATTGCGCAGTACTTCTGTATTATGTGTGCCAAATCTGCGAAGTGCAGTATGCGACGGCGGTTGAGGGCATTAAGGATTCCCTCATCCGTACAGTTGTTGTAAAATACTGAAATCGCGTCGTCGTCGCAGCAATCTCTGATCTTGTTTTTAACAAGGAGGAATCTAGCCCAGAAGTGATGGACTGTTTCTTGAGGCTGTTGCCGTACATACATTAGGTCGCATATATCCGGAGGACCGGAATTGCTTGGGGAATATTGCTTGTGGTGGGTGGGTGGGTTTAAATCCGAACCCTGCCCCACTGTGGAATCCGGAGTTTGAAGAACTTCAGAGGTTAACAGCCTGGGATCCGGAGCATCCTGGGAGTTCTCAGGCTTGATGCCCAATTCTGTGTTCAGAGGACAGGGAGTGTTCTCCCAAAGAGGGGTATCCGGATCGCTGGGTTCGGAAATCCGAACATAGCTTGTTCTCAACGTAGGAGAAGAGTTATCGTCGGCTTGTTCCTCGACGACTGCTACCAGATGGGTGATCGGCGGAGATTTGATTTCTCTCTGATCAGGTTTAAGCCCAATTCGATCATAGTCAGTTGCGACCCCAAGGGCGGCAATGCGATCTAGCAGCTCGTTCAAAGACGATAAGTCTGCCGGATCCATCTTGTCGGAGTACTCGGGGCCGATACGAAGATGATTTTTGGTGGCTTGGGGGACCATGTCTGGCTTAACGACCGGACGGGCGCCCATGGTGAAGCTGCCAAGCCGGAGGATCTGCCCTGAAACTAGGGCTCCTCCAGAAGTAATATTGTCATTGATGACAAGACGAGCCATCAATCCTTCTATCGACGACACAGAGGAACTCTCAATGAAAGCACCAATGTCGGTGTCAAAACCGGCTGATCTCGGGTAGGGGGTCCCAAACTATGCGTCTGAGGATCGAAGGTAACAGGAGACAGGGGACACGATGTTTACCCAGGTTCGGGCCCTCTTAATGGAGGTAAAACCCTACGTCCTGCTTGATTGTATTTGATGAGTATAGGGGTTACAAGAGTTGATCTACCACGAGATCGTAATGGCTAAACCCCTAGATGTCTAGCCTACGGGAATTGTGATTGTCTCTACGGACCAACCCCTCCAGTTTATATAGACACCGGAGGGGGCTGGGGTTGTACAAAGTCGGTTTACAGAGAGAGAGGAAGCTATACGATTAGCCACCGAGCTTGTTATCCACGCCAAGGAGAGTCCCATCCGGACACGGGGGAAAGCCTTCTATCTTGTATCTTCACGGCCCATCAGTCTGGCCCATGTCACATAGCCTAGATGCTCGAGGACCCCTTATCCAGGACTCCCTCAGGGGTCGCGGGAGATGCTCTTATCCTCCACGCGGGCGCGGGAGTGCGCTGTCGAGCAGGGAGAGAGGGGGGCCAGCTCGGGCGAGGCGCGCGCGCCAGGGGCTCGACAACAAGCGGGGGTGAGCAGTGCGGGAGGTGGGAGGAGGTGCGGGGTGGGCTGGGCTGGCGCTGTAGCACTTAGGCCCAGCCGCAGTGGGCCTTTTTCTTTTCCTTCTTTTCTTCTCTGTTTTGTTTTTTGTTTTCTTTTGTTTTTCTGTTTTGCAAAATGTGTGGGCCCATTTATAGTTTTGTAAAATATGTGAACTAGCCACAATACTTATAGTGCCTTAGTACCTATCACCAAAAACTAGTTTGGGTAAAATATAATTCAATTTTTAACTTAGATTAAATAAAAGTTTATTAAATGTTGCTGTTAGCCACTGTTTGAGGTTGTTAGGGTCACTTAACCAATCCCATTGATGTTGGTTACAATTTTATAATTGCCTCTGAATTATTTGCTATTTAATGAACATTTTAGTTTCCAATTTGGAACAACTTTTATTTTCACTTTAAATTAATTTGAAGTTTGAATTAGGAGTTTGAAATGCAATATGATGCAAATGATGACTAGGCACTATTAAACTTGCTGACATGGCATTAACTAAGGGTGGTCACTGTGGTTAATTACATGGGGTGTTACATTAACGCTCCTCCGTGGACCTGTTTTGAGCCTTCTTCTAGGACTCAAAGCGTGAAACTCATAAGTTTGGATCTAGAACCGACTCGTATTGACGTTCCTCCGGGATAAGAATGGCATCTCTCCAAGAGAGCAGTCCATTCGTCAATCTTGTTGTCCGGATTTAATGACACACCCATACTCTGATCACGAGTTAACCTCTTCCGAGAGATGATCGAATGTCACCAAGTTACTCCTCGCGGGCACTTACCCCAGATCAGTCGTGAAGCGCAGTGCCAGAATCCATTGGGATTTTGTTCAAACCTTGGTTGTCTGAAAGCACGATGATGGGTACCGAGTATTTCTATAATCACTCGGGCCAAATTGTGTCTTTCACAAACTCGTTCTGCAAAATCACAACCGATTCGGGGGCTAATATTGGGGACACACATAATAGGTAGGCCCACGAAGGGTCAAAATGTATTAAAGCATGGGGTCCACACATCAGGTGGGTCTAGATAAATTTCATACAGACATACTATCCACTCGGACAAACAACGTACTATCCACTCGGACAAGCAACGTACCATCCACTCGGATGACAGTCCACCACTCGGCCGTATGACTCACTCGGGTATGCGAAGACCGACAAGCAGCAAGGCAGTCAAAGCATCATTCTCATAATGGAGGCTTCGTAGTGGGCTGGCGTTACGGCATCAATGCCCCACTTTGTAACATAGGAGGTGAGGGGGTGGCGCACTCTATATAAGCCACCCCCACCACTAGACGGGGCAATCCCTCATTCTTCCCCTCGCTCTCATCTCTCTCACCACTAGTCTTAGGACATAGCTCAGACATGGAGATCCGTTCTTCCCTCTCTCTCAAATACACCATGTAACTCTGTGCTCATGACAGATAAAGGAAAGCCTCTCCGGAGCACGAGACGTAGGGTTGTTATCTCCACTGTGAGAGGCCCGAACTCGCTAAAATCACTGTGTCACCCATTTGCATCTCGATAGATCATGCTCCCTTACAGTACCCCTCTCTATTGTCGGAATCGTTCCCACGACAACGTATGACGTGGAGTGCCCATACTTATTCCCGCGTGGTGGATAGTGCGAAAAGGCCAGAGGCCTACTCAGATCACATATCCAAACCGTTAGTGTCTGGGGAGCGCGCGGTAATGAGCAGAGACTCACGATCAAGTGACCCCGTCGCCCCATCCCGTGGACTTACGGCAAGGGCCCGGAATGCCCGGCCGTGCCACGTAGAAATCTCGCGGGTACCCTCCAGGTCAACCCGACTACACATCAACTCATGGGTACCCCTCAGGGCTGACCCGACTTCAACATGGTTCTGTGGTAAATTCAAAGTAATCGTGTGTCCAAAACACCAAGGGGGAATCCATGGAATCACCCTCGATGGAGTCCACCTGATGTAATCGCCAAGGTGAACTAGGAGGAATCACCCTCGAGGTTCACACTTGAGGTGTTGCACAACAGAGTCGTGTCGGAGGTGGTGAAGGAGGAATCACCCTCGATGACCATGACCGATTAGCTACACTAGAGAGTTAGCATCAGGAGTGCGTTACGAGGTATCACCCTTGACACTCGATAGTAGCTCTGCAGAGTCATACAACTAAAGGGGGGTGAGGTGATGTGCCGGGCCCTGGACATCGATCACGTTGATCGAGTCACCTGGTAATCCAGCAGGGGCAATAAGGACAAGGTGAGGGGCCACTGATGGATCACTAACCAACCTATACTAAGCAATTTAGGATAAGCAGGTAAGGTACAAGAGCAGGTTACAAAAGCAGGCTATGCATCAGAATAGGAGCAATCAAGTACAGCAGCAAAATCTAATGCAAGCATGAGAGAGAATGGAATGGGCAATATCGGAATGATCAAGGGGGGGGGGGGGGTTTGCTTGCCTAGAAGCTCTGCTGCAAGTGGCTGGACGTCAAGGGCATAGTCAACGTCAGGAGCAACGTCCGTCTCGGGGTCTACCGGAGAGAAGAGGGGGAAGAAACAATAAATATTAAGCAGACAAGTGCAACACTAAGCATGACAAGACGATATACAGGGCTAGTGGTGATCTAACGCAGTTCTACATGTTGTAGACGGAGAGGAAAAACATCCGAAGGGTTTTTCCCGCATTTGGCATTTTTCGGACAGATGAATCGGAGGGGACGGATCCATGTTCGCTATGCTAGAGGCACATGGCGGACGAACGGATGACATATTTGGATTCTTTGGATTTTTCTGAGCAATTTTCATATATAAATTATTTTCATCTGAAATATAGATTATTTTATATTAATTTTCAAAGTTTTAAACATTTTCTGAAATCATTATTATTTAAATTAATTTCAAAAATGAAATAACTAAATGCTATGGGTACACAAAAGTGTACCCAGAAGTGTGTACATGAGGCTGACAGGTGGGGACAGTGCTGAGTCAGCAGAGCACAGTCAGCATATCTTATCTAGAAGAATACTACACGCAGGCCCCATACGTCAGTTTATTAATTAACTAAATCAATTTTAATTAGGCCTAATTAAACTACATGGGGCCCTGCTGTCAGTGGCTGTTAGCGGCCGGATTAGCGCCTAACCTAATCCTAATGGCCCGGGCCCGCATGCCAGCGGCCCAGTGGGTGGTTTGAGCAGCGCACGCCGGTGGCAAGTCGCCGGCGACCAATAGGGGCGACGGTGATGGCCGGAATCGGCGTATAAGCAGCGACTTCAGCTCCAGTTAGGCCCTACGGGATGCGGGGAACACGCCGCATCGGAGGGGAGCATCAACGCGAGCGGGGGATGGCCGGAATGACAGTGACGTCCGAGCGGCGGTAGCAGTGGCGCTCGACGGGATCGAGCCCACAAGCTCGGATTCGATGAACCGAGGGGGTAGGCGGCATCTACACAGCTCCTGGAGCATGCACGCATCCTCAGACGAGGCTAAGTGGCACGGCAGCGACGTGCCTGTCGGCCATGGCGGACGATGACGTCTGCCTCCAGCAGGGGAGGTGGCTACGGTGCACGAGGCAGCGAGGAGAGGGAGTGGGGAGATGGATGGCGGCTCACAGAGGGGTCGAGGAGTAGCTCGGGGAGGCTGAGGTGGTCGCGGAGGTGTAGTTCGCCGGCGAGGCCGAGGCGGCGTCCAGCGAAGGGGGTTGATGGGGGCGGTGCGGCTTTTGCTCTCCGGGCTCGATCCGGTGGTGGAGGTGGGGGAGAAGACCACGGCGGATCTCCTGGCCGACCAGGTGACGCTCGGGGTGGCCTGTGGTCACGCCTACGGCGATGATACGTCTCCAACGTATCTATAATTTTTACTTGTTCCATGCTGTTATATTATCATTCTTGAATGTTTTAGAATCATTTCATAGCAACTTTATATCATTTTTTGGGACTAACCTATTGACATAGTGCCCAGTACCAGTTGCTGTTTTTTGCTTGTATTTTACTTCGTAGAAAATCAATACTAAACAGAGTCCAAACGCAGCGAAACTTTTTGGAGATTTTTTATGGACCAGAAGACACAAGATGGGCCAAACAAGTACCAGAAGGGTGCCCCGAGGGGGGCACAACCCACCTGGGCACGCCTGGGGGCCCAGGCACGCCCTGGTGGGTTGTGCCCACCTCGGTGGCCTCCCGCACCACCTCTTCGCTCTATAAATACCCAAATATTCCAAAAACCCTAGGGGAGTCGACGAAACACAATTCCAGCCGCCGCAAGTTCCAGAACCACGAGATCCAATCTAGACACCATCATGAAGGGGTTCGTCATCCTCATTGGTGCCTCTCCGATGATGCGTGAGTAATTCATTGTAGACCTACGGGTCCGTAGGCAGTAGCTAGATGGCTTCTTCTCTCTTTTTGATTCTTAATACAATGGTCTCTTGGAGATCTATTTGATGTAACTCTTTTTGCGGTGTGTTTGTTGGGATCCGATGAACTTTGAGTTTATGATCAGATCTATATCCATGAAAGTTATTTGAGTTCTTTGATCTCTTTTATGCATGATTACTTATAGCCTCGTATTTCTTCTTTGAATCTTTGGTTTAGTTAGGCCAACTAGATCGATATTTCTTGCCATGGGAAGAGGTGCTTTGTGATGGGTTCGGTCGTGCGGTGTTCTTTCCCAGTGACAGAAGGGGCAGCAAGACACACATGTATTGTTGCTATTAAGGATAACAAGATGGGGGCTATTCCTACATGAAAAGATCTCGTCTACATCATGTCATTATTCTTATTGCATTACTCCATTTTTCCATGAACTTAATACACTAGATGCATGCTGGATAGCGGTCGATGTGTGGAGTAATAGTAGTAGATGCAGGCAGGAGTCGGTCTACTAATCTTGGACGTGATGCCTATATAATGATCATTGCCTGGATATCGTCATAATTATTTGATGTTCTATCAATTGCCAAACAGTATTTTGTTTACCCACCGTATGCTATTTTCTTGAGAGAAGCCACTAGTGAAATCTACGGCCCCCGGGTCTATTCTTTATCATATTTGCTTTGAGATCTATTTTTATTCGCTTTTATTTTCAGATCTATTATTCCAAAAACCCAAAAATACCTTTCTGCACCTTTTTGCTATTTATTTTATTTCGCGTTTTATCGAGATCTATTTATCCAATCTATCACAAATTTATCTATCTTTTTACCCTTAGAGGGATTGACAACCCCTCCTAATCGTTGGGTTGCAAGTATTTGTTATTTGTGTGCAGGTACCGTTTACATAGTGTTGCTTGGTTCTCCTACTGGATTGATACCTTGGTTTCATAACTGAGGGAAATACCTATCGTAGATGTGCTACATCATCCCTTCCTCTTTGGGGAAATACCGACGTAGTTCAAGCGACATCAAAAGGAATTTTTGGCGCCGTTGCCAGGGAGACATCATCAACATCTATCAAGTTCGTAATCACAAATCTCATCTCCTTGCAATTTACATTATTTGCCATTTGCCTCTCATTTTGATCTCCCCCACTTCACAAAAATTTGCATTTTTATTCGCCCTCTTCTTCGTTCGCTTTTTCTCGTCAGATCTGTTTTTGTGTGCAATCTTGTTTGTGTAGTCACAATGACTCAAGAAAACACTAAGTTGTGTGACTTTTCCAATACCAACAACAATGATTTTATTAGCACTCCGATTGCTCCTCCCGCCACTAGTGTGAAATCTTGTGATATTAATGCCGCTTTGTTGAATCTTCTTATGAATGATTAGTTTCCCGGTACTCCTAATGAGGATGCCGCGTCCCATCTAAACACATTCATGGAATTATGTGATATGCAAAAGAAAAAAATGTGGACAATGATATTGTGAAGTTGAAATAATTTCTGTTTTCTTTGCGAGATCGTGCAAATATTTGGTTTTCTTCTTTGCCTCGCAATAGTATCGATTCTTGGGATAAATGCAAAGATGCTTTCATTACTAAGTATTTTCCGCCCGCGAAAATTATTTCCCTTAGAACTCAAATCATGAATTTTAAGCAACTTGAGCATGAACATGTTGCGCAATCTTGGGAAAGAATGAAGTTGATGCTAAGAAATTATCCTACTCATGGTTTAAATCTTTGGATGATCATACAAATTTTTTATGCGGGATTGAACTTTGTTTCTAGAAATCTTTTAGATTCTGCTGCGGGTGGTAATTTTATGGAAATTACATTGGGTGAAGCTACTAAATTTCTTGATAATATTATGCAAATTATTCACAATGGCATACCGAAAGAGCGCCTACTAGTAAAAAAGTTAATTCGGTTGAAGAAATTAGTACTTTGAGTGAAAAAGTTGATGCTCTTATGAAATTGGCTGCTAATAAAAGTGCTCCTATTGATCTTAATGATGTGCCTTTGTCTACTTTGATTGAGCAAAATAGTAATTCCGTAGATGTGAATTTTGTCTCGCGAAACAATTTTAATAACAATGCTTATAGATGTAATTTTAATCCTATGCCTTTTCCTGGAAATTCCTCTAATAATTATGGTAATTCCTATGGTAATCCTTCCTCTAATAATTATGGTAATTCCTATGGTAATCCTTCTTATAATAATAATAGGAACACCTCTGATCTTGAGAATAATAATAAAGAATTTATCAATGCTAAAAAAAGTTTTCAATAACACGATAGAAGAAAAGTTGAATACGATTGATGATATGTCTAGAAGCATTGATAGAATCTCTCATGATGTAGAAAATGTCAAGTTGAAATTTTTTGTACCCAAGGTTGAGGAATCAATTAAAGCTTTATATGTTTCTATGGATGAAAGTAAGAAAAGAACCGCTATGCTTAGAGCTAAACGAGAATTTTTAGAAAGAGCGTTTTCTAGTGATTGCTTTCATAAAAATGATGAAGATCTTAAAGTGATTGGTGTTTCTTCTACTGATTCCTTGTTTAGTAAAATTAAAATTGATGATAAAGGGACTGAAGAAGAGTCAACTTCAGTTAGAAGGCGTCCCGATAATTTGGAGGGTGAAAATCTTGATGAAAAAATTGATAAAAGTGGGTTTGGAGAGGTCAAAACTTTAACTAGTGATGTGCCCACTCTTTTGGATTACAAAGACTTTAATTATGATAATTGCTCTTTGATTGATTGTATTTCTTTGTTGCAATCCATGATTAATTCACCCGATGCTTATGAACAAAATAAAGCTTTTACTAAACATATCGTAGATGCCGTGATGAAAGCTTTGGAAGAAAAGTTGGAATTAGATATTTCAATTCCAAGAAAATTACATGATTAATGGGAACCTACCATCAAAGTCAAGATTAAAAATTATGAGTGTTTTGCTTTATGTGATTTGGGTGCTAGTGTTTCCACAATTCCGAAATCTTTATGTGATGTGCTTGGTCTTACCGATATTGAAGAATGTTCTCTCAATTTGCACTTGGCGGATTTTACTATTAAAAAGCCTTTGGGAAGAATTAATGTTGTTCTTATTCTTGCAAATAGGAAATATGTGCCCATAGATTTTATTGTCCTTGATATTGATTGCAATCCGTCTTGTCCAATTATACTTGGTAGACCGTTTTTACGTACTATTGGTGCCGTGATTGATATGAAAGAAGGCAATATTAAATTCCAATTTCCACTAAGAAAGGGTATGTAACACTTCCCTAGAACAAGAATTAAGCTGCCATATGAATCAATCATGAGGGCATCCTATGGATCTAGAACTAAAGATGACAATACTTGAATCTCTGCATTATGCCTAGCTAGGGGCATAAAATGATAGCGCTTGTTGGGAGGCAACCCAATGAATAAAATTTATTTTTTGCCTTTTTCTTTCTATTCTTGAGTGTTTTCACAATTATTCCTCTGTTATGATTGTGTTTTTATGTTTTAATTAGTGTTTGTGCCAAGTAAAGCCTTTGGGATAGCTTTGGTGATAGTTGATTTGATCCTGTTGAAAAATAGAAACTTTTGCGTCCAGTAAAATAATTGTCTAAATTCATAGAAGCTACTAAAAATTCTGAATTTTGTACACAAGATTGATATACAAATTTCCTCTGTTGTCCTAATTTTTAAGAATTTTTGGAGTTACATAAGTATGAGAACAATTCGCATCTTTACAAACTGTTCTATTTTTGACAGATTCTGTTTTCTTTGCATTGTGTGCTTATTTTGATGATTCTATGGATTGTATCAGGGGGTATAAGCCATGCCAAAGTTAGAATACAGTAGATATAATGAAATAAAAAAATTTGAATGGGTTTTCTATAGTACTTACAGTAAAGATTGATTTTCTTATACTAACGGATCTCACGAAGGTTTTGTTAAGTTTTGTGTGATTGAAGTTTTCAAGTTTTGGGTGAGATCACGATGGATGAAGGAATAAGGAGTAAGAAAAGCCTAAGCTTGGGGATGCCCCATGGCACCCCAAGTTAATATTCAAGGAGAACCAAGCAACTAAGCTTGGGGATGCCCCGAAAGGCATCCCCTCTTTCTTCTATTAACCATCGGTATTTTACTTGGAGCTATATTTTTATTCGTCACATATCATGAGTTTTGCTTGGAGCGTCTTGTATTATATGAGTCTTTGCTTGTTTTGATTTTTATTTTTTCACAATTATCCTTGCTGGACACACCTATTTGAGAGAGCCAAAATGATGCTATGATTTGTTAGAATTGCTCTTTATGCTTCACTTAAATCTTTTGAGCTATGGAATTGCTCTAGTGCTTCACTTATATCTTTTTGAGCACGGTGTGCTTTAATATTTTTGAAGAAATTCTCTCATGACACTTATATTATTTTGAGAGACGGAAAATTTTATGCTCATGTTCTTCCCTTAGATTTGTTTGAGCTTGTCAAAAGCAAATGCAACATATGAGACTAGTCCCAAAGTGATAGATATGCAAGAGGGATATAATAAAAACTTTCATGAAGATCATTGGACAAAATAAACTTGATTCTTTGTAATAGTTTTGAGATATGATGATAGTGATATGTGAGTCATGTTGGTGAGTAATTATGCTTTAGTAAGAATATTGGTGTTAAGGTTTGTGATTCCCTATGCAAGCACGAAAGTCAATAGTTATGCAATGAAGTTACATCCTACTTGTGGTGCATTATTCAGTGTTAGTTATGCTTAATGCTCGCTTATGTGATTTTTTGTTTCTTGGTTGGATGCTTCTCAATCTTTTTGCTATCCTCCACTTGTACTAAGTAGAAATACTACTTGTGCATCCAAAATCCTTAAAACCAGTTTTGCCATATGAGTCCACCATACCTACCTATATGCAGTATTCCCGTGCCATTATAAGCAAATTTGTATGTGCCATCTCTCAATTTCAAAATAAATTTCCTTTTTGTGTGCTCGTACCACTCATGAAGCGGCAGGGGGTGGCCAATATTTTCCATGCTAGATGTGTTATTCTCAAGATGAGTGTTTATTCACTTGTCATTGCACGAGAGTGCGGCGGTAATAGGGATGCACAGTCCCGAAATGAAAAAGAAATTTACTTTATGTTTTCAAATAATAAATTACTTGGAAAGTGTTGGTATGGAGGGCACACGTGGATACGGCTAGCCATGGAAAGTGAAAGAATGGTGGAAAAAGGAATAAACTTTATTTTCTGTTTGGGAACCACCTATGATATATCTAGCATGGAAAGTGTTGGGAATTACTCGGTCGTTTTCGTTGACGGGAAAAGTATGCCTCTCAAAAAAAATTATCTCTCAATTTAAGCTTTGAGCTCTGGCACCTCTACAAATCCCTACTTCCCTCTGCGAAGGGCCTATCTATTTACTTTATGCTTTTATTTTTATTTGAGTCTCCATCTTCTCTTATAAAGCACCAACTAAGGGACACTATGGTCGTACTTGAGCATTGGGTATAGCTAATATGCGAGTGTGTTTCATGAATGGATCAATGATTGAGCATGATTGGCTAGGGATAACTTTCTTTAGTGTTGATATTTTGAAAGATATGGTTGCTTGTTGATATGCTTGAGTATTGAAATCTTCATGTTAAAACTAGACTATTGCTTTGAACCATATAAAGGTCCAAATGTCCATGCTACAAAGAAAATAATATGTGATGAACATGTTAGGCAGCATTGCACATCAAAAATTCTGTTTTTATCATTTACCTACTCGAGGACGACTAGGAATTAAGCTTGGGGATGCTGATACGTCTCCATCGTATCTATAATTTTTGCTTGTTCCATGTTGTTATATTATCATTCTTGGATGTTTTACAATCATTTTATAGCAACTTTATATCATTTTTTGGGACTAACCTATTGACATAGTGCCTAGTGCCAGTTGCTATTTTTTGCTTGTTTTTTACTTCACAGAAACTCAATATCAAACAGAGTCCAAACGTAGCGAAACTTTTTGGAGAATTTTTATGGACCATGAGACACAAGATGGGCCAAAGAAGTACCAGAGGGGTGCCCCGAGGGGGGCACAACCCCACCTGGGCACGCCTGGGGGCCCAGGCGCGCCCTGGTGGGTTGTGCCCACCTCGGTGGCCTCCCGCGCAGCCTCTTCACCCTATAAATACCCAAATGTTCCAAAAACCCTAGGGGAGTCGACAAAACACAATTCCAGCCACCGCAAGTTCCAGAACCACAAGACCCAATCTAGACACCATCACAGAGGGGTTCATCATCCTCATTGGTGCCTCTCCGATGATGCGTGAGTAATTCATTGTAGACCTACGGGTCCGTAGGCAGTAGCTAGATGGCTTCTTCTCTCTTTTTGATTCTCAATACAATGGTCTCTTGGAGATCTATTTGATGTAACTCTTTTTGCGGTGTGTTTGTTGGGATCCGATGAACTTTGAGTTTATGATCAAATCTATATCCATGAAAGTTATTTGAGTTCTTTGATCTATTTTATGCATGATTACTTATAGCCTCGTATTTATTCTTCGAATCTTTGGTTTAGTTAGGCCAACTAGATTGATTTTTCTTGCCATGGGAAGAGGTGCTTTGTGATGGGTTCGATCGTGCGGTGTTCTTTCCCAGTGACAGAAGGGGCAGTAAGACACGCATGTATCATTGCTATTAAGGATAACAAGATGGGGGCTATTCCTACATGAATAGATCTCGTCTACATCATGTCATCGTTCTTATTGCATTACTCCATTTTTCCATGAACTTAATACACTAGATGCATGCTGGATAGCGGTCGATGTGTGGAGTAATAGTAGTAGATGCAGGCAGTAGTCGATCTACTAATCTTGGACATGATGCCTATATAATGATCATTGCTTGGATATCGTCATAATTATTTGATGTTCTATCAATTGCCCAACAGTAATTTGTTTACCCACCGTATGCTATTTTCTTGAGAGAAGACACTAGTGAAATCTACGGCCCCCGTGTCTATTCTTTATCATATTTGCTTTGAGATCTATTTTTATTCGCTTTTATTTTCAGATCTATTATTCCAAAAATCCAAAAATACCTTTCTGCACCTTTTTGCTATTTATTTTATTTCATGTTTTATCAAGATCTATTTATCCAATCTATCACACATTTATCTATCTCTTTACCCGTAGAGGGATTGACAACCCCTCCTAATCGTCGGGTTGCAAGTATTTGTTATTTGTGTGCAGGTACCGTTTACATAGTGTTGCTTGGTTCTCCTACTGGATTGATACCTTGGTTTCATAACTGAGGGAAATACCTACCGTAGCTGTGCTACATCATCCCTTCCTCTTTGGGGAAATACCGACGTAGTTCAAGCGACATCAGGCGGCGGCATGGCGACGACAGCGTCGGTGAGCTCGTGCGAGTGGGAGAGGGGCGAGGAGAGGGGGTCTGGGGGCTTTTAAGGTTTCGGGAGGGAGAGGAAGAGGGGGCAGGGGGTTGCTTATCCCCTCCCGCAGCACGGCAGCGTGAGGAGGTCGGGTGCGGTGGCCATGGCGCTCGGCGGCCTTTGCCAGAGCGCGGCAGGAGATAAGGGAAGGCCGACCATAGTGGGCTGGGCCGCACTGTGGCTTCCTAGGGCCCAGTGCAACACGTGAGCTCTAACTTTTATTTTTTTATTTTCTGTTACAATTTAGTTGTTGTTTTATATTTAAATGGTCCTCCAAATCAATTTTGATATATTTGAAACTTGTCACATAAATTATGTACAATAATGTGGTGTTGCACAAAAAGTTTCAGGGCACTTGGGATAGTTTAGATATTTTTTGAAAAGGAAAAGGTCAATTAAAATGGTTGTTGTTCCACTGTTTAATTCCTAGGTGCATTTTAACAACTTAAATAATGTTGGTTTCTACATGAAAAATAGTTAGTGAATATTTGCAATAACATGAACACTTTTGTTTTACTGTTTGAAGAAATATTATTCTGACTTTATTTTAAAATTTGAATTTGAACTCGGTTTGGACCAAAGTGCAGTTTAGTAAATTAATTGTGATGACATGGCACCATTAGTGTGTGATTACTGTAGCTTAACTACCGGGTGTTGCAAATCTCCTCCACTACAAGAAATCTCGTCCCGAGCTTTAAGAGGTGGAGTAAGGGGGAAAGTTCTGGTTACGAAATTCTAACGAGTCTTCTTGGTCTTGGTTGCTCTTACCGAAGAGGTTGGTCCATAGCATTGATGTATTCATTTCTCTGCCTCAATGCATCATGATGAAGTTGCCGTCCTTCCTTCAGGATCTTCACCGTACTTATGAAAGGATAAGAGGGGAAACCCTATAAGGACGGATTTTAACAAGATTGAGCATCGAACGGTTAACTCAGGGGAAGAAGCATACAGTAACTCTCGAGTTGATTACATAAAACACATCAAGAGCATTATAAGAGGGTATGAAAGTTTCAAACGAGTAAGCAATAGTTCGATGCCTGAAGTAGAGTGTGAAGGGGGGTTCAGAGCAACGGAATAAGTATTACGGCTAAAACCAGAATAGATCATCTCTAGGACGGTGGCTCATGAATTATATACGAAGCCAAGCACGAGGAATAACTTTGGAAACATGGGTGTACAGGAGAGTCAGGTTTCGATACTGTGGATCTGTGGGTTATGGGCCCACCATGTGGGTTAAAAGTAGGAAGGGCGCTGACATCTTGCACGGTCATGATAACAAGGTATGTTAGAGGATAGCCTGTCAGTTATGTTGGCAACAACATTGATACCAAGGGCGAGGGGTGAAGAGAACCATTTTCCTGCTCGTTGAAATGAGGCGGACCAATAGGCAAGGTTCTCGTCCATCGGTGGTTACTGGAATGTCAAACAACAATAGTAACAGGGTTTTACTGACAGAGTTGTACACAAAGGTGTTTACATAAGCAGGGGATTATCACTGCTCAGATAATTTAGATTACGAGAAAGGTTAAACAAAACAATGGAAAGAAAAATTGTGATTAGTATATTAATCAGACCAATGGAAAGGACAATGTGTTTATACCCGTCTATCAAGAGTATATATTTCTCAAGGAAAAGTGGAGCCTGATATACATGATTGGGTAATTTATGAGATTTACCCATACAACGGTGTTTGGATAATTGAACAAGAAACATTTAGCATTATGCTTCAAATATTCTTGTTGATGTTTGAGTACCATAGTTATGCTTCGGAATAACATTGACATGGTCATCAGGTAAAGGTCAGATTTTGGATACACAAAGGATCCATCAGAAACAACTTATAAAATAAGTCATACAATTTCAGTAAGGAAAAGATGAGGATGTGGTCGACGGTCTCAACAACAATTCATCAAAATTTACATAAACATGAATTTTCATAATTAAGTGAACAAGGTGATAGCATTGGCCATACCAAAGTATATAATGAAGTATGTTCGAGGAGAACATCCAAAATTAAACATTGATCGAAAGGTGCACCTGGAAATCTGGACTAGGTAGCAGGATCAATGTTAGAATGCTGGTTCAATAACCAACACATGAAGAATGAAACCATCATTCATAACTTACAAGCAATAGGGTTGCTAGAAGTTTTGAATTCACACATCATAGTTCAATTGTTGGTATTCCGGTTAGAAACAACGTGGGGACCAAGAAATGAATGGAGATGGTGAGAAGTACTGCTATACCAAGAATTCTCAAGAGGTGGAGCAATTCTCACAACATCCTTGACATAACAGATGGTAATACTCCAAGGTAGAACATAGCATAAGCTGGACAGCAAGAAGCTCCATAACATGAACAAGTTTGTGTTGGAGAGAAGGCAATAATGTTGTCGATGATAACACAAATCATTGAGTGGCAAGGATGGTATTTCTCATCATGAATTCGATTCATAACCTAGAAGAGCTCAGAATGTTGATGTTGATCAGGACACATTTGTTGAGAGATTTCATGAAGATGTAATCGATCGGTGATGACATCAAGTCAAAGGAATGATGAAGCGAAAGGTTATTGGAACCATGGGTATGACACAAAACTCGAAATCAAGCTTGCTGTTTAAGGCGAAATGATATGACGAGGAAGATCGACGTAAGCTTATCTCATTGTCGAAAATTGTGCTCCGGGAAGAAGGACCAGGTAGCACAGTTAAAATTTAGCACGATAATGATATAGCCGATCAGGCTAGGAATGACTTGAAGGATTATTAAACTCGTAGGCAACAAAAATTACTTAGAGTTATTGAATCAGAGTGCGGAATCGATTCACTTATCGGTGTTCTTGAGTGACTAATAACTCAGAATCCGGGGGAAATCTGAAATCAGTGAGAAGCAATGCTAGATGAAGACTCATAGGAAGCAACACAGTTCTTTGATATTCTTGAGATACGAGAGGGTAATTCTCGAAGGTGGAGCAGGATTGAGGTTGGACAGATGTATTGATCTACAGAAGACAAGTACTTTAACTTGTTCGAGAAATGAGATCAAAGAAGAACAATATGGTCGGAACCATGATTGCAAAGGACCAAACATAGATACAATATGAACTTATAACCAGGGGAATAATCGTTAGTATGAGAAGCTTCCATGATAAGATCTACATCGTTTCCATGGGCATGAACGCAAAGTTCAAGGTCGACTCCCAGTTCTTCAATGCATAACCTTTCATTCACTTCTCATGTTTGAAGGAGTTGTAGTGATGAAATTTTATCCGGCGTAACACCAGTAGAGTATGACCCGTAGGAGTTTCTAGGTTCACACAGATTAGGGAAGGCATTGGTTCAACCCACCGTGGCATCTTAGGAACATATACCACAAACTTCAGGAGTAAATAACTGAAGCTCGGAAGCAGAGCATGGTTGACAAGAGCAGGGGATATAATTTACCAAAGGCATTATGTATCTGAGGAAAGACTCACAAGGTTATTGAATGTTAAGGACACTATCGGGTAATAACCCAGCAATGGGTCTGGCGGTCCACAACGGAGCTGATGTGAGTATTAGTACTCAATCAGAGGAAGAAACAATACAAATGCATCGGATTATAGGAACATCTGGATTATTTGATGCTTAAATACAAATAAATTATGATTTCCAAAATGAAGGATCAGAAGCAGACACTCTGATCAAGGATGGATAAGTTGGATAAACTTAGGGGTACATTCGACGACAACTTGATTGGTCGAGAACCAGCTCATGTTCAAAATGATGTCTGAGCCGGAAGGATGAATTCTAGGATTTGACTGAGGATTGTGAGCCTTCGCAACATATTGAATCAAGGGACTAAAAATGGAAATGACAAGGGATGTCAATGAAGATTACTATAAATATGGAATTAACCATAACGCAAGCAGGCAAGAATTTCAAGAGCATTAGGCTGTTGAGGATTTTCGGAAGATTGAATAGCATTATGAAGTATTTTGCGAAATATATAAACAACTGGGGATGAACGAATCCTCGGTAAGTGTGAGGAATTATTCGTACATGTATTCATGCAAAAAAGGAGCCACAAGACAACAGGAAGAATGGATCCTCGGAACAACGAAGAGTATTTCGGGGTAACTTGTAATAACAAGGGTAACTGGGAAAGATTGTATGAATGACAAGTGTATGTCGTTATCCATCTGGATTTATCAATGGAAGATAATTGCAAAAGAGATGGGCACAAGGGTCTCGGGAAACATCGAAGAGTATCTTTAGAATCTTCTGGTGAAGCAGGCGATCATCTTGAATGAAGGGCTCTCCGGGAGGAAGTAGTTACGAGAACCTAAAGTTAGAGTTAGCAAAATCTTTAACCCGAATAGAAGAGAGATCAGAATCCCAGAGCAAAGACGAGGAATAAAAGATCCTAATACCACCCATTGGCGACGTGGGCCCGTAAGCCACACATCCATGTTAGTAAAATAGTTTTTCAACGACTAGACTCAACTTTGGCCAAGGAGTTGAAAAGGGGGGGGGGGGGTGGTTCCTATAGGCAGTCGACTCTGATACCAACTTGTGACGCCCCCGATTCAATTGTACACTAATCATACACACAAATGTGTATGATCAAGATCAGGGACTCACGGGAAGATATCACAACACAACTCTAGACACAAATAAAATAAATACAAGCTTTATATTACAAACCAGGGGCCTCGAGGGCTCGAATACATAAGCTCGAATACAAACGAGTCAGCGGAAGCAACAATATCTGAGTACAAACATAAGTTAAACAAGTTTGCCTTAAGAAGGCTAGCATAAAAGTATCAACGATCGAAAAGGCAAGGCCTCCTGCCTAGGAGCCTCATAACAGGTAGAAATATGCCCTGGAGGCAATAATAAAGTGGTTATTATTATATTTCCTTGTTCATGATAATCGTTTATTATCCATGCTATAATTATATTGACTGGAAACTCAAATACATGTGTTGATACATAGACAACAACATGTCCCTAGTAAGCCTCTACCAGACTAGCTCGTTGATCAAAGATGGTTAAGGTTTCCTAACCATAGACATGAGTTGTCATTTGATAACGGGATCACATCATTAGGACAATGAGGTGATGGACTAGACCCAACCGTAAGCTTAGCATCAGATCGTTTTAGTTATTTGCTACAACTTTCATCATGTCAAGTATATGTTCCTATGACCATGAGATCATGCAACTCACTGACACCGGAGGAGTACCTTATGTGTATCAAACATCACAACGTAACTGGGTGACTATAAAGATGCTCTACAAGTATCTCCGAGGGTGTCTGTTGAGTTGGCGTGGATCAAGACTGGGATTTTTCACTCCGTATGACGGAGAGGTATCTCAGGGCCCACTCGGTAATACAACATCACAATAAGCTTGCAAGCAATGTGACCAATGAGTTAGTCACGGGATCTTGTATTACGGAATGAGTAAAGAGACTTGCCGGTAACGAGATTGAACTAGGTATGGAGATACCGACGATCGAATCTCGGGCAAGTAACATATCGCCGGGCAAAGGGAATTGTATATGGGATTAACTGAATCCTTGACATCGTGGTTCAACCGATAAAGATCTTCGTGGAATATGTAGGAATCAATATGGGCATCCAGGTCCCGCTATTGGTTATTGACCGGAGAGGAGTCTCGGTCATGTCTACATGATTCTCGAACCCGTAGGGTTGCACGCTTAACATTCAGTAGCGATAGGGTAGTATTGAGATATTAATAGTGGAAAGTCCGAAGGTTGTTCAGAGTCCCTGATGGGATCTGGGACATCACGAGGAGCTCCGGAATAGTCTGGAGGTAAAGATTCATATATGGAAAGTTGTTATCGGGGTTCTGGAAAAAGTTTGAGTTTTTTTCGGTATTGTACCGGGAAGGTTCTAGAAGGTTTCGGAGTGGGGCCTGATGTCTACTACGCAACTTTATTCTTGTAGACACATGTTGGGCCTCCAAGCGCAGAGTTTTATAGGACAGTAGCAATTGTCCCTCAAGTGGATGACCTAAGGTTTATCAATCAGTGGGAGGCGTAGGATGAAGATGGTCTCTCTCAAACAACCCTGCAACCAAATAATAAAAAGTCTCTTGTGTCCCCAACACACCCAATACAATGGCAAATTGTATAGGTGCACTAGTTTGGCGAAGAGATGGTGATAAAAGTGTAATATGGATGGTAGACATATATTTTTGTAATCTGAAAATAAAAAAACAGCAAGGTAGCAATTGGTAAAACGGAGCACAAACGGTATTGCAATGCTTGAAAATGAGGCCTAGGGTCCGTACTTTCGCTAGTGCAATCTCTCAACAATGCTAATATAATTGGATCATATAACTATCCCTCAACATGCGATGAAGAATCACTCCAAAGTTCCTATCTAGCGGAGAACATAAGAAGAAATTGTTTGTAGCTATTCTTTCCGATCGATCTATCCAAGAGTTCGTACTAAAATAACACTAAGTTATTCTTTCCGATCGATCTATCAAGAGTTCGTACTAAAATAACACCAAAGCAAATTCAAATTCATAATACTCAATCCAACACAAAGAACCTCAAAGAGTGCCCCAAGATTTCTACCGGAGAAACAAAAGACGAGAACGTGCATCAACCCCTATGCATAGATTACCCCAATGTCACCTCGGGAATCCGCGAGTTGAGTACCAAAACATATCTCAAGTGAATCAATATAATACCCCATTGTAACCACGGGTATTCATATGCAAGACATATATCAAGTGCTCTCAAATCCATAAAAGTATTCAATCCGATAAGGACGAAATCTCAAAGGGAAAACTCAATTCATCACAACAAGATAGAGAGGGGAAAACGCCATATGATTCGACTATACTAACAAAGCCCGCGATACATCAAGATCGTGCCATCTCAAGAACACGAGAGAGGGAGAGAGATTAAACACATAGCTACTGGTACAAACCCTCAGCCCCGAGGGTGGACTACTCCCTCCTCATCATGGTGGCCACCGGGATGATGAAGATGGCCACCGGTGATGATTTCCCCCTCCGGCGCAGTGCCAGAACGGGGTCTAGATTGGTTTTTCGTGGCTACAGAGGCTTGCGGCAGCAGAACTTCTGATCTAGGGTTCCCCTCGGGGGTTTTGGAATATTTGGGAATTTATAGGGCGAAGAGGCGGTGCAGGAGGCCACCGAGGTGGGCACAACCCACCTGGGCGTGCCTGGGGGCCCAGGCACGCCCTGGTGGGTTGTGCTCCCCTCGAAGCTCCCCTCTGGTACTTCTTTGGCCCACCGGCTGTCTTCTGGTCCAGAAAAAATCTCCAAAGAGTTTCGCTGTGTTTGGACTCCGTTTGGTATTGATTTTCTGCGGAGTAAAAAACAAGCAAAAAACAACAACTGGCACTGGGCACTATGTCGATAGGTTAGTCCCCAAAAAATGATATAAAGTTGCTATAAAATGATTGTAAAACATCCAAGAATGATAATATAAAAGCATGGAACAAGCAAAAATTATAGATACGTTGGAGACGTATCAGCATCCCCAAGCTTAATTCCTACTCGTCCTCGAGTAGGTAAATGATAAAACAGATTTTTTGATGTGGAATGCTGCCTAACATGTTCATCACATATTCTTTTCTTTTGTAGCATGGACATATGGACTTTTATATGGTTCAAAGCAATAGTCTAGTTTTGACATGGAAATTTCAATACTCAAGCATATCAACAAGCAACCATGTCTTTCAAAATATCAACACTAAAGAAAGCTATCCCTAGCCCATCATGCTCAATCATTGATGCATTCATGAAACACACTCGCATATTAGCTACATCCAATGCTCAAGTACAATCATAGTGCCCCTTAGTTGGTGCTTTATAAGAGAAGATGGAGACTCAAATAAAAATAAAAATTGCATAAAGTAAATAGATAGGCCCTTCGCAAAGGGAAGTAGGGATTTGTAGAGGTGCCAGAGCTCAAAGAGAAAAAGAGAGATAGAAACATTTTGGGTGGCATGCTTTTCCTGTCAACGAAAACGATCGAGTGGTTCCCAATACTTTCCATGCTAGATATATCATAGGCGGTTCCCAAACAGAAAATAAAGTTTATTCCTTTTTCCATCATTCCTTCACATTCCACGCCTAGCCGTATCCACGGGTACCGTCCATACCAACACTTTCCAAGGAATTTATTATTTGACAACATAAAGTAAATTCATTTTTCATTTCGGTACCGGGCATCCCTATTACCTTTGCCGTACTCTTGTGCAATGACAAGTGAATAAACACTCATCTTGAGAATAACACATCTAGCATGGAAAAATATCAGCCACCCCCTACCATTTCATGAGTGATACGAGCACACAAAAAGGAAATTATTTTGAAAATTAGAGATGGCACATGCAAATTTGCTTAGAACGGCATGGAAATACTGCATATAGGTAGGTATGGTGGACTCATGTGGCAAAACTGGGTTTAAGGGTTTTGGATGCACAAGTAGTATTCCCACTTAGTACAAATGGAGGCTAGCAAATAGATTGAGAAGCAACCAACCAAGAAACGAAAACTAACATAAATGAGCATTAAGCATAACTAACACCGAATAATGCACCACAAGTAGGATGTAATTTCATTGCATAACTATTGACTTTCGTGCTTGCATAGGGAATCACAAACCTTAACAACAATATTCTTACTAAAGCATAATTACACATCAACATGACTCACATATCACTATCATCATATCTCAAAACTATTACAAAGAATCAAGTTTATTTTGTCCAATGATCTTCATGAAAGTTTTTATTATATCCCTCTTGAATATCTATCACTTTGGGACTAGTTTCATATATTGCAATTACTTTTGACAAGCTCAAACAAATTTAAGTGAAGAACATGAGCATAACAATTTTCGTCTCTCAAAATAATATAAGTGAAGCATGAGAGAATTTCTTCAAAAATAATAAAGCACACCATGCTCAAAAAGATATAAGTGAAGCACTAGAGCAAATGACAAACTACTCCAAAAAGATATAAGTGAAGATCAAGCGAGTAGTTAAGTAAATAGGTAGCTATTTGAGGACTCTCTCTTATTTAAAAACTTTCATATCTAAGTATTTTATTAAAACATAAAGCAAAATGAAAATAAAATGACATTCCAAGGATAGCACAACTCATGTGAAGAAGCAAAAACTTAGGCTCAACCGATACTAACCGATAATTCTTGATGAAGAAAGGTGGGATGCCCATCGGGGCATCCCCAAGCTTAGATGCCTGAGACTTCTTGAAATATTATCTTGGGATGCCTTGGGCATCCCCAAGCTTGAGCTTTTGTGTCTCCTTAATTCCTCTCATATCACAGTTTCCCTAATTCTTAAAAACTTCATCCACACAAAACTCAACAAGAACTCGTGAGATAAGTTAGTATAAATCAATGCAAAAACCTTATCATTCCCTACTGTAGCAAATCACTAAAATTATTATTCAATATTGCATACTAAATGCCTCTGCATATTTAATACTCCTATCCTCAAATAGAATCATTAAACAAGCAAACATATGCAAACATAATAGCAATCTGTCTAAACAGGACAGTCTGTAAAGAGTGCAATTGTACTCATACTTCCCTAACTCCAAAAATTGTGAAAATTTACTGCACTGTAGTAAAATTATCAGAGATTATTTTGCAAAAAGTTTCAACAGTTTATCACATTCTGGATTTTCTCGGGAATTTTTACAACAGCGCTAAACTTTCTGTTTGGAAACAGCAACATGTAGACTTGCAAAATAAGCATGGTAAAGGCTATCCTTGCCACTTTTATTGAAATAAAAGATACAAAACATTATTATAAATAACAGCAAGCAAATAAAAACAAAATAAAATAACGCTCCAAGCAAAACACATATCATGTGACGAATAAAATTATAGCTCCAAGTGAGGTTACCGATAATGTTGAAGACGAAAGAGGGGATGCCTTCCGGGGCATCCCCGAGCTTAGTTGCTTGGATCTTCCTTGAATATTGCCTTGGGGGTGCCTTGGGGGTGCCTTGTGCATCCCCAAGCTTAGGGTCTTGGCACTCCTTATTCTCCTCATATCGATATCTCACCCAAAACTTGAAAACTTCAATCACACAAAACTTAACGGAACTTCGTGAGATGGGTTAGTATGATAAAGACAAATCATTCACTTTGGTACTGTCAAAGACAAGATTCATAATTGTTCTCACACAATATGCCTACTGTACTCTACAATTTCCACAATTTATATTAAGCAATATAAGTCATGGAAACTAGAAAACAAGCAAATTATGCATTGAAAACAGAATCTGTCAAAAACAGAACAGTACGTAAAGATCTGAATTAAGGTTATAGTTATGTAACTCGAGAAATTCTGAAAAATTAGGAAAACGTAGAAAATTTGTATATCCATCAACTGTAAAAAAATCAGAATTTTTCCATGTTCCAGTAAAATACAGGAATTTCTGCACTGGACGCAAAAGTTTCTGTTTTTGCACAGAATCAAGTCAACTATCATCCACACTATCCCAAAGGCTTTACTTGGCACTTTATTGAAATAAAAGTTATAAAACATGATTAATACAGTAGCCTAATCATGTGAACACACAAAAACAGTAGGTAAAATTGTTGGGTTGTCTCCCAACAAGTGCTTTTCTTTAATGCCTTTTAGCTAGGCATGATGATTTCAATGATGCTCGCATAAAAGATAAGAATTGAAACATAACAAGAGCATCATGAATCATAAGTTCCTCTCTCATAATAATTTTCAGTAGCATCATGAATGAATTCAACAATATAATTATCACATAAAGCATTCTTTTCATGATCTACAAGCATAGAAATTTTACTACTCTCCACATAAGCAAATTTGTACTCATGAATAGTAGTGGGAGCAAACTCAACAAAATAACTATCATGTGATTGAAAATTAAAATCATGATGACAAGTTTCGTGCTTATCATTATTCAATATAGCATACATGTCATCACCATAATCATCATAGATGGCAACTTTTTTGTCATAATCAATTGAAACCTCTTCCAAAATAGTGAATTCATCATTAAATAAAGTCATGACCTCTCCAAATCCACTTTCATCAATATAATCATCATAAATAGGAGGCATGCTATCATCATAATAAATTTTCTCATCAGAACTTGGGGGACTAAAAATATCATCTTCATCAAATATAGCATCCCCAAGCTTATGGCTTTGCATATCGTTAGCATCATGGATATTCAAAGAATTCATACCAACAACATTGCAATCATGCTCATCATTTATGCCAAACATTTTATTGAGTTCTTCTTCTAACAATTGAGCACAATTTTCCTTTCCATTATTTTCATGAAAGACATGATAAAGATGAATAATATGAGACCACCTCAATTCCATTTTTTGTAATTTTCTTTTTATGAACCAAACTAGTGATAAAACAAGAAACTAAAAGATTCAATTGCAAGATCTAAAGATATACCTTCAAGCACTCACCTCTCCGGCAACGGCGCCATAAAAGAGCTTGATGTCTACTACGCAACTTTATTCTTGTAGACACGTGTTGGGCCTCAAAGCGCAGAGTTTTGTAGGACAGTAGCAATTTTCCCTCAAGTGGATGACCTAAGGTTTATCAATCCGTGGGAGACGTAGGATGAAGATGGTCTCTCTCAAACAACCCTGCAACCAAATAATAAAAAGTCTCTTGTGTCCCCAACACACCCAATACAATGGCAAATTGTATAGGTGCACTAGTTTGGCGAAGAGATGGTGATAAAAGTGTAATATGGATGGTAGACATATATTTTTGTAATCTGAAAATAAAAAACAGCAAGATAGCAATTGGTAAAACGGAGCACAAACGGTATTGCAATGCTTGAAAATGAGGCCTAGGGTCCGTACTTTCGCTAGTGCAATCTCTCAACAATGCTAATATAATTGGATCATATAACTATCCCTCAACGTGCGATGAAGAATCACTCCAAAGTTCCTATCTAGTGGAGAACATAAGAAGAAATTGTTTGTAGCTATTCTTTCCGATCGATCTATCCAAGAGTTCGTACTAAAATAACACTAAGTTATTCTTTCCGATCGATCTATCAAGAGTTCGTACTAAAATAACACAAAAGCAAATTCAAATTCATAATACTCAATCCAACACAAAGAACCTCAAAGAGTGCCCCAAGATTTCTATCGGAGAAACAAAAGACGAGAACGTGCATCAACCCCTATGCATAGATTACCCCAATGTCACCTCGGGAATCCGCGAGTTGAGTGCCAAAACATATCTCAAGTGAATCAATATAATACCCCATTGTTACCACGGGTATTCATATGCAAGACATATATCAAGTGCTCTCAAATCCATAAAAGTATTCAATCCGATAAGGATGAAATCTCAAAGGGAAAACTCAATTCATCACAACAAGATAGAGAGGGAAAACACCATATGATCCGACTATACTAACAAAGCCCGTGATACATCAAGATCGTGCCATCTCAAGAACACGAGAGAGAGAGAGATTAAACACATAGCTACTGGTACAAACCCTCAGCCCCGAGGGTGGACTACTCCCTCCTCATCATGGTGGCTGCCGGGATGATGAAGATGGCCACCGGTGATGATTTCCCCCTCTGGCGGAGTGCCCGTTACCTCTCCCAACTCCTCCCACGTTTCATCGGTACGCGCTTGGCGAAGCCCTGCCAGAATTATGCTGCCACCACCACCCCCATACCGTCGTGTTTGTACATATCTCATCTACCCCCTCTCTCTCTCGCTTGCTGGATCAAGAAGGAGAGGACGCCGCCGAGCCGCACATGTGCTAAACTCGGAGGCGCCGTCCGTTCGGCACTTGATCGGGAGTTCGTGGACGGATCATGATTGGATCGCGAAGACGTTCGACTACATCAACCGCGTTTCTTAACGCTTCTGCTTAGCGATCTACTAGGGTATGTAGATCCAATCTATCCTCTCATAGATGTGCATCTCCTAGATTGATCTTGGTGAGCGTAGGAATTTTTTTGTTTCCCATGCAACGTTCCCCAACAGTGGCATCATGAGCTAGGTCTATGCGTAGATGACATCACGAGTAGAACACAAAGGAGTTTGTGGGCATTGATGTTCAGATTGCTTCCTTCCTTGGTCTTATCTTGATTCAGCGGTATTGTGGGATGAAGCGGCCCGGACCAACTTTACATGTCCACGTACATGAGACCGGTTCCATCGACTGACATGCAACTTGTTGCATAAAGATGGCTGCCGGGTTTCTGTCTCTCCCACCTTAGTTGAATCGGATTCGACAAAGGCGGTCCTTGTAGAAGGTTAAATAGCAACTTGAATATCACCGTTGTGGCTTTGCGTAGGTAAGAACGATTCTTACTAGTCACCCATAGCAGCCACGTAAAACATGCAACAACAAAGTAGAGGACGTCTAACTTGTTTTTGCAGGGTATGTTGTGATATGATATGGCCAAAGACATGATGAGATATATTTGATGTATGAGATGATCATGTTTTGTATAGATTATCACAACTTGCATGTCGATGAATATGGCAACCGGCAGGAGCCATAGGGTTGTCTTTAATTATTGTATGACCTGCGTGTCAATCATTAAGCGCTATGTAATGCTTTACTTTATCGCTAAGCGGTAGAAATAGTTGTAGAAGCATGGTTGGCATGACAACCCCGATGGCGACATGATGATGGAGATCATGGTGTCATGCCGGTGATGAAGGAGATCATGCCGGTGCTTTGAAGATGGAGATCAAAAGCACAAGATGATGGCCATATCATGTCACTTATGATTTGCATGTGATGTTAATCCTTTTATGCATCTTATTTTGCTTAGGACGATGGTAGCATTATAAGGTGATCCCTCTCTAAAATTTCAAGATAAAATTGTGTTCTCCCCAAGTGTGCACCATTGCGAAAGTTCGTCGTTTCGAAGCACTACATGATGATCGGGTGTGATAGACTCTACGTTCGCATACAACGGGTGCAAGCCAATTTTGTACACGCGAAACACTTGGGTTAAACTTGACGAGCCTAGCATGTATAGACATGGCCTCGGAACACAAGAGACCGAAAGGTCGAACATGAGTCATATAGTAGATATGATCAACATGGAGATGTTCACCATTGAAACCATCTCATCTCACGTGATGATCGGACTTGGGTTGGTGAATTTGGATCATGTTACACTCGGACAACTGGAGGGATGTTGATTTGAGTGGGAGATCTTAGGTAGTATGATTAATTGAACTCATTATCTTGAACAGTAGTCTAAGTTATCTTTGCAAATTATGTTGTAGATCAATGGCTCGCGCAGTAGCTCCCCTGAATTTCAATGCGTTCCTAGAGAAAGCTAAGCTGAAAGATGATGGAAGCAACTTTGTGGACTGGGCCCGTAATCGGAGGATTATCCTCACGGCTCCTGATGTCGCTTGAACTACATCGGTATTTCCCCAAAGAGGAAGGGATGATACAGCACAGCTACGATAGGTATTTCCCTCAGTTATGAAACCAAGGTATCAATCCAGTAGGAGAACCAAGCAACACTATGTAAACGGTACCTGCACACAAAGAATAAATACTTGCAACCCGACGATTAGGAGGGATTCTCAATCCCTCTACGGGTAACGGTGCCAGAAATTGTCAAGTTGACGGGATAAAAATTGTGATAGATTGGATAAACAGATCTTGATAAAACGTGAAATAAAATAAATAGCAAAAAAGTGCAGCAAGGTATTTTTTGGGTTTTTGGAATAATAGATCTAAAAACAAAAGCAAATAAAAATAGATCTCAAAGCAAATATGATAAAGAATAGACCCCGGGGCCGTAGATTTCACTAGTGGCTTCTCTCAAGAAAATAGCACACGGTGGGTAAACAAATTACTATTGGGCAATTGATAGAACATCAAATAATTATGATGATATCCAGGCAATGATCATTATATAGGCATCACATCAAAGATTAGTAGACCGACTCCTGCCTGCATCTACTACTATTACTCCACACATCGACCGCTATCCAGCATGCATCTAGTGTATTAAGTTCATGGAGAAACGAGGTAATGCAATAAGAACGATGACATGATGTAGACGAGATCTATTCATGTAGGAATAGCCCCCATCTTGTTATCCTTAATAGCAACGATACATGCGTGTCTTGCTGCCCCTTCTGTCACTGGGAAAGAACACCGCACAATCGAACCCATCACAAAGCACCTCTTCCCATGGCAAGAAAAATCGATCTAGTTGGCCTAACTAAACCAAAGATTCGAAGAAGAAAAATGAGGCTATAAGTAATCATGCATAAAAGAGATCAAAGAACTCAAATAACTTTCATGGATATAGATCTGATCATAAACTCAAAGTTCATCAGATCCCAACAAACACACTGCAAAAAGAGCTACATCAAATAAATCTCCAAGAGACCATTGTATTGAGAATCAAAAGGAGAGAAGAAGCCATCTAGCTACTGCCTACAGACCCGTAGGTCTGCAATGAACTACTTACGCATCATCGGAGAGGCACCAATGAGGATGATGAACCCCTCAGTGATGGTGTCTAGATTGGATCTCGTGATTCTGGAACTTGCGGCAGCTGGAATTGTGTTTCATCGACTCCCCTAGGGTTTCTGGAATATTTGGGTATTTATAGGATGAAGAGGCGGTGCGGGAGGCCACCAAGGTGGGCACAACCCACCAGGGTGCGCCTGGGCCCCTAGGCACGCCCAGGTGGGTTGTGCCCCCCTCGGGGCACCCCTCTGGTACTTCTTTGGCCCAAGTTGTTTCTCTTGGTCCATAAAAATTCTCCAAAAAGTTTCACTGCGTTTGGACTCCGTTTGGTACTGATATTCTGCGAAGTAAAAAACAAGCAAAAAACAGCAACTAGCACTGGGCACTATGTCAATAGGTTAGTCCCAAAAAATGATATAAAGTTGCTACAAAATGATTGTAAAGCATCCACGAATGATAATATAACAACATGGAACAAGCAAAAATTATAGATACGTTGGAGACGTATCAGCTACCCAAAAGTCTTATGTCCTTGATGCACTGCTTGGTGCGCCACCCCCTGCAGCGACTGTGGATGTTGTGAACGCCTGGCAGTCGCGTGTTGATGACTACTCAATAGTTCAGTGCGCCATGTTGTATGGCTTAGAACCAGGACTTCAAAGGCATTTTGAACGTCATGGAGCATATGAGATGTTCCAGGAGTTGAAGTTTATTTTTGAGAAGAATGCCCAGATTGAGAGGTATGAGACCTTCGATAAGCTCTATGCTTGCAAAATGGAAGAGAACGAATTTGTCAGTGAGCACATACTCAGAATGTCTGGGTATTACAACCATCTGCTGAGTTGGGAGTTGAGCTCCCGCCTGAGGCGGTCACCACCTAGCTACAAGAGCTTTGTGTTGAACTATAACATGCAAGGGATGAACAAGTCAGTCTCTGAGCTGTTCGCGATGCTGAAAGTCGCTGAGTCAGACATCCAGAAGGAGCATCAAGTGTTGATGGTCAATAAAACCACTAGTTTCAAGAAGAGCAAGGGAAAGAAGGGAAACATCAAGAAGGGTGGCAAAGCAATTGCTCCTCCCGTGAAGAAACCCAAGGCTTGATAACCCACAAGTATAGGGGATCGCAACAGTTTTCGAGGGTAGAGTATTCAACCCAAATTTATAGATTCGACATAAGGGAAGCCAAAAAATATTTGCAAGTATTAGCAGCTGAGTTGTCAATTCAACCACACCTGGAGATTAATTATCTGCAGCAATATGATCAGTAGCAAAGTAATATGATAGTTTTGATAGCAGCAATAGTTGTAACAGTAACGGTAATAGTGATAGCAATGATTTTGTAGCAGTTGTAACAGTAACAGCAGCAGTAGTAACTTACCAAGAACAATATATGGAAAATTCGTAGGCATTGGATCGGTGAATTCGTTGGATGATATTCATCATATAACAGTCATAACCTAGGGCGATACAAAACTAGCTCCAGTTCATAAATATAATGTAGGCATTTATTCCGTAAATAGTCATACGTGCTTATGGAAAGAACTTGCATGACATATTTTGTCCTATCCTCCCGTGGCAGCGGGGTCCATAAGGAAACTAAGGGATATTAAGGCCTCCTTTCAATAGAGAACCGGAACAAAGCATTAGCACATAGTGAATACATGAACTCCTCAAACTACGGTCATCACCGGAAAGTATCCCGAATACTGTCACTCCGGGGTTTACGGATCATAACACGTAATAGGTGACTATAACTTGCAAGATCGGATCTAGAACATAGATATAATGGTGATAACATAAACGGTTCAGATCTGAAATCATGGCACCCGGGCCCAAAGTGACAAGCATTAAGCATGGCAAAGTCATAGCAACATCAATCTCAGAACATAATGGATACTAGGGATCAAGCCCTAACAAAACAAACTCAATTACATGATGAATATCATCCAACTCCCTCACCGACCAGCAAGCCTACAAAGGAATTACTCACTCCCGGTGGGGAGCATCATGGAATTGGCGATGGAGAAGGGTTGGTGATGACGAAGATCGAAGATCCCCCTCTCTGGAACCCCAAACGGACTCCAGATCTGGCCTCCCGATGAAGAACACGAGGTGGCGGCGGCTCCGTCTCGTGAAACGTGATAATTCTTTCTCCTTGATTTTCCCCCAAAAATGTGATTTTGTAGCGTCGGAGATAGGGTCTACGGGGCCACCAGGTGGGGACAACCCACCTTGGCGCGCCAGGAGGGGGGCGCGCCCTGGTGGGTTGTGCTCACCCAGGCCCCCCCTCCGGTGGTTCTTGGCTCTAGTATTTTTCTTTTATTCCATAAAAAATCTCCAAAAAGTTTCGTTCCATTCCGAGAACTTTTATTTCTGCACAAAAAAACAACACCATGGTAGTTCTGCTGAAAACGGTGTCAATCCAGATTAGTTTTATTCAAATCATGCAAATTAGAGTCCAAAACAAGAGTAAAAGCGGTAGGAAAAGTAGATACGACGGAGACGTATCAACTCCCCCAAGCTTAAACCTTTGCTTGTCCTCAAGCAATTCAGTTGATAAACTGAAAGTGAAAAAGAAAAACTTTTACGAACTCTTTTGCTCTTGTTTACATAAATAGGCTTAAGTAGCACCCAGGTTTTTAGCAAAGATTATGACTAACCATATCGACAATAACTCTTAAAAATTATATTAACTCATATCAATGGCATAAGCAACTAGCAAGCAATAATAAAATATCTCAATGACAACAGTTTGTCAAAACAACCATGATATAATATGACAACAGTGGTATCTCGCTAGCCCTTTCTAAGACCGCAAAACATAAATGCAGAGCACCTCCAAAGTTCAAGCAGCGACTAAATGATACGTCTCCAACGTATCTATAATTTTTTATTATTCCATGCTATTATATTATCTGTTTTGGATGTTTTATATGCATTAATATGCAATTTTATATTATTTTTGGGACTAACCTATTAACCTAGAGCCCAGTGCCAGTTTCTGTTTTTTCCTTGTTTTTGAGTTTTACAGAAAAGGAATATCAAACGGAGTCCAAACGAGTTGAAAATTTACGGTAATCATTTATGGACCAGAAGAGACCCACGGAGCACCGGAGCTGTGCCAGGAGGTGACCGAGGAGGCCACAAGCCAGGGGGCGTGCCCCTAGGGCTTGTGGGCCCCTCGGGTGTCCCCCTGACTTGTTTCCAACGCCAAATACTCTTATATATACAAAAACCTCCGAAAAGAACCCTAGATAGGAAGTTCCACCGCCGTAAGCCTCTGTAGCCATGAAAAACCAATCGGGAGCCCGTTTTAGCACCCTGCCGGAGCGGGAAACCATCACCGGAGGCCATCTTCATCATCCCGGCGGTCTCCATGACGAGGAGGGAGTAGTTCACCCTCGGGGCTGAGGGTATGTACCAGTAGCTATGTGTTTGATCTCTCTCTCTCGTGTTCTTAATTTGGCACGATCTTGATGTATCGCGAGCTTTGTTATTATAGTTGGATCATATGGTGTTTCTCCCCCTCAACCTTCTTGTGATGAATTGAGTCTTGCTCTTTGAGGTTTCGTTATGTTGGATTGAGTATTGGATTTGAGAACACTTGATGTATGTCTTGTGATGGGATATCTGTGGTGACAATGGGATGTTCTATTGATTCACTTGATGTATATTTTGGCACTGAACTCGCGGATTCCCGAGGTGACATTGGGGTAATCTATGCATAGGGGTTGATGCACGTTTTCGTCCTACGTTCTCCGATAGAAACTTTGGAGTGATTCTTTGTTGCATGTTGAGGGATTGTTATGTGATCCAAATATGTTGTCATTGTTGAGAGAATTTGCACTAGCGAAAGTATGAACCCTAGGCCTTGTTTTCAAGCATTGCAATACCGTTTTTGCTGAATTTTGTTATTAGTTACCTTGCTGTTTTTATATTTTCAGGTTACAAAACCTATATCTACTATCCATATTACACTTGTATCACCATCTCTTCGCCGAACTAGTGCACCTATACAATTTACCATTGTATTGGGTGTGTTGGGGACACAAGAGACTCTTTGTTATTTGGTAGCAGGGTTGTTTGAGAGAGACCATCTTCATCCTACTCCTCCCACAGATTGATAAACGTTAGGTCATCCACTTGAGGGAAAATTGCTACTGTCCTACAAAACTCTTCGCTTGGAGGCCCAACACGAGTCTACAAGAAGAAGGTTGCGATGTAGACATCAAGCTCTTTTCTGGCGCCGTTGCCGGGGAGGTGAGTGCTTGAATGCATATCTTTAGATCTTGCAATTGAATCTTTTAGTTTCTTGTTTTATCACTAGTTTGGTTTATAAAAGACAACTACAAAAAATGGAATTGAGGTTGCCTCATATTATTCATCTTTATAATGTCTTTCGTGAAAATGATGGAAAGGAAAATTGTGCTCAATTGATAGAAGAAGAATTTAATAAAATGTTTGGCATGAAATCTTTGAATGATGAGCATGATTGCAATGTTGTTGGTATGAATTCTTGGAATAACCATGATGCTAATGATATGCAAAGCCATAAGCTTGGGAATGCTATGTTTGATGAAGATGATATTTTTTGTCCCCCAAGTTTTGATGAGCAAATTTATTACGATGATAGCATGCCTCCTATTTATGATGATTATGTTGATGAAAGTGGGTTTGGAAGAGTGTCAACTCTAGTTAATGATCCCACTATTTTGGAGGGTGTTGAATCTTTTCACAATATTGATAAAAGTGGATTTGGAGAGGTCATGACTTTATTTAGTGATGAATCCACTATTTTGGAAGAGGTTCCAATTGATTATGAGAACAAAGTTGCTATCTATGATGATTATTGTGATGACATGTATGCTATAAAGAATAATGATAACCATGAAACTTGTCATCATGATTATAATTTTCAATTGGATTATGCCTCACATGATAGTTATTTTGTTGAGTTTGCTCCCACTACTATCCATGAGAATAAATTTGCGTATGTGGATAGTAATAAAGTTTCTATGCTTGTAGATCATGAAAAGAATGCTTTATGTGATAGTTATATTGGTGAATTCATTCATGATGCTACTGAAAATTATTATGAGAGAGGAACATATGCTTTTACATATCTCAACAATATCAAGTTTCCTCTCTTTTTGTTGAAAGTTTTGAAGTATTGCTTGTTTTGCCTTCCTATGCTAGTTGATTCTTGTTCCCATAAATTGTTTGCTAAAAAATCCCTATGCATAGGAAGTGGGTTAGACTTAAATGTGCTAGTCATATTCTTCATGATGCTCCCATTACGTGTAACACCCCATGTATTAAGCTACAGTAATCACCCTTTTGATAATGCCTAATCATCATTTGCATCATGTTGCATTTCAAACTCCTAATTCAAACTTCAAATTAAATTAAAGTGAAAATAAAAGTTGTTCAAATTTGAAAAACTAAAATGTTCATAATATTGTAAATAATCCAGAGACAATTCTAAAATTGTAATCAACATTTTCTAAATTAATTAAATAACTCAAACAACAAGAAACAATAGCAAAACATAATTATTTAATACCTTTTCATTTAAATAAAATCCAAATGAAAACATATGGGCTCTAAACCTTTTATAACAGTGTCAAATAATGCACTGTAATTATTTGGGCAAGTTTCATAATTTGCAAAAGTCATTTGAAATAAAGGTAAAGACAAAACAGAAACAAAAGAAAAATGAAAATGAAAAAACAAACAAAAATAAAAAGAACCCCCCCAGCTGGGCCATGGCCCAGCTGGCCACCAAGCCGCCAGGACGGCCCAGCCGCCCCCTATATGGCCTGCCCCTCCCCTCGCTCACCCGAACCCTAGCCCGAAACCCCCCCACTCCCTCGTCCGTCCCCGGGCGCCCGTCGCCGCTGCCCGACGTCGCCGCCGCCTCGTCGCCATCTCGCCGTCGCCGACCGCCTCCCCGACGAGCTCCATCGAGCCTCGCCGACCCCCCCGAACCCCTGCAAACGGGGTGAGCCCCGTCCGTCTCCCCCCTCCCTCGCTCGGCCCGCGCGCCCACCGCCGTGCCCGTCGCGCCGCGCCGCGCGCTCCGCCGCCCGTCCTCGCCTCGCAGCGCCGTGCCCACGCACGCGCGCACGCTCGCCCGCTCTCGCGGGCCCCGCCTCCGCCTGGCCCGCGCGGCCCCGCCTGCGCGCGCGTCCTTGCTCGCCGCCGCTCGCCGCTGCTGCCGACCGGCCCCGTCCACGGCTGCGCCCCCTCTGGCCCTCCCGCGCCCGGCGCCGGCGCCCGTCACCGGCGCCCGCTGCCGCGGCCGCGCCACGGCCTCTGCCGCGCTCGTGCGCGTGCACGCCCACATAGCCATGGCCTTGGGCCAATGACAGATGGGGCCCACGCCCCTGTAAAAAAAAGTGTAATTAAAAAGAATTAAAAGAATAAAATAAATAAGTAAATAATAATTAATTAATTCTGTTTAATTAAAACTAATTAATTAGTTAGTCTAATTAATCTATAGTTAGTCTAATTAAACCCTAATTAATCTTAGCAGACTGCTGATGTAATGCTGACATCATGATGATGTCAGCATACACTGTTTCAGATAATTCGAATTTAATAATTCCAGAAATTGTTTAAATATTTAAAAATTAATCTAAAATAAACCGTAACTCGGATTAAAATACTTTATACATGAAAGTTGCTTAGAATTTCGAGACGAATCCGATGACGCATTCCGTTCGTCCGCCACACGTCCCTAGCATAGCGAACATGCAACCGTCCCCCTCCGTTTCATCTGTCCGAAAATGCTAAACTTCGGGAAAACATTCCCGGATGTTAACCCCTTCGCCAGTATCGCGTAGTACTGCGTTAGAACACCCCTAGCTCTGTCTGAAGTCATGTCATGCATCTGTTTGCTTGTATTTACTGTTTCTTCCCCCTCTTCCTATTCGCTAGACCACGAGACCGCTGATGATGCCCTGAAGATCGACGACCCCTGACGACCTTGCCTTTCCCACCGAGCAACCAGGCAAGCACCCCCCCTTAAGCATACCGATATCGCCTATTCTTTCTCTCTCATGCTTGCATTAGAAATGCTGCTGCTACTGCTTTACCTATTCTGATGCATAGCCTGTTTATTGTAACCTGCTATTGAAACCTTACCTGCTTATCCTAAACTGTCTAGCATAGGCTGGGTAGAGACCTATCAGTGACCCCCACTTGTCCCGACTGCCCCGCTGGATTATCAGAAGACCCGATCAACGGGATTGAAGACCAGGCCCCGGCACTGCACATCACCCCCCTTGGTTGTAACGACACTGCAGCGTTACTATCGAGTGCCGAGGGTGAAACCTCATGTAGCACTTCTGATGTTAACTCTGTAGAGTAGCTATTCAGTCGTGGTCATCAAGGGTGATTCCTCCTTCCCCACTTCCGATAACGACGCCGTCGTACAACACCTCAAGTGTGAACCCAACGAGGGTGATACCTCCAAGTTAACCTTGACGAATACATCAAGTAGGAATCCAACGAGGGTGATACCTCGGATTCCCCTGATGTTATGGACACACGGATACTTGGACTGTACTATTGTTACTTGGAAAGGCGGGTCGACCCTGAGGGGTACCTGCGTGTGATGTGAAGACGGGATGCCTGGATGGTGCCCGAGTGATGAATACGAGGCGTGGCCGGGCATTCTTGGCCCTTGCCGCAAGTCCTCGAGACGGGGCGACGGGGTCACATCTTTCGTGAGTCTCTGCTCGTTACCGCACCCCCAAGGTACCAACGATTTGGATATTTGATTCGAGTGGGCCTCTGGCCCGATAGCACTAACCATCACGCTGGAATAAAATATGGGTACTCTGCATCGTGGCATCAGCCGAAAGCTCTGACAAACGTCCAGTTCAGCATTGTGGCCGGGCCGGGTCAGTGCCATCCAGGACTGAGGTGGTGCTCGTCCCGACCCTACACACAATGACCCGGAGTGCATAGGGCGATGGCCCAAGACCCCTGAGTGCTTAGGATGTAGACCGACGGGGACCTCTCTGCTGAGCTTTAGGTAGGGTTGCGGTGTGTCGTTTGGCCGAGGCCGGGCATGCCCCAGAAAAGTGTGTCCGACCAGAGTTAAGCGAGCGTGGTGGGTAAGTTGGTGCACCCCTGCAGGGAAGAACTAATCTATGCATAGCCGGATCCTCGGTAACGGACACTCGGAGTTGTATCCCGATCGATACAACTAGAATTGGATACTATGGCTCTGGGGTTTCTTCTCGTAGGGAGTCGAGAAGGGATCTCAGGACGAGTTTGATGACTGCATGGCTCTAGGATTGCTTTCTCGCAGGGAGTCGAGAAAGGATCTCTGGGTGAGGTTGAGACTTATTGATACTACTACTCTGTACTGTACAAATCTACACTCTTCTAATGCTGCAAGACCGCTGAAGATGCTAGTCTTCGATAGGACTAGGCCTTCTCTCTATACTGGCTTGTCTGCAGCCCAGTCCACATATACAGCCTCCCCTTGATAATGTTGCATATGTAGTGTAGATCCTTGCTTGCTGAGTACTTCGGATGAGTACTCACGGTTGCTTTGCTTTCTTTTTCCCCCATATCCCTTTTGATGCAACCAGATGACGGAGCCCCGGTTACAGCGGCCCCGCCGATGATCGCTACTGCTACCCCGAGGTTGGATACTTCTACGAGCTGGCCCAAGACCAGGAGTAGGATCGGAGGGTCCCAGGCAAGAGGCCTGCGCCTTTCGATCGTAGTGTTTTCCTTTGCCCCGCCTTCTAAGGGCCTTTCGGTGTTTTCTTTTATATCTGTACTCAGATATCTGTTGCTTCCGCTGACACTTGTATGCGAGCTTATGTATTCGAGCCCTCAAGGCCCCTGGCTTGTAATATAAAGCTTGTATGACTTTATTTATGTTTTAGAGTTGTGTTGTGATATCTTCCCGTGAGTCCTTAGGCTTGATCATGTGCATTGCGTGTATGATTAGTGCATGATTAAGCCGGGGGCGTCACAAGTTGGTATCAGAGACGACTGCCTCTAGGAATCCCCTTTCCAACTCCTTGGCCGAAGTTGAGTCTAGTAACCGAAAACTGTTTTACTAACTTGGCTGTGTGGCTTACGGGCCCACGTCGCCAATTGGGTGGTATTAGGATCTTTTATTCCTCGTTTATACTCTGGGACTCTGATCTCTCTTCTATTCGGGTTAAATGATTTTACTAACTCCGACATTAGGTTCTCGTGATCACATCCACCTGGTGTTCTGAAAATTTCCCCCCTTCCTTCAAGATTGCGGGCTAGGTTCTGCTTGCAGGATCCTCTTATCGAGGGCACCCTGTGTTGTCACTTGCAGATTCCTCGCTCCGGCAGTTTTCTCCGACGTGGATGTAGCCTTTGCTATCTCACGTTGTTGTATTCCTCACCGCGTGCCTGCGCGCCGCCTAGTTTGTCTAGCTGCGAGCATTCCCGTGCGCGTACTATCCGTTTGAATCCAACTCTGTGCATGGATTGGTATGTCTTTAACGACTAGTATTATATATCTAATGCCTTTCCTGTTCATTTCCCGTGTTACATGATGAACAACTCCATACACCTGCAATTTTACTTGCTAAACTGCCCCTGTTGATTTGGCAGGATGGCTGATGATCCTCCACCTCCACCCTATATTGCCGAAATGATGCAGCAGTTTGAATTGAACCGTCAGGTTATGACCGGGATATTGGCTCAGTTCCCAAACCAGAATACTCATCAACAGCCTACACCAATAACTCTGTCGGAATTCGTGCGCCTCAATCCGTCCACTTTTCGCAGCTCGACTGATCCAATGGATGCTGATGATTAGCTCTGTGACATTGCCTTCCGGATGAAGTCGGCCAATGTTATCCCTGACAGTTACGTCACCTATGCGACGTATCACCTGAGGGGATCAGCTGCTCAATGGTGGGAAAGCCACAAGGGTATGTTACCTGCTGAAACAGTAACCACTTGGCAGGAATTTCAGTCAGCTTTTCGTGCATGGTACATTCCTCAAGGTCTGAAGGACCAGAAGAAGCAGGAGTTTCGCAAACTCACCTAGGGAATAATGACTGTGGATGAATACCAGAGGAAATTCCTTGAATTATCCCACTATGCGGAAGATGACGTCTGCACTGACGCACGCAAGCAGGAGAAATTCCGTGAAGGACTGCGTACTGATATAAACCTCGCACTTGCAGTCCATGATTGCACAGACTTCGCAACGCTTGTCAGCAAATCTTTCCAAGTTGAAACTGCTCTGACTAAATGCCAGGAGTCGCTCAAGCGTACTCGAGATGTCGGCTCGTCTTCGGGTCAGCTTGCTCAGAAATGTCGAGTCTGGATCCCACACAACGTTCATCACCGACCTGCTCCAACACCAAGGCCGTGTTATGTTGCACCTCGTCTGCCTCCGCCGCCGAGACAGCTAATGACTCAGGGTGGGCAGTCCAATGCTGTAACTCCTCCCCATAATGATGGGAATTGCTTTAAGTGTGGTCAGCCAGGGCACCGTGCTACCAATTGCCGCCCGAACCACAATCAAAATGCCCGGGCTCGTCAGCCCAGGAATCCCAATGCCAGACCGTCTGCTGTTGTAATGGGCCATGCCAACCATGTCAATGCAGAAAAGGCTCAGAAAGAACCAACCATTGTGATGGGTACCCTCCCGATTAATTCAGTTGCAGCTTCTGTCCTTTTCGACTCGGGAGCATCACATTCCTTTGTGTCTCAACAATTTGCTCAGCTGCATGAATTACATCTAGAGCTATTACCCACACCATTAGAGATTATCACTCCCCGTTCCAGGTGGCAAACCAAGATGGTAAGTCACAACAATCAGATCAGAATTGAAGGGTTGCTGTTCTCTGCTTCCCTTATTGCTCTTGGACCTTCCGATATAGACATCATTCTCGGTATGGACTGGTTGATCGCCCATAATGCTTTGATTGACTGTGCCGCTAAGAAAGTCCAACTTACCCATCCTTCTGGTCAAATAGTCAAATACTCAGTCCGAATAGCTCAGGATGCTGAAAGCCAGATATATGCTCTGAATGCATTGAATGCTTCACCTCTTGAAGGCATCGAGAACGTTCCCATTGTTCATGATTTTCAAGACATCTTTCCAGAAGAACTTCTAGGAATACCCCCTGCTAGAGCTGTCGAGTTTGTCATCGACTTGAAACCAGGCACAACTCCTATTGCGAAGCGTCCTTATAAAATGCCTCCGCACCACCTTCTTGAACTTAAGGAGGAAATTGACACACTTAAGAAGGGTTTCATCCGCCCCAGTTCCTCTGCCTGGGGAGCACCTTCACCCTTCGTTAAGAAGAAGGATGGAACTAACCGATTTGTTCAGGATTATCGGCCCATTAACCAAGCCACAATCCAGAACAAATATCCGCTTCCCCGCATCAATGATTTGTATGATCAACTTGCTGGATCATCGGTGTTTTCTAAACTCGACCTGAGGTTGGGTTATCACCAGATCCGTGTTCGTGAAGAGGATATTCCGAAGACTGCGTTTGTTACTCGCTATGGCTCTTATGAGTACACTGTCATGTCATTTGGCCTAACAAATGCTCCAGCTACTTTCTCCCGCCTGATGAATTATATATTCATGGATTACCTCGACAAATTCGTCGTGGTGTATCTAGATGATATTCTGGTCTATTCAAAGAATAAGGAAGAACATGCTGAACACCTTCGTCTTGTACTGGAAAGGCTCCGAGAACACCAGTTGTATGCCAAATACTCCAAATGTGAATTTTGGCTTTCTGAAGTAACCTACCTTGGACATGTAATTTCCAAGGATGGCATTGCTGTTAACCCGGAGCGGGTTCAGGCTATTCTTGACTGGACTCCTCCAAAGAACGTCAAGCAAGTGAGAAGTTTTCTCGGCCTTGCAAGCTATTGCCGTCGATTTGTCGAGAACTTTTCCAAGATTGCTAAGCCCCTGACTGACCTGCTTCACAAGGGCGTTAAGTTTGAATGGACAGAAAAATGTCAGGAAAGTTTCCAGACACTCAAAGACAAGCTAACATCTGCCCCAGTACTTGCTCCTCCAAATTCCCGCAAAGACTTCGTGATTTATTGTGACGCATCCCGTGATGGATTAGGCTGTGTCCTAATGCAAGAGCGTAAAGTGATTGCTTTTGGCTCTCATTAGTTGCGCCCGCATGAAGAGAATTATCCAGTACATGATCTAGAACTAGCTGCTGTCATCTATGCATTGCAGTTGTGGTGACATTACCTTCTCGGTAATCGTTGCGAGATCTACACGGATCATAAAAGTCTGAAGTACTTGTTCACCCAGCCATCTCTAAACCTCCGTCAGCAAAGATGGATGGAGGCCATTGCGGACTATGATTTGAGTATTTCCTATACCCCTGGCAAGGCTAACGTGATGGCTGATGCCTTAAGCCGCAAGTCCTATTGCGACAACCTCATGGTTAGGCGAGCTCAACCTCGTCTTTTTGAAGAACTGTGCAAGCTGAATCTGCGTATTTATCCACGGGGCTCTCTTAATAACCTTGTGGTACAACCAGATCTTGAGAAAGCTGTTAAGAGTGTGCAAGCTAAGGATGCTGAAGTTGATCTGATGAAGAAAAATCTTCACCTTGAAAAGTACAGGGATTTCTCGCTGTCTGAAGATGGAACCTTGTATTTCAGAGACCGCATTGTCGTACCTCGCTTCGAGCTTATGACTGACAAGGTCATGAAGGAGGCACATGATACCCTGCTATCTATTCATCCGGGTAGCACCAAGATGTATCGTGATCTCCATCAAAGGTATTGGTGGTCTAAAATGAAGCAGGATATTGCTCGATATGTTGCTGAATGTGATGTGTGTCGTCGCGTTAAAGCAGAACATCAGAAGCCTGCTGGAATTCTGCAACCACTTCCTATTCCTCTATGGAAATGGGATAAGGTTCAGATGGATTTCATTACAGGCCTTCCCAGGTCACAGAAGGGTCACGATGCTATTCTTGTCGTCGTCGACCAACTCTCTAAAGTTGCACACTTTCTGCCCGTCAAGGAAACTATCACTGCTAGTCAGTTAGCAGAGTTGTATATCTCCAGAATTTTTTCACTCCACGGTATTCCGAAGGAGATCAGTTCAGACCATGGCGGTCTTTTCACCTCCAAGTTCTGGGAAAGTTTCCAAGAAGCTATGGGAACTCATATTACCTGGAGTTCAGCTTATCACCCCCAATCCCAAGGCCAAGTCGAGCGAGTCAATCAAGTGCTTGAAGACATGCATCGGGCTTGTGTTATTTCTTTCGGCAAGAAGTGGGAAGAATCTCTCCCGTATGCCGAGTTCTCTTATAAAACAGCTATCAAGCCAGCTTGAAAATGGCCCCATTTGAAGTACTATATGGACGTAAGTGTCGAACCCCTCTGAATTGGTCAGAAACTGGGGAACGACCGCTCGTGGGTCCGGATATTATCCTACACGCCGAAGAACAAGTCCGTATTGTTCGAGAAAATCTGAAGGCGGCTCAGGACCGCCAGAAGAGCAACTACGATCGCAAATGATGGGGTTTGACTTATCAACCTGGTGATCAAGCTTACCTTCATGTCACTCCTATGAAGGGCACTCACCGCTTTGGAATTAAGGGCAAGTTAGCTCCCCGCTACATTGGTCCTTTTCGCATTGTTGCAAGACGTGGTCAGGTGGCGTATAAATTGGAGTTGCCGCCAAAATTCTCTCATATCCACGATGTTTTCCATGTGTCGCAACTTCGTCGTTGCTTCAAGGAATCTCCGCACCGCGCAGTGGATCACGAGATGCTCGAGTTGCAAGACGATCTATCTTATAAGGAGCATCCGATCCGCATTCTCGATGAAGCTGAATGTCGGACCCGTCAGAAAGTTACCAAGTTCCTCAAAGTGCAGTGGTCAAATCATACTGAAGATGAAGCCACTTGGGAACACGAGGATAATCTTCGTGCGGAATACCCCAAACTTTTTCCTTCTACCTCTTAATTCTCGGGACGAGAATTCTTGTTAGTGGAGGAGATTTGTAACACCCCATGTATTAAGCTACAGTAATCACCCTTTTGATAATGCCATGTCAGCAGAGTTAACAGTGCCTAATCATCATTTGCATCATGTTGCATTTCAAACTCCTAATTCAAACTTCAAATTAAATTAAAGTGAAAATAAAAGTTGTTCAAATTTGAAAAACTAAAATGTTCATAATATTGTAAATAATCCAGAGACAATTCTAAAATTGTAATCAACATTTTCTAAATTAATTAAATAACACAAACAACAAGAAACAGTAGCAAAACAGAATTATTTAATACCTTTTCATTTAAATAAAATCCAAATGAAAACATATGGGCTCTAAACCTTTTTTAACAGTGTCAAATAATGCACTGTAATTATTTGGGCAAGTTTCATAATTTGCAAAAGTCATTTGAAATAAAAGTAAAGACAAAACAGAAACAAAAGAAAAACAGAAATGAAAAAACAAACACAAATAAAAAGAACCCCCCCTCCCAGCTGGGCCACGGCCCAGCTGGCCACCAGGCCGCCAGGACGGCCCAGCCGCCCCCTATATGGCATGCCCCTCCCCTCGCTCACCCGAACCCTAGCCCGAAACCCCCCACTCCCTCGTCCGTCCCCAGGCGCCCGTCGCCGCCGCCCGACGTCGCCGCCGCCTCGTCGCCACCTCGCCGTCGCCGACCGCCTCCCCGACGAGCTCCATCGAGCCTCGCCGCCCCCCCCAAACCCCTGCAAATGGGGTGAGCCCCGTCCGTCTCCCCCTCCCGTGCCCGTCGCGCCGCACCGCGCGCTCCGCTGCCCGTCCACGCCTCGCAGCGCCGTGCCCACGCACGCGCGCACGCTCGCTTGCTCTCGCGCGCCCCGCCTCCGCCTGGCCCGCGCGGCCCCGCCTGCGCGCGCGTCCCTGCTCGCCGCCGCTCGTCGCTGCTGCCGGCCGGCCCCGCCCACGGCTGCGCCCCCTCTGGCCCTCCCGCGCCCGGCACTGGCGCCCGTCGCCAGTGCCCGCTGTCGCGGCCGCGCCACGGCCTCTGCTGCGCTCGTGCGCGTGCACGCCCACTGAGCCATGGCCTTGGGCCAATGACAGATGGGGCCCATACCCCTGTAAAAAAAAGTGTAATTAAAAAAATTAAAAGAATAAAATAAATAAGTAAATAATAATTAATTAATTTTGTTTAATTAAAACTAATTAATTAGTTAGTCTAATTAATCTATAATTAGTCTAATTAAACCCTAATTAATCTTAGCAGACTGCTGATGTCATGCTGACATCATGATGATATGTCAGCATACACTGTTTCGGATAATTCGAATTTAATAATTTCAGAAATTGTTTAAATATTTAAAAATTAATCTAAAATAAACCGTAACTCGGATTAAAATACTTTATACATGAAAGTTGCTCAGAATTTCGAGGCGAATCCGATGACGCATTCCGTTCGTCCGCCACACGTCCCTAGCATAGCGAACATGCAACCGTCCCCCTCCGTTTCATCTGTCCGAAAATGCTAAACTTCGGGAAAACACTCCCGGATGTTAACCCCTTCGCTAGTATCGCGTAGTACTGCGTTAGAATACGCCTAGCTCTGTCTGAAGTCATGTCATGCATCTGTTTGCTTGTATTTACTGTTTCTTCCCCCTCTTCCTATTTGCTAGACCACGAGACCGCTGACGATGCCCTGAAGATCGACGACCCCTGACGACCTTGCCTTTGCCGCCGAGCAACCAGGCAAGCACCCTCCCTTGAGCATACCGATATCGCCTATTCTTTCTCTCTCATTCTTGCATTAGAAATGCTGCTGCTACTGCTTTACCTATTCTGATGTATAGCCTGTTTATTGTAACCTGCTATTGAAACCTTACCTGCTTATCCTAAACTGTCTAGCATAGGCTGGGTAGAGACCTATCAGTGACCCCCACTTGTCCCGACTGCCCCGCTGGATTATCAGAAGACCCGATCAACGGGATTGAAGACCAGGCCCCGGCACCGCACATCACCCCCCTTAGTTGTAACGACACTGCAGCGTTACTATCGAGTGCCGAGGGTGAAACCTCATGTAGCACTTCTGATGTTAACTCTGTAGAGTAGCTATTCGGTCGTGGTCATCGAGGGTGATTCCTCCTTCCCCACTTTCGATAACGACGCCGTCGTACAACACCTCAAGTGTGAACCCAACGAGGGTGATACCACCGAGTTAACCTTGACGGATACATCAAGTAGGAATCCAACGAGGGTGATACCTCAGATTCCCCTGATGTTATGGACACACGGATACTTGGACTGTACTATTGTTACTTGGAAAGGCGGGTCGACCCTGAGGGGTACCCGCGTGTAATGTGAAGACGGGATGCCTGGATGGTGCCCGAGTGATGAATATGAGGCGTGGCCGGGCATTCTTGGCCCTTGCCGCAAGTCCTCGAGACGGGGCGACGGGGTCACATCTTTCGTGAGTCTCTGCTCGTTACCGCACCCCCAAGGTACTAATGATTTGGATATTTGATTCGAGTGGGCCTCTGGCCCGATAGCACTAACCATCACGCGGGAATAAAATATGGGTACTCTGCATCGTGGCATCAGCCGAAAGCTCTGACGGACGTCCAGTTTAGCATTGTGGCCGGGCCGGGCTAGTGCCATCCAGGACTGAGGTGGTGCTCGTCTCGACCCTGCACACAACGACCCGGAGTGCACAGGGCGATGGCCAGAGACCCCTGGATGCTTAGGATGTAGACCGGCGGGGACCTCTCTGCTGAGCTTTAGGTAGGGTTGCGGTGTGTCGTTTGGCCGAGGCCGGGCATGCCCCGGAAAAGTGTGTCCGGCCGGAGTTAAGCGAGCGTGGTGGGTAAGTTGGTGCACCCCTGCAGGGAAGAACTAATCTATGCGTAGCCGGATCCTCGGTAACGGACACTCGGAGTTGTATCCCGATCGATACAACTAGAATTGGATACTATGGCTCTGGGGTTGCTTCTCGCAGGGAGTCGAGAAGGGATCTCAGGACGAGTTTGATGACTGCATGGCTCTGGGATTGCTTTCTCGCAGGGAGTCGAGAAAGGATCTCTGGGTGAGGTTGAGACTTAATGATACTACTACTCTATACTGTACAAATCTACACTCTTCTAATGCTGCAAGACTGCTGAAGATGCTAGTCTTCGATAGGACTAGGCCTTCTCTCTATACTGGCTTGTCTGCAGCCCAGTCCACATATACAGCCTCCCCTTGATAATGTTGCATATGTAGTGTAGATCCTTGCTTGCTGAGTACTTCGGATGAGTACTCACGGTTGCTTTGCTTTCTTTTTCCCCCATATCCCTTTTCATGCAACCTGATGACGGAGCCCCGGTTACAGCGGCCCCGCCGACGATTGCTACTGCTACCCCGAGGTTGGATACTTCTACGAGCTGGCCGAAGACCAGGAGTAGGATCGGAGGGTCCCAAGCAGGATGCCTGCGCCTTTCGATCGTAGTGTTTTCCTTTGCCCCGCCTTCTAAGGGCCTTTCGGTGTTTTCTTTTATATCTGTACTCAGATATCTGATGCTTCCGCTGACGCTTGTATGCGAGCTTATGTATTCGAGCCCTCAAGGCCCCTGGCTTGTAATATAAAGCTTGTATGACTTTATTTATGTTTTAGAGTTGTGTTGTGATATCTTCCCGTGAGTCCTTAGGCTTGATCGTGTGCATTGCGTGTATGATTAGTGCACGATTAAGCCGGGGGCGTCACATTATGTTTCAATTCTTATCTTTTATGTGAGCATCATTGAAATCATCATGCCTAGCTAAAAAGGCATTAAAGAAAAGGGCTTGTTGGGAAACAACCCAATAATTACCCCTACTATTTTTGTATCTTCACATGATTAAGCTACTATAGTAATCATGTTTTATAGCTTTTGAGTGAATAAAGTGCCAAGTAAAGCCTTTGGGATAGTGTGGTTGATAGTTGATTTGATTCTGTGCAAAATCAGAAACTTTTGCGTCCAGTAACAGAATTGTAAAAATTCACTGAAACATGGAAAAACTCTGAACTTTTTACAGAGGATTTCTATACAAATTTTATACGTTTTCCTAATTTTTCAGAAATTTTGGACTAACATAAGTATGAGCACAATTCAGATCTTTACAGACTGTTCTGTTTTTGATAAATTCTGTTTTCGATGCATAGTTTGCTTGTTTTCTAGTTTCTATGGCTTATATTGCTTAATATAAATTGTAGAAATGATAGGGTACAGTAGGAATCATGTGATACATTTTTTGAATCTTGTCTTGAAAGTACCTAAAAACGGAGATTTGTTTTATCATGCTAACCCATCTCACGAAGTGCTGTTAAGTTTTGTGTGATTGAAGTTTTCAAGTTTTGGGTGAGATATCGATATGAGAAGAATGAAGAGTGGCAAGAACCTAAGCTTGGGGATGCCCAAGGCACCCCTAGATTATATTCAAGGAAGATCCAAGCAACTAAGCTTGGGGATGCCCCGGAAGGCATCCGCTCTTTCGTCTCCAACATTATCGGTACCTTACTTGGAGCTATATTTTTATTCGTCACATGATATGAGTTTTGCTTGGAGTGTCATTTTATTTTATTAGGATTTGCTTGCTGTTATTTAGAGTAATGTTTTGCATCTTTTATTTCAATAAAAAGGTCAAGTATAGCCTTTACCATGCTTATTTTGCAAGTCTATATGTTGCTGTTTTGAAAACAGAAAGTTTTCTATCATTGTATAAATTCTTCTGGAAAGTAGAACGTGATAAAATCTTGAAATTTTTACACAATGAGTAACTACAAATTTTATACAGTTTGGTAATTTTTCAGAATTTTTGTAGTTAGGTAAGTATGAGTACAATTGCACTCTTTACAGACTGTCCTGTTTAGACAGATTGCTGTTATGTTTGCATTGTTTGCATATGTTTGCTTGTTTAATGATTCTATTTGAGGATAGGAGTATTAAATATGCAAGAGGCATTTAGTATTCAATGTTAAATAATAATTTTAGTGATTTTCTACAGTAGAGATTGATAAGGTGTTGCATTGATTCATACTAACTTTTCTCACGAGTTCTTGCTGAGTTTTGTGTGGATGAAGTTTTTAAGATTTAGGGAAACCGTGATATAACAGGAATTAAGGAGACACAAAAGCTCAAGCTTGGGGATGCCCAAGGCATCCCAAGATAATATTTCAAGAAGAATCAAGCATCTAAGCTTGGGGATGCCCCGGTAGGCATCCCACCTTTCTTCATCAAGAATTATCGGTTAGCATCGGTTGAGCCTAAGTTTTTGCTTCTTCGCATGATGTGTGCTAGTTTTAGAATGTCATTTTATTTTGTTTTGCTTGCTATTTTAATAAAATACTTAGATCTGAAATTCTTAAATGAGAGAGAATCTTCACATAGTTACTTAATTATTTGACTACTCATTGATCTTTACTTATATCTTTTTGGAGTAGTTTGTCAGTTGCTCTAGTGCTTCACTTATATCTTTTTAGAGCACGGTGGTGGTTTTATTTTGAAGAAATTGATGAGCTCTCATGCTTCACTTATACTATTTTGAGAGTCTTTAAGAAGCATGGTAATTTGCTTAGGTTATGAATTTAGTCCTAATATGATGGGCATCCAATAGGGATATAATAAAAACTTTCATATAAAGAGCATTGAATATATGAAAAGTTTGATTCCTTTCATTTGTTTTGAGATATAAAGATGGTGATATTAGAGTCATGCTAGTGAGTAATTGTGGATTGGTAGAAATACTTGTGTTAAAGTTTGTGATTCCCGTAGCATGCACATATGGTGAACCGTTATGTGATGAAGTTGGAGCATGATTTATTTTTTGATTGTCTTCCTTATGAGTGGCGGTCGGGGACGAGCGATGGTTTTTTCCTACCAATCTATCCCCCTAGGAGCATGCGTGTAGTACTTTGTTTCAATGGCTAATAAAATTTTGCAATAAGTATGTGTGTTCTTTATGACTAATGTTGAGTCCATGGATTATACGCACTCTCACCCTTCCACCATTGCTAGCCTCTCTAGTACCGCGCAACTTTCGCCGGTGCATTGAACCCACCATATACCCTTCCTCAAAACAGCCACCATACCTACCTATTATAGCATTTCCATAGCTATTCCGAGATATATTACCATGCAACTTCCACCGTTCCATTTATTATGACACATACCATCATTGTCATATTGCTTTGCATGATCATGTAGTTGGCATAGTATTTGTGGCAAGGCCACCGTTCATATTTTTTATACATGTCGCTCTTGATCATTGCACATCCTGGTACGCCGCCGGAGGCATTCACATAGAGTCATATCTTTTTTTCTAGTATCGAGTTGTAATTTTTGAGTTGTAAGTAAATAAAAGTGTGATCATCATCATCATTAGAGCATTGTCCCATGTGAGGTAAGGATGATGGAAGCTATGATTCCCTCACAAGTTGGGATGAGACTCCGGACTTAAAAAAATAAAAGAGGCCAAAGAGCCCAAAATAAAAAAAGGCCAAAGAGCCCAAACAAAAAAAGAGAAAATGAAAAAAATGAGAGAAAAAGAGAGAAGGGACAATGTTACTATCCTTTTACCACACTTGTGCTTCAAAGTAGCACCATGTTCTTCATGATAGAGAGTCTCCTATTTTGTCACTTTCATATACTAGTGGGAATTTTTCATTATAGAACTTGGCTTGTATATTCCAATGATGGTCTTCCCCAAATTGCCCTAGGTCTTCGTGAGCAAGCAAGTTGGATGCGCACCCACTTAGTTTCTTTTTGAGCTTTCATACACTTATAGCTCTAGTGCATCCGTTGCATGGCAATCCCTACTCACTCACTTCAATATCTATTTATGGGCATCTCCATAGCCTGTTAATACGCCTAGTTGATGTGAGACTTTCTCCTTCTTTTTTGTCTTCTCCACAACCACCATATTCTATTTCACCTATAGTGCTATATCCATGGCTCACGCTCATGTATTGCGTGAAAGTTGAAAAAGCTTGAGAACATTAAAAGTATGAAACAATTGCTTGGCTTGTCATCGGGGTTGTGCATGATGAAATACTTTGTGTGATGAAGATGGACCATAGCCAGACTATATGATTTTGTAGGGATAACTTTCTTTGGCCATGTTATTTTGAGAAGCCATGATTGCTTTATTAGTATGCTTGAAGTATTATTATTTTTATGTCAATATTAAACTTTTGTTTTGAATATTATGGATCTGAACATTCATGCCACAATAAAGAAGATTATATTAATAAATATGTTAGGTAGCATTCCACATCAAAAATTCTGTTTTTATCATTTACCTACTCGAGGATGAGCAGGAATTAAGCTTGCGGATGCTTGATACGTCTCCAACGTATCTATAATTTTTTATTGTTCCATGCTATTATATTATATGTTTTGGATGTTTTGTATGCATTAATATACTATTTTATATTATTTTTGGGACTAACCTATTAACCTAGAGCCCAGTGCCAGTTTCTGTTTTTTTCCTTGTTTTTGAGTTTTACAGAAAAGGAATATCAAACGGAGTCCAAACGAGCTGAAAATTTACGGTGATCATTTATGGACTAGAAGAGACCCACGGAGCTGTGCCAGGAGGTGACCGAGGAGGCCACAGGCCAGGGGGGCGCGCCCACCCCCCAGGGCGCGCCCCTAGGGCTTGTGGGCCCCTCGGGTGTCCCCCTGACTTGTTTCCAACACCAAATACTCTTATATATACATAAACCTCTGAAAAGAACCCTAGATAGGAAGTTCCGCCTCCGTAAGCCTCTGTAGCCACGAAAAACCAATCGGGAGCCCGTTCCGGCACCCTGCCGGAGGGGGAAACCATCACCGGAGGCCATCTTCATCATCTCGGCGGTCTCCATGATGAGGAGGGAGTAGTTCACCCTCGGGGCTGAGGGTATGTACCAGTAGCTATGTGTTTGATCTCTCTCTCTCTCTCTCGTGTTCTTGATTTGGCACGATCTTGATGTATCACGAGCTTTGTTATTATAGTTGGATCATATGGTGTTTCTCCCCCTCTACCTTCTTGTGATGAATTGAGTCTTGCTCTTTGAGGTTTCGTTATGTTGGATTGAGTATTGGATTTGAGAACACTTGATGTATGTCTTGCGATGGGATATCTGTGGTGACAATGGGATGTTCTATTGATTCACTTGATGTATGTTTTGGCACTGAACTTGTGGATTCCCGAGGTGACATTGGGGTAATCTATGCATAGGGGTTGATGCATGTTTTCGTCCTACGTTCTCCGATAGAAACTTTGGAGTGATTCTTTGTTGCACGTTGAGGGATTGTTATGTGATCCAAATATGTTATCATTGTTGAGAGAATTTGCACTAGCGAAAGTATGAGCCCTAGGCCTTGTTTTCAAGCATTGCAATACCATTTTTGCTCACTTTTGTTACTAGTTACCTTGCTGTTTTTATATTTTCAGATTACAAAAACCTATATCTACTATCCATATTACACTTGTATCACCATCTCTTCGCCGAACTAGTGCACCTATACAATTTACCATTGTATTGGGTGTGTTGGGGACATAAGAGACTCTTTGTTATTTGGTTGCAGGGTTGTTTGAGAGAGAACATCTTCATCCTACTCCTCCCACGGATTGATAAACCTTAGGTCATCCACTTGAGCGAAAATTGCTACTGTCCTACAAAACTCTACGCTTGGAGGCCCAACACGAGTCTACAAGAAGAAGGTTGCGTAGTAGATATCACTAAACATTGTAATTCATGATAGAAAAGATCCAGCCATGATGCATCCAACATTAGCTATACACAATGCATGAGGATGACAATAGCGCTCTCAGATCTGGCGCTTATTTGAGAAGGTGATGACACAACATAAAATTAAATAGATTGTCCCTTCGCAGAGGGAAGCAGTGATTTGCAACGGTGCCCGAGTTTAGATTTTTAAAACAGAGATAAATGAAATTTTGAGAAATGCACCCTTCCTGTTTACTTCGCGACCATTAGTTATCAATATCTTCCATGCTAAACACATTAGTAGCGGTTCCCAAGCGATAAAAGTAAAGGTTTACTCCCCCTCCACCAACAAACACACTCCACGGCTAGCCGAATCCACGGGTACCGTCCATACCAACATCAGTCCTGGGGGAGTTTTGTTTAATTATTTGCAATTTGATTTCGGGACTTGGAATCCCTATTACCGCCCCTCTCATGCAAGGATGAGTGAATAAACAGTCATCATGAGAATAACCCGCTTAGCATGGAAGATACCGACACCTCCTGTCGCTCTATGAACAATCCAGGCACACAAAAACAAATGTTTATTTGAAGTATTTAGAGGTGGCACATGCAAATTTACTTAGAATGGCAGGGTAATACCGCATATAGGTAGATATATGGTGGACTCATCTGGAACAACTTGGGTTTTAGGATTTTGATGCATAAGCAGTATTCCCGCTTAGTACAGGTGAAGGCTAGCAAATAGGTTGAGAAGCGGCCAACTAGAGAGCGAAAACGGTCATGAACATGCATTATGCATAAGTAACATTGGATACTAGCATGAGTAGGATATGAACACCATGAACATAAATATCATAGAGGCTATGTTGGATTTGATTCAACTACATGCATGAACATGTGCCAAGTCAAGCCACTTGAAACATTCAGAGGAGGATACCATGTCATCATACCACAACACAATCATTTTAATGCATGTTGACATCCAAGATAGATCATTATCCACTCCTAGCTACTTAAGCATGGCATGATAAACTATAATATCTAATTGTCATTGCAAACATGTTTGATCATCATAGGCTGGATCATGGATACTAGGTTAAACATATTTACAAAAACAGAACAAGTTGAGTTCATACCCGTTTCTCTCTGCCACAACCAGTTCATCAAATATCGTCATCATTGCCTTTCACTTGCACGACCAAATGATATGAAAATAATAATAGTGCAAGAGTGCCATGGACTAAGCTAGAATCTGCAAACATTTCATTCAAAAAGGAGAAGACAAGGTAATATGGGCTCTTTGTTAGATCAACATCAATGCATATGAGAGCCACTCAACAATTTCATCGTGGTCTTCTCCTAGGTACGACTCAATAAAAGGAAAAGAATTTCAGAGAAACACACTGAAATATTTTTGGAGTTTTTATTTTTTCTTGTAGAAAGCAAATTTAAAGAGAAAAACAAGAACGAGAAAAATTATTTACATGGGAGAGCTCCCAACAAGCAAAAGAAGAACAAGGAAATCTTTTTGGGTTTTCTTTTAACATTACAACTAAATTAGACTAGAAAGAAAAACCAAAAAGAAGCGAGAAATATTTTTGGGTTTTCTCAAAGTTTTTCAAACACACAAGAAGAAAGCGAGAAAATAAATCTAGCATGGATAATACAATGAAAAAGTGTGGACACCGACAACTTGGAATGAAATGTGTGAACATGAATGTAATGTCGGTGGAAATACGTACTCCCCCAAGCTTAGGCTTTTGGCCTAGCTTGGTAATCATCGTTTGCAGCCTGCGTAATAATCGGAGTGATAGCTCACGGAGGCTCTTGGTGCAGCCTCCTCAGCCCGCCGAGCAGCCACAACCTCGGCGTTGTGCGCGCGGGCCTCGGTCTCAAGAACATAGTACCTTCCTTTGTTGTGATAATCAAAGAGAGCAGATGCAGGCAAAAAGGTGTGCACAACAAAAGCTTTATTGAACAGCAGGTTATAAGTATAATTAGTGATCTCGCCCTTATGGAACTTATGGCGCTTCATGGCCTCAAAGTCTAAGTACTGAGTGGGAAGGATAGGGTCATTAGGCCAGGGTGACACACCCAGCTCCTTTGCTAATCGTGAAGCATAAATCCCACCATAAAAATATCCACTACCAGCGTTGTGTTGCAGTCTGCGTGCAACAATCGCTCCAAGGTTATAACGTTTAATACCGGTGAGAGCAGTGTGTATGAGGCTCAAGTCAGGAGCACAAAGTGTACTACAGTTTTGCTTGCCTACGATGCATTTGCCATTAAACAGTGCAAAGTATTGAATTGATGCGAAATGAATACTTTTTATTCTACCTTGTGTCACTCCTCTGTCCTTGCCGTAACAAAGATTTATCAAGAAAGAATCATACTCAGCTCTTGGTGGCTCATCCAGCGAACCCCAAAACGGAATTTTACACATACCACTAAACTCATCTAAAGGCATGGTAATTGGACGGTCATAAAGTTTAAACGAAACTCTAGACTCACGAGGATGAAATTTAAACTCTTTAGTAAACGATTCTGTGAGACTGAGATACTAGTTGCACTTATCTTCAATGTAGGGACCGAGCTCGGCATTGTGAACATATTGCTCAAATTCTTCTTTAATACCTGCCATCATCATGAAATCGTTGCACGACCATAAGCATGATTTGGTGGCGGCATCCCATCTTGAACTTGCACTTGGTTCAACATAAGACCGACGGGTTGAGCCACTACTAGAAGATGCCTTCGAGGACCTCCGCCTCGAAGAACTCCTTCCAAAGAAGTTCATCATATTTGCGTACAATTTTCAAGTAACAATCCCCCAAAACAGTTTTGGAAATGGAGCTTCGAGCAAAGAGATCGAAATCCGCGGGTTTGAGAGCAAGAACACGAGAGAGAGAGCAATGGTGATTTTTTCTGGAGGTAGGTGATGACATGGGCTAAAGAGATAAGTGAGGGGCCCACATGGGGACCACAACCCACCAGGGCACGCCTAGGGCTGCTGGCGCGCCCAGGTGGGTTGAGCTCACCTGGTGCACCCCCTCTGATGTTATTTGCACTAAAAATTCAGAAATACTCAGAAAAAAATTGTATTAAATTTTCAGGCCATTTTGAGAACTTTTATTTTGGGTCATTTTTTATTGCACGAAAAATTCAGAAAATAGACAAAACATGCCATTTTATTTTATTTAACTAAGAAAAACAGAAAATAAAAGTTGGGAGCAAAAGGTTGTGCTTACTAAATTCATCAACTTCATACCTCTCAAAAATGATCCATTAATAAGGTTGATCAAGTCTTATTAACAACCACTTTCGATTAGCATGAAACTGAAGAACTTTCGTAAAACACTAAGTTACCGCAACGGGGATATGCATGTCCCCAACAATAAGCATTTCATATTTCTTTTTGGCAGTAGGTAGAGGTAGTTGAAAACTTCCAATAGTGAGTGTCGGAGATTTTTCGATAACATTAATACCATTCACTTGGAGTTGTTTCTTCGGAAAGTGCACCGTGTGTTCATTACCATTGATATGAAAAGTAACCTTGCTTTTGTTGCAATCAATAACAGCCCCTGCAGTATTCAAGAAGGGTCTACCAAGGATAATTGACATGTTGTCGTCCTCGGGCATCTCAAGTATAACATAGTCAGTTAAAATAGTAACGTTTGCAACAACAACGGGCACATCCTCACAAATACCGATAGGTATGGCAGTTGATTTGTCAGCCATTTGCAGAGATATTTCAGTAGGTGTGAGTTTATTCAAATCAAGTCTTTTATATAAGGAGAAAGGCATAACACTAACACCAGCTCCTAAATCACACAAAGCGGTTTTAACATAATTTCTTTTGATGGAGCAAGGTATAGTTGGTATTCCCGGTTCTCGAAGTTTTTTAGGTACTCCATCCTTAAAAGAATAATTAGAAAGCATGGTGGAGATTTCAGCTTCCAGTATTTTTCTTTTATTAGAGATGATGTCTTTCATATATTTTGCATAAGGAGCCATCTTTAATATATCAGTCCAGCGAGTACGCAAAAAGACTGGCCTAAGCATTTCAGCAAAATGTTCAAATTCTTCATCATCCTTTTTCTTAGTTGATTTAGGTGGAAAGGGCATGGGTTTTTGAACCCATGGTTCTCTTTCTCTTCCATGTTTTCTAGCAACAAAGTCTCTTTTATCATATCTTTTATTTTTAGGTTGTGGGTTATCAAGATCAACAACTGGTTCTATTTCAACATCATTATCTGGTTGTTTATCATTGTCTGGTTGAGTGTCTTCATGAACATCATCATTATATTTTTCATTATCACTAGATGAATGTTCATTACCAGATTGAATTTCAGCATCAGAAATAGAAACATCATTATTATCAGTAGGTTTTTCCATCTCAGGTTCACTAGAAGCATGCAAAGTCCTATCATTTTTCTTTTTCTTCTTCTTTTTAGAAGGACTAGCTGCATCAATGTTAATTCTTTGAGAGTCTTGTTCAATTCTTTTAGGATGGCCTTCAGGATAAAGTGGTTCCTGAGTCATTCTAACTCCTCTAGTCATTACTCTAACTGCATGATCATTCATATTATTATTCATTTCATCTAGCAACTCTCTTTGAGACTTAGCAACTTGCTCTAGTTGAGTTTGAACCATAGATGCATGTTTTCCTACACCTATAACATCATTGGAGATTCTAAATAACAAGTCACTCAAGCGAGCAATCATATCAGAGTTATATTTCAATTGTTTCATAACATTTTCATTGAAGTGATCTTGCTTTCTAATGTAATTATCAAACTCATAAAGGCATTGGCTAGGATGCATATTATAAGGATTGTCCCTTTCATTAAATTTCATTAAAGAATTTACCTCTACCACCTTTGGTGGTGATGTATCAAGTCCATGTATTTCTTCAATAGGAGGTAAAATTTTAACATCCTCTGCCTTAATACCTTTTTCCTTCATATATTTCTTTGCCTCTTGCATATCTTCTGGACTGAGATATAAGATACCCCTCTTCTTTGGAGTGGGCTTAAGCGGTGGTTCAGGAAGAGTCCAATCATCATAATTTTTCAATATATTATTCAATAATTCCTCAGCTTGTCCAACAGTTCGTTCCCTGAAAACACAACCAGCACAACTATCTAAGAAGTCCCTAGAAGCATCGGTTAGTCCATTATAGAACATATCAAGTATTTTATTTTTCTTAAGTGGATGATCAGGCAAAGCATTAAGCAATTGGAGAAGCCTCCCCAAGCTTGTGGGAGACTCTCTTCTTCAATTTGCACAAAGTTAAATATTTCCTGTAAGGCAGCTTGTTTCTTATGAGCAGGAAAATATTTTTCAGAGAAATAATAAATCATATCATGGGGACTACGCACACAACCAGGAGCAAGAGTGTTGTACCATATCTTAGCATCACCCTTTAATGAGAACGGAAATAATTTGAGAATATAGTAGTAGCGAATCTTCTCATCATGAGCAAATAGGGTGGCTATATCATTTAATTTAGTAAGGTGTGCCACAACAGTTTCAGTTTCATAACCATGGAAAGGATCAGATTCAACCAAAGTAATTAACTCTGGGTCGACAGAGAATTCATAATCCTTATCATCAACAAAGATAGGTGAAGTAGCAAACTTAGGATCACATTTCATTCTAGCATTCAAAGATTTTTCCTTCAGTTTGCATAGCAATTTCTTAAGATCATCTCTATCATTGCAAGCAGGAAAATCTCTAGCTGTCTCCTCATCCATAACATAACCTTCAGGTATCTTAGGCAATTCATATCTAGGAGAGCTAGGCCTAATAGGTGTTTCATGATTTCCAGTTTCAAGTACTTCATCAGTTTCAATAATTTCATCAGTTTCAGCATTCTCAATATCTTTAGCTCTAGCAATTTGATCATCAAGAAAATCACCTAGTGGCACACCATCATCAAGCAAGGTACTAGCATCATCATGAGTAGCATTCATAGAAGTAGCATCATCAATAACTTGCGACATATCAGGATTAATAGTAGGTGGTGGTGTTGCAAGTCTACTCAAAACAGAAGTGAATCAAGTGCAGAGTGTGATGGCAGTTCATTACCTCCCCTCGTCCTAGAGGGAACGATCTTGGTTTTTGTATCCTTCAGATTCTTCATAGTGATAAATTGATAATAATCCCAAGTGACTCAACAAATATAGCTATGCTCCCCGGCAACGGCGCCAGAAAAAGGTCTTAATAACCCACGAGTATAGGGGATCGCAATAGTTTTTGAGGGTAGAGTATTCAACCCAAATTTATAGATTCGACACAAGGGGAGCCAAAGAATATTTGAAAGTATTAGCAGCTGAGTTGTCAATTCAACCACACCTGGAGATTAATTATCTGCAGCAATATGATCAGTAGCAAAGTAATATGATAGTTTTGATAGCAGCAATAGTTTTAACAGTAACGGTAACAGTGATAGCAATGATTTTGTAGCAGTTGTAACAGCAACAACAACAGTAGTAACTTAGCAAGAATAATATATGGAAAATTTGTAGGCATTGGATCGGTGAATTCGTTGGATGATATTCATCATATAACAGTCATAACCTAGGGCGATACAAAACTAGCTCCAGTTCATAAATATAATGTAGGCATGTATTCCGTAAATAGTCATACGTGCTTATGGAAAGAACTTGCATGACATCTTTTGTCCTACCCTCTCGTGGCAGCGGGTTCCATAAGGAAACTAAGGGATATTAAGGCCTCCTTTTAATAGAGAACCAGAACAAAGCATTAGCACATAGTGAATACATGAACTCCTCAAACTACGGTCATCACCGGAAAGTATCCCGAATACTGTCACTCCGGGGTTTACGGATCATAACACGTAATAGGTGACTATAACTTGCAAGATCGGATCTAGAACATATATATAATGGTGATAACATAAATGGTTCAGATCTGAAATCATGGCACCCGGGCCCAAAGTGACAAGCATTAAGCTTGGCAAAGTCATGGCAACATCAATCTCAAAACATAATGGATACTAGGGATCAAGCCCTAACAAAACTAACTCGATTACATGATGAATCTCATCCAACTCCCTCCCCGACCAGCGAGCCTACGAAGGAATTACTCACTCCCGGTGGGGAGCATCATGGAATTGGCGATGGAGAAGGGTTGGTGATGACGAAGATCGAAGATCCCCCTCTCCGGAGCCCCAACGGACTCCAGATCTGGCCTCCCGATGAAGAACAGGAGGTGGCGGCGGCTCCATCTCATGAAACATGATAATTCTTTCTCCTTAATTCTTTTCTCCGAAAATGTGATTTTATAGCGTCGACGATAGGGTCTACGAGGCCACCAGGTGGGGACAACCCACCTGGGCGCGCCATGGTGGGTAGTGCTCACCCAGGGGCCCCCTCCGGTGGTTCTTGGCTCCAGTATTTTTTCTTTTATTCCATAAAAAATCTCCAAAAAGTTTCGTTCCATTCCGAGAACTTCTATTTCTGCACAAAAAACAACACCATGGTAGTTCTGCTGAAAACAGCGTCAGTCCGGGTTAGTTTCATTCTGTAACACCCCAAAAATATTTCTTTTTGGACTTCCAAAACCTTTCCCTTAAAACAAAATATTTTGAATTATTCTTGTCATTATTCTCTTCATAGTTCTTTTATTCTGAAAATTATTTTTGATTTTTAATGGGACTTCAAATTTTCTTTAGTGGTTCTGTTTTGAAAGGTTTAAAATTATTTGGATAATTAATTTGCAGGTTTTCAAACAGTTTCATTTAGAAAAGTTTTTGAGAGTGATTTAATTTTTTTCAAAAGAAATGGCTCTTTTCACTTCTCTCTAACCCTTCTAAAATCCATCCAACAGTTTTCTCCCACTCCAAATTTATCCCACAAGTCACTCACATCATCTAGGACAGTATCCAACTCTCTCTTACCCCACAAAAATATTTTTCACAATTCAAATAAATTCCAAAGTTGGAATTCATATTTCCCATCATTCCTATGGTTTACAAAGGAACCACCATTTCTACAAGGATTCCACCTCCACCAAAATTATCTCAACAAATATATGGTACCCACAACCCATTTCTCCAAAAACATGGGGTGCCACAGTTCAAAAATTTCAAATTCCACTCAATTCAAATTTGGACCAGATTCAATATTTCTGATCCAAACATATTTTTAAATGCTCCAAAAAATTCCCAAACTTTGCCACGCCCTCTCATATGCATCAACACATCACCACAAAAATTGCCACAAATTCTAAAAATCCCTAGCACACTCTGCCATGGGAACATATGGATGTGTGTGCACTGTTCATCCCTGAAGAAATTCAGTTAACTGAATTTTGTCTTCAGTGGCAGAGCCGATCGGTGCCGTGCACCCCTCCCCTTCCTTCTCCTTCACGACGATGCCAAGTTCATCAATACCCCGACCCCTCCTGGCCCACTCCGCAGCCTCTCCTCGCCGGTGAGCTGGCGACTAGCCGGTGCAACGGCCCCGAGCTGATCCACGGCGGACCGAGCGGAGCCGCCTTGGCCACAGACCTCCATCACTGCGCCGCTGATCTTCCCCACCTAATTACTCTCCATGCGGCACCTCCTCCACACTCTCTCCACGCCGACCACGCCGCCCTTGGCCCTCTGTCAGTCACCGGAGACGGACGATGTCCGCCGCACCCGTACGATGGCCACGCCGTGGATGAGGACGAGGAGTTCGAGCGCGTCCACGCCGAGCCTTACGGATATCTCCACCGCGCTCATAACTGCCGTACCACCCCTGACCACCGCCCCTAACCACCTCCGGCGGCCGGAGTAACTCCGGTGTCGCCCGCAAGATTCAGACCGCCTCGGCAGCCTATAAATAGAGGCCTCGAGCTCCCCTCGTTCCACCCATTGCCTCCACCACCTCCTAATCGCCCCCTCACCACTTCCCAGACCTCGAGGAGGTCTCCTTCCTCCTCTCCGGCCACCGCTCCGCCGCCTCTGTCTCCGATCAGTTCGACGCCGTTACTCCACCACCACTGCTCAAATCCTGCCAGTAGCCTTATATTCCACCGCAACATCGATTCCCCACTCCAATTCCGCTTCCCGAGCTCTCTCCGGCGAGCTCCCGACTCCACCGAACCACCGTCCGCCGCCGTCGACCTCGTCGGTGTTCTGCTGCTCTCCGGCGACCACCACCACCTCCCACCGACGCGGTAGTCTACCCCGAGCACACTTCGACCATCACCACCACCCAAAACCCTGGCGATCACCGCCGGCGATCGTCGTCTCCCATCCGTTTCCGTGCGCGTGTTCGAATTTTCGAACCTGATGGGTGGACCCCACCCCACGCTTTTCTTTTTCTCTGTCTTAAACGAAGGCGTAATCTCTGCTTTGACGCCTTCCGCGCTGGAAAGCGTATTTCTGCCCGAAGCATTTTCTTTATAAGCGCTCAGGGGTTGGATTTTTACAGAAACAACCCTGGTTTTGAAAGTTTAATAACTCCTAAACTACAACTCTGTTTAAGTTGAAACTTTTTTTGAAATTCTTATTTTTATCTCTAGTTTTTTAGTATTTATTTAAAAATGTTTTGAGACAACTTTTTTGTACTGTTGTCAATTTTTTTAATTTGAGTTAAATTTGAATTTTCCGAAAAAGAAGAGGAAAGGCTTGCCGGGAATTTTGAAGGGTTTTCACCTGACTACTTTGGACAAGGCAAGCATTATTGAACTTGGGATATGGTGATTGCGTGTTGCATTTGCATGTTTGCATCCGTTGGTGTTGCACCACATATATCACAAGTGCATGCATGTTCGGTCATATCACTTTCTTGCTCATGTGTTGCACTTCACTCAAGGAAAGAATCCTTCTAACATGGTAAAGCTGTGAGTATTCAGGAGAGTGTCTCCTGCCTTGGACGAGCCGATGGGCACGGGCCATTATTTTTGACACGGTGGTGTCATGTGGCTTATGTGGAATATTCCGGTGATGATAATTAACACCTCCTGAGTCGGCCTAGATCGAGTCTTGTTCCGTTACACCTAGCTGGATACCGTGCTGCCACGGGTCCTTCCGCAAGGAAGGTGTGGCTGAGTAAGTTGTTAACCCCTGTCCAGGTACACACCGTACAGAGGGCCACGATGAGGGTTTCCAGGGCCTTGGACTAAATCCTGTCATCGGGTCAGGGGGCATGGGTGTTTCCAGTTGTGACTGAGAGGGGGGCACCCCTTGTAATCCGCGCATATGAACAGTGATCCCATGCAGGATGTTGGTCTCTCCGTCTTAAAATTTTTCTTGAACGATGCTTTGGGTGATTCCTGGCATCCGAAAAGTTAATCTGGTGTGTGCTGGTCAGGTGTGTTTTCAACCCAAAAACTGTAGTGGGAATTAGCCAGTGCCACGGTGCTGACTAAAGGAATCCCATGCATGCGGGTAAAGAGTACACCCTCTGCAGAGTTAAACCTATTCGAATAGCCGTGTCCTCGGTCAAGGGCATAGCTGGGTGGGTCAAGTGTCAGTCCCGGTGTCGGTCTGCGGAGGAAAATAATTAAATTGATCATGAACTAATTTTGCAGGATATTATTGTCATCACTAATATTGTCTTGGTTATTTTGAATAATATTACTGTGAATATTTTCATGGTTGTGCAAATTATTGAGGACTAACCGTTTCTCTTATTTTATATTTCCTGAGTGTCTCAGGGGCTGGCTAGACTACCCCGGGCACCCAACTTTATTTTTCAAGACCTTTTCGTGGCATCCCTTGAGTTAACAGGCGGTTTATCACGCCACTACTCTTGTGGATACCCGATTGGCATTTCTTTTCAAGATCTTTTCGTGGCGTCCCTCGAGTTAACAGGCGGTTTATCACGCCACTACTCTTGTGGATACCCGATAGGCATTTCTCTTTAAGTCCGACCGTGGCGTCACTTTGACACCCTACTGGCATTTCTTTTCAAAACATTTTGTGGCGTCACTTGAGTTCCCGGGTTATTACCCGACTCTCTTTTAGACACCCGATAGGCTTTTCTCTTATTTTTTTTGAATGTCACTTGGGCTGGCTAGACTACCCGTGGCATTCACTTGCTTTTATTTTCAATAAGACTGGTTATGGCTAACATGTTTTATTTAGTTCCGCATCATTTTATAATTATGTCATGACCAAGATTATAGTCAGCATGAGCATGTTATCATGATCCTACATGAGCATATGCATTCATTATATCTTTTGTTCATAATGTTTGCGAGTACATTCCAACGTACTCACTGGCTTGTCCCTGGCTATTTACTTGGCCAGACCTGGAGGAGGACGAGCCAGTGGAGGAGGATTGCGCTAGTGAGCCCGACGCGTAGAGGAGTCCCAGTCAGTCAACCTATGAGATAGGAGTCTACCACATGTATCATCCACCGAGCTTCCGCTACACAAATAAAATAGTCAAGCCTCACACTGGCGCTTGGCTTTATATTATTGTACCAGTGTTGTATCACTACCACACCACTGTCATTTTCCGCCACTGCCATATATTGGCGAGTTTGTAATAATGTTGTTGAGCTCTTAGACTCAACCTGGTGTAATATTATATTGTACTGGTTATCTGTATCAAGGAAGTCCACCAGTTGTGTTGATCTTGGGGCTGGTGTGACTTAGGGCTTTTCTGTGATTTATTCCAGAAAGGGGCCCGACACATTCAAATCATGCAAATTAGAGTCCAAAACAAGAGTAAAAGCGTTAGGAAAAGTAGATACGATGGAGACGTATCAAGGCTGGATCCAAGCCGGAAACTGAGTGCTTCTATTGCAAGGGAACTGGCCACTGGAAGCGGAATTGCCCCAAGTATCTGGACGACAAGAAGGGGGCCAACATCAACGAAGGTATATATGATATACATGTTATTGATGTGTACCTTACCAGCTCTCGTTGTAGTGCCTGGGTATTTGATACCGGTGCGGTTGCTCACATTTGCAACTCTAAACAGGAACTACGGAATAGACGAAGGCTGGCAAAGGACGAAGTGACGATGCGCATGGGAAATGGTTCCAAGGTTGATGTGATCGCCGTCGGCACACTCGCTCTTCGATTACCATCGGGATTAGTGATAAACCTGAATAATTGTTATTTAGTGCCTGCGTTGAGCATGAACATTATATCTGGATCTTGTTTAATGCGAGACGGTTACTCATTTAAATCAGAGAATAATGGTTGTTCTATTTATATGGGTAATATCTTTTATGGTCATGCACCCATTGTGAGGGGTTTATTCTTATTGAATCTCGATAGTGATGATACACATGTTCATAACATTGATGCCAAAAGATGTAAAGTTGATAGTGATAGTACCACTTTCTTGTGGCACTACCGCTTAGGTCATATTGGTGTAAAGCGCATGAAGAAACTCCATGCTAATGGACTTTTGGAGTCACTTGATTTTGAATCACTTGACACATGCGAACCATGCCTCATGAGCAAGATGACCAAAACCCCGTTTTCCTGAACAATGGAACGGGCAAGTGATTTGTGGGAAATCATACATACTGATGTATGCGGTCCGATGAGTGTTGACGCGCGCGGTGGATATCGTTACTTTCTCACCTTCACCAATGATTTGAGTAGATATGAGTATATTTACTTAATGAAGCATAAGTCTGAAACGTTTGAAAAGTTCAAGCAATTTCAGAGTGAAGTTGAGAATCATCATAACAAGAAGATTAAATTCCTACGATCCGATCGAGGGGGAGAATATTTGAGTTATGAGTTTGGAAATCACTTAAGACAACGTGGAATTGTTTCACAACTGACGCCACTTGGAACACCACAGCGTAATGGTGTGTCCGAACGTCGTAATCGTACCTTATTGGATATGGTGCGTTCTATGATGTCCCTTACCGATCTGCCACTCTCGTTTTGGGGTTATGCATTAGAGACAGCTGCATTCACTTTAAATAGGGCACCATCTAAGTCCATAGAGACGACACCGTATGAACTATGGTTTGGCAAGAAACCTAAGCTGTCGTTTCTTAATGTTTGGGGCTGTGATGCTTATGTCAAAAGGCTTCAGCCAGAAAAGCTCGAACCCAAAGCGGACAAATGCGTCTTCATAGGATACCCAAAGAAGATGATTGGGTATACCTTCTATCTCAAATCCGAGGGCAAAGTGTTTGTCGTTAAGAATGGGTCCTTTCTCGAGAAAGAGTTTCTCTCGAAAGAACTGAGTGGGAGGAAGATAGAACTTGATGAGGTTGTTGAACCTTCACTTCAACCAGAGAGTAGCGCAGCACAAGAAGATGTTTCTGTGGCACCTACATCAGTTGAAGAGGAAGCTAATGATAGTGATCATGAAGTTTCGGATCAAGTCACTATCAAACCTCGTAAGTCGACAAGGATACGTACTACTCCTGAGTGGTACGGTAACCCTGTCTTAGAGGTCATGTTGTTGGACAATGATGAACCTACGAGCTATGGAGAAGCAATGGTGGGCCCGGGTTCTGACAAATGGTTAGAGGACATGAAATCCGAGACGGGATCCATGTATGAAAACAAAGTATGGACTTTGGAAGTATTACCTGAAGGGCGAAAGGCCATTCAGAATAAATGGATCTTCAAGAAGAAGATGGATGCAGACGGTAATGTCACCGTCTATAAAGCTCAACTTGTGGCAAAGGGGTTTTCACAAGTTCAAGGAGTTGACTACGATGAGACTTTCCCACCCGTAGCCATGCTTAAGTCCGTCAGAATCATGTTGGCAATAGCTACATTTTTCGATTATGAAATCTGGCAGATGGATGTCAAAACAGAGTTCCTTAACGGTTTCCTTAAGGAAGAGTTATATATGATGCAACCGAAAGGTTTTGTCGATCCAGAGAATGCTGAAAAAGTGTGCAAGTTCCAGCGATCCATTTATGGACTGGTGCAAGCATCTCGGAGTTGGAATCTTCGCTTTGATGAGGTGATCAAAGTGTTTGGGTTTATACAAGTTTATGGAGAAGCTTGTATTTACAATAAAGTGAGTGGGAGCTCTATAGCATTTCTAATATTATATGTGGATGACATATTGCTGATTGGAAACAATATAGAACTTTTGGAAAACGTGAAGGCATATTTGAACAAGAGTTTTTCAATGAAGGACCTAGGAGAAGTTGCTTTCATATTAGGCATCAAGATCTATAGAGATAGATCAAGACGCTTAATAGGACTTTCACAAAGCACATGCCTTGATAAGATTTTGAAGAAGTTCAAAATGGATCAGTCCAAGAAGGGGTTCTTGCCTGTTTTGTAAGGTGTGAAGTTGAGTAAGACTCAATGCCCAGCGACTACAGAGGATAGAGAAAAGATGAGTGTCATCCCCTATGCTTCAGCCATAGGCTCTATTATGTATGCGATACTGTGCACAAGACCAGATGTCAGCCTTGCCATAAGTATGGCCGAAAGGTTTCAAAGTGATCCAGGAGTGGAACACTGGATAGCGGTCAAGAATATCCTTAAGTACCTGGAAAGAACTAAGGACATGTTTCTCATTTATGGAGGTGATCAAGAGCTCATCGTAAAGGGTTATGTCGATGCAAGCTTTGACACTGATCCAGATGACTCTAAGTCTCAAACCGGATACGTATATATTTTAAATGGGGGAGCAGTAAGCTGGTGCAGTTCTAAGAAAAGCGTGGTAGCTGATTCTACATGCGAAGCGGAGTACATAGCTGTCTCGGAGGCAGCGAAGGAAGTTGTCTGGATGAAGTAGTTCATGACAGATCTTGGAGTTGTGCCCAGTGCACTGGACCCAATGACTCTATTCTGTGACAACACTGGTGCCATTATTCTAGCCAAGGAACCAAGGTTTCACAAGAGGACCAGACACATAAAGCGACGCTTCAATCCCATCCGCGATGCGCTGAAGGAGGACGACATAAACATTTGCAAAGTACATACGGATCTGAATGTTGCAAATCCATTGACTAAACCTCTTCCACGGGCAAAACATGATCAACACAAGAACTCTATGGGTGTTAGATTCATTACCATGTAATGCTAGATTATTGACTCTAGTGCAAGTGGGAGACTGTTGGAAATATGCCCTAGAGGCAATAATAAAGTGGTTATTATTATATTTCCTTGTTCATGATAATTGTTTATTATCCATGCTATAATTGTATTGACTGGAAACTCCATGTCCCTAGTAAGCCTCTACCGGACTAGCTCATTGATCAAAGATGGTTAAGGTTTCCTAACCATAGACATGAGTTTTCATTTGATAACGGGATCACATCATTAGGATAATGAGGTGATGGACTAGACCCAACCGTAAGCTTAGCATCAGATCGTTTTAGTTATTTGCTACGACTTTCATCATGTCAAGTATCTGTTCCTATGACCATGAGATCATGCAACTCACTGACACCGGAGGAGTACCTTGTGTGTATCAAACGTCGTAACGTAACTGGGTGACTATAAAGATGCTCTACAGGTATCTCCGAGGGTGTCTATTGAGTTGGCATGTATCAAGACTAAGATTTTTCACTCCGTATGATGGAGAGGTATCTCGGGGCCCTCTCGGTAATACAACATCACAAGAAGCTTGCAAGCATGTGACTAATGAGTTTGGTCACGGGATCTTGTATTACGGAACGAGTAAAGAGACTTGCCGGTAACGAGATTGAACTAGGTATGGAGATACCGACGATCGAATCTCGGGCAAGTAACATATCGCCGGACAAAGGGAATTGTATACGGGATTAACTGAATCCTTGACATCGTGGTTCAACTGATAAAGATCTTCGTGGAATATGTAGGAATCAATATGGGCATCTAGGTCCTGCTATTGGTTATTGACCGGAGATGAGTCTCGGTCATGTCTACATGATTCTCGAACCCATAGGGTCGCACGCTTAACGTTCAATAGTGCTAGGGTAGTATTGAGATATTAATAGTGGAAAGTCCGAAGGTTGTTCGGAGTCCCAAATGGGATCCGGGACATCACGAGGAGCTCCGGAATAGTCCGGAGGTAAAGATTCATATATGGAAAGTTGTTATCGGGGTTCTGGAAAAAGTTGGAGTTTTTTCGGTATTGTACTAGGAAGGTTTTGGAGTGGGGCCCACCTGCATGGGGACCCACATGAATGTGGGTAGTGGGGAAAGTCCCCCAACCCTGGTCTAGGCGCACCAAGATCCTCCTTCAAAAGGAATAGTATCATATCCCAAGGGGATAAGATCAGGATCCCTAAAAAGGGGGGATAGCGATCGGTGGGGAAGGAAAGGTGGGATTTCCTTCCTCCCCCTTTGGCCAACGACCCTAGGGCCTTGGAGGTCAAGCCACAAGCCCCCTCCACGCCTATATAAAGGTGGGGAGGCGTTGGGGGCAGCCACCCTTCGACCCTTGCCCGTTACCTCTCCCAACTCCTCCCACGTTTCACTGGTACGCGCTTGGCGAAGCCCTACTGGAATTTCGCTGCCACCATTACCACCATATCGTCGTGTTGGTCCCGATCTCATCCACCCCCTCTCTCTCTCACTTGCTGGATCAAGAAGGAGAGGACACCGCCGAGCTGCACGTGTGCTAAACTCGAAGGTGCCGTCCGTTCGGCACTTGACAGGGAGTTCATGGACGGATCGTGATTGGATCGCGAATACGTTCAACTACATCAACCGTGTTTCTTAATGCTTACACTTAGTGATCTACAAGGGTATGTAGATCCAATCTCTTCTCTTGTAGATGTGCATCTCCTAGATTGATCTTGGTGAGCATAGGAAATTTTTTGTTTCCCATGCAACATTCCCCAACACTAACTACTCCTAGTCGTCGGTGGCCTCCACGTAGTAGTAGGAACCCTCGGGGTAGTAGTAGTCATCGGTGGTGGCATCTGTCTCCTAGGATCCGTCATCTGATCACAACATCCTGAAAGAAGAAGGTAGGGGAAAAAGGGTAGCAAAGCAACCGTGAGTACTCATTCGAAGTACTCGCAAGCATCAGATCTATACTAAGTATGCAGTGTTATCAAGGGAAGGGATGTATCTGTGGACTGAACTGCAGAATACCAGAAGAGAAGAGGAAAAGCCTAACCTATCAAAGACTAGCATCTTCAAGCATCTTGCAGCATCAGAAGAGATAAGAGTAACATATTATAATAGTAGTAAGTATGTTGTAACATCGCCCAGAGATCACTTCCTCGACTCCCTGCGAGAAAGCAATCCCGGAGCCGTCATATCCATTACATGCCTCAGCAACCAGTTCTAGTTGTATCAATCGGGATACAACTCCGAGCATTCATTACCATGGACACGGCTATTCAAATAGATAAACTTCCCTGCATGGGTGCACAAACTTACCCAACACGCTTGATCAACTCCGGCCAGACACACCATGAGTTCATGATCGGCCTCGGCCGATCAACACACTGTAGTCCTACCTAGGCTCAATGGAGAGGTCACACGCTGGTCTACATCCTAAATGCGAAGGGGTCATGGGCCAATCATGTTGGGAAACGTTGCATCAAAAAAATTTCTACGCACACGCAAGATCTATCCATGGAGATGCATAGCAATGAGGGGGAGAGTGTGTCTACGTACCCTCATAGACCGTAAGCAGAAGCGTTTGTTAACGCGGTTGATGTAGTCAACCTTCTTCGCAATCCAACCGATCGAGTACCGAATGTACGGCACCTCCGCGTTCAGCACACGTTCAGCTCGGTGACGTCCTCGCCTTCTTGATCCAGCAAGACGGTGAAGTAGTGGATGAGTTATGGCAGCACGACGGTGTGGTGACAGTGGTGGTGATGCTATCTCCGCAGGGCTTCGCCTAAGCACTACAAAAATATGACCGAGGGACGAAACTATGAGGGGGGGGGGGCGCACACGGCTAAGAGATTGTCGTGGTTATGTGTGGCGCCCCCTCCCACATATATATAGGTGGGCGGGAGGGAGGAGCAGCCAAGGAGGCACCCCAAGTGGGGCGGAATCCCACTTGGGGTCCTGCCCCTTGCCGCGCCCCGCCTTGCCTTTCTAGGCGAGCGGGGAAAGGCAGGGGAGGATGGCGCCCCCCTTTCCTTTCTCCCATGTGGAGGGGAAGGCAGGAGGGGCTATCCCTCCCCCTTTCCTTCCCTAGGGCCGGCGGCCAGGGAGAGGGGGGCGCCATCCCCCTTGTGGGCTGGTGTGTCTCTCCCCTTGGCCCATTAGGCCCATAGACCTCCCGGGGGTGTCCGGAACCCCTTCCGGTGCCCCGTTGATTACCCGGTGCACTCCGAAACTCTTCCGATGTCTGAATATCATCGTCCTATATATCAATCTTTACCTCCGGACCATTTCGGAGCTCCTCGTCATGTCCGTGATATCATCCGGGACTCCGAACAACATTCGGTCACCAAATCATATAACTCATATAACACTATATCGTCAATGAACGTTAAGCGTGTGGACCCTACGGGTTCGAGAACTATGTAGACATGACCGAGACACCTCTCCGGTCAATAACCAATAGCAGAACCTAGATGCCCATATTGGCTCCTACATATTCTACGAAGATCTTTATCGGTCGAACCTTATGACAACATACGTAATTCCCTTTGTCCATCGGTATGTTACTTGCCCGAGATTCGATCATCAGTATCTTCATACCTAGTTCAATCTCGTTACCGGCAAGTCTCTTTACTCGTTCCGTAATACATCATCTTGTAACTAACTCCTTAGTCATTTGCTTGCAAGCTTATTATGATGTGTATTACCGAGAGGGCCCAGAGATACCTCTCCAATACTCGGAGTGACAAATCCCAATCTCGATCCATGCCAACTCAACAAACACCTTTGGAGATACCTGTAGAGCATCTTTATGATCACCCAGTTACGTTGTGACGTTTGATAGCACACAAGGTATTCCTCCGGTATCCGGGAGTTGCATGATCTCATGGTCGAAGGAACATGTATTTGACATTCAAGAAATCAGTAGCAATAAATTGGACGATCATATGCTAAGCTAACGGATGGGTCTTGTCCATCACATCATTCTCCTAATGATGTGATCCCGTTATCAAATGACAACACATGTCTATGGTTAGGAAACCTTAACCATCTTTGATCAACAAGCTAGTCTAGTAGAGGCTTACTAGGGACACGGTATTTGTTTATGTATTCACACATGTATTTCAGTTTCCAATCAATACAATTCTAGCATGAATAATAAACCTTTATCATGAATAAAGAAATATAAAATAACAACTTTATTATTGCCTCTAGGGCATATTTCCTTCAGTCTCCCACTTGCACTAGAGTCAATAATCTAGTTCACATCACCATGTGATTAACACCCATAGTTCACATCGCCATGTGACTAACACCCAAAGAGTTTACTAGAGTCATTAATCTAGTTCACATCGCCATGTGATTAACACCCAAAGAGTACTAAGGTGTGATCATGTTTTGCTTGTGAGACAAGTTTAATCAACGGGTCAGTCACATTCAGATCTGTATGTATTTTGCAAATTTCTATGTCTACAATGCTCTGCATGGAGCTACTCTAGCTAATTGCTCCCACTTTCAATACGTATCCAGATTGAGACTCAGAGTCATCCGAATCGGTGTCAAAGCTTGCATCGACGTAACCCTTTACGACGAACTCTTTATCACCTCCATAACTGAGAAATATTTCCTTAGTCCTCTTAGGTAACTAAGGATAATTTTGACTGCTGTCCAGTGATCTACACCTGGATCACTATTGTACCCCCTTGCCAAACTCATGGCAAGGTACACAATAGGTCTGGTACACAGTATGGTATACTTTATAGAACCTATGGCTGAGGCATAGGGAATGACTTTCATTCTCTCTCTATCTCCTGCAGTGGTCGGGCTTTGAGTCTGACTCAATTTCACACATTGTAACACAGGCAAGAACTCTTTCTTTGACTGATCCATTTTGAACTTCTTCAAAACTTTGTCAAGGTATGTGCTTTGTGAAAGTCCTATTAAGCGTCTCGATCTATCCCTATAGATCTTGATGCCCAATATATAAGCAGCTTCACCGAGGTCTTTCATTGAAAATTTCTTATTCAAGTATCCTTTTATGCTATCCAAAAATTCTATATCATTTCCAATCAACAATATGTCATCCACATATAATATAAGAAATGCTACAGAGCTCCCACTCACTTTCTTGTAAATACAGGCTTCACCGTAAGTCTGTATAAAACCATATGCTTTGATCACCTCATCAAAGCGTATATTCCAACTCCGAGATGCTTGCACCAGTCCATAGATGGATCGTTGGAACTTGCACACTTTGTTAGCACCTTTAGGATCGACAAAACCTTCTGGTTGCATCATATACAACTCTTCTTTAAGAAATCCATTAAGGAATGCAGTTTTGACGTCCATTTGACAGATTTCATAATCATAAAATGCGGCAATTGCTAACATGATTCGGACAGACTTAAGCATCACTACGGGTGAGAAAGTCTCATCGTAGTCAACTCCTTGAACTTGTCAAAAACCTTTTGCGACAAGTCGAGCTTTGTAGACAGTAACATTACCATCAGCGTTAGTCGTCTTCTTGAACATCCATTTATTTTCTATGGCTTGACGATCATCGGGCAAGTCCACCAAAGTCCATATTTTGTTCTAATACATGGATCCTATCTCCGATTTCATGGCCTCAAGCCATTTATCAGAATCTGGGCTCATCATAGCTTCTTCATAGTTCGTAGGTTTGCCATGATCTAATAACATGAATTCCAGGATAGGATTACCGTACCACTCTGGTGCGGAACGTGCTCTGTTTAACCTACGAGGTCCAGTAGTAACTTGATACGAAATTTCATGATCATCATCATTAGCTTACTGTCTAGTTGGTGTAGGCATCATGGGAACGGATTTCTCTGATGTGCTACTTTCCAATTCGAGAGAAGGTACAATTACCTCATCAAGTTCTACTTTCCTCCCACTCACTTCTTTCGAGAGAAACTCCTTCCCTAGAAAGAATCCATTCTTGGCAACAAAGATCTTGCATTCGGATCTGTGGTAGAAGGTGTTCCCAATTGTTTCCTTAGGGTATCCTATGAAGACGCACTTCTCCGATTTGGGTTCGAGCTTATCAGGCTGTAGCCTTTTGACATAAGTGTCACAACCCCAAACTTTAAGAAACGATAGCTTAGGTTTCTTGCCAAACCATAGTTCATACGGTGTCGTCTCAACGGATTTAGATGGTGCCCTATTTAACGTGAATGCGACTATCTCTAATGCATAACCCCAAAACGATAGTGGTAAATCGGTAAGAGACATCATAGAACGCACCATATCTAATAAAGTACGGTTACGATGTTCGGACACACCATTATGATGTGGTGTTCCAGGTGGCGTGAGTTGTGAAACAATTCACATTATTTTAAATGAAGGCCAAACTCGTAACTCAAATATTCGCCTCCGCGATCAGATCGTAGAAACTTTATTTTCTTGTTACGATGATTCTCCACTTCACTCAGAAATTCTTTGAACTTTTCAAATGTTTCAGACTTGTGTTTCATCAAATAGATATACCCATACCTACTCAATTCATCTGTGAAGGTCAGAAAATAACGATACCCGCCGCGTGCTTCAACACTCATCGGACCGCATACATCGGTATGTATTATTTCCAATAAGTCATTAGCTCGCTCCATTGTTCCAAAGAACGGAGTTTTAGTCATCTTGCCCATGAGGCATGGTTCGCAAGTATCAAATGATTCATAATCAAGTGATTCCAAAAGTCCATCCATATGGAGTTTCTTCATGTGCTTTACACCAATATGACCTAAACGGCAGTGCCACAAGTATGTTGCACTATCATTATCAACTTTGCATCTTTTGGCATCAATATTATGAATATGTGTATCACTACGATCGAGATTCAACAAGAATAGACCATTCATCAAGGGTGCATGACCATAAAAGATATTACTCATATAAATAGAACAACCATTATTCTCCGATTTAAATGAATAACCGTCTCGCAATAAACAAGATCAGATATAATGTTCATGCTCAACGCGGGCACCAAAGAACAATTATTGAGGTCTAAAACTAATCCCGAAGGTAGATGTAGAGGTAGCGTGCTGACGGTGATCACATATACCTTGGAACCATTCCCGACGCGCATCGTCACCTCGTCCTTAGCCAATCTTAGTTTCTTCCGCAGCTCCTGTTTCGAGTTACAAATATGAGCAACCGAACCAGTATCAAATACCCAGGCGCTGCTATGAGTATTAGTAAGGTACACATCAATAACATGTATATCAAATATACCTTTGCTAACTTTGCCATCCTTCTTATCCGCCAAGTATTTGGGGGCAGTTCCGCTTCTAGTGACCATTCCCTTTGCAGTAGAAGCACTCAGTTTCAGGCTTGGGTCCAGCTTTGGGCTTCTTCCCGGGAGTGGCAACTGGCTTGCCATTCTTCTTGAAGTTCCCTTTCTTTCCCTTGCCCTTTTTCTTGAAACTAGTGGTCGTGTTAACCATCGACACTTGATGCTCCTTCTTGATTTCTACCTCCGCGGCCTTAAGCATTGCGAAGAGCTCAGGAATCGTTTTATTCATCCCTTGCATATTATAGTTCATCACGAAGCATTTGTAGCTTGGTGGCAGTGATTGAAGAACTCTGTCAATAACACTATCAACTGGAAAATCAATTCCCAGCTGAGTCAAGTGGTTATGATACCCAGACATTTTGAGTATGTGTTCACTGACAGAACTGTTCTCCTCCATCTTGCAGCTATAGAACTTGTTGGAGACTTCATATCTCTCAACCCGGGCATTTGCTTGAAATATTAACTTCAACTCTTGGAACATCTCATATGCTCCATGACGTTCAAAACGTCTTTGAAGTCCCGGTTCTAGGCCGTAAAGCATGGCACACTGAACTATTGAGTGGTCATCAAATCGAGCCTGCCAGGCGTTCATAACATCTGCAGTAGCTCCTGCAACAGGTCTATCACCTAGCGGTGCATCAAGGACATAATTCTTCTGTGCAGTAATGAGGATAATCCTCAAGTTACGGACCCAGTCCGTGTAGTTGCTACCATCATATTTCATCTTAGCTTTCTCTAGGAACGCATTAAAATTCAGGGGAACAGTAGATCGGGCCATTGATCTACAACATAGATATGCAAAACTATTAAGACTAAGTTCATGATAAATTAAGTTCAATTAATCAAATTACTAATGAACTCCCACTTAAATAAACACCCCTCAAGTTATCTAAGTGATACATGATCCAAATCAACTAACCCATGTCCGATCATCACGTGAGATGGGGTAGTCATCAATGGTGAACATCTCTATGTTGATCATATCTACTATATGACTCACGTTCGACCTTTCGGTCTCCAGTGTTCAGAGACCATGTCTGTACATGCTAGGCTCGTCAAGTTTAACCCAAGTATTCTGCATGTGCAAAACTGTCTTACACCCATTGTATGTGAACGTAGAGTCTATCACACCCGATCATCACGAGGTGCTTCAAAACGACGAACTTTGGCAACGGTGCATACTGGGGGAGAACACTTTTATCTTGAAATTTAGTAAAGGGATCATCTTATAATGCTACCGCCGTTCTAAGCAAAATAAGATGCATAAAGGATAAACATCACATGCAATCAAAATATGTGACATGATATGGCCATCATCATCTTGTGCTTTTGATCTCCATCTCCAAAGCATCATCATGATCTCCATCGTCACTGGCTCGACACCTTGATCTCCATTGTTGCGTCAGGGTCGTCTCGCCAACTATTGCTTCTATAACTATTGCTAATGCATAGCGATAAGGTAAAGCAATTACATGGCGTTTGCATTTCATACAATAATCAAGAGACAACCCTAAGGCTCCTGCCAGTTGTCGATATTACAAAACATGATCATCTCATACATCAACATATATCACATCATATCTTGAAAATATCACATCACAACATGCCCTGCAAAAACAAGTTAGACGTCCTCTACTTTGTTGTTGCAAGTTTTACGTGGCTGCTACGGGCTTCTAGCAAGAACTGTTCTTAACTACGCAAAACCACAATGGTGATTATCAAGTTTGTTGTTTTAACCTTCTTCAAGGACCGGTCATAGTCAAATTCGATTCAACTAAAGTAGAAGAAACAGACACCCGCCAGCCACCTTTATGCAAAACAAGTTGCATTCAGTCGGTGGAACCGGTCTCATGTGCGTGGACATGTAAAGTTGGTCCGGGCCGCTTCATCCCACAATACCGTCGAATCAAAATAAGACGTTGGTGGTAAGAAGTATGACTATCACCGCCCACAACTCTTTGTGTTCTACTCGTGCATATCATCTACGCATAGACCTGGCTCGGATGCCACTGTTGGGAAACGTTGCATGGAAAACAAAAAAAAATCTACGCACACGCAAGATCTATCCATGGAGATGCATAGCAACGAGGGGGAGAGTGTGTCTACGTACCCTCGTAGACTGTAACCGGAAGCATTTGTTAACGCGGTTGATGTAATCAAACTTCTTCGCGATCCAACCGATCGAGTACCGAACGTACGGCACCTCCGCATTCAGCACACGTTCAGCTCGGTGACGTCCTCGCCTTGTTGATCCAGCAAGACGGTGAAGTAGTGGATGAGTTCCGGCAGCATGATGGCATGGTGACGGTGGTGGTGATGCTATCTCCGCAGGGCTTCGCCTAAGCACTACGAAAATATGACCGAGGGACAAAACTGTGGAGGGGGGCGCCGCACACGGCTAAGAGATTGTCGTGGTTATATGTGGCGCCCCCTTCCACATATATATAGGTGGGGGGGAGGGAGGAGCAGCCAAGGAGGCGCCCCAAGTGGGGCCGAATCCCACTTGGGGTCCTGCCCCTTGACGTGCCCCCTTGCCTTTCTAGGCGAGCGGGCAAAGGCAGGGGAGGGTGGCGCCCCCCCCCCCTCCTTTCTCCCATGTGGAGGGGAAGGCAGGAGGGGCTAGCCCTCCCCCCTTTCCTTCCCTATGGCCGGCGGCCAGGGAGAGGGGCGCGCCAGCCCCCTTGTGGGCTGGTGTGTCTCTACCCTTGGCCCATTAGGCCCATAGACCTCCCGGGGGTGTCCGGAACCCCTTCCGGTGCCCCGTTGACTACCCGGTGCACTCCGAAACTCTTCCGGTGTTCGAATATCATCGTCCGATATATCAATCCTTACCTCCGGACCATTCTGGAGCTCCTCATCATGTCTGTGATATCATCCAGGACTCCAAACAACACTTAGTCACCAAATCATATAACTCATATAACACTATATCGTCAACGAACGTTAAGCGTGCGGACCCTACGGGTTCGAGAACTATGTAGACATGACCGAGACACCTCTCCGGTCAATAACCAATAGCGGAACCTGGATGCCCATATTGGCTTCTACATATTCTACGAAGATCTTTATCGGTCGAACCTTATGACAACATACGTAATTCCCTTTGTCCATCGGTATGTTACTTGCCCGAGATTCGATCATCGGTATCTTCATACCTAGTTCAATCTCGTACCGGCAAGTCTCTTTACTCTTTCTGTAATACATCATCTCGTAACTAACTCCTTAGATATTTGCTTGCAAGCTTATTATGATGTGTATTACCGAGAGGGCCCAGAGATACCTCTCCGATACTCGGAGTGACAAATCCCAATCTCGATCCATGCCAACTCAACAAACACCTTCGGAGATACCTGTAGAGCATCTTTATGATCACCCAGTTATGTTGTGACGTTTGATAGCACACAAGGTATTCCTCCGGTATCCAGGAGTTGCATGGTCTCATGGTCGAAGGAACATGTATTTGACATTCAAGAAAGCAGTAGCAATAAACTGGACGATCATATGCTAAGCTAACGGATGGGTCTTGTCCATCACATCATTCCCCTAATGATGTGATCCCGTTATCAAATGACAACACATGTCTATGGTTAGGAAACCTTAACCATCTTTGATCAACGAGCTAGTCTAGTAGAGGCTTACTAGGGACACGGTATTTGTTTATGTATTCACACATGTATTTCAGTTTCCAATCAATACAATTCTAGCATGAATAATAAACCTTTATCATGAATAAGAAAATATAAAATAACAACTTTATTATTGCCTCTAGGGCATATTTCCTTCAAATCGTCCTTTGCAATCCTGCGCGTTGCGAGGACGGCCGGGATCAGTCCTGGCTACCTCCTTATACAAGGCAGGTGCTTACGCGGACCACCCGAGCGCGTGCCGCTCAACTATGGCGTCTGAAGAGCTTTCGGGAGAAACGTACGATGCGGAGTGCCCATACTTATTCCCGCGTGGTGGTTAGTGCGAAAAAGCCAGAGGCCTACTTGGATCACATATCCAAAACCTTAGTGTCTGGGGAGCGTGCGGTAACGAGCAGAGACTCACGATCATGTGACCCTGTCGCCCCGTCTCGTGGACTTACGGCAAGGGCCCAGAATGCCCGGTCGTGCCACGTAGAAATCTCGCGGGTATCCTCCATGTCAACCCGACTACACATCAACTCGCGGGTACCCCTTAGGGTCGACCCGACTTCAACATGGTTCTGTGGTAAAGTCAAAGTAATCGTGTGTCCAAAACACCAAGGGGGAATCCAAGGAATCACCCTCGATGGAGTCCACCTGATGTAATCGCCAAGGTGAACTAGGAGGAATCACCCTCGAGGTTCACACTTGAGGTGTTGCACAACAGAGTCGTGTCGGGGGTGGTGAAGGAAGAATCACCTTCAATGACCACGACCGATTAGCTACACTAGAGAGTTAGCATCAGGAGTGCGTTACGAGGTATCACCCTCGACACTCGATAGTAGCTCTGCAGAGTCGTACAACTAAAGGGGGGTGATATGATGTGCCGGGTCCTGGACATCGATCACATTGATCGAGTCACCTGGTAATCCAGCGGGGGCAATAAGGACAAGGTGAGGGGCAACTGATGGATCACTAACCAACCTATACTAAGCAGTTTAGGATAAGTAGGTAAGGTACAAGAGCAGGTTACAAAAGCAGGCTATGCATCAGAATAGGAGCTATCAAGTACAATAGCAAAATCTAATGCAAGCATAAGAGAGAATGGAATGGGCGATATCGGAATGATCAAGGGGGGGTTTGCTTGCCTGGAAGCTCTGCTGCAAGTGGCTGGACGTCAAGGGCGTAGTCAACGTCAGGAGCAACATCAGTCTCGGGGTCTACCGGAGAGAAGAGGGGGAAGAAACAATAAATATTAAGCAGACAAGTGCAACACTAAGCATGACAAGACGATATGCAGGGGTAGTGATGATCTAACGCAGTTCACACGTTGTAGACGGAGAGGAAAAACATCCGGAGGGTTTTTCCCGCGTTTGGCATTTTTTGAACAGACGAATCGGAGGGGACGGATCCATGTTCGCTATGCTAGAGGCACGTGACAGACGAACGGATGGCATATTCGGACTCGTTGAATTTTTCTGAGCAATTTTCATATATAAATTATCTGAAATATAGATTATTTTATATTAATTTTCAAAGTTTTAAACATTTTCCAAAATCATTATTATTTAAATTAATTTTGAAAATGAAATAACTAAATGCTATGGGTACACAAAAGTGTACCCAGAAGTGTGTACATGAGGCTGACAGGTGGGGACAGTGCTGAGTCAGCAGAGCATAGTCAGCATATCTTATCCAGAAGAATAGTACACGCGGGCCCCATACGTCAGTCTATTAATTAACTAAATCAATTTTAATTAGGCCTAATTAAACTACATGGGGCCCTGCTGTCAGTGGCTGTTAGCGGCCGGATTAGCGCCTAACCTAATCCTAATGGCCAGGGCCCGCATATCAGCGGCCCAGGGGGTGTTTAGAGCAGCGCGCGCCGGCGGCAAGTCGTCGGCGACCAACAGGGGCGGCGGTGATGGTCGGAATCGGCGTATAAGCAGCGGCTTGAGCTGCGGTTAGGCCCTACGGGATGCGGGGAACATGCCGCATCGGAGGGGAGCATCAACACGAGCGGGGGATGGCCGGAACGACGGCTACGACGACGTCCGAGCCGCGGTAGCGGTGGCGCTCGACGGGATCGAGCCCACAGGCTCGGATTCGACGAACCGAGGGGGTAGGCGGCATCTACACAGCTCCTGGAGCACGCACGCATCCTCAGACAAGGCTGTGGCACGGCAGCGACGTGCCCGTCGGCCATGGCGGACGGCGGCGTCTGCCTCGAGCAGGGGAGGTGGCTACGGTGCACGGGGCAGCGAGAAGAGAGGGGAGGGGCGATGGACGGCGGCTCACAGAGGGGTCGAGGAGTAGCTCGGGGAGGATGAGGTGCTCACGGAGGTGCAGTTCGCGGGCGAGGCCGAGGCGGCGTCCATCGAAGGGGGTCGACGCGGGCGGCGCGACTTTGGCTCTACGGGCTCGATCCGGTGGTGGAGGCGGGGAAGAAGACCACGTCGGATCTCCTGGACGACCAGGCGACGCTCGGGGTGGCCGGTGGTCACGCCTACGGCGGCGGCATGGCGACGGCAGCGTCGGTGAGCTCGTGCGAGTGCGAGAGGGGCGAGGAGAGGGGGTCTGGGGGCTTTTAGGGTTTCAGAGGGGGGGGGAGGAAGAGGGGGCAGGGGGTTGCTTATCCCCTCCCGCAGCACGACAGCATGAGGAGGCCGAGCGCGGTGGCCATGGCGCTCGGTGGCCTTTGCCAGAGCGCGACAGGAGGTAAGGGAAGTCCGGCCATAGTGGGCTGGGCCGCACTGTGGCTTCCCAGGGCCCAGTGCAACAGGTAAGCTCTAACTTTTTTATTTTTTTTATTTTTTGTTACAATTTAGTTGCTGTTTTATATTTATGGTCCACCAAATCAATTTTGATATATTTGAAACTTGTCACATAAATTATGTACAATAATGTGGTGTTGCACAAAAATTTTCAGGGCACTTGGGATAGTTTAGATATTTTTTGAAAAGGAAAAGGTCAATTAAAATGGCTGTTGTTCCACTGTTTAATTCCTAGGGGCATTTTAACAACTTAAATAATGTTGGTTTCTACATGAAAAAATAGTTAGTTAATATTTTCAATAACATGAACACTTTTGTTTTACTGTTTGAAGAAATATTATTTTGACTTTATTTTAAAATTTGAATTTGAACTTGGTTTGGACCAAAGTGCGGTTTAGTAAATTAATTGCGATGACATGGCACCATTAGTGTGTGATTACTTTAGCTTAACTACCGGGGTGTTACACATATTTTCACTGAATTATGTGATATGACACGTATAAAAGATTATGAGCCTGACGCATTGAAGTTGCATCTTTTTCCTGTTTCTTTAGGTTGCCTCCCTCCCTCCCTCCGTGAGGCGCTCCCGCGGGCGCCCCAGGGAGGAACCCTAGCGCCGCCTCCCCCGACCCCCTCGCCTCGCCCCCCTGCCTCGCCGCCGTCGGGTGCGTCGCCGGCCTAAGGCCGAGTGGTGCTGGCGGCAGCGGGACTGCTCCCTCCCGCGCGCAGATGGTGGCCGTCGCGGGGCGTCCCTCCTCTGCTCGGTGGTGGCGGCCGTCGGGCCGGCCCTGCTTCAGCTCCCCCCTCCTCCTGGCGTTCTAGTGGCCGGCGGTGCCGCCTCCTGCCTCTCCGACGTAGCCTGTGGGGATCCGGCGCCCTGGATCATGTTGGCGGCGGATCTGGCCCCCGGCCCAGATCTGGACGGTGTGGTGGTTGGCGGTGGCAGGGGAGGCCGGCGGGCCTGTTTAGATGGTGGCGCTGCAGTTGGTGTTCGTCTGCTCCGGTGGGGTGGTGGGGCTCCGGCTGGACCTGGCCAGGGCGTGGTGGCGCTGGTGTTGTGGTGGTGGTGCGTGTCCGCTTTGCCGACGTCTGGTGGGTGGGCGGCGCGAGTTGGGGCATGTGGTTGTTGCTCCGGCTGTGGGTGGCGGCGGCGTGGTGGCTCGGCTCTCTCGGTGTGGAGGCTTCCATTCGCCGTGCCGGCATCACGGCAGCTCGGCGGGCCGGCTGGGACGACGGCTGGCTTTCTGGCGTCGGATCGTCTGTAGGCGGCCTATTTCGACCTTCGGTCCCTCTCCTCGTCGTCCGGTTGCTACTTTCGTCGAAGGTTCGGCCCTCCCCCGACAATGGTCCATCGCTCGTCTCACGCTCGGCAGCAGGACCGATCTCGTCTCGCGCCCGGCAGCAGGACCGAGCTCGTCTCGCGCCCGGTGCCCCGGACGGGTCGATGGAGGCCAGTTTTGGCCGACCTATTGGGTTTCGGCGTTGGGGGCAGCCTAGGGGTGCGAAAGGCGGGCCCTTTCCGCCCGTATCTTTGGTTGGGGTTACGGTGGGTCTCGAGCGAGGTGGTGTCAAGGTCTGGGATGCCGGGGCGGCAGCCCTGGTGGTGGTTCCGCGATGCTCATGGGCAGAGCCCGTGGTTAGGTGCTACCCGGTGGCCATGGTCGTGTGGGCGGCGTGGTCGCTGGGGTGTGGCATCTGGTGGTGGTGAGTGTTGGTCGGGGTGAAAACCTGATCTATCTTCGGACGGACCGGCGGTGGCGAAGCTTGTTCCCTTCTTGAAGGCGTCGTCGCGGCTCTCATTGCCCGTCGTGTTGCTCCAGGGGAAACTCTGATCCTCGGGTCGGGCGGTGACGGCGCTCTGGTGTCGTAACCTTCCTGAAGGCGCCGCCTTGGAGCACACGGTTCGTCGTATGCGGCTTCATCTCTTCGCAGTGGCATGCTCACTGTTGAGGACTCCGGTTGCTCTTGTAGTACTAGGGGTAGTGTTGCTACGCTCAGCGCCTTTGTATCCTGCCTTGGGTGTGTGCGTGTGTTGTGGTGGCGTGCGTTTGTATCTGAGTTGTGACCGGTCGGTACTTTATATATAAAGCGGGGCGAAAGCCTTTTTGGGTAAAGGAACCATTACCTCATGAAACTTGTGTTGCAGCATGTTTATGACAAAGTTTTTTCCACATGCTAAGACTATGCAATTGCACTCATTGTAGAAGGTTTTAAGCAGGAAGATCGTGAGCCACTGGTGCTTGCTTTGGATAGGATGAAAGAGGCAATAAGAATTGTCCGAATCATGGGATGGAAGAATGATTGATTCTTCATTTATTTTATAATGTTCTTATCCCCATGTCCAAAAGTATGCTAGACACTGCTGCAGGAGAAACCATCATGGGAAGACCGACCACGGAAACAAAAAGGTTGCTCCATGAGATGCAAGAAAACCATGCCATTATGAGCTACGAGGTTAACATTTACCTCGATGCAAGAAAACCATGCCATTATGAGCTATGAGGTTAACACTTACCTCTTCTTTCCCTTTGAAAGGTCTACCACGAAGAAGGTGAACTCCATCTCTGAAGAGAAGAATGAAGCACTAACCGCCAAAAAATCGATGAACTGATTGGCATGATCAAAGGTAAAGAAGAGGTAAATGTTATCCTCATAGTTCATAATAATTACAACCCCAATTTGAGGAACCAAAATTATGCTTCTAATAATTATCCTAAACCACCATAACCAACCAACCAAGGAGCATCAAATAATTATAGGACAAGCACAGGTAATAGACCTTCAGTTGAAGAAACCCTCGACGCTTTTATGACTGCTCAAACCGAGTAGAGCAAAACCTTTACTAATATCTTAAAGTCTCATGATAACCTACTTGGTCAACTGACCATGAAAATTGTTGGATTAACTAATGAACTGCAGGCACTTCAAGAAAGAACCCGTAATATGGAAGATCGTGTCGCTAAAATAGCGAAGAGCCAAACTGTTAGATCTTGGTCCTTGTCCAGGTCCTAATGTATGGTGTCACTACATTAATGATTCGACGTGCCATTTCTAGCGTAGAACGGTCTGAAGGTGAGCATAAGACCGATAACCGTGAACACATTCAGCATAAAGAACACCAAGTGGTCGCCTGCAAAGGATAATTCACAGCAGGTATCCATGTCAAACTCAAGCTTAATCTTACCAGAAAAGCATAACTTAACCAAACCTAAATGTCTAGAGTCGAGCAAATGAAGAGATTGCGTTCACAACCATTACACCTTTCACTATGTACCATACTACCATTGATTCGACACTACCAATCTACAGTTGCCCTTTAAACAGAAATGTTAAACATTTACTTCTGTATTTTAATCCTTCGATTTAGAGGATTTAAAGATTTGCATATGACAGGGTGATAGAAAATTTTGTACATGCAGTTAAACACAAAGTCAAGTATAAAATACCTGGAAGAAATGGAGCTGTTTGACGCCTCTGAGCCCATGAGAACCTACAAGGAAAAATGCAATTTACATGATAAGGTGGAGAGCATTTTCTGTCCTGAAAATACAGGGAAAAAACAGTCGATTGCATACAAATGTGACACCAAGGTGTATACAAACATACGATGATGAGCTATGCTATTGACAATGTTGTCGAGAAGGAAGAACTTGAGAGTAGAAAATAACCAAAAAAACTAACTTCTGTTCAATTTTTCATTGTCAACAAACTGACTCGCAAGAAAAAATACAACTATTTGGGGAACTGAGATAGGTGCTGTTTGCAATAGAAAATATTGGATGAATGCAGAGCAGCTCAAAAGCCAGCTCTGGAACTAATCTGGATATTACTGTCAAGTGCTATATTTCGCTCATGTGGTCGCAGTAGTATGTAATGAGCTGGAGCATGGATACTTACATAACTCCTGCAACAGCTGGAGCGATAGTTTTAAAGATGGACATTAGTGTTACAGAAAGGCCATTGGCTGAGGCTCTTAGGTCCTGACTCTGTTATGTGTATCCCAAGGTTAGAAAACAAAATGATATTACCAATTTTCATAGGAATGGATGGAAGATAGCTATTCATTTGACCCATTGTCAGGAATCTCGTGAACTTACCACAGCATCATTCATTAAAATGTTGAACACAGTCATGGTAGTTACCTGAAATGGTTTTGAGAGCACGAACTTTTGTAGCAATTAATAGTGGCTCCCTTGAGTTGAAATATGTAAGGCTATAAGCGGCACATTCTTAGTGAGCAGTGCAATAAGCAGATTCACAATTGAAGTATTTGTCAAAATATGATAACCTAGCAGCCTGTTGGTATTTGTATTGCTGCTATTCTCTACTAACAAAGAAAGGGCCTCGGGAAGCAATACTTGCAGTTATGCTTAGCCAACACTAAGACAAATAGACAAGACTTGAAATATACTTAGTAGAATGCTCAAACTTAAAGATTTGTTTCACGCAGAAATTTAAGATCTTTGCACTCACTGAGAAAGAGTTCTTCAGAAAAGACACACAATTTAGTGCCAACTGAAGAATGGACCCTGATAATGCAGGCATCAATGGATAGCTCGAAAGAAGTGGTATTGTAAATAGCTGCACTCAGAATATCTAATAAGTTAAACCATTAAAATATAACTAAGCTGATCAAACAAGCAATAAATAGTCTTACCGCAATTGCACGGACTGATGTGATGGGGTCTATAGAGTTTGCAGCCAATGGATAGATCAAAATTTGATATATTAGGAGTAAGAGACCTGACAAAAAGTACAGTCAGTACACCAAACTTTGCACGTAAATTGTTGTAACACAGCAGAGCACAACACCTGAGAAATGATATGCTGAGTTACTAGTGAGTTCCCGTCATCACATATTTGCATATAAATTATGGCTCCAGCATAACTTCTTCAAATTGAGCATATATTTCACTCATGTCAATCTAGATAAAGCTGCATGTCTGTGCCACAGACACGACATGTGTTTTATTTATAGGCAAGTTTAGATATATCATATGTGCCTCATTGATGCATGAATAGTCATATCACAAGCTTTCCTTGGATCCCTATCTCAGGGACTCACGATGTTAAAAAATTAAAATGTCAATGAATACTACCTGAAATTGAAAGGACACTACCCACATCTTGAGAAGAAAAGCTTAGTCCACCATATTTTCTGTCACTGACAGCCCAAAGCGAAAATACCTGCAATTTACGTCTTCCAGAATGAAATCCAATAATAATAATGGCAATGTAAGTAAAACTATGAGATGCTAAAAAACAACAGAAATATATCTCAGCAACAAAATAGCACATGCTACCTCTGCATAAGCCATGTCCTGGAGAGAGAAAATGCAGTATACAGTGATAGTGGACATCAATGGCCCGTTTGTGAATAAACTGAGACAGCCACTACC